>JAIOJX010000023.1:80988611-81643611 GCA_022376925.1 Tragulus kanchil
ACAATGTAGCAAGCACTTTTTTGGTTTTTTAAAAGTTAGTAGCTTTATCCTTACAGCTCCGCAGCAGAGATTGTGAAGACATAAACACCTTTATGCTTGGAGTTGCACAGAGAACTGATTAGTGGCACACCAAGCAATTATTTCAGGGTTTGATACGGAATCAGAAGAGTAACAGCAACAGATAAAAGGAGAAGGAAAAGAAGAAGAAAACTTCAAACCAATGCAAAACACAGTTCAATCAATGCACTTAAAATAGAAATTGAGATTAAAAAATGCAAATATACTTACAAATTTCAAGCCTCAGGATAGATTTTACTTAAGAGTTGTCCACTTTTTCCTTAATCTCATATTTAAAATGTTTAATTCTCTACCCCCTAAAATGCTTCAGCCACTATCACCATTAGCACATCAGCTCATTACACCCTGACATAATTATATGGTCCCTGTGGGTATCTCAATTCCCCCTGAGCCTGAACACGCGATGCCATGGTTACGTCATTCCTACCTCTGACATATAAATTGGCAGGGGCAGAATAGCGAGTACCCGCGCTGTTGGTGGCAACACACTCATATTTTCCTTGGTCAGATTCTTCACTCTGTTCGATCTGAAGGGCTCCTGCATGGATATAAAATATATTGCCAAAGAGATGGTCAGAGAAGGCTTTCTCAGTGCAAAAAGCTAAACCTCTTAATAATATGAAAAGCCCTGCAAAGGAAGATCCGCTCAACGTCGATTCAATCTCTTGCTAAGGTGCACAGACAGAAATGATGCGATGAGAAAAACATACAGAGATTATTTCTTTTTTAAAATTTTTTACATCATCAATGCTAGCATAAAAAACATCTCATTTCCCAAGCAAGAATTCTACTCATAATTAACACGCTCATTTCCTAGACTAATAAAATGAAGATGGGTGAGACTGCTTCAAGGAAGTATGGCTTTTAAATCAAACAAAAGATTAATTTTTGATTTTGTTTTGTTTCATTTTGGTAGCAAAAGTGGCGCAAAAGAGAGGTACTCTCAAAAAAAGCCAGGCCGGGTTTTCAAGAAAGTCTTCTGCTGAAGAAAGCCAAAAATACGCAGCGATCACAAAAAAAAAGGCTGCATGAAGCAAAAAATTAAAATTAGTCATTATATATCATGAAAATGTTACTTAAAGAAACAAAACTCCCTTAAGACATGCAGATTTTTTAAGAAAAGAAAGACCAGTTTGCCACGACTTACAATCATTTATTACGTTTGCTGAAAAACAAAGAGTAATTGAATTAGAAGGTTTTAAAAAAGTTAAAAAGCAAGGCCTATGCCAGCCCGGAGAGCCAACCAACCACTGCTTGAGGACCTCGAGACGGATCCCCTAAGACACCCATCAAAATCCACCAGTGGGATTAGCAGTGTGGTGTCACAAAGCCCCAAGAAAAATACAAAACAAGAATTATAAAAGAAATGCACAGGAAGTCAAAGTCTGAAAAACCAGCAATAACACATACCACCAAGAATACTCAGCACCTTTTGTCTCCAGAGCCTGAAGGACAGAAGATCGAAAAATCCAGAGGCGTGTAATCCAAGAAAAAAAGAAGTTGGGGGGAAAAAAGCATTGCTGTCAGGTTGTAGGCGAGTGTGATCAGGTGGAAAGGGGAGTCATTCTTTGACTTTTAAGACAGTAGGAGAAAAAAGAATTGAAGAACAAAAGCAAAAACCTTTTGAAAGATAAAGACAAAAAGCAGGTGTTCCAGGCTGTCTTCTGCATGTCTGCTACTGTTCTCCAGACCATCTTGACTTTGGTCCAGAACAAGAACAGCTAAGGAAGAAAAAAAATGATCTTTTTTTTTTTTCTCCAGTTGGACAAAAAAAAAGGAAAAAGAAGAAAAAAAAAAAGAAAAAAAGGAAAAAGGAAGAAGAAGAAAAGGAAAAAAAGAGGGACAGATGGTACGCTGTGACTGGTCTGTGGTCTTAAGACCGGGATATGCTTTCTTTGAAGCATATCACAACTTAAAGAATCATTTTCATAAAGAAAGAAATGAACAAAACAAAGAGAAAAAGGAGAAATAAAAAAAAAACTCACAAGATGAGAGTCACCAATCATAACTAAACAGTACAAAGGGAAAAGTATAAAGCTGATGGACATTGTTGGAATGATTTTGAAAACAGGACAAAGATGAGAGTGATGAAAGGACAGAAAGAATGAGTAAGATCATTCTGTGAACGTTAGTTCAGCACTCTTACCTCTTATTGGTGTACCACCTGGGTGGAATATATGAATGCAAATAAGATTAGAAAGAAGAAGCATTAGTACGAGAAGAAGGAGGCTAGGGCTGGGGAGAAGAATTAAATTAGATTTACAGAATTAAATAAGGTCTTAAAAGAAACTTGAATTACTATACTGGTAAAACAGGAATATATTAGATAGTATTATTAGATCATAAAAGCAAGTTGCATTATTACCACAGAGGGCAAAGATCACAATAGGCAGCACTGCCATTCTCAGAGAAGCAACTGAGTTCTTAGGTCTGGGGTCATACAGGGTTGGAATTATATCTTATATGCCTCATATTCTTAAAAAAAAGAACTAAGCAATATTTTTAAAGACATAATGGAGGAAGACACTGGCTAATCTATTTAAGTATATATATAGATATGCATATATATATACTATTAGAGGAAATACTAAAGACTAACTAGAAACAAACACTATTCATTGGATATATCTTACTATGCTATATTTGTGTGATACAACTTGTGTACTATTTTATTTTTCTACACAGTGTTCTTACAATAACAGTTTCGTGGATGTGTGCATGTGCGCGCCAGTAAGGAAATCTGGTGTCTACACTGACCGTTAGTAAAATGCATGCCATGCATTTTATTATTAATAATAATAATAATAGTAATCTGGATATGGAAATTAGTGGGGGTGAAGTGCGCTTCAGAACTAAGCACTTACCAATAGATTCTGGAGATTTAAATACGGAGAGAAGAAAGACAGCATAAAAATATTATTATATTCCTTATAATTTGGTACAAATTTTTCAGAGTTAAAGCTTTATATACTAAATCATCTATGTTACAGGTGAATAATTAATTCTTTAATTACAATAACAGAATGCTAATCTACACAATTCTGCTGACAACAAGCAAAAGAGGCAGTTAACAAGACGCTTTAACATCACAGGACAGGTCAAAAGCTGAGAATTCTGGGAAGACAGGCAGTTAAACAACTTAGAATTCTATTATCAATATTACTACCCATGCCAAAGTAAACAGCTTACTAGTACATGTCCCTGTGAAGTCACCTAGGGACAGGATCTAAAACTTAGCAAGTTTAGAATTATATCTACTTTTAATCTAAAGAGAGTAAGGAATAAACTTGGGGTGGGGATGGGAGAGGGAGAAAGGGTACTGGGAAGCGAGAAAGAGAGGGAGAAAGAGAAGCAAAAGCTGGAGTCTACACCAACCAAAAGCAGACTTCTGTAGATCCAGTCACTGGAGGGTTCAAAAATCTTTAGTGTGGGCGCACACTACTGTGGCTAATGTGGACAAAATACTCACTTGTAATAGTATTATAGTAAGATTAATAAAAATCCACTCCTTTCATTGGTACTTTGTAAAGGACTTTATAAAAAATGAATTTGGTTACTCATGAGATAACATATCTGTGTTTTATGTATCAGTGAAAAGAGAGTAGATGTGCCCAGACTTACTAAACTTTTGGTAGCTTGATGAGTTCAAATGTAGAAAAGACAGAGAAACACACTTTAATAAAACAGAATCATTTTTGCGTTTAATATGAACATTTCTGGTTTTTAATGGATATAACCATTGGAATTCCTTGCAAGTTTTGAATGAAGTCCAATGTTGAAATAAACTTGTTTCAAAAGAAAACAGAAAAATAAGAAAGAAAGAGGAGAAAATGGATCCATCAAATACTGCAGAAGAGCAGTAAACCAATAAAATTATCAAAAATACAGTCACAGCAGTGAGCAATGTGGATTAAACAGAAGCTGCAAAACACAGAGAGGAGAAGAAAGACTCTGAAACAGGCTATGACATCACAAACGTGGACACCACACTCAATAACAGAGAAAGAGAAGAGGGAGAAAAATCAATACCTAAAAGTTAAAAATAAATAAAATGAAAATAAAAATAGAGAGAGAGTAAGCTAAAAAGAAAAATTAAAATTCTCTAGGAGTTTATGGAAACAGTAACAAGACCCTACCTGATCGTAACTGCTTAATACGGCCATTGTTGTTGCTTGTGTCGACGGGTAAGAAATCTTTGAACCAAGTGATTTCTGGATCCGGATTCCCACTGGCTGCACAAAGCATGGTGGCAGTGCGTGTACGCTCAACCACCTTCAACTGTGGGCCCATGTCAATGGTAGGGAAGCCCCTAGGAATTTGATCCTCTGCAAGACAAAAGGTGATACAAACATGTCATCAAGGCACATACCCAAGATTCAAGAGGTATTGAATTAACTTAGTATTTGTTGAGAAGGTAACACAAACCAAGCAGTGTTTACACTGTTAGGTTAGTGAATGGTAACAATGTTGTTCCTGCCCAGAGAAGTGCAGTATAGGAAGAGGCCAAAAACCTAACAAAGAGCTCAAACATGTGATAAACCATCGGAGTAATAGTATTATAGTAAGATTAATAAAAATCCACTCCTTTCATTGGTACTTTGTAAAGGACTTTATAAAAAATGAATTTGGTTACTCATGAGATAACATATCTGTGTTTTATGTATCAGTGAAAAGAGAGTAGATGTGCCCAGACTTACTAAACTTTTGGTAGCTTGATGAGTTCAAATGTAGAAAAGACAGAGAAACACACTTTAATAAAACAGAATCATTTTTGCGTTTAATATGAACATTTCTGGTTTTTAATGGATATAACCATTGGAATTCCTTGCAAGTTTTGAATGAAGTCCAATGTTGAAATAAACTTGTTTCAAAAGAAAACAGAAAAATAAGAAAGAAAGAGGAGAAAATGGATCCATCAAATACTGCAGAAGAGCAGTAAACCAATAAAATTATCAAAAATACAGTCACAGCAGTGAGCAATGTGGATTAAACAGAAGCTGCAAAACACAGAGAGGAGAAGAAAGACTCTGAAACAGGCTATGACATCACAAACGTGGACACCACACTCAATAACAGAGAAAGAGAAGAGGGAGAAAAATCAATACCTAAAAGTTAAAAATAAATAAAATGAAAATAAAAATAGAGAGAGAGTAAACTAAAAAGAAAAATTAAAATTCTCTAGGAGTTTATGGAAACAGTAACAAGACCCTACCTGATCGTAACTGCTTAATACGGCCATTGTTGTTACTTGTGTCGACGGGTAAGAAATCTTTGAACCAAGTGATTTCTGGATCCGGATTCCCACTGGCTGCACAAAGCATGGTGGCAGTGCGTGTACGCTCAACCACCTTCAACTGTGGGCCCATGTCAATGGTAGGGAAGCCCCTAGGAATTTGATCCTCTGCAAGACAAAAGGTGATACAAACATGTCATCAAGGCACATACCCAAGATTCAAGAGGTATTGAATTAACTTAGTATTTGTTGAGAAGGTAACACAAACCAAGCAGTGTTTACACTGTTAGGTTAGTGAATGGTAACAATGTTGTTCCTGCCCAGAGAAGTGCAGTATAGGAAGAGGCCAAAAACCTAACAAAGAGCTCAAACATGTGATAAACGCCATGATCGGGAGACGCACCAAGTTCTCTGGGAGCATGGAAGCAGTCACTTTACAGTATGTGTCTGAGGAGGTCATTGAGCACCAAGAGAAAGGTATGAAATGAGCCTTTAGGAAAGTCAAGCTGGCCTGAAACAAAGGCATATCAGAAGTACAGATACTGAAAAGGAAAATTTTCCTTGAGGGAAACCCTTTAATCCCCCACAGCTAGCTTTAGGAGCACATGGAGAACTAGCATATTAACTGGACTATGCTATCCATACTTTAACCTATTATGGTTTTCTATTAACTTTTATTTTTATTTATTTTTTAAAAATATTTATTTATTTATTTATTTTGGGCGGGGGTTGGGGAGGGGGGGGAGCGGGCAGGCCACTTCTATTGGTCTTTCATTTCTTTATTTTCATCCATCTTTGTTCTTTGGCTCCTGTGGGCCTCCCATCACGGTGGCGTCCATCGTGGCAGAGCACCGGCTCTGGGCGCATGTGTAATTGGACACATCAGTCCAGCTACTCCGCGGCACGTGGGATCTTCCCAGGCCAGGGCTCGAACCGGCGCCCCTTGCACTGCAAGGTGGTGTCCTTACCCACTGAACCACCAGGGGAAGCCCTCTATTAACTTTTAGATAAAACTTTCTCTCTCTTTTTTTTTTAACCTAACACAGGTTCAATCTGAATTAATTCCTCTGCAAAGAGTTTTAATTAGTCAGTAAAGTATCTGAAAATGGCCCTTATGAAAGAAGAATAAAAGCAACTGCCTTACTATCAACGGCCATTGTTGTTGCTTGTGTCGACGGGTAAGAAATCTTTGAACCAAGTGATTTCTGGATCCGGATTCCCACTGGCTGCACAAAGCATGGTGGCAGTGCGTGTCGCTCAACCACCTTCAACTGTGGGCCCATGTCAATGGTAGGGAAGCCCCTAGGAATTTGATCCTCTGCAAGACAAAAGGTGATACAAACATGTCATCAAGGCACATACCCAAGATTCAAGAGGTATTGAATTAACTTAGTATTTGTTGAGAAGGTAACACAAACCAAGCAGTGTTTACACTGTTAGGTTAGTGAATGGTAACAATGTTGTTCCTGCCCAGAGAAGTGCAGTATAGGAAGAGGCCAAAAACCTAACAAAGAGCTCAAACATGTGATAAACGCCATGATCGGGAGACGCACCAAGTTCTCTGGGAGCATGGAAGCAGTCACTGTACAGTATGTGTCTGAGGAGGTCATTGAGCACCAAGAGAAAGGTATGAAATGAGCCTTTAGGAAAGTCAAGCTGGCCTGAAACAAAGGCATATCAGAAGTACAGATACTGAAAAGGAAAGTTTTCCTTGAGGGAAACCCTTTAATCCCCCACAGCTAGCTTTAGGAGCACATGGAGAACTAGCATATTAACTGGACTATGCTATCCATACTTTAACCTATTATGGTTTTCTATTAACTTTTATTTTTATTTATTTTTTTAAAATATTTATTTATTTATTTATTTTGGGCGGGGGTTGGGGAGGGAGGGGAGCGGGCAGGCCACTTCTATTGGTCTTTCATTTCTTTATTTTCATCCATCTTTGTTCTTTCCTCCTGTGGGCCTCCCATCGCGGTGGCGTCCATCGTGGCAGAGCACCGGCTCTGGGCGCATGTATAATTGGACACATCAGTCCAGCTACTCCGCGGCACGTGGGATCTTCCCAGGCCAGGGCTCGAACCGGCGCCCCTTGCACTGCAAGGTGGTGTCCTTACCCACCGGACCACCAGGGGAAGCCCTCTATTAACTTTTAGATAAAACTTTCTCTCTCTTTTTTTTTTAACCTAACACAGGTTCAATCTGAATTAATTCCTCTGCAAAGAGTTTTAATTAGTCAGTAAAGTATCTGAAAATGGCCCTTATGAAAGAAGAATAAAAGCAACTCCAAAGTGCAATAGGAAAACATTCATTCCTCAGTATAAGACAGTATTTTTCTCCATTCGAAAGGCCTGCTCCATCTTCAGTCATTAAAAAAGTTGAAACTCCTACAATTTGAATCTTCCACTCATCCAAAGTTAATTTCTCCCTTGTGTGCAAGTTTAGTCACTGAGTTCTTATGACTCTGCAACTCCATGGATTGCAGCCCATCAGGCTCCTCTGTCCATGGGATTTTCCAGGTAGGAATACTGGAGTGGGTTGCCATTTCCCTATCCCACATCAAAATTTCCCTAGATCTTATTAGATCTTGAGAAATTACAGTCTTCAAGTCCCTCAAGCATGGCCCACATTGATAGGCTACATGACCAGCTCTTCCAATCAGTGTTAGAAAGGTATATTCTGTTGAAACATTGAAGGAATTTTAGTTATATGGGTGATCATTATTTGCATTAGAACTTGGCTGTTTTAACACCATTAAGAAACATTTTGACTTCCAATTGGATTCTGGAGCAAATGTAATCAACACTCCCTCATGACCTTCAATGAACTGTCAAACTAAAATGACTCAAAATCACAACCAGTGAGCCAAACAGAAACCATCAGGCATGATACTTAGCTTCCACTTGGATGTCTGCTACAGTTTCCAGAATGATCCACTGAATCTTGCTAAAAATGCACAATTTAAATGGAAAAGATTACATTTGGATGACTCCACTGCCTTGCTGATCAACTTTTGTGTTCTCTACTGTCTTTATACTTACAGGGTAAACTCTACTGGCAGTGTTTTAGTGGTTAAGTTGTACCCAACTCTTGCACTCCCATGGACTGTAGACTGTCAGGCTCCTTTGTCCATGGGATTCTCCAGGAAAGAATATTGGAGTCAGCTACCATTTCCTTCTTCAGGTGTTCTTCTGAATCCAGGAAATGAACTTGGATCTTCTGCATTGCAGATTCTTTACCGACTGAGCTATAAAACTCAAATTTTTTAAGCCTGGCTAGCGAAGTCTTTTAAGATCAGGGCCCATTTTTCTATGCCTCTAGGATGACCTTCCTCACTGGAAACATTTCTTCTGCCCACTCTGAAATTAACACCATTCCTCATACAAATCATATCCAATGAGTGCTCTACCGGTGTCCTAAGAAAGCCATACAACCAAAATCATCTTTGTTATATTCAAAAGGCCTGCTCCATCTTCAGTCATTAAAAAAGTTGAAACTCCTACAATTTGAATCTTCCACTCATCCAAAGTTAATTTCTCCCTTGTGTGCAAGTTTAGTCACTGAGTTCTTATGACTCTGCAACTCCATGGATTGCAGCCCATCAGGCTCCTCTGTCCATGGGATTTTCCAGGTAGGAATACTGGAGTGGGTTGCCATTTCCCTATCCCACATCAAAATTTCCCTAGATCTTATTAGATCTTGAGAAATTACAGTCTCCAAGTCCCTCAAGCATGGCCCACATTGATAGGCTACATGACCAGCTCTTCCAATCAGTGTTAGAAAGGTATATTCTGTTGAAACATTGAAGGAATTTTAGTTATATGGGTGATCATTATTTGCATTAGAACTTGGCTGTTTTAACACCATTAAGAAACATTTTGACTTCCAATTGGATTCTGGAGCAAATGTAATCAACACTCCCTCATGACCTTCAATGAACTGTCAAACTAAAATGACTCAAAATCACAACCAGTGAGCCAAACAGAAACCATCAGGCATGATACTTAGCTTCCACTTGGATGTCTGCTACAGTTTCCAGAATGATCCACTGAATCTTGCTAAAAATGCACAATTTAAATGGAAAAGATTACATTTGGATGACTCCACTGCCTTGCTGATCAACTTTTGTGTTCTCTACTGTCTTTATACTTACAGGGTAAACTCTACTGGCAGTGTTTTAGTGGTTAAGTTGTACCCAACTCTTGCACTCCCATGGACTGTAGACTGTCAGGCTCCTTTGTCCATGGGATTCTCCAGGAAAGAATATTGGAGTCAGCTACCATTTCCTTCTTCAGGTGTTCTTCTGAATCCAGGAAATGAACTTGGATCTTCTGCATTGCAGATTCTTTACCGACTGAGCTATAAAACTCAAATTTTTTAAGCCTGGCTAGCGAAGTCTTTTAAGATCAGGGCCTATTTTTCTAGGCCTCTCTAGGATGACCTTCCTCACTGGAAACATTTCTTCTGCCCACTCTGAAATTAACACCATTCCTCATACAAATCATATCCAATGAGTGCTCTACCGGTGTCCTAAGAAAGCCATACAACCAAAATCATCTGTTATAAAGCTTTTCAAAACTCTCAGACTTAATCTTTTCCTCTTCAGATCAGTAGTAAGTACTGTAGTATTTTTTTTTAATATTCCTCATTTACACACACAAAAAACAGGTGATCAGCTGTGTCCAACTCTTCATGACCCCATGGAGTATAGCCCACCAGGCTCCTCTTCACATGGAATTCTCCAAGCAAGATTACTGGTGCGGGTAGCCATTCCCTGCTCCAGGGGATCTTCCCAATCCAGGGACTGAACCTGAATCTCCTGCATTGCAGGCAGACTCTTTATCATCTGAGTCACCAGGAAAGCCAATTTTCTCCTCAGTTTATCCTTCTATACTGCAAACTTCTCCATGCCTTACTCATATCCAAATCCCTTGCCATCAAGCTAGTTTGGGTTGACAGATAATGAGAGACTTGTGATTCTCAGGCCTAAATATGAATATATCACAGTGATTAAGAAGTTTTCTACTACACATAGTACAAACCTACAGATGGTAGAGAGTTCATGAGAGTTCATAACTAGAGAGGGAGGTTTTCACTGTGAATAATAAAAGACTGTCAGAATACTACTAAAGAATAAAGCTCCCAAGAAAGGGAAGATATACTGAACATTAAATCCAGGTGACTATAAGAGAAAATCAAGGGGCTCATAGGGAAAAGTAGACTCTAGGTCTCCCACAGGGTAATTTGTGAAAAGTCCAAAAGAAGTTGCTGAAGCAGTTTGGTCTGACACATGAATTCACCAGAGAGTATTTTCCTGTCCCACCAGCTAATTATGGTCAGAGACTAAAACATGCAATAGTTGATTTTGATGAATTCTTATACATTTTACGTAAGTTGAAAGACATGGCTCTTTTGGGGAAACATTAATAACTTCTGTTTATTTGACTGTCTGTACTCTGTCAGCCAAACCCACGCTACCATTTTCAGTTTTAAGGAAATCATCTTTTTTTTTCTGGCTAGCGAAGTCTTTTAAGATCAGGGCCCATTTTCTAGGCCTCTCTAGGATGACCTTCCTCACTGGAAACATTTCTTCTGCCCACTCTGAAATTAACACCATTCCTCATACAAATCATATCCAATGAGTGCTCTACCGGTGTCCTAAGAAAGCCATACAACCAAAATCATCTTTGTTATAAAGCTTTTCAAAACTCTCAGACTTAATCTTTTCCTCTTCAGATCATTAGTAAGTACTGTAGTATTTTTTTTTAATATTCCTCATTTACACACACAAAAAACAGGTGATCAGCTGTGTCCAACTCTTCATGACCCCATGGAGTATAGCCCACCAGGCTCCTCTTCACATGGAATTCTCCAAGCAAGATTACTGGTGCGGGTAGCCATTCCCTGCTCCAGGGGATCTTCCCAATCCAGGGACTGAACCTGAATCTCCTGCATTGCAGGCAGACTCTTTATCATCTGAGTCACCAGGAAAGCCAATTTTCTCCTCAGTTTATCCTTCTATACTGCAAACTTCTCCATGCCTTACTCATATCCAAATCCCTTGCCATCAAGCTAGTTTGGGTTGACAGATAATGAGAGACTTGTGATTCTCAGGCCTAAATATGAATATATCACAGTGATTAAGAAGTTTTCTACTACACATAGTACAAACCTACAGATGGTAGAGAGTTCATGAGAGTTCATAACTAGAGAGGGAGGTTTTCACTGTGAATAATAAAAGACTGTCAGAATACTACTAAAGAATAAAGCTCCCAAGAAAGGGAAGATATACTGAACATTAAATCCAGGTGACTATAAGAGAAAATCAAGGGGCTCATAGGGAAAAGTAGACTCTAGGTCTCCCACAGGGTAATTTGTGAAAAGTCCAAAAGAAGTTGCTGAAGCAGTTTGGTCTGACACATGAATTCACCAGAGAGTATTTTCCTGTCCCACCAGCTAATTATGGTCAGAGACTAAAAACATGCAATAGTTGATTTTGATGAATTCTTATACATTTTACGTAAGTTGAAAGACATGGCTCTTTTGGGGAAACATTAATAACTTCTGTTTATTTGACTGTCTGTACTCTGTCAGCCAAACCCACGTCTACAGCGGCCAAGTGTCAGAAACACTGGTTAAGAGTGGAATTTCAAGATGATCTTTCAAGGGTTCAAGAGAAAGTTTAAAATTACAAATCACGTAAAGAGTATTTTGCAAATTATGTTATGCTAATTTTAATACTCTATTCCACTTGAATTCCACCAGGTTTTTTTTTTTTTTTTTTCCTTTATACTGGCTTTAAAGCTTTAGTGGATTATTTGTATCTAAAGCTTAGTTGAATACTTGGGAAAATAAAAAAAGCAAAAACCTCATTAGCAACTGTATCATGTACATTACATTATTAAACATCTCACTAGGCAGCTATTGGTCCAAAATTCTCCAAAGGATAAAATAACTTACCTCAATTGCCCCAAAGTCAAGTACATGCATTAACTATCTAGAATTGAGTTTCTAAAGAAGCTCTTAGAATTTGTTGTTGTCAATTTCCATATTTAAAGCAAGTAACTTCAGTTAATAAAACAATCACCATGGGATTCCTGAGATGTTTCTGTCCTTCCCTGGGCACTGGGTCCCTCCCTTGGCATCTAACTATTGGTTACACCAGCATGCATGAACACTGCTCTACTAGTCATTACATTTCTTCTACAAGTTTGTCTCTCTATTCTATGCCAATACTCTCTACCCATCAGTGGCAAATGTCAAAGACTTGAGATTGTTGAGCCACTTACTGAAGGCTCTTATTAGTAAAATTTAGAATTATTAACCATTGGTAAGAATGAAGACCTCACCCAAGGAAGAGCTGACAAAACTGACTTGTGCCCTATGGAAGGCAGTCTAAAACATTTGCATGACCTTGCTTTTCCTTCTTGGCTCATAGAGAACACTCCAGAGTCCCCTTTCTATATACACAAGTGCACAACAAAGATAATCTTTCTTGCATACTAATCACACAGAGAATGTAAAGAGAACTCCTTTCTTATTTTTAATAAGGGTAATTAAATTCTGTCCATCCCCCATTTGCACAGAACCTCTTTGAATGCACTGTCTTCATTAAATTTTCATGAGAAACATCACAATGCAACAGATTCACACAGCCAGAGCTTTACACGTTGACAGTCGTGGCTTGTTTCCAATTTGACTGTCAGGTATTTGGCAATAAAACTCCGTATTCAACATAAAACGAACAGTAGAGATAACGAAATTTCTAATTGGTATGCTTATCTCAGTGGGCGTAGTTTAGAAGTTGTTAATTGCTTTTTTTTCACCTCTACATTTATTAGTGATTTATATAAAACTGCCTTGGCCATTTGATAACATCATTTTGATAGCTCATCAAATGTATGGTATCAGGAACTTGAGAAGAGAAAAGCCCAATATCCTTTATATGTTAGCCACATAAGCTTTTACAGGAAAACACAGAAACAAAAATTAACAAACTGTCATTATTTTAGTAGCTTTAAACTTTTACATGAGGTGAAAAGAAAAACATTTTGTCCTATTCATTATTGTGCTCATTAAGCTTTAAAATGCCTTACTTATCACTGTTCCATATTAATATTCAATCATGCAGAATTAGCTACTAATTCATCAACAATCTAAATCAGACTTGACCTTCACAAAGCCATCTGATCTGTCATTCTGAGAGGCCATTAAAGGGCAGATAACTACATACTTGTGCTTCCTGAATCATAGAAGTCATACAAATTTTGTTTGGAATGGTAGGTATAATAGACATGGAAATAGAGCACATTCTTTGAATCTGTTTGGGGTCTTAATGAAACATGCTAAAATGAAACTTGCAGTTCTATTAAGGAAAGAGAAAAATGTAGATCAGCAGTTATTGGAGTTAACTTCCCACTGCTGTAAAACTTTTGCTAAAAACCCTGTCCTCCCCAAGACTTGAAAGGAAAATGTGGGGAAGAGAGTCTGACTTTGTTTCGTATGGAGTTATGTTTTAGGTATCTGTGAATGATCAAGTAATAACTTTTGCATAATCTGTTCAGACTAGTTTCATTGTTCGTCCATAAATAATTTTAACGATGCTTTACTTTTGCTGCAATTCCACAAACACTCAATCTCTCTTATTTCATAGGAAACACAAACTAAATTGCCTGCGAAGGCCATGGTCTCTTGAAGTGGCCAGAAGCAGTTCTTTCTGCCTAATTTTTGTGAAGACTTAGTGAATTCAATCGGACAGGTACTTAGAATCTAGTCCTGAATGATTTGAAGACATCTGAAATAAAGGGCTCCTTTCCATGATGTCACATTTCCAGTTTTTCAGATCTATAGCAAATGTGTTTATGAAGAAAAAACATGTGTTTTTATCAATGGTATGCTCTTCCAAAAGACATATTAACAGATGTGAAAAATACACCTGATCGTTTAGGTAGTACTTACAATACATAGGCATGGGTGGGAATGTGAGTGCAATAGAGCAAACTCAGACTCTGGAGGAAGAGATAAGTTTTTTTTTCTCTTGGAGAATGCATCCCTCTGAATGATCTTCCTGAAGAGTAGACAGGTCATGGTGGCTCCTCCATGAATGCTTTCAAAACTCACAGACGGCATGGCTTTATGATATTTCCTTTTTAACTATTATAATATTCATAAACTCTTGCAATTAGACGTGTTTAGGAAATCCTGACACCTATTTCTGTGTTCATTCATGTGGCATCTCTGAATTCCTATTGGATTTATTTAACAGCACCATTTTTGTAAAAAAAAATCATTTTTTATAAAGTAATTTTATTTATTCATTGGTCCCTGAACTTGTGCCGATAGAAGTCATACATATTTTGTTTGGAATGGTAGGTATAATAGACATGGAAATAGAGCACATTCTTTGAATCTGTTTGGGGTCTTAATGAAACATGCTAAAATGAAACTTGCAGTTCTATTAAGGAAAGAGAAAAATGTAGATCAGCAGTTATTGGAGTTAACTTCCCACTGCTGTAAAACTTTTGCTAAAAACCCTGTCCTCCCCAAGACTTGAAAGGAAAATGTGGGGAAGAGAGTCTGACTTTGTTTCGTATGGAGTTATGTTTTAGGTATCTGTGAATGATCAAGTAATAACTTTTGCATAATCTGTTCAGACTAGTTTCATTGTTCGTCCATAAATAATTTTAACGATGCTTTACTTTTGCTGCAATTCCACAAACACTCAATCTCTCTTATTTCATAGGAAACACAAACTAAATTGCCTCGAAGGCCATGGTCTCTTGAAGTGGCCAGAAGCAGTTCTTTCTGCCTAATTTTTGTGAAGACTTAGTGAATTCAATCGGACAGGTACTTAGAATCTAGTCCTGAATGATTTGAAGACATCTGAAATAAAGGGCTCCTTTCCATGATGTCACATTTCCAGTTTTTCAGATCTATAGCAAATGTGTTTATGAAGAAAAAACATGTGTTTTTATCAATGGTATGCTCTTCCAAAAGACATATTAACAGATGTGAAAAATACACCTGATCGTTTAGGTAGTACTTACAATACATAGGCATGGGTGGGAATGTGAGTGCAATAGAGCAAACTCAGACTCTGGAGGAAGAGATAAGTTTTTTTTTCTCTTGGAGAATGCATCCCTCTGAATGATCTTCCTGAAGAGTAGACAGGTCATGGTGGCTCCTCCATGAATGCTTTCAAAACTCACAGACGGCATGGCTTTATGATATTTCCTTTTTAACTATTATAATATTCATAAACTCTTGCAATTAGACGTGTTTAGGAAATCCTGACACCTATTTCTGTGTTCATTCATGTGGCATCTCTGAATTCCTATTGGATTTATTTAACAGCACCATTTTTGTAAAAAAAAATCATTTTTTATAAAGTAATTTTATTTATTCATTGGTCACTGAACATGTGGGATCTTCGGTCTCCAACCATGGATCAAACTTATCTCCCCCCTACCCTCCTGCATTGGAAGAATGGAGTTCTAGCCACTGGACCAACAGGCAAGTCTCAGTGGCACCTTTTTAAACAGTTAATCATTCTTATTTTTAATAAGTTTTTTAAAAATGTTGGCCTCTCTTATTGATTTTTTATTTATTAATTTTTCATCCATGTTTATTCTTTCGCCTGTATGGGCCTCCCACTGCAGTGGCCTCTATCCTTGCAGAGCACAGGCTATGAGCCCACGCACTCCAGAGCGCTGGCATGTAATTAGACACACCCATCCAGCTGCTCTGCAGGACATAGGATCTTTTTGGGCCAGGGATCAAACTGGTGCCCCTTGCACTGCAAGACGAACTCTTCCACTGGACCACCAGGGAAGCCCAGTTAATCATTCTTTAATTGTTCTATGGCTATAGATTTGGTCTTCCCAATTTAAATAAAAGTCTAAAAGGCAAAACTCTCTTTTATAGTCTCTGTTGCTTAGTTGCTAAGTCGTGTCTGACCCTGCGATCCTGTGGACTGTAGCCTGCTAGGCTCCTCTGTCTATCAGATTTTCGAGGGAAGAATAATGGAGTAGATTGACATTTCCTTCTTCAGGGAAACTTCCAGACCCAGGGATCGGACCTGTATCCCCCGCATTAGCAGATGGGTTCTTTACCACTGAGCCTATAGTGTCTTAAGTGGTGTTAAATTTAGAAATTCACAAATAGTTGTCAATGAGTGTTTTAAATTAGAATATTGATGGAGAGATAAGTTTTTTCTCTTGGAGAATGCATCCCTCTGAATGATCTTCCTGAAGAGTAGACAGGTCATGGTGGCTCCTCCATGAATGCTTTCAAAACTCACAGACGGCATGGCTTTATGATATTTCCTTTTTAACTATTATAATATTCATAAACTCTTGCAATTAGACGTGTTTAGGAAATCCTGACACCTATTTCTGTGTTCATTCATGTGGCATCTCTGAATTCCTATTGGATTTATTTAACAGCACCATTTTTGTAAAAAAAAATCATTTTTTATAAAGTAATTTTATTTATTCATTGGTCACTGAACATGTGGGATCTTCGGTCTCCAACCATGGATCAAACTTATCTCCCCCCTACCCTCCTGCATTGGAAGAATGGAGTTCTAGCCACTGGACCAACAGGCAAGTCTCAGTGGCACCTTTTTAAACAGTTAATCATTCTTATTTTTAATAAGTTTTTTAAAAATGTTGGCCTCTCTTATTGATTTTTTATTTATTAATTTTTCATCCATGTTTATTCTTTCACCTGTATGGGCCTCCCACTGCAGTGGCCTCTATCCTTGCAGAGCACAGGCTATGAGCCCACGCACTCCAGAGCGCTGGCATGTAATTAGACACACCCATCCAGCTGCTCTGCAGGACATAGGATCTTTTTGGGCCAGGGATCAAACTGGTGCCCCTTGCACTGCAAGACGAACTCTTCCACTGGACCACCAGGGAAGCCCAGTTAATCATTCTTTAATTGTTCTATGGCTATAGATTTGGTCTTCCCAATTTAAATAAAAGTCTAAAAGGCAAAACTCTCTTTTATAGTCTCTGTTGCTTAGTTGCTAAGTCGTGTCTGACCCTGCGATCCTGTGGACTGTAGCCTGCTAGGCTCCTCTGTCTATCAGATTTTCGAGGGAAGAATAATGGAGTAGATTGACATTTCCTTCTTCAGGGAAACTTCCAGACCCAGGGATCGGACCTGTATCCCCCGCATTAGCAGATGGGTTCTTTACCACTGAGCCTATAGTGTCTTAAGTGGTGTTAAATTTAGAAATTCACAAATAGTTGTCAATGATGACTTTCTTCATTATTACAATCATAGTTCTTATTTAATCAGCAAACAACTTTCAGCATTTGACAGATGCAATTGATGCCTGGCTCTTTCTTTAATTTAGCATAGCTACTACACTGGGAAACACACAATTCAGACCCTGCTTAATTTTACAGGAAATTGAAACAAAGTGTTGACTCTTTGTGACCCCATGGGCTGCCAGGCTCCTCTGGTCATGGAATTTTTCAGGCAAGACTATTGTAGTGGGTTGTGATTCCCTTCTCCAGGGAATCTTTCTGATCTAGGGATCAAACCCATCTCCTGCATTGTAGGCAGATTCTTTACTGTCTGAGCCATCAGAGAACTCAGTTTTTATAGGAAATCTTCCTTCATAATATTGAGTTTAAATTCCTGTGAGTCAAGGGCTGCCCTGGTGGCCCAGATGGTAAAGAATCTGCCCGCCAACACCTGCAACCCAGGTTCGATCCCTCAGTCAGGAAGATCCCCTGGAGAAGGAAATGTCAACCCACACCAGTATTCTTGCCTGGAGAATCCCATGGACAGAGGAACCTGGTGGCAGTACAGTCTAGCAAAACACGACTGAGCAAAAACTAACACACACAAGTCAAAATGCCAACCACAGAACAAAAACCTTAAGTGTGAACACAATGAAACTCAAAAGAACACAGTAACACAAATATATCTACTGTGCTATGTTATCTTTACAATAATAGGATTCTTGATATTCAAACAAATGATAACATTCAAGTGAATCACTCAGCTGCAAAGGAGGCAGACACTGGGTCTTCTTTCACTGCCAGGAGCAAAGACTTCTTAGTGGCAGGGTATCTTGAAGTTTTAGGCATTCATTATGTAATGTGACAGAAACATAATTAGTGTTTGTTTCCTTCTTCAGGGAATCTTCCAGACCCAGGGATCGGACCTGTATCCCCCGCATTAGCAGATGGGTTCTTTACCACTGAGCCTATAGTGTCTTAAGTAGCGTTAAATTCAGAAATTCACAAATAGTTGTCAATGATGACTTTCTTCATTATTACAATCATAGTTCTTATTTAATCAGCAAATAACTTTCAGCATTTGACAGATGCAATTGATGCCTGGCTCTTTCTTTAATTTAGCATAGCTACTACACTGGGAAACACACAATTCAGACCCTGCTTAATTTTACAGGAAATTGAAACAAAGTGTTGACTCTTTGTGACCCCATGGGCTGCCAGGCTCCTCTGGTCATGGAATTTTTCAGGCAAGACTATTGTAGTGGGTTGTGATTCCCTTCTCCAGGGAATCTTTCTGATCTAGGGATCAAACCCATCTCCTGCATTGTAGGCAGATTCTTTACTGTCTGAGCCATCAGAGAACCTCAGTTTTTTTATAGGAAATCTTCCTTCATAATATTGAGTTTAAATTCCTGTGAGTCAAGGGCTGCCCTGGTGGCCCAGATGGTAAAGAATCTGCCCGCCAACACCTGCAACCCAGGTTCGATCCCTCAGTCAGGAAGATCCCCTGGAGAAGGAAATGTCAACCCACACCAGTATTCTTGCCTGGAGAATCCCATGGACAGAGGAACCTGGTGGCAGTACAGTCTAGCAAAACACGACTGAGCAAAAACTAACACACACAAGTCAAAATGCCAACCACAGAACAAAAACCTTAAGTGTGAACACAATGAAACTCAAAAGAACACAGTAACACAAATATATCTACTGTGCTATGTTATCTTTACAATAATAGGATTCTTGATATTCAAACAAATGATAACATTCAAGTGAATCACTCAGCTGCAAAGGAGGCAGACACTGGGTCTTCTTTCACTGCCAGGAGCAAAGACTTCTTAGTGGCAGGGTATCTTGAAGTTTTAGGCATTCATTATGTAATGTGACAGAAACATAATCAGTGTTTGTTTGCTTCCTTCTTGAAGGATGAAAGGCTTGCATAAGGGAAGTTTTTCTTAACATAAATCAAATATTAGATGGATGTTACAGAGAATATTTTCTTGAATAAAGTGCTATACCCTTTAAATATGTTGAATGGTATGCTTTCCTGCGAGAAACAGTAATGCCTAAGATGGAAAAAATCCTCACGAAAAATGGAAATACGTTGGTCTTAAGATACTCAAATAAGAAAGCATCCTCAGAATTATGAAAGTTTCATTTACACTGCAAGAAAAGCATCTTTTGAAGTACTAGTATCAAAATCTACTGGACAGTCAATAGGTAATTGTTCATTCTACAGATATTTTCTGAAGTCCACCTCAAAACACTAGGTCAGGCATCAGATATGAAGTAATCTAGAGAAGCTCTATACTGTTATGATTTAATTGTATCTGAAGGAAAATTAGATTTTTTCATAGTAAAAATACTACCTAGCTCACATACTGGAAGCTTGAATGAGATAATGCATTAAATATGTCCAGAGTCATAAAAGTGTATGTCCATCTAGGAAAAGGCCAGTGTATATGGCCTTACTCTAGCCCAAGCTCCCATAAAAGATTTAATAAGAGGCAAGGGACTCTAAAATTTGACATAACAAGAGGTATAGCAGTAAACTAAGTGGAAAAATTTTCTATAGCAATCACAAAGGAACAGGAATTACAGACATACAAGTGAATTTAGAGAGTGGTATCTGTGTTTTAAATTAACCCTTTTTAAAAAAAAAATAAATACATTTTTAACGCCCCTGAGCAAAACTAACACACACAAGTCAAAATGCCAACCACAGAACAAAAACCTTAAGTGTGAACACAATGAAACTCAAAAGAACACAGTAACACAAATATATCTACTGTGCTATGTTATCTTTACAATAATAGGATTCTTGATATTCAAACAAATGATAACATTCAAGTGAATCACTCAGCTGCAAAGGAGGCAGACACTGGGTCTTCTTTCACTGCCAGGAGCAAAGACTTCTTAGTGGCAGGGTATCTTGAAGTTTTAGGCATTCATTATGTAATGTGACAGAAACATAATTAGTGTTTGTTTGCTTCCTTCTTGAAGGATGAAAGGCTTGCATAAGGGAAGTTTTTCTTAACATAAATCAAATATTAGATGGATGTTACAGAGAATATTTTCTTGAATAAAGTGCTATACCCTTTAAATATGTTGAATGGTACGCTTTCCTGCGAGAAACAGTAATGCCTAAGATGGAAAAAATCCTCACGAAAAATGGAAATACGTTGGTCTTAAGATACTCAAATAAGAAAGCATCCTCAGAATTATGAAAGTTTCATTTACACTGCAAGAAAAGCATCTTTTGAAGTACTAGTATCAAAATCTACTGGACAGTCAATAGGTAATTGTTCATTCTACAGATATTTTCTGAAGTCCACCTCAAAACACTAGGTCAGGCATCAGATATGAAGTAATCTAGAGAAGCTCTATACTGTTATGATTTAATTGTATCTGAAGGAAAATTAGATTTTTTCATAGTAAAAATACTACCTAGCTCACATACTGGAAGCTTGAATGAGATAATGCATTAAATATGTCCAGAGTCATAAAAGTGTATGTCCATCTAGGAAAAGGCCAGTGTATATGGCCTTACTCTAGCCCAAGCTCCCATAAAAGATTTAATAAGAGGCAAGGGACTCTAAAATTTGACATAACAAGAGGTATAGCAGTAAACTAAGTGGAAAAATTTTCTATAGCAATCACAAAGGAACAGGAATTACAGACATACAAGTGAATTTAGAGAGTGGTATCTGTGTCAAATAACCTCTTAAAATCTGGTAAAAAGCCCCCATTTCTCACCCTGAACAAGATTTCAGACTTTTTGAAATAATGAAAATCACAAATAAAACAAATCATATTGTCATCAAGTTTGTTCTCCAAAACAAACTTAAAAAATAACACTAAATGTTTGGGACAGCAAAGCTTTGTTGCCAATAACTGAAAGCACTGAAATCATTGGAGACTTATTAGGGTGGCATGAGGTAGGAAAGGACAGTTTAATTATTACCAATTTCTGTGGACACAAAGCAAAGAAAGACTCAGCAAAATTGTTACATGGTCTTGGTCACATATATGGTAAAAACTTTTTTTTTTTTCATTTTTAACTCTAAGATTTGGTGTATTTTTACTTCATCACGTTTCCTCTGTGCCAACTGCTGTTCTTTGAATAAATAAATTCACCATGAACAGTGACAGAATTCAGTCACAGTCAACTCATAATAGAAGACACAACAGAAATAATCCTAAATGCTCGGTCATCTTTAATTTTTTAAACAGAAAGGATGAAAGCTTTAAGTTTCATGGGATGTAATAATATTTTAAACCCCTTTTTACATACGAAAAGATTCATCCTTTAATGTGTATCAGTTGATTTCTCATTTTTTAGCATTGACTCCGGGTAGGGAGAGAAATCCGCCACATATATTAGCCAATAAAATATAGATGAGAAATGGAAGATTATAAAAATGATGATAAATGTCAAATAATTTCCCCAAGGAGTTCAAATTCAATACTGCGCCTTTGTCTTTAACTCTTCTGTAGTTTTTATTTCATGATATAGGAAAGGTTCTAAGTGGCAGGATGGCCACTTTAAGTGGACACCCAAATACAGTACACAAACCAGAGAAGCACAGAGAATGAGACTCAGTAGATCAACCCTATGACCTGACAACGCCCAGGGGTCTCATCTGTTATATGGGACCAGAAATGACTACCCTAAGTGGCTTGTTCTGGGAGAGGAGACAGATCTTCCAGAGGCTGGAAGGCTGAAGGGTTAACAATTGCAGGAGTGTTTGCTACTTTGTTGAACAACAAATGAGTTTTCAAGTCATTATCTTTCAGAATAAACCATGCTATCAAGCTACAAACAAGAACCATTTCTTTCCAGAATATAGTTCCTGAAGAGGGGGGAAAACATTTATTATTCTTTTCTTAAAGAAAACAGTGTAAATAAAGCTTTTATTTTCACCATTCCAGATGGCAGCAGGGTATAATTTGTACTATTTTGACATCATGACCGTATTATTCAAAATCAATCTTCCTGCAAGTGAATTGAATAAAGGACTGAAAACAGAAAAGTAAAAAGGAAAAGAAACAAAAGTTAAATCAACCTTTTCTAGCAAAGTTAGGTTTCTGGGCCATTATCAAAATGATATGCATATGAATGAAATGGAAAAAATGTACAAATAAAATGGTTTCTAATTATAAGTTAAAGGGTACTCCAACTCAGAAAGAAATTATTGAAAGCAGGAGGAAATTGCCAGTTAATAAATGATATTCCAAATGAAACAATAAACATAAACATAAAGTCTGATTTGCCAAAGTAATTATGAATAAGATACAATGAAGATCTCTTTCAAAGTTATTATGTGCATAGGGATATGCTTGTCTTACTATGAGTTTCAATCAGAGCGGCTTTTCTGAGTTGATTTAGGTATCTCTTAAAGGTAGTTACGGGATATAAGGGTCTCCAAACATTTTTCAGGGAATTAAGCCATATAAGAATAGGAAGTTGGACATTGATAAGCGGATAGGAGTCTCATTAGCAGCTACTAAATATTCAGCATACTAACAAGCAGCCCACAGAGCATTCCAGAGCAAAGCTCCATTTTCTCAGCCTTCCTATGTAGAAGAGAGTGGAAGGATTCTTGGCACAGAGTAAAGCAAACTTATTTAGAAGTAATATACGCCATTACCCTATAAATCGCAAAATAATGTCTACTCTCTATGTAGCAGAATACAAACTCAGATTAAATTACCATTTGTACGAATACTGTAGCTGTAATTTCACATGGCATTATGCTAACTCCCACTGTTGTTAGTGTTTGGCCCTAGCAAATGATCATACTCCTTGTGATCCAAAATTCGTGGAGGGCTAAAGGAGGGAGGTAAGGTCTGCTTATTTAGCAACTCTATTAACACTTGGATATTTAATTAAATATTTACAAATCAGGGTTGTGCATTTATTCTTGGGAATGCAAATCGCATTAACAATCCAATAACATCCACTTTCACAAATCTCACTGTTCTCTATTACTAATAATTTATTTTTACTAAGAACCATTTGTCATGCTACTCATCCAGAATACTGTCTAAATTTTTCCCTATTTTGAACATTAAATTAACC
Source organism: Tragulus kanchil (assembly GCA_022376925.1). Lineage (NCBI taxonomy): Eukaryota > Metazoa > Chordata > Mammalia > Artiodactyla > Tragulidae > Tragulus > Tragulus kanchil. The sequence goes on from JAIOJX010000023.1 coordinate 81,012,259, forward strand.
ACTTCATATAAATTTATATTTAAATCATACCAAGAACTTATTAAAAGAAAAAAAGCAAAAATGTATAATAGAACTAAAGTTCAAGATTTTAATTCCTGTTTGTTGCTTCTGTTTTTAGAAATAGACAAACGAATAGTAAACATGGAAAAAGAACTGGATTTGGCTCTTGTTTCTATTCTTGCTGGCTTTGTAAAAGTGAGGAATTCTAATGAGTTCAAATCAAATAAAACCAAGGAAAACATCCATTGTGGCTGCTTCGCTGTATTGTGGTGAATGCAAGCAAAAATAAAGTGTTTATGCAATGAAATATTACATAAATAAGCAAAGTGGAGTGAGCTGTGTGGTTTTGGATTGGAATCAGGGGTATCAATATGAACTAATGGTTTAAAAAATACATACTGATATAGAAATGAATACAATTGTATGTGTTCATATACACATATACATACACTCCTTACATAAGCTTGCTAAACACATCTTCCTTAGCTGTATGAGAAAGTCTGAGATAAAAGATCAACTTTTTGATCAGTTTCCCTCCAACCAAAACATCACCAAGTTAACTAAAAACCAGAGCTGTTTCAAAAATTCAAGAGCTATTTCCTAAGCTAGGCTTTTGATATATACCAGAAATCTACCCTCTCCTTTCCCTCCACCTCTTCACAGTTCTCCCCCTGGATCTACAACACAGTAAAGACAAATGTTTGTCATTCTGTTGTCTTTAATCATTTATGGGAATGAGGTGAGAGAAGTAAGCAAAAATAACATGATTCAGACACGTCTAAATAAATTTTCTGAAGAGAACATTTCATTATTTAACTCCATTTAGTATTTTTCTTGTTTGGAAATGATCATACTCCTTGTGATCCAAAATTCGTGGAGGGCTAAAGGAGGGAGGTGCTGCTTATTTACAATCATTAACATTGGATATTTAATTAAATATTTACAAATCAGGGTTGTGCATTTATTCTTGGGAATGCAAATCGCATTAACAATCCAATAACATCCACTTTCACAAATCTCACTGTTCTCTATTACTAATAATTTATTTTTACTAAGAACCATTTGTCATGCTACTCATCCAGAATACTGTCTAAATTTTTCCCTATTTTGAACATTAAATTAACCACTTCATATAAATTTATATTTAAATCATACCAAGAACTTATTAAAAGAAAAAAAGCAAAAATGTATAATAGAACTAAAGTTCAAGATTTTAATTCCTGTTTGTTGCTTCTGTTTTTAGAAATAGACAAACGAATAGTAAACATGGAAAAAGAACTGGATTTGGCTCTTGTTTCTATTCTTGCTGGCTTTGTAAAAGTGAGGAATTCTAATGAGTTCAAATCAAATAAAACCAAGGAAAACATCCATTGTGGCTGCTTCGCTGTATTGTGGTGAATACAAGCAAAAATAAAGTATTTATGCAATGAAATATTACATAAATAAGCAAAGTGGAGTGAGCTGTGTGGTTTTGGATTGGAATCAGGGGTATCAATATGAACTAATGGTTTAAAAAATACATACTGATATAGAAATGAATACAATTGTATGTGTTCATATACACATATACATACACTCCTTACATAAGCTTGCTAAACACATCTTCCTTAGCTGTATGAGAAAGTCTGAGATAAAAGATCAACTTTTTGATCAGTTTCCCTCCAACCAAAACATCACCAAGTTAACTAAAAACCAGAGCTGTTTCAAAAATTCAAGAGCTATTTCCTAAGCTAGGCTTTTGATATATACCAGAAATCTACCCTCTCCTTTCCCTCCACCTCTTCACAGTTCTCCCCCTGGATCTACAACACAGTAAAGACAAATGTTTGTCATTCTGTTGTCTTTAATCATTTATGGGAATGAGGTGAGAGAAGTAAGCAAAAATAACATGATTCAGACACGTCTAAATAAATTTTCTGAAGAGAACATTTCATTATTTAACTCCATTTAGTATTTTTCATAGTTTTAAAGGCTAACTGTGGCTAGTATTTATTTGAAGGGAAAGACAGATTCTGCAAACAGAGATAATGGAAGTTTTATTTGGAGGGTATTGTGGAAAAAATAATATATATATGGTGTTCTACTGTAAATAATGAAAACTACAAGATGACATGAAGAAACCTTTAAAACAGGATTTGTGCCTCAAGAATGTATTGTATATCTATGGAGGAAACCTCCCCCTAAATATAAATCATTTTTTATTTCTATGTCAAAAGTGAGCCTGAATTGAACCAAAGAATTACCAAAAAGAACTACTCATATCTGTTTGTCAGTCTTTAATCTTCGGGCTCACAAGCTGTCAATACAGGAAAACTGCCAAAAGAAATAGAACTATGTTTTCTTTTTTTCAATTTTTGAGCTTTTCTCTCTCTTGATAGAAAATTGTCATATGAAGTAATACTACAGTCAAATACAAACATAGGATACCTAAGTATTCAATAGTTTTGAAATGTCAAAACAATACAATGGTACTTTATGGAAGGTCAGACATACAGAAAATAACCCACTAAAAGAAAAACTACCAAAAATGGCCAAAATCACCACCAAAATTTTACATGAGTAAAATTTTACATGGTCTTTGCTCCTAGATGATCAGACTTCCACATACAATATTCTAAAGCCTTGATTTTCTTCAATAGAAAGTTAAACTTGTCAAAATTTAAAAAAGGGTTCCAGGCAAAGCTGATGAGATACATAAAGGATTATGGTCTTTTCCCTAAAATCAAGAAGGTAAAGAAAAAATTTCAGGGTTGGTCAAGGGAAATTGAGTACTGCTAAAAAATCTACCCTTTCTCAAGAGCTATTTCCTAAGCTAGGCTTTTGATATATACCAGAAATCTACCTCTCCTTTCCCTCCACCTCTTCACAGTTCTCCCCCTGGATCTACAACACAGTAAAGACAAATGTTTGTCATTCTGTTGTCTTTAATCATTTATGGGAATGAGGTGAGAGAAGTAAGCAAAAATAACATGATTCAGACACGTCTAAATAAATTTTCTGAAGAGAACATTTCATTATTTAACTCCATTTAGTATTTTTCATAGTTTTAAAGGCTAACTGTGGCTAGTATTTATTTGAAGGGAAAGACAGATTCTGCAAACAGAGATAATGGAAGTTTTATTTGGAGGGTATTGTGGAAAAAATAATATATATATGGTGTTCTACTGTAAATAATGAAAACTACAAGATGACATGAAGAAACCTTTAAAACAGGATTTGTGCCTCAAGAATGTATTGTATATCTATGGAGGAAACCTCCCCCTAAATATAAATCATTTTTTATTTCTATGTCAAAAGTGAGCCTGAATTGAACCAAAGAATTACCAAAAAGAACTACTCATATCTGTTTGTCAGTCTTTAATCTTCGGGCTCACAAGCTGTCAATACAGGAAAACTGCCAAAAGAAATAGAACTATGTTTTCTTTTTTTCAATTTTTGAGCTTTTCTCTCTCTTGATAGAAAATTGTCATATGAAGTAATACTACAGTCAAATACAAACATAGGATACCTAAGTATTCAATAGTTTTGAAATGTCAAAACAATACAATGGTACTTTATGGAAGGTCAGACATACAGAAAATAACCCACTAAAAGAAAAACTACCAAAAATGGCCAAAATCACCACCAAAATTTTACATGAGTAAAATTTTACATGGTCTTTGCTCCTAGATGATCAGACTTCCACATACAATATTCTAAAGCCTTGATTTTCTTCAATAGAAAGTTAAACTTGTCAAAATTTTAAAAAGGGTTCCAGACAAAGCTGATGAGATACATAAAGGATTATGGTCTTTTCCCTAAAATCAAGAAGGTAAAGAAAAAATTTCAGGGTTGGTCAAGGGAGTGAGTACTCAAGTCCTTGCAGATGTGTACTGGGATGCTAACGTTATTTATCATCAAATTTCCAACAGCACTATTTAACTGCAGTGTGACAAATGCATTGAAGTTGGGAAAAGAGAGAGAGAGGGAATAAAAACAAGAAAAGAAAAGAAAAAGATCCACCCTCTTCCAATAAGAGACAACCTAGACATGAATATCACCTGATGATCAATATTGAAGTTACACTGATTATATCCTTTGCAGTCGAAGATGGAGAAGCTATAGTCAGCAAAAATAAGACTGGGAGCTGACTGTGGCTCAGGGCATGAGTTCCTTATTGGAAAATTCAGACTTAAATTGAAGAAAGTAAGGAAAACCACTATTCCACTCAGGTATGACCTAAATCAAATCCCTTATGATTATACAGGGGAAGGGACAAATAGATCCAAGGGATTAGATCTGAGAGTGCCTGAAGAACTATGGGTGGAGGTTCTTAACACTGTACAGATTATTTTTTTGGCAGTCACCAAAATCATTCCCAAGAAAAAGAAATGCAACACAGCAAAATGGTCATCTGAGGAGGCCTTACAAGCAGCTGAGTAAAGAAGAGAATCAAAAGGCAAAGGAGAAAAGGAAAGATATACCTATGTGAATGCAGAGTTCTAGAGAGAAAGCCTTCTTGAGTGAACAATACAAACAGAATGGGAAAGACTAGAGGTCTCTTCAAGAAAATCAGAGATACCGAGGGACCATTTCACCCAAAGATGGGCACAATAAAGGACAGAAATGGTAAGGGCCTAACAGAAGCAGAAGTGGTTGAGGTGGCAAAAATACACAGGTGTACATTGTGAGAGGTGAGAATATTTGGAAGGCAATTTTTACAGGGCTTGGTGGTATTTGGAGGATAAGCGAGAATTATCAGGCTTGGTTTTCTAAAACCATGGGATGGCTTGTGCAATATATTCTCTAGCATATCCTCCTCTAGGGAACAATGGTATATATCTTAGGGACCTATGTGACAGCATCTGTCCTTGGAGGCTCGACTCCTATCTTTTCTTAACCTGGAGTGGAGCACAGTACCAGCCACAGAGTAACTATACTTGTCAGATGAATACTGACACACTTTCACTTTCGGGAACCAATAGAAGGGGCTGGGGAATTTGTTTCCTTATGTGCTTTGTCTCAGAGTAAAGACAAGAAAGGACTATGTGTGCTTACACACACGAGCTCAGTACTCTCACCAGGAGCATGCTGATACCTCCTTGGCATCAGTCTAGAATGGGTTGGAGACACAAATGGATGTGCATCCATTTTCCCCATCAACTCAATCCCTGCAAACTGAAGACTGACGAGCATGCCACCAGGGTTTTTCTCTAGTCAGAGAAGAAACTTACTAAATGTCAGAGTACGACAGTCAATGTCCTTTGAATAAAAGGGAAAGTAGTTTGAGTTGTTACTCCTATGAAGACATGCCATTAAGACTTGTCTTAACATGACTCAAAGTTGTTGCATTTTAATACACTACATGCCAATTGAACAGATATACATCTCCAATAACAAGATACTAGCATTACAACAAACCTTTTTCTTACATACTGAAAACAACCCAGAGTTGTTCATTTTCATTTAGTTGCAAGAGAGTGACATATTGCTATAAATTTAGGAAACACACAATCTCTAATTCCTTAACAAAGTGACAGCAACTTGACAAAAGGAAAGATATACCTATGTGAATGCAGAGTTCTAGAGAGAAAGCCTTCTTGAGTGAACAATACAAACAGAATGGGAAAGACTAGAGGTCTCTTCAAGAAAATCAGAGATACCGAGGGACCATTTTACCCAAAGATGGGCACAATAAAGGACAGAAATGGTAAGGGCCTAACAGAAGCAGAAGTGGTTGAGGTGGCAAAAATACACAGGTGTACATTGTGAGAGGTGAGAATATTTGGAAGGCAATTTTTACAGGGCTTGGTGGTATTTGGAGGATAAGCGAGAATTATCAGGCTTGGTTTTCTAAAACCATGGGATGGCTTGTGCAATATATTCTCTAGCATATCCTCCTCTAGGGAACAATGGTATATATCTTAGGGACCTATGTGACAGCATCTGTCCTTGGAGGCTCGACTCCTATCTTTTCTTAACCTGGAGTGGAGCACAGTACCAGCCACAGAGTAACTATACTTGTCAGATGAATACTGACACACTTTCACTTTCGGGAACCAATAGAAGGGGCTGGGGAATTTGTTTCCTTATGTGCTTTGTCTCAGAGTAAAGACAAGAAAGGACTATGTGTGCTTACACCCCGAGCTCAGTACTCTCACCAGGAGCATGCTGCTCCCTCCTTGGCATCAGTCTAGAATGGGTTGGAGACACAAATGGATGTGCATCCATTTTCCCCATCAACTCAATCCCTGCAAACTGAAGACTGACGAGCATGCCACCAGGGTTTTTCTCTAGTCAGAGAAGAAACTTACTAAATGTCAGAGTACGACAGTCAATGTCCTTTGAATAAAAGGGAAAGTAGTTTGAGTTGTTACTCCTATGAAGACATGCCATTAAGACTTGTCTTAACATGACTCAAAGTTGTTGCATTTTAATACACTACATGCCAATTGAACAGATATACATCTCCAATAACAAGATACTAGCATTACAACAAACCTTTTTCTTACATACTGAAAACAACCCAGAGTTGTTCATTTTCATTTAGTTGCAAGAGAGTGACATATTGCTATAAATTTAGGAAACACACAATCTCTAATTCCTTAACAAAGTGACAGCAACTTGACAAATGAAAAAGTTATTTGAGCCTTGACTTCACTGGCATAGAAAGCCAACCTATCCTACACTTCTTCCCACAGCACAAGTGGATGGTTTTATGTTACTGCAAGATGAATGCTCTTTCAATTTTTCAGTGATAATAGCTACGAGGCTGCTCAGTAAACAATGTGTGTGCATTTACAAAAGAAGTGAGAATGTGGATTTCAACCAATGATCCTTAAAATAACCAGTGCAATGTAGGGGTTTATTACTTTATAGAGAAAATAATACATAGCTTTGTAAAATGTACACGACAGGTTTCATGGGCAAATTATAATGAAATTGACAAATTTTATAGTTTAGGAATTAACTCAGAAGCATATAAAATATAATCAAGAGTGTTTATTCAGCAGGGGAAAAAAAGGATATTTTCCATTTCTTTTTTTTTTTTCTTTTTTCTGGTGGCTATCATGGCCATTGTGTCTGATACTCGTGACTTGGTAATGAAAATGCACAGACTGCCATTTATTGAGAACTGATTAGGCATGGGCAGAGAAGCTTGCTGTTGGAATTCTTGACTGATCTGTTCCTTTGCCAAGAACACCAAAGCCATTCAAGAAAGCCAATCATTGGTGACTCTTATGGAAGCCTACTTTCCTGAAACACAATGAGTGATATTCTAGAAAAAAAGAAAAATACTTTCTAGGATACCAATATTATGGATGGGTTTTAATATGATTCAGGTTTCAGAACATTCTAGCACACATGATCATTATTTGTAAATGTTTCTCTCTTCTGTTTTTAAGATAAAAAAATGCAGCAGAAGATTTAAGACTAGGTTAGCCTGCCTTCACCTCTCTTTCACTCCCAGACATAAATTCTTCTTTCATATTTTGAATTCATTGCCTGACAGGGAAGATAATACTTGTCTTTTTTTTATTCTTTGTAATTTGGCCATTCCTTGTGATTTTTAGGATCTAAGTTCCCTGGCAAGAGATCAAACCTGGGGTCTGGCAATGAAAACACTGAGTCTTAATCACTGGATCACCAGGTAATTCCTGGTTATATTTGTTTTAATATTTATGTTCTACCTACTGTTCTAACATACAGTGACATGTTTCTGATCAATTTAATGGCTAGTCATTCTGTTTCACCCACGGCAGAGTTCGTCATAGATACCTGGATTCCAGAATCCCTGCTGTGTTAATGAGAAAAACTGTTTCCTACTGGGTTGTTCTTCAAAAGGCAGACATGAAATGGAAAACTTCTCTCTAAAATTATTTATGAATTGTAGAACATGAGAGAATTCTCAGGGGAACTATGTCATGCTGATAAAACATATGATACTAGCCCTACAAGAGAGTCAGTTAAATCTTAACAGAGTGATTTGCAGAGGAAGATAGCTAAGCAGATCAACTGAAGCCAAAGGCACGCCTTTTGGTAGATATTCTGATGTGTCCAACTGTTTTCAGCGACTGGGTCTATAGACATTACCTTAGTCAATTACCAAAGTGCATATGCTTCAATTGATTGATCACAGATGATTGTTCAAATGGTGGTGTGCAGAGGCCTTTTGCTTTAAACTTAACAAAATTTAAAGTAGAATGGACACTTGCTATAATTTCTTATTTTTCAGGTTCAAGATTTGATAATCATACTTTATGGCACAGGTTGGTACCTGCCTTGATTTCTCATGAACCTTATTTTAGAAGAGATTTAAACCACTTTAAACAAACTCAAACTGAAAGTATGGGTGCTCCCTTGTAGCCTTTAATAGGGAGAGTGGTTGATCTATTCAAGTATATATTACCACTCTCCCTGATTTTCTAAAGAAGGTACACAAACTTGGCCTTAACAGAGATCAGTGATCAAGGATTTGATGATAAGTACAATGATGAACAAAACCTATCACAAGTTGAGCAGAGAGGATCAGAGTCCAGGATACTGGAAAAATCCTCTATTGTTTGCTGGAGAGCAAGTCTTCCTAAGTTGTCTCTGGGTATAATTCCCCAGGTTCCACTAAGAGACTTTAACAGACAACTGTCCTATGAAGTTGCAGAGGATTAAACATTCAAATGATGCAGAGAATATTCTTTACAACATGACAGTGTCCTCATTCTGAAGAACGATATAGGAAATCTTTCCCCTCTGTGGTTTCAGTCTCAGGAATAGTTATGAATATTTTTTTATGAAGAACATATTTGTTTCTCTTTTATGGATATTGTGTTTCTGTGTCACTGGTTTGCACTGTTTCATTTCTAGAGTTGTTACAAGATTTAGAGCTAAAGGGCCTTCCTGGTGGTTCAGATGGTAAAGAATCCTCTGCAATGCAGGATACCTGTGTTCAATTGCTGGGTCAGGAAGATCTCCAGAAAAAAGGAATGGCTACCCACTCCAGTATTCTTGCCTGGAGAATTCTGTGGACAGAGGAGCCTGGTGGGGTCCATGGGGTCGCACAGTATTGGACACAACTGAGCGACTATTGCTTTCACTTTCTTAGAGCTAAAAACTGTGGGTTTTCTTCTAGCAAAAGCACAGAAGTCCATGGCAGGATTGTATGCTCCAGCTGCAGTCCTGAGAGCTAACTCATCTCCTGGCAATGTCTTCCTGTTTGCTATCACAGTGCTTCATCTCATCATAGTAAACTTTTACCTGTAAACTAATCACATACATCTCTGAGGCTAGGTTATGATAGACACAAGTGTGTATGTCTTCTCAATTCAATAAATTTTAAAATAAATTTTGTAAATAAAAAGTATAAAGTTGGGCTTCCCTAATGGTTCAGTGAGTAGAGAGTCCGCCTTGCAGTGCAAGGGGCACTGGTTCAATCCCCTACCTGGGAAGATCCCACATGCTGAGGAACGGCTGGGCCAGTGTGCCCAACTACAAACCAGTGCTCTGGAGCACATGCACTCAGAGCTGCTGCTAGCAATGAGAGAGGCCACTGCGATGGGAAGCCCACACATGGCAAAAAAAATAAAGAAAGGAAGAAAGACGGAAAAAAGAGCTTAGAGCTGCGCAAAACCTATCACAAGTTGAGCAGAGAGGATCAGAGTCCAGGATACTGGAAAAATCCTCTATTGTTTGCTGGAGAGCAAGTCTTCCTAAGTTGTCTCTGGGTATAATTCCCCAGGTTCCACTAAGAGACTTTAACAGACAACTGTCCTATGAAGCTGCAGAGGATTAAACATTCAAATGATGCAGAGAATATTCTTTACAACATGACAGTGTCCTCATTCTGAAGAACGATATAGGAAATCTTTCCCCTCTGTGGTTTCAGTCTCAGGAATAGTTATGAATATTTTTTTATGAAGAACATATTTGTTTTTCTTTTATGGATATTGTGTTTCTGTGTCACTGGTTTGCACTGTTTCATTTCTAGAGTTGTTACAAGATTTAGAGCTAAAGGGCCTTCCTGGTGGTTCAGATGGTAAAGAATCCTCTGCAATGCAGGATACCTGTGTTCAATTGCTGGGTCAGGAAGATCTCCAGAAAAAAGGAATGGCTACCCACTCCAGTATTCTTGCCTGGAGAATTCTGTGGACAGAGGAGCCTGGTGGGGTCCATGGGGTCGCACAGTATTGGACACAACTGAGCGACTATTGCTTTCACTTTCTTAGAGCTAAAAACTGTGGGTTTTCTTCTAGCAAAAGCACAGAAGTCCATGGCAGGATTGTATGCTCCAGCTGCAGTCCTGAGAGCTAACTCATCTCCTGGCAATGTCTTCCTGTTTGCTATCACAGTGCTTCATCTCATCATAGTAAACTTTTACCTGTAAACTAATCACATACATCTCTGAGGCTAGGTTATGATAGACACAAGTGTGTATGTCTTCTCAATTCAATAAATTTTAAAATAAATTTTGTAAATAAAAAGTATAAAGTTGGGCTTCCCTAATGGTTCAGTGAGTAGAGAGTCCGCCTTGCAGTGCAAGGGGCACCGGTTCAATCCCCTACCTGGGAAGATCCCACATGCTGAGGAACGGCTGGGCCAGTGTGCCCAACTACAAACCAGTGCTCTGGAGCACATGCACTCAGAGCTGCTGCTAGCAATGAGAGAGGCCACTGCGATGGGAAGCCCACACATGGCAAAAAAAATAAAGAAAGGAAGAAAGACGGATGAAAAATAAACGATGACTTAGAGGCAAAAGTGGAAAACTAAAAGAAAAAACAAAGCATAAAGTTAACAAAGGAGATGATTTCCATGACATTAAGAGATAGTCAAACAAATCAATTCACATTGCCCACAAGAGTCTATGAGAAATACTATTTTCATGCAGTTATGATGAATCAAAAACGGTGAGCTAAGTAAACAAGATTTTTAAAAATAGGGCATAAAAAATTTTACTTAGGGCTTCCCTGGTGGTCCAGTGGGAAAAGAGTCCGCCTTGCAGTGCAAAGGATGCCGGTTCGATCCCTGACCCGAGAAGATCCCACATGCCACAGAATGACTGGACCGATGTGTCCAATTACAAGCCAGCACTCTGGAGCGTGTGCACCCAGAGCTGGTGCTCTGCAACAGGAGGGGCTACTGCAGTGGGAGGCTCACGCAGGCCCAAGAACAAAGATGGATGAGAATAAATAAATGAAAGACCAATAAAAGAGGCCAAAAATTTTTAAAAAAAATTTTTACTTAATGAACACTAACTTGAAGTAAGGAAAAAGAAATTAAGAGAGTGAAAAGGACAGAGTAACTGTTTTATTTCTGTTTTAGGTAAATCACTTTTGAATATTCACCCCAAGATAAAATTAAATGAATGTATCTTACGAAGACAGATGTATAACATCCTCACACACATGTGTATAAAGCACATTCTTACATTATTTGCAGAAAATTATATGCCCATTTAACATACATTAAGTTAAAGTACTATTTATTCAATTTAAAAAGCATTTGTTGAACACCTCTTAGACTCTCTGTATGAAACACTGTTTAGTGGTCAAGAGCTTCAAGACAGCCCCTCAAATATCCTACAGTATAATGGTGGAAATGTGCATATGAACAAAAGAAAATGAATGAAAGAATCAATAGCTAAGAGAGCACGTAGGGTGAATAATGAATTCTGTCGAGGATCAGAAAAGCCAAGACTGACAGTGTGCATAGAATTTTGATGGATAGTGCTTTGAGGCACAGGGAAGAGTAAAATCAAGATGCAAGTTTTTCCAAGTGGTGCTAGTGGTAAAGAACTCGCCTACCGATGCAGGAGACATAAAGAGACTCAGGTTCTATCCCTGGGTCGGGAAGATCCCCTGGAGAAGGGCATGGCAACCCACCCCAGCATGCTATCTAGGAAAATCCCATGGACAGCACAGCCTGGCAGGCTACAGTCCATAGGGTCGCAAAGAGTAAGACATGACTTAGCACACACACAGGGATAGTAAAAAGATAGTGTATTCAGGGTGAAGTGTGGCCCCTGCTTGGGTACACTTCTGGGGACAGGGCTAGGAGGACAGTGTAGTAAATTATGTGGAAGCATGACAAAGAGATGGTTAGCCTGGTATGTAAGAAACCGGAAAGATTGTGGGGTCCATTTGGTAGGAAGTATAGAGTCAAGTATTTTTAAGTCAGAAAGTAATAATATAGAATTCACGTTCTAAAATGCAGTCTCTGTCAAGTGAGTTCAGTGGTGGAGGACAAAAACAAGACCAGTGAGAAAGTTTGTTTTAATGTAAGAATCTGAAGTCTGTGTATACAGTTACTAAAAAAATGCACAGAAGGAGCTAAGTTACATACATACTGGAGAAGTATTTCACAGATTTAGGAAAGATTCATTTTACTTAAGGAGAAGTCAGGGTAAAAGTGAGTTTCAAGTTTTTAGTCTCCTAGTTCCTTGGTGAATAACTGGGTAGGCAAGAGATGGCTGATTTCACCTAATTATAGGAGACAGGGGAAGACAAAGTGAAAGTTCATGATTTAAAATTTAAGTTTAGAGTATCATTTGTATGAAGATAATAGCTAGAATTCTGTGATGGATGAGAAAATGCAAGGAAGAATTTACAGTGAGAAGAGTATGAAAATAACCATATTTAAGGGTTCTGCATGATGAAATAATTTCTTCTGCTGATTTTAATTAGTTGTATATACCTGACCCATTATAACATGTGGAATACTTTTATACATGCTGAGCCTATAAATCAATGAATCTGTTGACAAATTATCATATTTTTTTCATAGAGTGGTATCTTTGCTTATTCTTATAAATATGAAGAAATGTGATGAGTAGTTACATTTTTTCAAGAGCTGCAGACTTTAGACCTATGTAGACACAGATAAAACACTCAAGTGAATATTTGCCTCATAAGGAGCGGCATATGAGAAAACAACGTCAAATGTGAGAGAAGATGAAGTAAAATAAAATAAATGAGAAATAATAGTTACAGGAAATTATTTAAATTGGCAATATAAAAGTATAAATTAGTCAGAAAAAAAGAAAAACTTCTAATGTTAACTTAGAATATCAAATCAACTTTTTTTTTTCTTAATTTTGGCTCCTTTTATTGTTATTTTTATTTATTTTATTTATTTTCATCCATCTTTATTCTTTGGCGTGTGTGGGTCTCCCATTGCAGTGATCTCTCCTGTTGCAGAGCACTGGCTCTGGGAGCATGTGTTCCACAGCTCTGGATCGTAATTGGATACACTGGCCCATCTGCTCCACGGCACATGGTATCTTCCGGGCAAGGGAGCGAACTGGTGTCCCTTGTACTGCATGTCGGACTCTTTAACCACTGGACCACCTGGAAAGCCCCCGGCTTGTTTTTTTATTTTTTTAAAGATTCCAAAGGAAGTGATTGAGCATAGATAGTATTCTCAATCACTCACTCAAGTCACAGTAAATCACCCAAAGAAGGGGCCAATGTTTCAAGCACTTTCATTTAGTGTACCTATACCCAGATCTCCATTTACCTACTATGTCAAGCATCTAAAAGGAAATTATTAAGCATCAGTCAAGTTAATTTAGGAGTGCCACACTAATACAAACATCATTGATTAACCTGAATAGAGTTAAGCTCAAAGCAAAAACCAGAATGAAAATCATTCAGAAGGGAATGAACAGAGTCTGTCCATCTTTTATTGTATTTCTATGAACTTGAAAAACTGAAGACCCAATCTCTGTTGTTTAAAAATATAAAATAACAGTTCTCTATACACAAGTGTGTGTTCTTGATGTTCTATAGGCTTATATATAATACCACTATTTAAAATAAGAGAATATATACATTTTCAATTCTCTAATATCAGCACATGTATTTTACAGGCAAACTCAAAGAGCTGACAGTATTAAATGATTTTATGTGTCATACAGTAAACACTTGGTCTTCCCAGGTAAAGAACCCATCTGTCAATGTAGGAGACTTAAGAGATGAGGGTTTGATCCCTGGATAGGGAAGATCCCCTGGAGAAAGGCACAGCAACCTACTACTTCTGTATCCTTGCCTAGTCAATCCATGGACAGAGGAGCCTAGAGGGCTGTAGTCCACAGGGTCGTGAAGAGTCAGACATGACTGAAGCAACTAAGCATACACACATAGCAAATGCTTAGTATTTACCAGTAATACCACAACCCTGTCTCAGGTACAAAATAATAATAAAACTATACCTATGCTCTGTATTATAACTATTGACTCTCAAATATTTTAAGCCCAACTAACATTTTGATTGATTAAATGAACTACTTGACAATGCATCTACTAGAGACACATACACAGACAACAGGTGATTGCATGAATACACGTTCTCCAACACAATGGGGCAAGAATACTAACCTACTTAAAAAGACACCATGTTTTACAATCACTTAACCAAAACCAAGTCCATATCAAAGTGAAACCATATAATAATTCATAGTACAAAAGCCCGTCCCAAGATTTCTAGCTCCCTCGTCTAGGGAGTTTCCTTGGAGACTTCCTGACAAGAACACCCAAGGCATTCAGTTCTAGTCTGCATGTGTTCTACTAATTCAAACACAGATCAAATCATTTTATCTAGAGCTAAGAAGCAGAATATTCCTCCCAGGCCTGCCTTTGATAGTAAGCTTATTCTGTGCTGTCATAATGATTATTTATCATGTGCAAGAGCAAATATCAGTGCTGGATTGAATGTAAAGCTGAATAAAATTCATTCCTGTCATGTCCATAATATTTGGTTGGCAAACCTCCTTTAAAAGCATAATCAGCAAGATCGTAGTTTGAGGGTAGTTTTTTCTCAACAGATACCTTTTTCTCTTCAAGTATTTCTCTTTCTTAATTACTTCAAAAGGTGTACTTTCCAGTAACTGGTAATCTCTTTCTTAAATGATCTTAAATTCTGTTTGGACTTTGAGTCATAGAACAAATATATTTTGTCATTAGTTATCTGTTGAATTCCAGAGACCATGTAAGAAATTTTCTGCTTCATACAGAAAATTGCCCCAGGTAAAGAACCCATCTGTCAATGTAGGAGACTTAAGAGATGAGGGTTTGATCCCTGGATAGGGAAGATCCCCTGGAGAAAGGCACAGCAACCTACTACTTCTGTATCCTTGCCTAGTCAATCCATGGACAGAGGAGCCTAGAGGGCTATAGTCCACAGGGTCGTGAAGAGTCAGACATGACTGAAGCAACTAAGCATACACACATAGCAAATGCTTAGTATTTACCAGTAATACCACAACCCTGTCTCAGGTACAAAATAATAATAAAACTATACCTATGCTCTGTATTATAACTATTGACTCTCAAATATTTTAAGCCCAACTAACATTTTGATTGATTAAATGAACTACTTGACAATGCATCTACTAGAGACACATACACAGACAACAGGTGATTGCATGAATACACGTTCTCCAACACAATGGGGCAAGAATACTAACCTACTTAAAAAGACACCATGTTTTACAATCACTTAACCAAAACCAAGTCCATATCAAAGTGAAACCATATAATAATTCATAGTACAAAAGCCCGTCCCAAGATTTCTAGCTCCCTCGTCTAGGGAGTTTCCTTGGAGACTTCCTGACAAGAACACCCAAGGCATTCAGTTCTAGTCTGCAAATGTTCTACTAATTCAAACACAGATCAAATCATTTTATCTAGAGCTAAGAAGCAGAATATTCCTCCCAGGCCTGCCTTTGATAGTAAGCTTATTCTGTGCTGTCATAATGATTATTTATCATGTGCAAGAGCAAATATCAGTGCTGGATTGAATGTAAAGCTGAATAAAATTCATTCCTGTCATGTCCATAATATTTGGTTGGCAAACCTCCTTTAAAAGCATAATCAGCAAGATCGTAGTTTGAGGGTAGTTTTTTCTCAACAGATACCTTTTTCTCTTCAAGTATTTTCTCTTTCTTAATTACTTCAAAAGGTGTACTTTCCAGTAACTGGTAATCTCTTTCTTAAATGATCTTAAATTCTGTTTGGACTTTGAGTCATAGAACAAATATATTTTGTCATTAGTTATCTGTTGAATTCCAGAGACCATGTAAGAAATTTTCTGCTTCATATGATTTTTCTCTATCAAGTGGCATTCAACATGGGGTTTTTATACATTAAAGTCATTCAATTACATCCCTATAAGCTCCATATCTCATCAGTTTATTGTTTTTGATAACAAAAATCTTCATTATGTGTTAAAGCATTATGGCAGAGCATTTTTTCACCATTTCCTTTACTTAAAACACACAAAAATTAAGCATTCTTATAAGACTACTAGGATGCAAGACTGACGGAACTTTTTAGCAGCCCGATAAACCAGGCTTTATAAGTGGCTTTAGATCGCAGCCTGTGTGGCAAATGATGTGATCATTTTCAATCACTTCACTATGAAAGAAAATCATTAACTGGATCTCCCTGAAAATGGCTATCTACACTTCTGCAGACTTAATAGGTGTAGTAATTTAAATTTCCAAATTCAAAGATCCTCCCAGTATAGATTTTGAGTCCCACTCAAAGCAACATCTCTTGTAATAAACATGCACAGACTTCATGAATATACAACCAAGCCCTGGGATAGACCAAACTAGAAATAGAATCTGGTTAGCTTGTTCCAGTTAAGAGAGGACTATGTGTTGAATTAAGCAAAATATTATAGAGAAAATAATTCATCATGAGTTTTGTGTAGAGCTTTTTGGTTATATTTCAATCTTAGCTAAGACCTAAGTTGAAAACAACCAGTGGTAATTCCCAGGCCCTCCACCATCACTTGTTTAAAGTGAAGTTATCATTATAGAATATTGAGTTTCCTATGCTATACAGTAGGTCCTTGTTGGTTATTTATTTTAAATACAGTAGTGTATGTATATCAATCCTAAACTCCCAATCTATCACTGCCCCCCACACCTGTTTCCCTTGTAACAATAAATTCATTCTCTAAGACTATGGGTGTTACTGTTTTGTAAACAAGTGCATCAAGATCCTAAATGGAAAATAATTTGAAAAAAATACTTATATATGTATAACTGAATCACTCTGCTATATACTTGAAACTAACACAGCATTGTTAATCAATTATACTCCAATATTAAATAAAAATTTAAAATAAAAGAAACAAGTTTGCCAGATATGTGCATATATGTTCGTGTGTACATATGTATATATACACAGAGAGAGAGGCAGACAGAGAAAGCTGTCATTGGCCTGCTGTATCATGTGATGGCAACAGACATCTACTGACCAATTACTAATAACCACAACCCCAGTGACCCCAAATCCAACTACGAGTCTTCACATGATAGGCAGAAGAAGGAAAGTCAACAGATATTTTGCAAGTACAAGATTCCTTCTTTCAGGGAGAATCTTAGTCTAGTTTGGGGTCCTGTCAGAAAGGAAGAGTGGGGAAAGGTTTTTCTTGCTGGGTCAGAGTAGACCAGTTGTCGAGAGGGTGTGATGTGTGTTCCTTGGATATGATGCCTAGTTTTGTCTCAAAGTGTTGAGAAAATAAGTCTTACTGAAATACCTGGAAATAAAATAGAGGCATTCCCACCAAGAATCCTAAAATGTTTTTGCAGCTTCATTTGAAGGGTCATGATAATAAAGGGAGATACAAGCAAGAGGAAAACCAACTTGACAAGGCGTTGGGCAGCATAATACTGAAATACCTGGGGAAATAAAAAACTTTTCAGTTAAGAGAGGACTATGTGTTGAATTAAGCAAAATATTATAGAGAAAATAATTCATCATGAGTTTTGTAGAGCTTTTGGTTATATTTCAATCTTAGCTAAGACCTAAGTTGAAAACAACCAGTGGTAATTCCCAGGCCCTCCACCATCACTTGTTTAAAGTGAAGTTATCATTATAGAATATTGAGTTTCCTATGCTATACAGTAGGTCCTTGTTGGTTATTTATTTTAAATACAGTAGTGTATGTATATCAATCCTAAACTCCCAATCTATCACTGCCCCCCACACCTGTTTCCCTTGTAACAATAAATTCATTCTCTAAGACTATGGGTGTTACTGTTTTGTAAACAAGTGCATCAAGATCCTAAATGGAAAATAATTTGAAAAAAATACTTATATATGTATAACTGAATCACTCTGCTATATACTTGAAACTAACACAGCATTGTTAATCAATTATACTCCAATATTAAATAAAAATTTAAAATAAAAGAAACAAGTTTGACAGGTATGTGCATGTATGTGTACGTGTGTACATATGTATATATACACAGAGAGAGAGACAGACAGAGAAAGCTGTCATTGGCCTGCTGTATCATGTGATGGCAACAGACATCTACTGACCAATTACTAATAACCACAACCCCAGTGACCCCAAATCCAACTACGAGTCTTCACATGATAGGCAGAAGAAGGAAAGTCAACAGATATTTTGCAAGTACAAGATTCCTTCTTTCAGGGAGAATCTTAGTCTAGTTTGGGGTCCTGTCAGAAAGGAAGAGTGGGGAAAGGTTTTTCTTGCTGGGTCAGAGTAGACCAGTTGTCGAGAGGGTGTGATGTGTGTTCCTTGGATATGATGCCTAGTTTTGTCTCAAAGTGTTGAGAAAATAAGTCTTACTGAAATACCTGGAAATAAAATAGAGGCATTCCCACCAAGAATCCTAAAATGTTTTTGCAGCTTCATTTGAAGAGTCATGATAATAAAGGGAGATACAAGCAAGAGGAAAACCAACTTGACAAGGCGTTGGGCAGCATATACAATGGCAGGGACTTAAGACACAGAACTCTACTTCTCTGAGAGGGTCATAAACAATAACAGAGGCAAGAGGGAGCCAAACAAGAACATATGGCTATGTGTCCTGTCCCTAACCTTCTGTGGTAGACTGAAAAATGACCATGGACCCTTAAGTTTGAGTTGGCCATATGGATGGCTCTAGACAGTGAGATATTAGTGAGTATGCCACCAACAGATACCTGGCACATCACTGTGCACTGGGGCTGCTCTTTGGAACCTGACAACGGCCACTATGTGAAAAAGATACGTAGTCCTTCTGCCTCTATTGCCAAAGCCGATAGCCCACCAACTCTCAGATGTGTGAATGATCATACTGCACATCATCTCATCATCAGTTACTCTGCCACATAACCAAAGATACAGGAAACAGTCAGTATAGCTCAGTCACACTGGCCCACACTGGCAGAATGGCCCAACTGAACGATAGGATTTGGAGGATTATAAGAAAGGCTGCCATGTTAAATCCTGTAACCAGAGTAGAGCAAAACACAGAACTACGTTCTGATCCTGAATCAACTTAAAAATTCTATGGCAGGGCTTCCCTGGTGGTCCAGTGGATAAAGAGTCCACCTTGCAGTGCAAGTGGCACCAGTTCAATCTCTTGTCCAGGAAGATTCCATGTGCTGCAGAGTGGCTGGGCCTGTGTGTCCAGTTATGTGCCAGTGCTCTGGAGCGCATGTGCCCAGAGCTAGTGCTCTGCAATGAGAGAGGCCACTGCAATGGGAGGCCCACACATACCAAAGAAGATAGATGAAAATAAATAAATAAATAAATGTTAAAATAAAACCACCCACCCATTAAAAAAAATGCTATGGCATATTTTAACAACTGTTTCCTTACATATCTATTAGCAGAAGATAAAAGTACAAGTATAAGAAAGCCTTCTGGGAAAGTAGGTAACAGTCTATGTAGAATCCCTTTGACCTTGAACAATTTGGAACAGCTCAAACAGTGGACTTAAGTCACCAGAAGTGATACAAAAACAAGCAGTGATTTGCTTTAACTTCTCTCTTAGTGAGTTGAAGAAGTAGAATGCATTCATCTCATCCTAAATTAATTAGTTCAAGCTTTCATTCATCAATCACTCACTAGACATAGTCCATGCAAACTACTATAACATCTAGGAGAAATCATGATAATAAGATTAGAAAAGAAATAGGGGAGGAGAAATGAGGTGTGTCTTTGTGATAGGTATAAGGCTGGGCACTGTAAAATGCATAATCTCTAGCTACAAAACTGTAAGAACTATCATACTTACAAATGTATTAATAGGCTCAGAAAAGTTGCACGATTCTATTTTAATAAGGTCTGAACTTTCTGTTTAGCCCCTAAATTCTCTTCTCACTGAAGGGCATGGAGTATATACACTATGATACAAGAAAGGAAGGGGCAGGGTTCCTAAGAATTTCTAAAGAAGAAAAGACCAGATTATAAGAAGGAGAGGATTACAGAAATAAAGCTTTATTAGCAGGGAGGATTTTTGAGTGTGATCTTGAAGAACAGAAAAAAGAATTATATGTTCTAGGAAATGAACGAAAAGGATAATTTTCTTGTGGTTTTTCCATATTACAGAGCTATATTTCAACATAGAGAATTTTAAAAATTAGAAAAGCACAGAGTAGAGAAAATTTTCATATTCATCTAAATACAGTCATGAATAACTTTTGGTCAAAGTTCTGAGATGGGGAGTGCATTATGTGGAGGGTACTCTGAGAGGTATGAGAACAGATTAGAAAAAAAGCAACAAGTAGTTTGGTTTGATTGACAAAGAAGCCACCCATAGGGCAATGGTGACATCTCTTCTTTAACAGGTTACAATATAGACACTGAGTGGCAGGCTAATCACTGTAAGATGCAATGAGGGGGATTTAGATGATTAGGTATGCACTGAAATGTAATTTTATAAACATTATGCTAATAAATCAAGTTAACCCTGGGATAGAAATCACTTCATTACCCAGCACATGTGTATTTTGACCTGTTGGAGTAAGTATTGTGGAAGAGTCAGTGGATTACGAGAAGCAAATTTGGGTCCACAAACCTCTTAACAAACTAACATACTTGAGTTTTCATACCTTTTCTAACATTTTTATAGGCTTTCTTGTGACAAGAGTAAACCAATTTAGGATCAGAAGTATACCGTCTTGAAATCGAAATCTCTTTACACGTATGACTACATGACTTATCTACTGACAAATCCAATTGCATAGGAATTATAAACTAGCATACATCATTGATTCGTTAAGACAGTAGTTTTCAATTTGTTAAAATTTCCCATATCAAAAGAATATGATTTGGGCTTCCCCTGGTGGTCCAGTGGGTAAGGACACCGCCTTGCAGTGCAAGGGGCGCCGGTTCGAGTCCTGGCCTGGGAAGATCCCACGTGTCGCGGAGCGGCTGGACTGATGTGTCCAATTATCGAGCCAGAGCTCTGGAGTGCATGCGCCCAGAGCCGGTGCTCTGCAACGACAGACGCCACCAATATGGGAGGCCCACAGGAGCCAAAGAACAAAGACGGATGAAAATAGAGAAACGAAAGACCAATAGAAGTGGCCTGCCTGCTCCCCTCCCTCCCCAACCCGACCCCCGCCCAAAATAAATAAATAAATAAATCTTTAAAAAAAAAAAAAAAAAGAATATGATTTTCTCCTATTTTGATATTTTAAAATCCCCAAATAAAACAGTTCTCTCAAATTTAAAATACTTAAAGAGAAAAAGAGCAAACAAAACTTTTACTTGGTAATCACCCATACTTTAGTTTTGGCAAGCTGAGAGTTAATGTAAGAGTAATTACTATGTTTCTGATTGGGAAGATTTTTATTTTAATCTGCATGGATTCCTTTTATACCCGCCAAGAATTATAAAAATCCTAAATCCAGCTTTCTCAGTGGAAATACCAGCTTTGAACAGCATGAGTATCATAAGGCTTCCTGCCATCTGGGTTCCCATCATCTTCCTTTGGACAATTTCCAAAATTGGGGTTTTATTTCTATTCCAGACACAACTTCCAATGCAGGTCCTAATGCTCAGGAAGGGACCATGAGGTGGTGAATGAAATCTAAAGCTGGAAAAAAGAATACCCGGTCCACTCCTTAGAGAGTGTCTACATGTGCAGGCGAAGCACTTGAGCACAGAATGCGGATGAACAAAACATGGGCAACAAACAAGAACACCGGAACACACTCCACTTGACACAGGTCAGAGTCATCCTAGACTTTTTATTTCTGGCTTCAGGTCAGCATGGGAACACAGAAAAGGGCCAGGGCAGAGGCAGACTTGTGAAAACACCTTAATTTCTTACATGGAACAGGGACAGATGGAGGTAAAGAACGTGTGTTGGCTACTGTTGGCTACTGAACAGAGCATACTATCCTTTGGGAAAGCATCTGGGCTTTGCAGAATAGAAGGCAAGAATTCCAAGCACTCTCCCCCTGCTTAAGACTTCTGTCATTCTTATACTGCTGTCACCTGAAGAAGCTAAAGGTGTATTTGTAAGTTTCTACAAAAGTGAAGATATTTTGTATATACGTGTTCAATGTCTTAGGCTGCACTCAACTTTACTATGTGTAGAATGTATGTCACTACTAAGCAGGCCATGCATGTTAATCAGCGTTGGTCATAGTTCAAATGCTATTGCCAAACACCCAAAAGAAAGTTAAACATAAAAAAAAGGGAAAAAAAAGCTAACCATAACTGTTTTCTAACAGTCTGTGGTTGAATGTGTGATATATACCAACCAAATAAGTAAATAAATCACCTGTGGCCAACTAATGGCTTCTAATCCTCAGAAATGATTTAGACTATATGAACAATACTGCAAGGCCTCCAAAATAAAGTGTGTTAAGGCACAGATTAGTCACTGAATGCTAATTATACGTTTGCATGTATACCCGGGTATTTAATAATTACATCTCTTGGGATAAATATGCATTCAATTGATATAATCATGCATTTACTTCCTGTCTAATGAATTCTACTCTCACATATACAAAGCTGTAGTATATTTAGGGCCACTGTTACTATGCACATAGTCATAAGTGCTTCTGGCTTAGGATGCAGGAAGGAATCTTTTGTTTGACAGAGTGAAAGTATCAGGGCTTATGGCTGGAAAACCTGAAGGTACAGCATCTGGATTGGTGGGGAGGCTAACAGACAGCCCAGGTCACAGATCTGGACCAAGTCTGTCTCTGACCATACAAAGTTGAGCATCTAGTCAGTTATCTTTGTTTACATAGTTATAAGATTAAGCTTTATATATGGACTCTAAAACAATCTAGCACAAAGGGAAACTATTTTCAAAACAGAAATAGAGTCACAGAGATAGAAAACAAACTTGTGGTTACCAGAGGGAAAGGAAGACAAGAATGAGCTGGGAGACTGAGATTGATATATATACACTGTAATATATTAAACAGATAATGAAGGCTCTACTGTACAGCACCCGGAACTCTACTCAATGCTCTGGAATGGCATGTATGGGAAAAGGAATAACAAAAAAAGGGGGATATGTATATATCTGATTCACTTTGATGTACAGCAGAAACTAACAGCAGTAAATCATCTATACTTCAAAAAACTAAAAAAGGAAGGTTTGTAAACCATATTTAATACTACACATATTATAAAAATCAATAAACATAGTTTATATATTCCTAATATACTCTGTGGATAATATAGATAGATACATATCCAAACCAAAAAAAAAAAAAAACTAGGAAAACAAAGTAAAGACCACGATTCCTTACTTATTTTACTATAATTATTTTATTCCAAGCTATCATTTTAAATTTAGGAAAATTTTATTGTTTATTGAGTGTGATCACCTGAGAAAAACAGAGATGTAGCTAACATATTACTTTCTACCACAGTGAGTTTTTGCCCCTTCTCCCAATTTTGAAATAATGGTAATATTGTGAGACAATGCCAAACTGAGGAAGAGACAGACCATTTCTCTTCTTTCTACTAAAGTTTGACTGTTTTGAACTTGTGATGTTGAATACTCTACAATTTCCCAGGATGAGTAATTAGTTACTTCCTTATGCAAACTGAAACAACCTAAAGATACCTCATTTTCTGCCCTTATACCCTCTCTCCTCTTTGTTTTTCATTTAGCCTTGCTGGAGAGAATAAACATGAGCTGAATGATCTGCACTATTCCCTTACTGTGGATTTATTTCCAAGTAGCAATGGCAGAATCACTTCTTCCTTTCTGTCCTGTCAAGGCGTGGCACTCACGCATGTGGGTCTTACAAGAGTCTGCCATATTCTAACCTCAGCTTCTCTATCAAGCATCTCCCAGAAAATATGAATAACCTGTACATCTTCAGGCCTGCTCTGATGGAGAGACCAGAAACAATCTTCTAAATTGTGTCAAGTTTTCATTTCTCTGAAAGGTTAACAGTTTTCATGCCAGGCCAGATGAAACCTTGAATCTATCAAATCAGAGGGCTTGGGTTATTGTACCAAACTTTTGCCTAATCAAAAATATGCATCATTTTATTTTGTTGTTGTCACTGCTTGCTTAAACAGATAATGAAGGCTCTACTGTACAGCACCCGGAACTCTACTCAATGCTCTGGAATGGCATGTATGGGAAAAGGAATAACAAAAAAAAGGGGGATATGTATATATCTGATTCACTTTGATGTACAGCAGAAACTAACAGCAGTAAATCATCTATACTTCAAAAAACTAAAAAAGGAAGGTTTGTAAACCATATTTAATACTACACATATTATAAAAATCAATAAACATAGTTTATATATTCCTAATATACTCTGTGGATAATATAGATAGATAGATACATATCCAAACCAAAAAAAAAAAAAAAAACTAGGAAAACAAAGTAAAGACCACGATTCCTTACTTATTTTACTATAATTATTTTATTCCAAGCTATCATTTTAAATTTAGGAAAATTTTATTGTTTATTGAGTGTGATCACCTGAGAAAAACAGAGATGTAGCTAACATATTACTTTCTGCCACAGTGAGCTTTTGCCCCTTCTCCCAATTTTGAAATAATGGTAATATTGTGAGACAATGCCAAACTGAGGAAGAGACAGACCATTTCTCTTCTTTCTACTAAAGTTTGACTGTTTTGAACTTGTGATGTTGAATACTCTACAATTTCCCAGGATGAGTAATTAGTTACTTCCTTATGCAAACTGAAACAACCTAAAGATACCTCATTTTCTGCCCTTATACCCTCTCTCCTCTTTGTTTTTCATTTAGCCTTGCTGGAGAGAATAAACATGAGCTGAATGATCTGCACTATTCCCTTACTGTGGATTTATTTCCAAGTAGCAATGGCAGAATCACTTCTTCCTTTCTGTCCTGTCAAGGCGTGGCACTCACGCATGTGGGTCTTACAAGAGTCTGCCATATTCTAACCTCAGCTTCTCTATCAAGCATCTCCCAAAAAATATGAATAACCTGTACATCTTCAGGCCTGCTCTGATGGAGAGACCAGAAACAATCTTCTAAATTGTGTCAAGTTTTCATTTCTCTGAAAGGTTAACAGTTTTCATGCCAGGCCAGATGAAACCTTGAATCTATCAAATCAGAGGGCTTGGGTTATTGTACCAAACTTTTGCCTAATCAAAAATATGCATCATTTTATTTTTGTTGTTGTCACTGCTTGCTTTAATCATTAATTTGCTCACATGCAATGATGAAACTGAAATATAATGGCAGATGGCCACAAAATAGTGCCTGGGGATGAAAATATTTAAATACAAAAGGTCCAAGATAAGGCACTTAATGATTTAGTAATAATATTCATAAGAGGTATAGGTGCTTTCAAATTCATAATGATAGACAGGAGGTAATATATAATTTAATAGATAAGTTTGGTTTTGTTTTCTATGACATGTAAGTCAAACTGTTTTTACTCTCGTTGAAGGGACACAAGTAATCCGTGACTGATTTTCTTTAAAAAAAGAAATGAGGCGGAGAAGCCGCTGAACCCAGGAGCGAGAAGCCGCGGCGCCGCGAGAAGCCGCAGAAGTGCCACGTCGCGGGTAAGTTCAACCGCTCCAACTGGAGGGCTTGCTGAACGGAGAGGGGAAGTCGCCCAAGGGTTGCTGACCAGGGACCGGGCACGACCTAGATGGGAAAGCTCGCGCCCGCCTTTGGGACTTAGACACATAACCGGCAGTGCACGTGTGCCAGCGGTGGAGGAGCCCGCGCACCCCAAGAGCTGCAGCAGCAGTGGAGGAAGCCGGGGAAAGAGCAGGGATTGGAGACTACAGGCGGGTGCGCGGTAGAGCCGGGGCGCCCCGCTCCAACACGGGACTGCGCGCGCGGCGGGCCCCCGTCCAACGGACTGGGAACAGCCCGCCGCCCCGGCTAGCACCCAGTATGGCAGCAAAGCCCTCATTTTGCTGAACACAAAAACAGAAACCATAGCAACCGGCGGTATAAGGGAAAGACTACATCATCAAGACACCACCATCAAGAGCAGATTGGTTTCCAACAGGCAGATGAGAAGATAAAAACCAGGGACAGTATTTAGCTTTTTTTTTTTTTTTTTTGCTTGTTTATTTGTGGTGGACAATGTTGCTTATTCAATTGATGGGTCTGGTTTGGGGTTTATTAGTTTGTTTATTCTGATTTTTTTCTTTTTGGTTTTTGTTCTATTTTTTGTGTTTTTTGTTTGTTTTTTGGTCTCATTAATTTTTCTGCCCTTTTCAATTTTTAATTTCATTTTTTGACTTTTATTTTATTGCTTTTTCTTTTTTAGTTTTAATTTTAATTCTTGAAAAACTCTAATTCTCTTTCCTCTTTCCCACTGCTTTCTCTCTATGTTCTAAATGTAAAACAGTTTCCTATTTACCGATATCCTCTTGATAAATTATTTTTTCTAATGACATGTTAAAAAGGTATAGGTGCTTTCAAATTCATAATGATAGACAGGAGGTAATATATAATTTAATAGATAAGTTTGGTTTTGTTTTCTATGACATGTAAGTCAAACTGGTTTTACTCTCGTTGAAGGGACACAAGTAATCCGTGACTGATTTTCTTTAAAAAAAGAAATGAGGCGGAGAAGCCGCTGAACCCAGGAGCGAGAAGCCGCGGCGCCGCGAGAAGCCGCAGAAGTGCCACGTCGCGGGTAAGTTCAACCGCTCCAACTGGAGGGCTTGCTGAACGGAGAGGGGAAGTCGCCCAAGGGTTGCTGACCAGGGACCGGGCACGACCTGGATGGGAAAGCTCGCGCCCGCCTTTGGGACTTAGACACATAACCGGCAGTGCACGTGTGCCAGCGGTGGAGGAGCCCGCGCACCCCTAGAGCTGCAGCAGCAGTGGAGGAAGCCGGGGAAAGAGCAGGGATTGGAGACTACAGGCGGGTGCGCGGTAGAGCCGGGGCGCCCCGCTCCAACACGGGACTGCGCGCGCGGCGGGCCCCTGTCCAACGGACTGGGAACAGCCCGCCGCCCCGGCTAGCACCCAGCATGGCAGCAAAGCCCTCATTTTGCTGAACACAAAAACAGAAACCATAGCAACCGGCGGTATAAGGGAAAGACTACATCATCAAGACACCACCATCAAGAGCAGATTGGTTTCCAACAGGCAGATGAGAAGATAAAAACCAGGGACAGTATTTAGCTTTTTTTTTTTTTTGGCTTATTTATTTGTGGTGAACTATTTTGCTTATTCAATTGATTGGTCTGGTTTGGGGTTTATTAGTTTGTTTATTCTGATTTTTTTCTTTTTGGTTTTTGTTTTTTGGGTTTTTTGTTTGTTTTTTGGTCTCTTATTAATTTTTTCTGCCCTTTTCAATTTTTAATTTCATTTTTTGACTTTTATTTTATTGCTTTTTCTTTTTTAGTTTTAATTTTAATTCTTGAAAAACTCTAATTCTCTTTCCTCTTTCCCACTGCTTTCTCCCTCTATGTTCTAAATGTAAAACATTTTCCTATTTACCAATATCCTCTAGATAAATTATTTCCTATCTTCCTATCTCCACTATTCTCTTCCCAATACACTAAACAATACACACACTAATATTTGCTACCTAACCCTATAAAATCCTTCCAAGACGAATCTATTCCTTCTCATTACCTATACACTCTCCTCCTGGTCACCCCCAACACATGTCCTAGTTAAAAATTACTCTCATTCTAATTATCCAAGCCAGGACCTTGCACTGGATCTATTTATTCAGGCACTATGTTAATTAATTGAAAGCTTAACGGGCAAGTGTCATCTATGATTGCGTGATTTGCCAGAAAGATTTCCTGTGCCTTATCTCTGTAAAACTGGTCAGTTGTGGGGATTGCTGTGTATGTATGTATATCTTACAATTATGTTAGAAAATATCTGCATGCTTTTATAACTGTCACGCATCAGGGATGCACACCATAGCAAACCAGACAAAGAGCCTACACCCCCTGACCAATCATCAAACCAAGGATCCTCGGAGCAGAAGACCCCACACTACCAAAGAACATACAACACTAGAGATTATTCATCTGTAAACAAGACCTAACACCACCCAAGACACAAACCACTGAACCCTTCTACAAGGACAGAAACCCAAAGGAAGGGAGAATTCAGCCAAGAAGCCTGGTGAGGGAAAAGAACTCCACACACACAAACACACACAAAGAAACAAAAATTAACCTAATAATGAAACGACAGAGAAACACTGCACAAATGAAGGACCAAGCAAGAGAAACACCACTTCAAATGACAGAGGAGGAGACAGACAAACTATCTGAAAGAGAATTCAGAAAAGCTATACTAAAGAGGATGCAAAACATTGAAAACAGAATATTAGTGGAATTAGTGCATAGAGAAGAGACATGCAAGAAATGAAATATAAGCAAATGGAGACAACTAACTCAATTGCTGAACTCAAAAAAACTATAGAAGGTCTCAACAGTAGAGTATCAGAGGCTGCAGAACGGATAAGTGAGCTGGAAGACAGAATGGT
Source organism: Tragulus kanchil (assembly GCA_022376925.1). Taxonomy (NCBI): domain Eukaryota; kingdom Metazoa; phylum Chordata; class Mammalia; order Artiodactyla; family Tragulidae; genus Tragulus; species Tragulus kanchil. The sequence continues at coordinate 81,040,954 of JAIOJX010000023.1, forward strand.
GGAAATAACTGGTGAGGAACAGAACAAAGCCGAAAGAATTAAAAGAACTGAGGATAGCCTCAGGGACCTATGGGACAATATCAAACACACCAACATTAGACTTATAGGAGTTCCAGAGGAAGAAGAGGGGAAGAAAGCCTACGAAAAAGTTCTTGAAGAGGTTATAGTTGAAAACTTCCCCAACATGGGAAAGGAAATAGTCAACCAAGTCCAAGAAGCACCCAGAGTTCCATACAGGAGAAACCCCAGAAGAAACACACCAAGGCGCATTCTAATCAAACTAACGCAGAATAAATATAAAGACAGATTACTAAAAGCAGCTAGGAGAAAACAACAAATAACATATAAAGGAAACCCCATACGTCTAACTGCGGATCTCTCAACAGAAAACCTGCAGGCCAAAAGAGAATGGCAGGACACATAAACGGCTAAAAGAGAATAACCTCCAACCAAGAATTCTCTACCCAGCAAGAATCTCATTCAGAATTGATGGTGAAGTCAAAAGCTTCACGGACAAGCAAAAACTAAAAGAATCCTGTACCACAAAACCAGCCCTACAGTAAGTGTTAAAGGTCCTGATATAGCCAATAAATAGAGTAGGAGAAGCCTTACAAATCAAACCCCAAATTTCTAAGAAGATGACAATAGGAACATTCGTATCAATAATTACTTTGAACGTAAATGGACTAAATGCTCTGACCGAACGACACAGGCTGGCTGAATGGATCCAGAAGCAAGACCCATATATATGCTGTTTACAAGAGACCCACTTCAGACCTAGAGACACTCATAGACTGAAAGTGAAAGGCTGGAAAAAGATATTCCATGCAAATGGAAATCAAAAGAAAGCTGGAGTAGCAATCCTCATATCAGACAAAATAGATTTTAAAGTAAAGAAGATTCTAAGAGACAAGGCAGGTCACTACCTCATGATTAAAGGATCCAACCAAGAAGAAGACATAACAGTCATGAATATCTATGCACCCAACACAGGGGCACCTCAATACATAAGACAGATACTCTCAGACATAAAAGAAGAAATCAACAATAACACAGTAATAGTAGGAGACTTTAACATTCCTCTGACACCAATGGACAGATCATCCAAACAGAAAATTAATAAAGAAACAGAAGCCTTAAATGCCACACTAGAAAAGATGGACCTGATCGATAACTTTAGGACGTTGCATCCAAAAGCAGAAGAATACACTTTCTTCTCTAGTGCTCACGAAATATTCTCCAGGACAGACCACATCTTGGGCCACAAATCAAACCTCAGTCAATTCAATAAAACCGAAATTATATCAACCATCTTCTCGGACAACAATGCAATGAGACAGAGATCAACTACAGGAAAAAGACCACTAAAAACACAAACACATGGAGATTAAACAATACATACCTAAAAAACCAACTGATCACTGAGGAAATCAAAGAAGAAATTAAGCAATTCCTAGAAGAAAATGACAATGAACACACGACAGTGCAAAACCTATGGGATACTGCAAAAGCAGTTCTAAGAGGGAAGTTTATAGCATTACAATCCCACCTCAAGAAACTAGGAAAATCTCAAACAGACGACCTTACCTTACGCTTAAAACAACTGGAGAAAGAATCCTGTACCACAAAACCAACCCTACAGTAATTGTTAAAGGGCCTGATATAGCCAATAAATAGAGTAGGAGAAGCCTTACAAATCAAACCCCAAATTTCTAAGAAGATGACAATAGGAACATTCGTATCAATAATTACTTTGAACGTAAATGGACTAAATGCTCTGACCGAACGACACAGGCTGGCTGAATGGATCCAGAAGCAAGACCCATATATATGCTGTTTACAAGAGACCCACTTCAGACCTAGAGACACTCATAGACTGAAAGTGAAAGGCTGGAAAAAGATATTCCATGCAAATGGAAATCAAAAGAAAGCTGGAGTAGCAATCCTCATATCAGACAAAATAGATTTTAAAGTAAAGAAGATTCTAAGAGACAAGGCAGGTCACTACCTCATGATTAAAGGATCCAACCAAGAAGAAGACATAACAGTCATGAATATCTATGCACCCAACACAGGGGCACCTCAATACATAAGACAGATACTCTCAGACATAAAAGAAGAAATCAACAATAACACAGTAATAGTAGGAGACTTTAACATTCCTCTGACACCAATGGACAGATCATCCAAACAGAAAATTAATAAAGAAACAGAAGCCTTAAATGCCACACTAGAAAAGATGGACCTGATCGATAACTTTAGGATGTTGCATCCAAAAGCAGAAGAATACACTTTCTTCTCTAGTGCTCACGAAATATTCTCCAGGACAGACCACATCTTGGGCCACAAATCAAACCTCAGTCAATTCAATAAAACCGAAATTATATCAACCATCTTCTCGGACAACAATGCAATGAGACAGAGATCAACTACAGGAAAAAGACCACTAAAAACACAAACACATGGAGATTAAACAACACATACCTAAAAAACCAACTGATCACTGAGGAAATCAAAGAAGAAATTAAGCAATTCCTAGAAGAAAATGACAATGAACACACGACAGTGCAAAACCTATGGGATACTGCAAAAGCAGTTCAAAGAGGGAAATTTATAGAAATACAATCCCACCTCAAGAAACTAGAAAAATATGAAGCAGATGACCTAACCCTCTGCTTAAAACAATTGGAGAAAGAACAAAAACACCCCAAAGGGCCTCCCCTTGGTGGTCCAGTGGGTAAGGACACCACCTTGCAGTGCAAGGGGCGCCGGTTTGATCCCTGGCCTGGGAAGATCCCACGTGCTGCGGAGCAGCTGGACCGATGTGTTCAATTACCGAGCTGGAGCTCTGGAGCGCATGCACCCACAGCTCTGCAACGACAGACGCCACCGCGATGGGAGGTTCACAGGAGCCAAAGAACAAAGACGGTTGAAAATAGAGAAATGAAAGACCAATAGAAGTGGCCCGCCCACTCCGATTCCTGCTCAACCCAACCCCCGCCCAAAATAAATTAAAAAAAAAAACAAAACACAACATCCTAAAGCCAGCAGAAGATGAGAAATCATAAGGATCAGAGCAGAAAGAAATGAGAAAGAAATGAAAGAAACAATATAAAGATAGATAAAACAAAAAGCTGATTCTTTGAAAAGGTAAACAAAATTGACAAGCCTCTGGCCAGACTCATTAAGAAAAATAGAGAGAAGAAGCAGATCAACAAAATCAAAAATGAAAAAGGAGAGATTACAACAGATAATGCAGAAATTCAAAGGATTCTAAGAGACTATTATGAACAACTCTATGGCAACAAACTGGACAACCTGGAAGAAATGGACAGTTTCTTGGGGAAGATTAATCTCCCAAGACTGAGCCAGGAAGAAACAGAAATTTTAACAACCCAATCACAAGCTCAGGAATCGAATTTGTGACTGAATATCGACCCAAAAATAAAAGCCCAGGGCCAGATGGCTTCACAGTCGAATTCTACCAAACATTTAAAGAAGAGCTAATGCCTGTCCTTCTAAAACTCTTTCAAAAAATTGCACAGGAAGGAAAAATGACAACAACGAAACCAAAAAAAAATGGAGATTAAACAATAAATACCTAAAAACCAACTGATCACTGAGGAAATCAAAGAAGAAATTAAACAATTCCTAGAAGAAAATGACAATGAACACACGACAGTGCAAAACCTATGGGATACTGCAAAAGCAGTTCAAAGAGGGAAATTTATAGCAATACAATCCCACCTCAAGAAACTAGAAAAATATGAAGCAGATGACCTAACCCTCTGCTTAAAACAATTGGAGAAAGAACAAAAACACCCCAAAGGGCCTCCCCTTGGTGGTCCAGTGGGTAAGGACACCACCTTGCAGTGCAAGGGGCGCCGGTTTGATCCCTGGCCTGGGAAGATCCCACGTGCTGCGGAGCAGCTGGACCGATGTGTTCAATTACCGAGCTGGAGCTCTGGAGCGCATGCACCCACAGCTCTGCAACGACAGACGCCACCGCGATGGGAGGTTCACAGGAGCCAAAGAACAAAGACGGTTGAAAATAGAGAAATGAAAGACCAATAGAAGTGGCCCGCCCACTCCGATTCCTGCTCAACCCAACCCCCGCCCAAAATAAATTAAAAAAAAAAACAAAACACAACATCCTAAAGCCAGCAGAAGATGAGAAATCATAAGGATCAGAGCAGAAAGAAATGAGAAAGAAATGAAAGAAACAATATAAAGATAGATAAAACAAAAAGCTGATTCTTTGAAAAGGTAAACAAAATTGACAAGCCTCTGGCCAGACTCATTAAGAAAAATAGAGAGAAGAAGCAGATCAACAAAATCAAAAATGAAAAAGGAGAGATTACAACAGATAATGCAGAAATTCAAAGGATTCTAAGAGACTATTATGAACAACTCTATGGCAACAAACTGGACAACCTGGAAGAAATGGACAGTTTCTTGGGGAAGATTAATCTCCCAAGACTGAGCCAGGAAGAAACAGAAATTTTAACAACCCAATCACAAGCTCAGGAATCGAATTTGTGACTGAATATCGACCCAAAAATAAAAGCCCAGGGCCAGATGGCTTCACAGTCGAATTCTACCAAACATTTAAAGAAGAGCTAATGCCTGTCCTTCTAAAACTCTTTCAAAAAATTGCACAGGAAGGAAAATTTCCAAACACATTTTACGAGGTCACCCTCACCCTGATACCCAAACCAGGCAAAGACAACACAAAAAGGGAAAATTACAGACCAATTTCTTTGATGAACTTAGATGCCAAGATCCTCAACAGAATTCTAGCAAACAGAATTCAACGACACCATCAAAAAACTCATACATCATGATCAAGTCGGGTTCATCCCAGGCATGCAAGGATTCTTCAATATCTACAAATCAATCAATGTGATACATCATATCAACAAATTGAGAGACAGAAATCACATGATCATCTCAATAGATGCAGACAAAGCCTTCGACAAAGTACAACATCCATTTATGATAAAAACTCTTCAGAAAATGGGCATAGAAGGAACCTATCTCAACATAATAAAAGCCATCTATGAGAAGCCTACAGCGAACATTATCCTTAACGGTGAAAAACTGAAAGCATTCCCTGTAAGATCAGGAACAAGACAGGGGTGTCCACTTTCACCACTACTATTCAACATAGTCCTGGAAGTCCTAGCAACAGCAATAAGAGAAGAGAAAGAAATCAAAGGAATCCTGATTGGAAAGGAAGAAGTCAAGCTCTCTCTTTTTGCAGACGACAGGATATTATACATAGAAAATCCCAAAGACACTGTTACAAAGCTATTAGAGCTAATCAACGAATTCAGCAAAGTCACAGGATACAAAGTCAACACAGAAATCACTGGCATTCCTATACACAAGCAATGAAAAAGCAGAAAACGAAATCAAAGAGGCAATCCCCTTCACCATTGCAACCAAAATAATCAAATATCTAGGAATAAACCTGCCCAAAGAAACAAAAGAACTGTACACAGAAAATTACAAGACACTCGTGAGAGACATTAAAGAAGACTTAAACAGATGGAGAGATATTCCATGGTCCTGGGTCGGAAGAATCAATATTGTGAAAAATGACCATACTACCAAATATCATCTACAGATTCAATGCAATACCTATTCAACTTCCACTGACATTTTTCACAGAACTAGACCAAAGAATAACACAGTTCATATGGAAACACAGAAGACCTCGAATAGCCAAAGCAATTCTGAGAAAGAAAAACGGAGCTGGAGGGATCAGCCTCCCTAACTTCAGACTCTACTACAAAGCAACAGTCATCAAGACAGTATGGTACTGGCACAAAAACAGAACTATAGACCAATGGAACAAGATAGAGAACCCAGAGATAAACCCATGCACCTATGGGTCCCTTATTTTTGATAAAGGAGGCGAAACTATAAACTGGGACAAAGACAGCCTCTTCAACAAGTGGTGCTGGGAAAATTGGACAGCTCCATGCAAAAAAATGAAGTTGGAACATACTCTGACACCATACACTAAGATCAACTCAAAATGGATTAAAGACCTAAATGGAAGACCAGAAACCATCAAACTCTTAGAGGAGAATATAGGCAAAACCCTCAAGGACATCAACCAAAGAAAGCAAGATATTCTCTGACCCACCTACTAGAATAGTGGAACCCAAAAGAAAAATGAGCATGTGGGACTTCATTAAACTTAAAAAGCTTTTGTACAGCAAAATCAATTACAAAAAAGCTGAACAGACACCCCACAGAGTGGGAGAAAATCATAGCAAATGAAATAAGAGACAAAGAATCTCCAAAATCTACAAGCAACTCAGACAACTCAGCACAGGAAAAACGAACAACCCAAACAAAAAATGGGAAAAGGACCTAAACAGACGCCTCTCCAAAGAGGACATACAGATGGCCCAAAAGCACATGAAACAATGCTCAACCTCGCTTATCATTAGAGAAATGCAAATTAAAACCACAATGAGATACCACCTCACACCTGTCAGAATGGCTATCATCAACAAATCGACAGACAGTAAATGTTGGAGAGGGTGCGGAGAAAAGGGAACCCTCTTGCACTGCTGGTGGGAATGTAAACTGATACAGCCTCTATGTAAGACAGTATGGAGATTCCTTAAAAAACTAAAAATAGAAGCACCATACGACCCAGCAATCCCACTATTAGGCCTATATCCTGATGAAATCAAAACTGAAAGAGGCACCTGTACCCCAATGTTCATTGCAGCTCTCTATACAATAGCCAGAACATGGAAGCAACCTAGATGTCCATCGACAAATGAATGGTTACAGAAGCACTGGTACATATATACAATGGAATACTACTCAGCAGTTATAAGAAATGCAGAAGACTCAGTCCTAATGAGGTGGCTGGCTCTAGAACCTATCATAAAAAGTGAAGTAAGTCAAAAAGAGAAAGACAAATACAGCATACTAACACACATATATGGAATCTAGCAGGACGGTCTTGATAACACACACAGTGAACTCATGGAAAAACAGAGTATAGACATATGCACATTGTAGGGAAGAAATAGGGAGGGGGAGGCATGGAGGGAGTAACATGGAAACCTATACTTTCATGTGTGGAAAAGATAGCTATTGTCATTGTGCTAATGGAATAGGAGTACCTACAATCACTTGGGGTGATGGTCTGGAGGGGTGGAGGTGGGGAACTGGGTGGGGGGAGGGTCCAGGGATATGCATATGAATGATCTGGGAACATACATGTTGGTGAACAACAAAACTCTGTAAAATCTTAAAGAATTTTTTTAAAAAATGAGGAAAAACATCGAATAATTCGAATATCTATTTTGCATCAATGACTATCAGATATTATTTATCTGATATAAAAGATATTATTTATCTGAAACACAAGGGTTTCTCCCTTCAAATCCTGCTGAGGGGCAATATTTATGCCTATTTTATTTGAATGGAGAAGACAGAAGTTATCCTTTATAAGTGTCCCATGATGTAATAAATTCCAGTTAACAAGCATAAGAAGCCTAACAGATTCATTCTTTCATATCTGCTTAAAAAACCATAGTTCTTGTGCCTGTTTCAGTCACAGTTGTAAGAAGTATGTTGTGAAGCTGTCCTGCAAAGAAATCCTCCCATCACATTTCAAACTAACATATATGCTAACCCCTTGATCCCAATGGTTTACCTCTCACAGGTGTTACTGACGGCTCAGTAACAGTTGGCTTTAAAGAATACCATTTTGACTTTCAAAACACATTGTCAATGTGAATGTAAAGCTTCATAAGGTACTTGCTTCTACTAGAGTGATTAACATGATTTTGTAGAACTCTTTATTGACAAAATTTTCTATTTCAACAAAGCAACTACATTGATTTCATTCCTACTCTCTTTGACTGATATGATCAATAGGAAATTCTTAAGCAAAGTCTGTGTCCAGTAAGCAAGCAAGACAGGTGGATATCAAGGGAGGTGTAAACTCAAAAGTTATACTAGACCTCTTTTTAGTGAGGGGAAAGATAATGACTCAATTTGCATAACCTTAACAGTAGAGTCTTGATTTGCTTTTTAAGGATTTATTATAATCTCTCAATTCAGTAAAGTATAATCTAAACATGGAAATAAATCAAGTGAAAACAATGAGGTTAACTTTTAAAATCTAAGTAAAGCATGTATTGGTATACAACTTTGTTGACAACAGGGCCAAATGCAAAATGGATTATGGGAGTAAACATACTAGGTAATTTATGTAGAAACAATTGAAATGAATAATGGTCAATATCAGTTTTAAGTATATATTTACTGCCTTCAGTGCCATACAGGCTCTCTCATAATATTAAGAGTAGTTAGCAAACCATAAATTGAACAAAATATATGTGTGGATAGATAAGTGTCTATATAACCCTAGAAAAGAGCTGGATCATCGATCAGTGGTAGTCAGATGGTGTAGCAATGTTAAAGATAAACACACTTTTACAGTTACTCCTTCCCTCAAGTCATCAAACGATACTGTTTGAAGTCTTTAAGATAAGCCATAGTTTCTTAAAATTATGCACTTATCATGCTGCGTTTCCAAGAAAAGCATAAAATAGTCTGAAATACAGAGTTCAACAGTGTTTAAGGAGATCTCTATTAGTAAATGGATCTGTGTTTTGTGGGTTTTTTTCAGTTTAGTGTTGATAGCACTCAGATGATAAATACATTCTTCAGGGTTCCCTGCCCAAGGGCAAATAAAGATGCAGAAGTTCTCCTTCTTTTTATTGTCATGGACACAACAGTCTCCTACAGTCATGGCAATACATGAGTTCAAATCTCAAGAGTTTGTTACTTTTACCAACTCTTAGATACCCAGGATTGGAAAACCATGTTGCTCTCTTATAGAGGCGAATGGTGATAACTGAAATGTATAAATACATACGTATATATTTTCATGATCTAAACGCTTTCAATGCTCAAGCCAGAAGTGTACCAAAACTATAACTATTTTTAAAGCTGTATATTTTTAAAAAGTGCATGAGACAGGGCACCGTAAGCCTGCAAATACAGAGTTTAAAAAGCAGTTTTCTTCAAAAGGTTCTATACTGAGCCAAAAAACTGAATAACCTATATCAAAGTGAATTGCTAGGCTTCCCTGGTGGTCCAGTGGGTAAAGAGTATGCCTTGCAGTGCAAGTGGTACCGGGCTCAATCCCAGGCTCTGGAAGATTCCGCGTGCCGCGGAGCAACTGGATCGCTCCTCCAAAGAGCAGCCAGAGCTCTGGAGTGCGTGTGCCCAGAGCCGGTGTGCTGAGGTGAGAGAGGCCACTGCGATGGGAAGCCCACACAGGCCAACGAATAAAGATGTATGTAAATAAATAAGTAGCTAACCAATAAAAGAGGCCAACTTTTTTTTTTTTTTTTTTGAAGTGAATTTCTGTTAGATGGAAACGAAACTAATTTCTGCATTTGAAGCAAGATGAAACTGAAGACAGCTATTCGTCCCCACTGGTGACAAAGGCAGAAAATTCCTTTTCCATTTCAGGCTCTCTCATAATATTAAGAGTAGTTAGCAAACCATAAATTGAACAAAATATATGTGTGGATAGATAAGTGTCTATATAACCCTAGAAAAGAGCTGGATCATCGATCAGTGGTAGTCAGATGGTGTAGCAATGTTAAAGATAAACACACTTTTACAGTTACTCCTTCCCTCAAGTCATCAAACGATACTGTTTGAAGTCTTTAAGATAAGCCATAGTTTCTTAAAATTATGCACTTATCATGCTGCGTTTCCAAGAAAAGCATAAAATAGTCTGAAATACAGAGTTCAACAGTGTTTAAGGAGATCTCTATTAGTAAATGGATCTGTGTTTTGTGGTTTTTTTTCAGTTTAGTGTTGATAGCACTCAGATGATAAATACATTCTTCAGGGTTCCCTGCCCAAGGGCAAATAAAGATGCAGAAGTTCTCCTTCTTTTTATTGTCATGGACACAACAGTCTCCTACAGTCATGGCAATCCATGAGTTCAAATCTCAAGAGTTTGTTACTTTTACCAACTCTTAGATACCCAGGATTGGAAAACCATGTTGCTCTCTTATAGAGGCAAATGGTGATAACTGAAATGTATAAATACATACGTATATATTTTCATGATCTAAACGCTTTCAATGCTCAAGCCAGAAGTGTACCAAAACTATAACTATTTTTAAAGCTGTATTTTTTTAAAAAAGTGCATGAGACAGGGCACCGTAAGCCTGCAAATACAGAGTTTAAAAAGCAGTTTTCTTCAAAAGGTTCTATACTGAGCCAAAAAACTGAATAACCTATATCAAAGTGAATTGCTAGGCTTCCCTGGTGGTCCAGTGGGTAAAGAGTATGCCTTGCAGTGCAAGTGGTACCGGGCTCAATCCCAGGCTCCGGAAGATTCCGCGTGCCGCGGAGCAACTGGATCGCTCCTCCAAAGAGCAGCCAGAGCTCTGGAGTGCGTGTGCCCAGAGCCGGTGTGCTGAGGTGAGAGAGGCCACTGCGATGGGAAGCCCACACAGGCCAACGAATAAAGATGTATGTAAATAAATAAGTAGCTAACCAATAAAAGAGGCCAACTTTTTTTTTTTTTTTTTGAAGTGAATTTCTGTTAGATGGAAACGAAACTAATTTCTGCATTTGAAGCAAGATGAAACTGAAGACAGCTATTCGTCCCCACTGGTGACAAAGGCAGAAAATTCCCCATTTGTCCATTTTCACTGACTAATCCCAGAATCCCTTATGGGTGTCAATCAATTACAGATTTGATAAAACAGTTCTGCAGCTAAAAATACTCAGGAGTTATTGACAGGCTATAAATCCTCATTCCTCAATGTACTTGGTCTATTCAAACTTTAACCTACAGTCATACTCTAAAAATGTACAACAAGGATATTACTTATATTTGTATTCTTCTATGTACTTTAAAATTTAAACATTTTTGAAACTTTCTCCAAAATTAATGGCTTGATTTTTTTTTCATTCACTCAATAATGTCTTTTGAAGAGAAGTTAATTTTGCTGATAGTCAAGTCATGAATGTTATTGCCTTAGAAATTGGGATTTGTTTTGTAGAGGTTTGTGCTTTTATGGTTATTGAGATATATTTCTGAATCCAAATCACAAAGATTTTTTTGTATGCTTTCTTTCAGAAGTTTTATGGGTTCTATGTCTTTTTAAAATTTGGATCTTTAAGTTCATTTTTTGTATTTGGCACAAGGTATAATTCAAAGTTTGATTTCTTGGTATATGTGAAGTGTATGCATCTTTTCCAGCACTATTTTATTCTGAAAAGACAGGTGCATGAACAAACAAGCTGATATAGACAAACAACAAAATGCTATTCAGCAAAATAAGGAATTAACCAGTGATATACACACTGACCTGGATTAATCTTGAAATAATTATGGTTAATGCAAACCAGGCAAAAAGTATGCATATTGCATGACCCCATCCATATAAAATTGTAGAAAAGAAAAACTCAACCACAGTGACAGGGAAGATCAAGTTCGCTCTAGAGGGGAAAGACCCCTCTGGAGTGCGTGTGCCCAGAGCCGGTGTGCTGAGGTGAGAGAGGCCACTGCGATGGGAAGCCCACACAGGCCAACGAATAAAGATGTATGTAAATAAATAAGTAGCTAACCAATAAAAGAGGCCAACTTGTTTTTTTTTTGAAGTGAATTTCTGTTAGATGGAAACGAAACTAATTTCTGCATTTGAAGCAAGATGAAACTGAAGACAGCTATTCGTCCCCACTGGTGACAAAGGCAGAAAATTCCCCATTTGTCCATTTTCACTGACTAATCCCAGAATCCCTTATGGGTGTCAATCAATTACAGATTTGATAAAACAGTTCTGCAGCTAAAAATACTCAGGAGTTATTGACAGGCTATAAATCCTCATTCCTCAATGTACTTGGTCTATTCAAACTTTAACCTACAGTCATACTCTAAAAATGTACAACAAGGATATTACTTATATTTGTATTCTTCTATGTACTTTAAAATTTAAACATTTTTGAAACTTTCTCCAAAATTAATGGCTTGATTTTTTTTTCATTCACTCAATAATGTCTTTTGAAGAGAAGTTAATTTTGCTGATAGTCAAGTCATGAACGTTATTGCCTTAGAAATTGGGATTTGTTTTGTAGAGGTTTGTGCTTTTATGGTTATTGAGATATATTTCTGAATCCAAATCACAAAGATTTTTTTGTATGCTTTCTTTCAGAAGTTTTATGGGTTCTATGTCTTTTTAAAATTTGGATCTTTAAGTTCATTTTTTGTATTTGGCACAAGGTATAATTCAAAGTTTGATTTCTTGGTATATGTGAAGTGTATGCATCTTTTCCAGCACTATTTTATTCTGAAAAGACAGGTGCATGAACAAACAAGCTGATATAGACAAACAACAAAATGCTATTCAGCAAAATAAGGAATTAACCAATGATATACACACTGACCTGGATTAATCTTGAAATAATTATGGTTAATGCAAACCAGGCAAAAAGTATGCATATTGCATGACCCCATCCATATAAAATTGTAGAAAAGAAAAACTCAACCACAGTGACAGGGAAGATCATTGTTTGCTGGGGGAATATTGAGAGTTTAGCTTTTGGAGGGCCAAGATGGAGAAATTTAAAATGAGATAAAGTTTTCACAAGTATATACATATGCTAAGGCTAATTACATTGTAGGTCTTGAATATCTGCAACATATTATTTATCAATTATATTTCAATAGATATATAAAGGCTTCCCTGTTGGCTCAGTGGCAAAGACTGTGCCTACCAATGCAGGAGACACAGGTTCTATTCCTGGGTCAGGAAGGAAATGGAAACCCACTCCAGCATTCCTGCCTGGGAAATCCCATGGACAGAGGAGTCTGGTGGGCTACAGCCCATGGGGTCACAAAAGAAATCAGACACAATACAACAACTAAACAACAATAACCTAGCAAAAGAGACAAAAGAACTATACACAGAAATTTACAGAACACAAATGAAAGAAATCAAAGATGACAAACAGATAGAGAGATAGTCCATGTTCCTGGGTCAGAACATCGATATCGTGAAAATGACCATACTACCAAATATCATCTACAGATTCAATGCAATCTCTATCAAATTACCAATGACATTCTTCACAGAACTAGATCAAAAAACAGCACAGTTCATATTGAAACAAAAAAGACCCCGGAAAGCCAAAGCAATCCTGAGAAAGAAGAATGGAGCTGGAATGATCAGCCTCCCTAACTTCAGACTATACTACAAAGCAACAGTCATTAACACAGTATGGTACTGGCACAAAAATAGAAATATAGACCAATAAAAGAGTCCCCCAAAGGGCACCTTGTTTTGACAAAGAAGTTGAAAATAGCAAAGTATATTTCTGAATCCAAATCACAAAGATTTTTGTATGCTTTCTTTCAGAAGTTTTATGGGTTCTATGTCTTTTTAAAATTTGGATCTTTAAGTTCATTTTTTGTATTTGGCACAAGGTATAATTCAAAGTTTGATTTCTTGGTATATGTGAAGTGTATGCATCTTTTCCAGCACTATTTTATTCTGAAAAGACAGGTGCATGAACAAACAAGCTGATATAGACAAACAACAAAATGCTATTCAGCAAAATAAGGAATTAACCAGTGATATACACACTGACCTGGATTAATCTTGAAATAATTATGGTTAATGCAAACCAGGCAAAAAGTATGCATATTGCATGACCCCATCCATATAAAATTGTAGAAAAGAAAAACTCAACCACAGTGACAGGGAAGATCATTGTTTGCTGGGGGAATATTGAGAGTTTAGCTTTTGGAGGGCCAAGATGGAGAAATTTAAAATGAGATAAAGTTTTCACAAGTATATACATATGCTAAGGCTAATTACATTGTAGGTCTTGAATATCTGCAACATATTATTTATCAATTATATTTCAATAGATATATAAAGGCTTCCCTGTTGGCTCAGTGGCAAAGACTGTGCCTACCAATGCAGGAGACACAGGTTCTATTCCTGGGTCAGGAAGGAAATGGAAACCCACTCCAGCATTCCTGCCTGGGAAATCCCATGGACAGAGGAGTCTGGTGGGCTACAGCCCATGGGGTCACAAAAGAAATCAGACACAATACAACAACTAAACAACAATAACCTAGCAAAAGAGACAAAAGAACTATACACAGAAATTTACAGAACACAAATGAAAGAAATCAAAGATGACAAACAGATAGAGAGATAGTCCATGTTCCTGGGTCAGAACATCGATATCGTGAAAATGACCATACTACCAAATATCATCTACAGATTCAATGCAATCTCTATCAAATTACCAATGACATTCTTCACAGAACTAGATCAAAAAACAGCACAGTTCATATTGAAATAAAAAAGACCCCGGAAAGCCAAAGCAATCCTGAGAAAGAAGAATGGAGCTGGAATGATCAGCCTCCCTAACTTCAGACTATACTACAAAGCAACAGTCATTAACACAGTATGGTACTGGCACAAAAATAGAAATATAGACCAATGGAACAAGATAAAGAACCCAGAGATAAACCCACACACCTATGGGCACCTTATTTTTGACAAAGAAGTTGAAAATACACAATAGGACAAAGTCAGCTTGTTCAACAAATAGTGCTGAGAAAATTGGACAGCTACATGCCAAAAAAAAAAAAAGAAGTTGGAACATTCCCTAAAACCATACACGAAGATAAACTCAAAATGCATTAAAGACCTAAATTTAAGACCAGAAACCATAAAACTCTTAGAAGAATACAGGCAAAACACTCAAGGACATAACTCAAAGCAAGATCTTCTATGACTCACTCTCAAGAATATCAGAAAAACAAAAACAAACACGTGGGACTTAATGAAACTTAAAAGTTTCATTAAAAGTTCTTTTTGCACAGCAAAATAAACTACAAATAAGGTAAAAGACAACCCACAGAATGGGAGAAAATCATAGCAAATGAAACAACAGACAAAGAATTAATTTCCAGAATATACAAACAACTCAACACTGAAAAAACAAATAATTCAGTCAAAAAATGGGAAAAAGACCTAAAGAGACCTCTCTTCAAATAAGACATACAGATGGCCAAAACGCACATGAAAAGATGATGAACATTATTCATTATCAGAGAAAGGCAAATCAAAACTACAATGAAATATCACCTCACACCAGTCAGAATGGCCATCATCAAAAAATCTACAGATAATAAATGCTGGAGAGGGTGAGGAGAAAAGGGTACACTCCTGCGTTGCTGGTGGGAATGTAAATTGATACAATCACTATGGAAGACAGCATGGCGATTCCTTAAAAAACTAAAAATAGAAGCACCATACGACCCAGCAATCCCATTATTAAGCTTATACCCTGATGAAATCAAAACTGAAAGAGACAACTGTACCCTGGTGTTCATCACAGCATGCCATACAATAGCTAGAACATGGAAACAACCTAGATGTCCATCGACAAATGAATAGATATAGAAACTATGGTACATACATACAATAGAATATTTCTCAGCCGTGCAGAAGAATCAGCCCTAATGAGGTGGATGAACCTCGAACCTATTATACAAAGTGAAACAAGTCAAAAAGAAGAGGACAAATACAGTATACTAACACTTATATATGGAATCTAGCAAGATGATACCAATAAATATATGCACAGAGCAGCAACGGAGAAAAGGACACAGAGAACAGGCCTATGGACATTGGAGGGAGGGAGCATTAGGCAAAAGGTATGGAAAGAGTAACATGGAAATCTAAACTATCATATGTAAAAAAAGATAATCATGATGATTAAGCTGTAAGAATAAGAGAACTTACATGGGGCTATGCATCAACCTGGGAGGTGGGATGGGGGAAAAGGGAGGGAGGCTTGCGTGGGTGGGGTCAGGGATATATCTATGACTGTTTTGGGATTATGTATAGCTGTAAACAACAAAACTCTGTAAAAGATGTATAACAATAACTTCACTGTATACCTGAAACTAATGTAACATTGTAAAACAACTAAACCCTAATAAAAAAATTAAAAAAAAGAACAATAACGAGAGGGCTTCCCTGGTGGTCCAGTGGGTAAAGAGTCTCCCTTGCCCCACATGGGCCAAAGAACAAAGATGGAGGAAAATAAATGAAAGACCAATAGGGTGGCCTGCCCGCTCCCCTCCCTCCCCAACATCCCCCACAAAAAAAGAGTCTGCCTTGCAGTTCAAGGGGCACTGCTTCTACCCCTGGCCCAGGAAGACTCTAAGTGCCACTGAGCAGCTGGACTGGTGTGTCCAATTATGAGCCAGCGCTCTAGAGCTCATGTGCCTAGTGCCAGTGCTCTGCAACAAGAGAGGCCACTGTAACGGGAGGCCCACACAGGCCAAAGAATAAAAGATGGATGAAAATAAATAAACAAAAAACAATTAAAACAGGCCAAATTTAAAAGAAGAACAGTAACAAGAGATGCATATACACATTATATATGTATACATATCCATATTCACACAAATACATAAATATAAAACATAAAAGTTTCAAGAGATTCTTCTTTATAGTTAATATTCACAACTGAGTCATGTCACATTTTTCTCAACAAAGGCAATCTTCTTCAGAAAATTTTATTCATCTAAATGCATGACTAAGTGTAGTTGGTTGGTTTGTAGCCTTGCTTCCTGAGGAAGAATCTAAAGAAGGATTCAAAAACAGATTTGAACAATCTAAGCAATATAAACATCTATTTATCTAATTAATCACATTTACTTTCATCATTTAGTTATATCCTAAATCACAAAGTTCAGGAAAATTATGAGAATAAAAACATTTAGTAACTGGTTTGATGTAAACCTTTAGCAAACTTTGTCACTAAAAGTATAATAGATTTGTCACTGAAAAATAGCCTCAAATGAAGGTAATTATGAAGCTATGATAGTTATAATGACAAAAATAAAAAGCTGACATAAGGTGGAAAGATCAGAATGTGGCCATAAGGCCAGTGCAGTTGTGAGCTAGCCACAGTGACCGGGAGCTCAAGAAACTACGGTGATGTGAACTCAGGGGAGGCTCAAGAAGACTTCACTGTATACCTGAAACTAATGTAACATTGTAAAACAACTAAACCCTAATAAAAAAATTAAAAAAAAGAACAATAACGAGAGGGCTTCCCTGGTGGTCCAGTGGGTAAAGAGTCTCCCTTGCCCCACATGGGCCAAAGAACAAAGATGGAGGAAAATAAATGAAAGACCAATAGGGTGGCCTGCCCGCTCCCCTCCCTCCCCAACATCCCCCACAAAAAAAGAGTCTGCCTTGCAGTTCAAGGGGCACTGCTTCTACCCCTGGCCCAGGAAGACTCTAAGTGCCACTGAGCAGCTGGACTGGTGTGTCCAATTATGAGCCAGCGCTCTAGAGCTCATGTGCCTAGTGCCAGTGCTCTGCAACAAGAGAGGCCACTGTAACGGGAGGCCCACACAGGCCAAAGAATAAAAGATGGATGAAAATAAATAAACAAAAAACAATTAAAACAGGCCAAATTTAAAAGAAGAACAGTAACAAGAGATGCATATACACATTATATATGTATACATATCCATATTCACACAAATACATAAATATAAAACATAAAAGTTTCAAGAGATTCTTCTTTATAGTTAATATTCACAACTGAGTCATGTCACATTTTTCTCAACAAAGGCAATCTTCTTCAGAAAATTTTATTCATCTAAATGCATGACTAAGTGTAGTTGGTTGGTTTGTAGCCTTGCTTCCTGAGGGAAGAATCTAAAGAAGGATTCAAAAACAGATTTGAACAATCTAAGCAATATAAACATCTATTTATCTAATTAATCACATTTACTTTCATCATTTAGTTATATCCTAAATCACAAAGTTCAGGAAAATTATGAGAATAAAAACATTTAGTAACTGGTTTGATGTAAACCTTTAGCAAACTTTGTCACTAAAAGTATAATAGATTTGTCACTGAAAAATAGCCTCAAATGAAGGTAATTATGAAGCTATGATAGTTATAATGACAAAAATAAAAAGCTGACATAAGGTGGAAAGATCAGAATGTGGCCATAAGGCCAGTGCAGTTGTGAGCTAGCCACAGTGACCGGGAGCTCAAGAAACTACGGTGATGTGAACTCAGGGGAGGCTCAAGAAGGGCTGGGCTGGAGGACTTGGGAGCCAGCAATGCCAGATGGGACAACTCTCCACACTTGGGTATTTACCCTGAGGTTATAGGCCTTTCTGTTATCACTGAACTGCTATTTAAACATGTGACTATTTCCTAGAATAGTAATTTTCTATATCACTATTTTTGTATGAGAACCACATTTCATTGCTTAAGTAATAACCTATTAATTCACTACCCATAAAATGGATGAGATTTATTTTCTCATCAAATATTAAGTGCAGCACATTGCATTAGACTTGAATTTGAAATGTGATTCCTAAGCATGGGCAGTGTTCCAGGAAGCACTTTCCCCTCACATTTCTCTCTCCTTGACACTTTATATTTAAAATCTATACTGCCACCATGTAGAAAATACAAATTGTTATTTTTTCTAAAGGCACTGGGAATATCATGCTTGAACCTAACAAAAACTCTATAAACAAAAAGTACATTATACTGCTTGGTTATCAAAAGCGAGAAGAAAATAAAGAATGTTTAGTTTCTGCCATTCAATATAATTTTAAACTGCCAAACTCGTCTTAAAATACTTCAACTTAATCAGTAATTGATCTTCATGGTTTTGGAAACATGCATTATAAAGTATTGGGCAGGTTGATCACTGCAGTTTTGTTATTAACAGCAAAAATATATCTCCTGAAACCACGGTCTACCACAGAAATAGAAAGTCTCAGTTCAACTGCTGTTTGTATACAGAGAGACAAACTTTATGGGACTGAGTTCCTTAGGACTAGCTTTGAAGGATTATAGATCATGTGTGTGAAGGTTATAAACCAGGGTTCCCAGGAAAGCTGGATATAGAACAAAATCACGAGTGGAATAGGAATTGAAAATATATCCTCTGAAAAGAAATACAGTGAATGTAAAATGTAGCAAGTTTCATTTATAGACCAATACACTCTCTTTGACAGGGGCTGTTTTTAAAGCTACTGTCACAAACCTATGAAAAAGGGTATGTTTGGGGGAACTATTTGCTCTAGGGTTTAGGTACATTTCTACTTCAAGAAAGAACTCAGCCAAGAAATCAGTTTAGGAATCTGTAGGGACAGATGAGCCTCCATTGTCTTCTTCAATAATATTCCTAAAAACAGACTGGCAAGTTTGGGAGTCACATTTCTTACTTGCTGTTGGACAAGAATAACAATAGCATGTCAAAGTTAATGACCAAACCCTACTATTTTGATACTTTGCCCACTGAAAACAGCTCAGTAAAGGACAGAGGATGGTTCCAAGGGTGAATCATTAAAGTATGGCAAAGCCGTACTTCCATGCCTGAGTAGACCATCAATAACCCTTGTAGCTAAGCCACGCGAGGGTAGAAACTGTCTAATTCATCACTGGATCCTAAATGCCTAGCAAAGATCCTGAAACATGGTAAGTACTCAGCACATATTTATAAAGTGAAAAGAAAATATAAAAAATTCATATCTGATGTGAACTGCCTAAAAACTGTAACATTTTAAGAAGAAGAATGACTATGAAACATAATTCAGCCCTTTTCTGTTGCAAATTTCAGAGTGGACACCAATGACCAAATGTTAAGGTTTTACTGGTCAAAACCTCCAGCCTCAGCACTTTCCTGCATAAATGGCTCTGGTCATCTCAGTTCTGGGTGCTGTTGTAAAAATGTCATTCCTGCTTTGGGGTCTTCTGATCACTTGGAATGATTTCTCAATATATTTTCTATGTCTCTCCCCAAATAAACTCTATCTAACCACCTCTTTCAAATACCACATTCATCAGTAAGTCTTTCCTCTTTATCCTTCAAGTAATTTCTCCATTTTTAAATGATAAAATATTTTATAAGTGGTTTCTCAGGAGTGTTTCACATTGATTCAATTTTAAAAGGCTAGGGCAAAAATTACAGAATGAGGACATGTTTCATGATGAATTCATAATGAATATATTTGGTTTCTATCTTACTCTTATTCTTTATTCATTCTATTCATTCTGCCTCAAATATCACTAATAGTCCCCAACTCTGCCTCTCCCCTCAAACATGTATTCTAAGATCCAGCTAGAGTCGTTTTCTTCAAAAATACCATCCCTGATACCATTCCCTGCAGACCATACTTTGACAGGGGCTGTTTTTAAAGCTACTGTCACAAACCTATGAAAAAGGGTATGTTTGGGGGAACTATTTGCTCTAGGGTTTAGGTACATTTCTACTTCAAGAAAGAACTCAGCCAAGAAATCAGTTTAGGAATCTGTAGGGACAGATGAGCCTCCATTGTCTTCTTCAATAATATTCCTAAAAACAGACTGGCAAGTTTGGGAGTCACATTTCTTACTTGCTGTTGGACAAGAATAACAATAGCATGTCAAAGTTAATGACCAAACCCTACTATTTTGATACTTTGCCCACTGAAAACAGCTCAGTAAAGGACAGAGGATGGTTCCAAGGGTGAATCATTAAAGTATGGCAAAGCCGTACTTCCATGCCTGAGTAGACCATCAATAACCCTTGTAGCTAAGCCACGCGAGGGTAGAAACTGTCTAATTCATCACTGGATCCTAAATGCCTAGCAAAGATCCTGAAACATGGTAAGTACTCAGCACATATTTATAAAGTGAAAAGAAAATATAAAAAATTCATATCTGATGTGAACTGCCTAAAAACTGTAACATTTTAAGAAGAAGAATGACTATGAAACATAATTCAGCCCTTTTCTGTTGCAAATTTCAGAGTGGACACCAATGACCAAATGTTAAGGTTTTACTGGTCAAAACCTCCAGCCTCAGCACTTTCCTGCATAAATGGCTCTGGTCATCTCAGTTCTGGGTGCTGTTGTAAAAATGTCATTCCTGCTTTGGGGTCTTCTGATCACTTGGAATGATTTCTCAATATATTTTCTATGTCTCTCCCCAAATAAACTCTATCTAACCACCTCTTTCAAATACCACATTCATCAGTAAGTCTTTCCTCTTTATCCTTCAAGTAATTTCTCCATTTTTAAATGATAAAATATTTTATAAGTGGTTTCTCAGGAGTGTTTCACATTGATTCAATTTTAAAAGGCTAGGGCAAAAATTACAGAATGAGGACATGTTTCATGATGAATTCATAATGAATATATTTGGTTTCTATCTTACTCTTATTCTTTATTCATTCTATTCATTCTGCCTCAAATATCACTAATAGTCCCCAACTCTGCCTCTCCCCTCAAACATGTATTCTAAGATCCAGCTAGAGTCGTTTTCTTCAAAAATACCATCCCTGATTTCCTCCTTATCTCCAATTCCAGCTAAATTATGCACTCACCCATACTTCCATAATAGCATGAGCATGTCTCCTTCTTTACTAAAGATGCTACAATTAAATGGGAAAAAAAGTCTCATACTCAACCAAGTCCCTTGGGCAAAGGGATGGTACCTTAGTCATCATGATATTTCTTGCACTTTGCCAGGTATCATAGTGGTTCTTTATCATTTTGTGAATACATGTATTTATTTGTATGTATTTATCTCAAGTCAGGTGGGCCCTAGGAAGCATTACTACGAACAAAGCTCATGGAGGTGACGAAATTCCAGCTGAGCTATTTCAAAACCTAAAAGATGACAATGTTAAAGTGCTACACTCACTAATTATGCTAGCAAATTTGGAAAACTCAGCAGAGGACTCAGGACTGGAAAACATCAGTTTCCATTCCAATCACAAAGAAAGGTAATGCCAAAGAATGTTCAGACTACAGCACCATTGAACTCATTCACTAACAAAGTAATGCTCAAAATCCTCCACACTAGGCTTCAACAGTATGTGTACTTCCAGAAGTACAAGGTGGATGTAGAAAAGGCAGAGGAACCAGAAATCAAACTGCCAACACCCTTTGGATCATAGAACAAGGGAATTCCAGAAAAACATCTACTTCTGCTTCATTGACTACCCTAAAGCCTTTGACTGTGTGGATTACAACAAACTGTGGAAAACTGTGAAAGAGATGGGAATACCAGACCATATTACCTGCCTCCTGTGAACCTTGCATGCAGGACAAGAAGTAACAGTTAGAACTGTATATAGAACAATGAACTGGTTCCAAAATGGGAAAGCAGAGTGCCATGTTGTATATTGTCACCCTGCTTATTTAACTTACATTCAGAGCACATCGTGCTGGGCTGGATGAAGCACAAGCTGGAATCAAGATTGTGGGGAGAGGGCTTCCCCTGGTGGTCCAATGGGTAAGGACACCTCCTTGCAGTGCAAGGGGCACCTGTTCAATCCCTGGCCTGGGAAGATCCCATTCATTTATTTTTTTTTTTTTGCCTCAAATATCACTAATAGTCCCCAACTCTGCCTCTCCCCTCAAACATGTATTCTAAGATCCAGCTAGAGTCGTTTTCTTCAAAAATACCATCCCTGATTTCCTCCTTATCTCCAATTCCAGCTAAATTATGCACTCACCCATACTTCCATAATAGCATGAGCATGTCTCCTTCTTTACTAAAGATGCTACAATTAAATGGGAAAAAAAGTCTCATACTCAACCAAGTCCCTTGGGCAAAGGGATGGTACCTTAGTCATCATGATATTTCTTGCACTTTGCCAGGTATCATAGTGGTTCTTTATCATTTTGTGAATACATGTATTTATTTGTATGTATTTATCTCAAGTCAGGTGGGCCCTAGGAAGCATTACTACGAACAAAGCTCATGGAGGTGACGAAATTCCAGCTGAGCTATTTCAAAACCTAAAAGATGACAATGTTAAAGTGCTACACTCACTAATTATGCTAGCAAATTTGGAAAACTCAGCAGAGGACTCAGGACTGGAAAACATCAGTTTCCATTCCAATCACAAAGAAAGGTAATGCCAAAGAATGTTCAGACTACAGCACCATTGAACTCATTCACTAACAAAGTAATGCTCAAAATCCTCCACACTAGGCTTCAACAGTATGTGTACTTCCAGAAGTACAAGGTGGATGTAGAAAAGGCAGAGGAACCAGAAATCAAACTGCCAACACCCTTTGGATCATAGAACAAGGGAATTCCAGAAAAACATCTACTTCTGCTTCATTGACTACCCTAAAGCCTTTGACTGTGTGGATTACAACAAACTGTGGAAAACTGTGAAAGAGATGGGAATACCAGACCATATTACCTGCCTCCTGTGAACCTTGCATGCAGGACAAGAAGTAACAGTTAGAACTGGATATAGAACAATGAACTGGTTCCAAAATGGGAAAGCAGAGTGCCATGTTGTATATTGTCACCCTGCTTATTTAACTTACATTCAGAGCACATCGTGCTGGGCTGGATGAAGCACAAGCTGGAATCAAGATTGTGGGGAGAGGGCTTCCCCTGGTGGTCCAATGGGTAAGGACACCTCCTTGCAGTGCAAGGGGTGCCGGTTCCAGCCCTGGCCTGGGAAGATCCCACGTGCTATGGAGCGGCTGGACTGATGTGTCCAATTACCCAGCCGGGGCTCTGGAGCGCATGTGCCCAGAGCCGGTGCTCTGCGACAACAGAGGCCACCGTGATGGGAGGCCCACACAGGCCAAAGAACAAAGATGGATGAAAACAGACAAATGAAAGACCATTAGAAGTAGCCCACCTGCTCCCCTCCTCCCCAACCCGACCCCCGCCCAAAAATAAATAAATAAATAAATAAATAAATCTTAAAAAAAAAAAAAGATTGTCGGGAGAAATATTAATAACCTCATATATGTTGATGACACCACTCTTTTGGCAGAAAGCAAGGAGAAACTAAAGAACCTCTTAATGAAGGTGAAAAAGGAGAGTGAAAAAGCTGG
The DNA here is from genome assembly GCA_022376925.1 of Tragulus kanchil. NCBI lineage: Eukaryota > Metazoa > Chordata > Mammalia > Artiodactyla > Tragulidae > Tragulus > Tragulus kanchil. Next base: position 81,064,899 of record JAIOJX010000023.1, read on the forward strand.
CTTGAAACTTAATATTTAAAAAATAAAGATCATGGCATCTGGTCCCATTACTTCACAACATATAGATGTGCAAACAACGGAAACAGTGACAGACTATTTTCTTGGGTTCAAAATCACTGCAGATGGTGACTGCAGTCATGAAATTAAAAGACGCTTGCTCCTTGAAAGAAAAGTTATGATGCCTAGACAGTGTATTAAAAAGAGACATCACTTCACCAACAAAAGTCCATATAGTCAAAGCTGTGGTTTTCTCAGGTGTCATGTATGGATATGAGAATTGAACATAAAGAAGGCTGAACAGGGGACTTCTCTGGTGGTCCAGTGGGTAAGGACACTGCCTTGCTGTGCAAGGAGCGCCAGTTCGATCCCTGACCTGGGAAGATCCCACGTGCCGTGGAGCAGCTGGACCGATGTGTCCATTTACCGAGCCGGAGCTCTGGAGCGCATGCGTCCAGAGCCGGTGCTCTACGACAACAGTGGCCACTGCAATGGGAGGCCCACCGGGGCCAAAGAACAAAGATGGATGAAAATAGATAAATGAAAGACCAGTAGAAGTGGCCTGCCCGCCCCCCTCCCTCCCCAATCCACACCCTCACCCCCAAAAGAAAGTTCAACACCAAAAACTGATGTCTTCAAACTGTGGTGCTGGAGAAGATTCTTGAGAGTCCCTTGGACTGCAAGGAACTCAAACCAGTCAATCCTAAAGAAAATCAACCCTGAAGACTCACTGGAAGGACTGATGCTGAAGCTGAAGCTCCAATACTTTGGCCACCTGATGCAAAGAGATGCCTCAATGGAAAAGATCCTGATGTTGAGAAAAAAGAAGGTGGAAGGAGAAGGGGATGACAGAGGATGAGAAGGTTGGATGGCATCACTGACTCAATTGACACAAGTTTGAGCAAGCTCCAGGAAATGGTGAAAGACAGGGAAGCCTGGCAAGCCACAGTCCACGGGGTTGCAAAGAGTCAGATATATGTGACTGAACTGACTGTATTGGACTGTGAGCTCTTTGAGGTCAAGAAATTGCTAATTCATTATGTTTGTACATATCAGGTAATCAAAATATCTGATCAATGAATAAATGAATCATATAACTTTCAGGCTAGAAGTAATTATAGATATTTGAAATCCAACTTCCCTCTTTCACAGAGGAGGTATGAAGCACAAGCTAAGTTACATACACTTATTCATGGAATCAAGATCTAGGCATGAATCTTTGAATCCTAGTATACTTTGACATTTTCAAATAAATGATTGAGTAAATGAACAAATGAATGATTAATCATATCTGAAGACCAAGCTATTAAGCAGTCATCACTGACTAGATATTCAGAAATGAGACCTCTGTTTCATGAAAATTTAACAAAACCTTGCTGCTGCCAACCTTTTTTTTTATAAATTCTCCGAGGATGTATGAGTGCCTGATAGTTATTGGCAATCCATTAGAATAGAAACATCAGCATGTTATTTTCAAAGTATTGCAGGTGAGTCATTAAAATCACTTTGAAATTCAACAAGCTTTTGCTTAATCAGCAAAATGTTTTACAAAGCCGGAGCTCTGGGCGCATGCGTCAGAGCCGGTGCTCGACAACAGTGGCCACTGCAATGGGAGGCCCACGGGGCCAAAGAACAAAGATGGATGAAAATAGAGAAATGAAAGACCAATAGAAGTGGCCCGCCCGCTCCCCTCCCTCCCCAACCCGCCCCCCTCACCCCCCAAAAAAGAAAGTTCAACACCAAAAACTGATGTCTTCAAACTGTGGTGCTGGAGAAGATTCTTGAGAGTCCCTTGGACTGCAAGGAACTCAAACCAGTCAATCCTAAAGAAAATCAACCCTGAAGACTCACTGGAAGGACTGATGCTGAAGCTGAAGCTCCAATACTTTGGCCACCTGATGCAAAGAGATGCCTCAATGGAAAAGATCCTGATGTTGAGAAAAAAGAAGGTGGAAGGAGAAGGGGATGACAGAGGATGAGAAGGTTGGATGGCATCACTGACTCAATTGACACAAGTTTGAGCAAGCTCCAGGAAATGGTGAAAGACAGGGAAGCCTGGCAAGCCACAGTCCACGGGGTTGCAAAGAGTCAGATATATGTGACTGAACTGACTGTATTGGACTGTGAGCTCTTTGAGGTCAAGAAATTGCTAATTCATTATGTTTGTACATATCAGGTAATCAAAATATCTGATCAATGAATAAATGAATCATATAACTTTCAGGCTAGAAGTAATTATAGATATTTGAAATCCAACTTCCCTCTTTCACAGAGGAGGTATGAAGCACAAGCTAAGTTACATACACTTATTCATGGAATCAAGATCTAGGCATGAATCTTTGAATCCTAGTATACTTTGACATTTTCAAATAAATGATTGAGTAAATGAACAAATGAATGATTAATCATATCTGAAGACCAAGCTATTAAGCAGTCATCACTGACTAGATATTCAGAAATGAGACCTCTGTTTCATGAAAATTTAACAAAACCTTGCTGCTGCCAACCTTTTTTTTTATAAATTCTCCGAGGATGTATGAGTGCCTGATAGTTATTGGCAATCCATTAGAATAGAAACATCAGCATGTTATTTTCAAAGTATTGCAGGTGAGTCATTAAAAATCACTTTGAAATTCAACAAGCTTTTGCTTAATCAGCAAAATGTTTTACAAAGAAATGTTCTATAAATTCTGGAGGTGCTAAATCACAATATCATTTACCAACATCATGGGAAATGAGCATTTGAGTCTGAAAATCTCGAAGGTATTAAAGTAGTACCAGAAATTTCATGAATAATATAGAAGCCCTTCTTCCCTCCATCCCTTCCTCCCTCCCTGCTAACAGTTACTTTAAGGCAGTGTGACAGCCACTTGCACATTACCTGTCAATAACAAAGACTCAGCCTGCATCTCTCTGGAACCCTGCATTCCTATCTCTCCTACATCACCTATGAAGAAATTGGTAATTAGGCTGCTAGAGACATCTGGGCTAAAGGGATTCTGAACCAAGTGATTCTGAAAGGCTGATTATTAACCTTTGGTAAAACACAAATAAGGGAACACAGTAGACTGAGTGTCAGCTTGAACAGAGGGTGAGAAGGTTAGGACTTCATGTCTTGGATGGATTTGGCTTTTCTTTTCTTTTTTTTTTTTTAAACATGGTGAAGCATTTTATTTTTATTTATTTTTGGGGGGGCGGTTAGGGAGGGAGTGGGGTGGGCGAGCCACTTCTATTGGTCTTCATTTATCTGTTTTTCATCCATCTTTGTTTTTTGGTCCACGTGGGCCTCCCATCGCAGTGGCCTCTGTTGTCGCAGAGCACCGGCTCTGGCTCATGCGCTCCAGAGCTCCGGCTCAGCAATTGGACACAGCAGTCCAGCCGCTCCGTGGCACGTGGGATCTTCCCAGGCCAGGGATCGAACCAGCACCCATTGCACTGCAAGGAGGTGTCCTTACCCACTGGACCACCAGAGAAGCCTGGATTTGGCTTTTCTATATCGCTATTAGATTCCAAGATTCTTTTTATCATGGTAAAAACTCATAATTCAAACAAATCTTCTATCAAAAACCAAGAGAAAAATTCTCACATATAACTGAGTTTTCCCCAAGTATAATTTGTAGAGGCATACAAGGGACTTTGTTTTTCACAGAATTCAGAAAAAGCATCAATATTTTAGGAAGTTACTAAAATGTTCATCTTTTTGACTCTAGGTACTTGCTAAAGCATGCTTGGTAGCATTTGCCTCCTGGGGAGCTTTTGGATGTCATCAGCACAAATCAAACACCTTAGAGACAGTAGTACAAAAACTGGTATAATTTCATTACATATAAATATCTTTCCCAAAATTAACTTCAAAAACACATCTGACTCCCACCCCAAGAGTTACAATCTCTTTGAGCCTCAAGACTTCCAAAAGGAAAACAAACAAACAAAAGATTTCCAGAAGAAAGCACTCTAACAGTCTAATTACAGGCGACAGGACCAGCATTTCACAGAAGAAAGTCCACTCTACTCATCATTTCTCAAATTCTATCAGGCAGTCAGTTACCCTCCAACCTATTTACAATTTTGGATCTGTAGAAATTAATGATAAAATTCAAATGCGTATAGTCCTTGACGCAGACTGGGAAAGAGATGATCTTTATTCAACTCTCCTTTTGAAAAGTTCTCTGTCTCTCTTTAAGGAACAACTCTGAGATAACTTCCTGTAAAAACTGGGGGAAAATTGAGCTCTCTAATTATCATATGTCTCCTTTACCCACAACCACTGGTGAAGCTACAGTCCCCTTTATGTAGGAGCAATTCATTTCAAAGGATAAAAATTAAAAAGATTCACACCTTGTGTTCTGGCTTCTTAATTCTTTTTGATTTATTAAAACTGAGCAGTCACATAATATTCTTGAGATATTTAAGCTCAGTGCTTAAAAAATACCCTAAAAAGACCTCATGAATCTCCTCCATCAAAGAAAATTTACTATTTTTACTTAAAACAAAAAGACCCAACATTTCTAATGAGAAACACTGTAAAATTCCTACTTGAATTATAAATCAAGATGAGAACTGACAACATATAATATTCAAACATTTTATATACATCAGAGGTCCAGATAAGGGAAACTTTCAGATACAGGGAAGACATTTCCATTTTTCAAAAATATTCCATCAAACGTGCTTTTTAGGAAAAAAAGTTGAAAAAGAAAAAAGCAACTTACACCATTTTTCCTCTTAATTTTGCCCTCCTTTCTCTGTTTAAATTGCAAATTTTCTTCCTGCTTCTATCTTGAAATGGATTAGTTTCAAACAAATGAAGGGATATCTCAAACGAATGAATTTTGATGATAAATGTTACATGCTATTGTTAAAACTAGTGAATAAAACAGAGAGAGAGAAACATGTCACAGCACCAAATCAAACACCTTAGAGACAGTAGTACAAAAACTGGTATAATTTCATTACATATAAATATCTTTCCCAAAATTAACTTCAAAAACACATCTGACTCCCACCCCAAGAGTTACAATCTCTTTGAGCCTCAAGACTTCCAAAAGGAAAACAAACAAACAAAAGATTTCCAGAAGAAAGCACTCTAACAGTCTAATTACAGGCGACAGGACCAGCATTTCACAGAAGAAAGTCCACTCTACTCATCATTTCTCAAATTCTATCAGGCAGTCAGTTATCCTCCAACCTATTTACAATTTTGGATCTGTAGAAATTAATGATAAAATTCAAATGCGTATAGTCCTTGACGCAGACTGGGAAAGAGATGATCTTTATTCAACTCTCCTTTTGAAAAGTTCTCTGTCTCTCTTTAAGGAACAACTCTGAGATAACTTCCTGTAAAAACTGGGGGAAAATTGAGCTCTCTAATTATCATATGTCTCCTTTACCCACAACCACTGGTGAAGCTACAGTCCCCTTTATGTAGGAGCAATTCATTTCAAAGGATAAAAATTAAAAAGATTCACACCTTGTGTTCTGGCTTCTTAATTCTTTTTGATTTATTAAAACTGAGCAGTCACATAATATTCTTGAGATATTTAAGCTCAGTGCTTAAAAATACCCAAAAAAGACCTCATGAATCTCCTCCATCAAAGAAAATTTACTATTTTTACTTAAAACAAAAAGACCCAACATTTCTAATGAGAAACACTGTAAAATTCCTACTTGAATTATAAATCAAGATGAGAACTGACAACATATAATATTCAAACATTTTATATACATCAGAGGTCCAGATAAGGGAAACTTTCAGATACAGGGAAGACATTTCCATTTTTCAAAAATATTCCATCAAACGTGCTTTTTAGGAAAAAAAGTTGAAAAAGAAAAAAGCAACTTACACCATTTTTCCTCTTAATTTTGCCCTCCTTTCTCTGTTTAAATTGCAAATTTTCTTCCTGCTTCTATCTTGAAATGGATTAGTTTCAAACAAATGAAGGGATATCTCAAACGAATGAATTTTGATGATAAATGTTACATGCTATTGTTAAAACTAGTGAATAAAACAGAGAGAGAGAAACACTCTCAATACCTAAAGAATAAACACTTTGTTTTCTTGTCCCTACATCACACCTTTTGCATTAATTTGTATTCCTATGACTACATCAAAAATAGTCTCATCTTTAAAATTTGTTAGTTGTTAAATCCTTACTGATAACAACTATTGTTTGAACCTAGACACACTGCTTTAAATAAGCCGAAACCTTTTGTAAAAATCAACCCAGAAGCAAGTGCAGAGAAACCTTGTACAACATGGGTCCATTTTATACAGGAATTTTCCCAGTAATTATGTATATGTACTGTAAATATATTTTCTTTTCCTTATGAGTTTCTTAATAGCATTTTCTTTGTTCTAGCTTATTTTAAGAATACAATGTGTAATAATATACAGAATGCGTTAATTGACTATGTTATCCATAGGCTTCTGGACAACAGTAGGTTCTTAAGTTTGGGGAGATACCAAACACTATAGCTGAGTTTCTGACTATTCAAGGGTCAGCTCCCTTAATGCCACATTGTTAGGATTAACTGTAAAAGAGGATAAACTCAGTTTGATGATAAAGGCTCAGGAAGTATTTATCCCTCATGGTTAGTTATGACTGTTTTATACACACGTTTAGAACTCACTCTTTAGAATAAGGATAGCTGCACAGACAAAGCGAAGGTTTTTCAGGAAATGGCTCTGTGGAGCTTTGGGATAAGAAGCCTCATTTTTGCATTTTTTACTTATCATGCCTCTAAAGCTGACTGGTTTGTACTAAAGGCAGCTTTTCACTTTCAAAATACCAACTTTGATCCACACACCCTTCCTGCACAAACGGCTTCCTTACCACCGAGACTAAACACCAACTGCAACACTTCCTACAAGCCAGGTCTTCGTACAATCCTCTATGGGCAATCATTTGTGTCTTTTATTATGTTTTTCCTTTCTTCTATTAAAAAAAATAAGCAAATCCAGTCAAGTTAAAGCAGACCCCAATGATAAAAACTTAGGTCAATACAGTTCAAAATCAAGACAAAGATGAACAAAAACAAGTCTGCTCTAAGAATGAATCACTGCCTCTAATTAAATGATCTGTAATTAATCATATTTTATGAATTTTTTATGAATCCTATTTTATAGAATTAACAGCATTTTAGAGATTTTATACAATTTTTTAGAAGCCAATATACATGGTCTAACTTTGAACACTGTACTACAGTGACCATTTACAATAATATATTATACACAACCCCCAAGGGTTGAACGCTCATATGTACAACTTAAAATAAAAGAGTAATAACATCCGTCTTGCTCATGTGCCTTTTGTTTCTGTCATACTCCTGACAAATTATAGAGCCATGACTTGAATAAGATGCTCTACACAAGGAGCTCTGTAGTGGAATGTCATCTATGGGTCTGCATTCAGCTATTTCTGATGCCTTTCAGATCAAAGAAGCAATCTGTGAGGTTGAAGTCCCATGGGAGAGAGAAGGTCTTACCACAGTTGTTAATCGTTCTTACCACACCAGGGAAAAGAAACAGAAGAGAAGTCCTACGTGTCTCCACTCAGGGGTCTAGAAACCTTCTCATATATTATTCCTTAATTCTTAGAAAACCCAAGGTGGTAATTATTTTACACATAAAGAGAAAAAAAAATGAAAGGAAGGGGAGAGAGAAGAGGTGAAAGGAATGAAGGAGGAAATTAATGGCTCAGCCCTGTGTTTTCTCAGTGAGGAAGCAAGACAATTACACCCCATGGTCATGGCAGATTCCGTACTGGAAGGAAACCTTGTAACTTGCAATCCAGTGCTCTTTTAGTTTTCAATACCATTACCAGTGTATTATTGAGAGAAACCTGGAAAACTCTAAAAGGTAAGTTATTGCTTAGAACCAATAACTGAAACAGGAGACACTGTGTGGGACCACGGACACGTAACCAGTGAATCCAGAGGATCATCATCATAAGAAGGCTAGGTTCAGTACTGCACTCAAAAGCTGCCTACTAGATAAAAACAGAATCACACACTTGAAATCCCAGTGTACATACAAATGAAAGAAAACCTGCTAGGAACCTTTTTGCCACCGTAATTCTGACAAGACTGGGTACCAATACTAGGTGAAAATCCATATTATGACATGTCTTTAAAACTTTATTGATCTGTAATTAATCATATTTTATGAATTTTTTATGAATCCTATTTTATAGAATTAACAGCATTTTAGAGATTTTATACAATTTTTTAGAAGCCAATATACATGGTCTAACTTTGAACACTGTACTACAGTGGCCATTTACAATAATATATTATACACAATCCCCAAGGGTTGAACGCTCATATGTACAACTTAAAATAAAAGAGTAATAACATCCGTCTTGCTCATGTGCCTTTTGTTTCTGTCATACTCCTGACAAATTATAGAGCCATGACTTGAATAAGATGCTCTACACAAGGAGCTCTGTAGTGGAATGTCATCTATGGGTCTGCATTCAGCTATTTCTGATGCCTTTCAGATCAAAGAAGCAATCTGTGAGGTTGAAGTCCCATGGGAGAGAGAAGGTCTTACCACAGTTGTTAATCGTTCTTACCACACCAGGGAAAAGAGACAGAAGAGAAGTCCTACGTGTCTCCACTCAGGGGTCTAGAAACCTTCTCATATATTATTCCTTAATTCTTAGAAAACCCAAGGTGGTAATTATTTTACACATAAAGAGAAAAAAAAATGAAAGGAAGGGGAGAGAGAAGAGGTGAAAGGAATGAAGGAGGAAATTAATGGCTCAGCCCTGTGTTTTCTCAGTGAGGAAGCAAGACAATTACACCCCATGGTCATGGCAGATTCCGTACTGGAAGGAAACCTTGTAACTTGCAATCCAGTGCTCTTTTAGTTTTCAATACCATTACCAGTGTATTATTGAGAGAAACCTGGAAAACTCTAAAAGGTAAGTTATTGCTTAGAACCAATAACTGAAACAGGAGACACTGTGTGGGACCACGGACACGTAACCAGTGAATCCAGAGGATCATCATCATAAGAAGGCTAGGTTCAGTACTGCACTCAAAAGCTGCCTACTAGATAAAAACAGAATCACACACTTGAAATCCCAGTGTACATACAAATGAAAGAAAACCTGCTAGGAACCTTTTTGCCACCGTAATTCTGACAAGACTGGGTACCAATACTAGGTGAAAATCCATAAGAAATGTTAAACTTTAAACATCAGCAATGCATTTGGTTAAATGACAAAATATTCCATCAGGCCATATTTGACAACTAGGAAAATGCACTTTATATTATAAGCTATTCCACATTTCAGAAAATAGATTTCTTCCTTTGTCCTTTCAGAATTGTTAGAGAGACATATGCTACCTGATAGGGTTTTATTTTAGCATCTCTTCTCTAGCTATCTACTGACATACCAACATTTGGGTATATAATACAGTAAACTGTTAGGGGGAAAACACTTCACCCAGTAAGTCTGCAGCTGAAGTACTTTTGCAGTAACATGAATACATATTCCCGACAGTTGTGCGGTTTCTTTTAAGAGCCAGAATGACTGTTCTTATAATAGAAATCTAGTCCATTAGAATCTCAGTGTCTGGCAAAGTGGATTAGGACTACATAACTTGATAATGTATGTGACTGCTATATTAAATAGTGGGACTCTTGACATGCGAATTGAGATTATCAACAGTAATGGTGATAATAAATACATTAATGCTAATTTATTATGCTTCAATAATCGGCTATTTCCCAGAACACAAACACTTGCAAAATCTACAGATGTGCTCAAAATCATCTTGCAAAACAAATAAGCCACCACCTACTGTTAAAGAGTAGTTTGAATATTTCAAAAGCAACAACTTAATAAAGATTAAGGAGTCTAATAAGCTTTTTTGTTTCTTTTAACAAAAAAGCTTTCAAGAGACACTGAGGAAAAGAAAACCACCAAACTCTAATGTGCTGTGTAAAGTATGGTAATAAATACATGTAAGGGAGGTGGATTTTAATAATAATAACAAATTCTCTTCTCTCACCAATGACTGCCCGTGAGGCACATTCTTAAGTCGACTTGCATGGCTGTGGCTATTTGTCAAAACGCGCTTCATCATTTATAGTCTCAGAGTTCTTTTCCTTTTAGCTCAGCGTTGTGATGGAATCAATACAAATCTGCTCTTAAAATATCTGTCTCTGACCTGTGTTTGTTTTAAGCTGCATCATTCATAATAGTGATGGATAGGTTATGCTATTCCTCTTTCTCTGCACAAAGCGCCATAGCATAAAAAGCGCATATATTTTATGCCCAAGGTCAGGAGAAAATTAATGGATAAAGAGCTAGATAAAATGGAGTTCAAGCTGAATGGTCTGAGTGCGCTCTACAGGGTACAGACCAGGCAGGCGGTACAAAGCCCATTACACTTAAACACTCTTGAAGCATTTCCGAAGTGGAAACGTTTCCACAGGCTAACACATAAAAGCACCAAGCTCTCTCATAAAAGCACCAAGCTGTCACAAAGAGCCCACAGGAATGCACAAAGTGTTCCTTTTCCTGGGTTCCCATGGCATACCCCATCGATCAATTTTTACCCTGAGCAAAAAGCCTATTTGGTGCTTATCGCTAGGGTTGAACAAGTTATGCGTTCTTGTCATTAGTAAACTTCTCTATTGAAGGCCTTCCTAATAATACTCTCCACTGCTCCACTCAAACGTTGCCTGCTGAATACCCAAGAATGCTAGGTCTTAGTGAAGGGGTAGGGTTAGTTGATCCCAACAAGCAAAAAGGTTTATAGTGAACAGTCACACTCTACTTTCCGGATTTTTTTTTTTTTTTTTTGGTCCAATTCTATTGATCTTTCATTTATTTATTTTTGTTCTTTTTGGCCTGTGTGGGCCTCCCATCACAGCGGCCTCTCTCCTTGCAGAGCACCGGCTCTGGGCGCATGGGCCCCAGAGAGCCAGCTGGGCAGTTAGACACATCGGTCCAGGTGCTCTGCAGCACGTGGGATCCTCCCAGGCCAGGGATCGAACCAGCGTCCCTTGCACTGCAAGGCGGTGTCCTTACCCATTGGACCACCAGGGAAGCCTTACTTTCTGGAATATTTAATGGCAGACATATGGAAGCACACTAAGCAGAAATTAAGGAGAGGGGAGGCTGAGAATTCTAAAATACGGCAGGCAGTACACCATAAAAATCATCCATGGGGATGATTATCACTTACAATATCTAGACATAAACATACCAAAAGGAAAAAAGCATTTGTAGGGTGAAGCAACTGAAAACCAGTGGTTTCCTTCAGGTATCTTGCTAAGGAGAAGAATATGACATTTATAATGAAATAACAATTAAGCAAAATCATAGTGAAATTTATTTTTTAAATCTCTCATTTTTTAGATTCAGAAAACCAGTATGTGATGAATAGATAATGAATTTCTTCTCCTTGTGTTTGCTTTGTTTTGTTCTAGGGGAAACCCATGGTAACAGCAGTGATTTGTCCCTATAGTAAAGCCTGTGGAACTGTATAAATAAACTGCTCTGGAAGCTGAGGAAATCCCCATTATCTCCAAGAGCATGCTCTCATAAGAGTCTATCATCAAAAAAGCCAAAACTCATCCTGGGCATGCAGGGAGAACGTTCTGGTAACAGCTCTGGCTCATGGTCTCTTTCAGGCTGATTACACGGAACCAGAAAATTATGCAAAAACGCTAAACTCAGGAAAGAAGTCAAGGCTCCAGAAACAAAAATAGCGCTTTAGGTGATGCTACAGAAATTAAACCTGGATGTCGACAACTGTGACACTGAATGGAAAATGATCTTTTTTCTTCTCCACGTACTTTATAAAGACACGGGTAGTATTCTGTGAGTTCTCTTATTAAATACAACCAGCAAGTTCTGGGTGTTGGTAAAACTGAACTCAACACTTTAGTGAGCTACTTCTTGGTTGTGCCTTCGACCCAGAACTTCATTTTGCAAACAAAGAAACTACAGCAAAAGATTAATAAGAGTCTGGAGAGAATCTCTAAGATATCCTCCACCCTAACAAAAAGCAAAACCAAACTCTCCCCTAAAATCTTAAAAATCCCGGGTTTACGATCTGAGGAGAGAGGTGTTTGGCTGTTAATAGCATAGTAGAAATAAGACAGATTTCTGCACCATATCCGCAAGGCAGTCATGTACATGAGATGGCTTCAAGGAAATTCCTCATTTAGGGAAAAAGCAATTATGAAGAAATTTGCAAGGGTCATAAAAATATTTTAAAATAGTAATAAAAGGCTGAGAGGAAGAATTCTAAAATACGGCAGGCAGTACACCATAAAAATCATCCATGGGGATGATTATCACTTACAATATCTAGACATAAACATACCAAAAGGAAAAAAGCATTTGTAGGGTGAAGCAACTGAAAACCAGTGGTTTCCTTCAGGTATCTTGCTAAGGAGAAGAATATGACATTTATAATGAAATAACAATTAAGCAAAATCATAGTGAAATTTATTTTTTAAATCTCTCATTTTTTAGATTCAGAAAACCAGTATGTGATGAATAGATAATGAATTTCTTCTCCTTGTGTTTGCTTTGTTTTGTTCTAGGGGAAACCCATGGTAACAGCAGTGATTTGTCCCTATAGTAAAGCCTGTGGAACTGTATAAATAAACTGCTCTGGAAGCTGAGGAAATCCCCATTATCTCCAAGAGCATGCTCTCATAAGAGTCTATCATCAAAAAAGCCAAAACTCATCCTGGGCATGCAGGGAGAACGTTCTGGTAACAGCTCTGGCTCATGGTCTCTTTCAGGCTGATTACACGGAACCAGAAAATTATGCAAAAACGCTAAACTCAGGAAAGAAGTCAAGGCTCCAGAAACAAAAATAGCGCTTTAGGTGATGCTACAGAAATTAAACCTGGATGTCGACAACTGTGACACTGAATGGAAAATGATCTTTTTTCTTCTCCACGTACTTTATAAAGACACGGGTAGTATTCTGTGAGTTCTCTTATTAAATACAACCAGCAAGTTCTGGGTGTTGGTAAAACTGAACTCAACACTTTAGTGAGCTACTTCTTGGTTGTGCCTTCGACCCAGAACTTCATTTTGCAAACAAAGAAACTACAGCAAAAGATTAATAAGAGTCTGGAGAGAATCTCTAAGATATCCTCCACCCTAACAAAAAGCAAAACCAAACTCTCCCCTAAAATCTTAAAAATCCCGGGTTTACGATCTGAGGAGAGAGGTGTTTGGCTGTTAATAGCATAGTAGAAATAAGACAGATTTCTGCACCATATCCGCAAGGCAGTCATGTACATGAGATGGCTTCAAGGAAATTCCTCATTTAGGGAAAAAGCAATTATGAAGAAATTTGCAAGGGTCATAAAAATATTTTAAAATAGTAATAAAAGGCTGAGATGAAGAATAATGGTCTACAGCGACATAGAGAAGAAATTAAGATTAAATATTACAAAAATTATACAAAGGGAGTTAATAGAGCAACTGCTCAGAGAGCTACTTGAGTTATCCTCATGAGAGGCCTTGAGAAATAGATTAAATAACAACCTACTTGGAATACTAGAGAAGCCTCTTCTGAATTACATGTGTACTGCCTAGATTGAAAAAGAAAGTTAAAGGACAATGTAGCAACATTCCCCTCATCAAAATAATGAAGAAAAAATTCAGTGTGCTGAGTTTGGGGAGGCTGGGTAGATCCCAAATCATTTCATATAAAGCTGCAGACCCTCTTCACAAGTCATTTCATGTTGTGTCCATGGCAACCAGCCAAATAAATCTCATTAAAACGGGCTTAAAGCCTGACAGTGCATTTTTTTCTCAGTTCAAAATAGATGGAGCCATCTTTCTTGACTATTAACCATATCTCTAACATTCATGAAAACTGCCTTTGTTTCACTTTTTCTACCTACAATATGCAGATGATAAAAGTTCTTCTCTCTCCCTTAAACACTATCGCATAATTTGTATCACATAAGTAAAAACAATTAGTAGGAGTAGTTATGAAACAGTTATTCTGTACTTTTCATCTATGTAAATCATTTTGTAAGTACTGTTCAGTATCATTGACTCATATCCATATGAATGAGGCTAATATTTACATTTGTTTACATATCAATTTTAGTCAAATAGTTTTAGAATTCATGTGTGCATAAACTTAGCAGAACATAATCTAACCAACACTTTACATTTCATTTAGGGATAAATATGGTAATACTAATCATTCATCCTTATCTGTGCCGATACTTGGTAGTTCCAGAGGCCTCCTTCAGTCCTCCCCAAGATAAAATCATTTCTGTCATATTCCTAAAAAAGCAAAACCAAACTCTCCAAAATTTAAAACCCGGGTTTACGATCTGAGGAGAGAGGTGTTTGGCTGTTAATAGCATAGTAGAAATAAGACAGATTTCTGCACCATATCCGCAAGGCAGTCATGTACATGAGATGGCTTCAAGGAAATTCCTCATTTAGGGAAAAAGCAATTATGAAGAAATTTGCAAGGGTCATAAAAATATTTTAAAATAGTAATAAAAGGCTGAGATGAAGAATAATGGTCTACAGCGACATAGAGAAGAAATTAAGATTAAATATTACAAAAATTATACAAAGGGAGTTAATAGAGCAACTGCTCAGAGAGCTACTTGAGTTATCCTCATGAGAGGCCTTGAGAAATAGATTAAATAACAACCTACTTGGAATACTAGAAGCCTCTTCTGAATTACATGTGTACTGCCTAGATTGAAAAAGAAAGTTAAAGGACAATGTAGCAACATTCCCCTCATCAAAATAATGAAGAAAAAATTCAGTGTGCTGAGTTTGGGGAGGCTGGGTAGATCCCAAATCATTTCATATAAAGCTGCAGACCCTCTTCACAAGTCATTTCATGTTGTGTCCATGGCAACCAGCCAAATAAATCTCATTAAAACGGGCTTAAAGCCTGACAGTGCATTTTTTTCTCAGTTCAAAATAGATGGAGCCATCTTTCTTGACTATTAACCATATCTCTAACATTCATGAAAACTGCCTTTGTTTCACTTTTTCTACCTACAATATGCAGATGATAAAAGTTCTTCTCTCTCCCTTAAACACTATCGCATAATTTGTATCACATAAGTAAAAACAATTAGTAGGAGTAGTTATGAAACAGTTATTCTGTACTTTTCATCTATGTAAATCATTTTGTAAGTACTGTTCAGTATCATTGACTCATATCCATATGAATGAGGCTAATATTTACATTTGTTTACATATCAATTTTAGTCAAATAGTTTTAGAATTCATGTGTGCATAAACTTAGCAGAACATAATCTAACCAACACTTTACATTTCATTTAGGGATAAATATGGTAATACTAATCATTCATCCTTATCTGTGCCGATACTTGGTAGTTCCAGAGGCCTCCTTCAGTCCTCCCCAAGGTAAAATCATTTCTGTCATATTCTATTAATGCTTCAGATGCCATCTCCACTCCTGTGCAAACCTATTAATACCTAGAGATACTGACAAGGACAAGCTATACCATTCACCTGTTAGCTTTTCTGATTGAAACTTGTCTCAGTTGATCTCAAGAGAAGACTAGAAGAAAACAGTAGTTGCTTCTTAAAATTGCCCAAATCAACCTAATCAAAATATCAGTAATTGGTAGTAGCCCATAATAACAAAAGTTCAAGTAACATTGTCAATCAAGAAGCACACAGTTCCCAAGAAGGGTCACTATAAGGTAATCAATTTGGATATTATCTACTACTATTATAGCTGTTACAATATTGACCTCCCTTTTTCAAGAGATCTACTTGGATACGTTACTTCATGATGGCAATATTTAGAAGACCCTAGAAACTGCCTTAACTATTTCAATAAAGAATAATGAATTAAATAATATGAAAGTACATGAAATAATAAAATGTCTATTAAAGCATTATAATCTCAGCAGTTTGAAAGCACCAAGGGAACACTCAAGTCTATCAGGTGTTTTTATACAGCAAAAGGAAGGTCAATATCTGAGAGAAGAAATATTTTTCTTAAACATTCCAGATATTTTGTTATTACTTTTAGAGCTCAAGGCACAGTTTCCTGTGGATCCTTTTCACTTTTCTCCTCTCAGTGAAACAAACATCCAGTTTCACCAGACCTTCATTCTTTGCCCAGAGTTATTAAAACTCAATTACTCAATTAATTGCCAATCTCATTTAAATGACTCACTGCTGAACACCAAACAAACTTCATCTAAAATCCAGTGATATGCTGACTTTTCATAAATAGTCACAGCTTTAAAAATAAATTCAAAAAATAGAGATGTGCATGTCCAAGGGAGGAAGGACTCCTATTCGTTAGAAAATCACCACTGAATAAAGACAAGTAAAAGCACATTAATCCAGCACTGGCCATAAAGTCATGGGGACAATCTCATCATCTATTTTATTCAAGTGGTATAATGAGATCACACATAAGATATAACAAAAGTTACTGTACTCTGAGAATACCTGTTCCATAGTTCAGATTGCAAACAGGTAGAAGAGCTCTAACTCTGAACTTAATTAGGTGAAGTTTTAAAGTCTGTGCTTAGGCTACAGGACTCCTTTACCAAGAGTGAGCTAGATTTTTCCTGAAGGTAACTCAGATTGCATGTGTGCAAGAGAGAGAATAAAAGAATATGATTATATATCTATATGTATCAAGCAGGACCTGACTAAATTTAGTTCACAGAATCAACAAGCTCAAGTTCTGACACACTCCTACACTTTCTCCTCATTCCCTAACACCTTGCCTCAAATTTTCATAGAAAAATAACAGTGATTTGACTTAAAGAGCATAGCATATTCATTAAACAGTTCTATATGGAGCAACCACCACACACATTCTTGTTATGCTGATGAACTCTTTTTGTCTGCTGTTCTTTCTTAATTCCCCAAAATGAATTACATGTCAATAAGCATTGTTTATGACTGGTATCTGCATTTATCAGATGAAAACTTCAATCTGGAATGACATCTCTAAAAATGTAGCTGTACAGAAGACAATCTGTTTTATTTTGTGAGCAGCAAAGAAGTGTTTAAAAGCCCACAGAATTTCCATGAAATTTCAGAAAAATGAGTATGCATACCTTTTGCTCAAGAATAATTTAGACAGGGAAAAAGTAATTGCCCAAGTTTTCAAAAGGTATTTAAGTTGCAATAATAAAAAATAGTTACAATAAATGTAGACATTCTAAGTTGTCCATTCACTAAAATTTATTTAAATACAGTTGGCTCTTCGATAATGTGGCTGTTGTGGGCAATGATCCTCCACACAGTTAAAAATCCATACATAACCTATAGTCAGCCTTCCATATAGGCGATTCCTCTGTATTCACATAACTTTAGTTCTCTGGATCCTACAGTATTGTATTAACATACCTGAAGCATACCTGAAGCACTGAGCTCCTCACAAGACTGAGCTCTAGGCATAGTTCTGCTTAACAGGAAAGAGATTTTACCCAAAAAAAAAAAAAAGACTCATGTACATTTATATTTACAAATGAGATACCCCAATAGCCTTTTAATCCTCCAATATTGTAATGGATAGCATTCAGTATGCATGCAGCTTGGAGAATAATGTTTGCACAAACTATTTATCTATCCTTCTAACACCAAATCCTGAAAGGTTGGAAGATTACTGAAGGCTTTTTTATTTCCTCTTAAATATTAATGTGCACACTTTTCAGTCAATTGTTGGCACATAATATCTGCAGCGATTCCTGATTCTATCATATCTGTAAAACGTAATGTCAATATCTATAATAACTATAAACACATGATATTAAGTTTTGTTATAGTACCACTTTCAACATAAAAGAATAACTGCATTTTAAGCAGGCTTCCAAAATAGATTCAAATGGATGTTTGTGGGGGGAAATGACAGTGGCATTATGGTCATGATTTGAAACTTTAATAATTATCATATTTTCTCACTGATGCTTTCTACAATTTCATATTTTACATGTTCCTAATATTGCAAAGTCCAAATAAATAGAATTTCCATAGATTGAGGACATAGTAATTCATTTAAGGTTATGTGTGACTCTGTTTTTGTGTACAGGTAGCTAAATACATGTATAGGAATATTTTGGTGTTAGGATAAATATCTAAATACAGCAACTAAATAATCCATATCTTCACATCCATGTTTCTTTCCTGAACCTCTCTAATTGGACATTTCACAGAGAAAAACTAATCATTCCCAGCCACCAAACCTTCATGAATATATGCTATTCTCTGAAGGCTGAATCTCAGTATGTGCCTCCATCGAACCAGTAGGCCAACCTAAAAAGTACCTTTCATGATTATTTTTTCTTTGTGGCCATATCCAATAGCTACTGATGCTGTCTTTGAGTTACCCCCGTCTCTCTCTCCTCTTCATCCCCACTGTTACTGAAGTGTGAAAGTGGACGTGAAAGTTGCTCAGTCGTGTCTGACTTTGTGACTCATGGATGAGGTAGCCATTCCTTTCTCCAGGGGATCTTCCCAATCAAGGGGCTGAACCCAGGTCTCCCACATTGTTGGCAAATTCCTTACTGTCTGACCCACGAGGGAAGCCGAAAGTATTCTAAAACTGCACCATTTACTGTCTATTTTAACTTCAGGACTAAACTCACCACATCCTGTCTGCCTCCCACACTGAAGTGAGAATTTTCTTTCAAAATTGCAAAGACTTTAACTGGGGTTTTCCTGATAGGAATCTTTTTCCTTCCAAGGCTACCCCCAAGTTCTTTTAACTTTGCTTTTTCCACTTTTCCCAACTGATGTGAGCTCCAGAGCACTAGCTATCAATACTTCAGAGCTCTAGGAACACGCTGCACCGCTTTAGCACTTGCCATTCTCTCAGCCAGGAGAACCTTTATTTCTGGTCTGTTGAGAGAACTCCAAGGGATCTTTCATACCTTAGTTCAAGTGTCAGGTCATTTGAAAAACCTCCCTAACTTCTTAAATCAATCGAGAGTCTCCTGTCTCCATCTCAGCAGCATCTTCAATGCCTCTTCGCCATTCTATTCACACTCAACCACAGTGGTCCCTAAGACAGTCTCAGAGCAGCAGCCTCAGCATCACTGGGCACATGTTACACCAGCAAACTCTTGGGCCTGGACCCAAGTCTACTGAAACAGAAAGTAGAAACGGAGCCCAACAATCTATGGTTTAACAAGCCTTCAAGGTGATTCTGACACATATTATGTCTGAGAACTCCTGTCCTACCGAAATCATGTGTTTCTGTATAGTCTCCACATCTAATTGAGATAACCTTGAAGATTTCCATCTCCTTTCCATTCCTCTGAACATACAATTACACATCATTGAATATAGGAGAAAATACACTGACAATTTAAGCTTGGCTTTTTTATATAATGAATTTAGTGGTACTTCATACAGAGTCTTAACATATCCAAGGGCTGTAAATAGGGTACTCACCTGAAATCTGAAAGTGATCAGTGTTAACAATGGTATACACAAAGCATTGCCAGAAGTTATCCCAAGACACATTTGCCATGAAAAGTGACTAAAAACCTATGAATTTTTTTCTATGTAAGACCACAGGATCAGGATTATTAAGTACAGTTTAATAAGTTCATACACTGAGATCCATGGCAGAAAGTACTACAACATAGTATGGGCTGAAGATACTGCCTGGGAGAGACTGATTTTAAAGGACTAAACTCACCACATCCTGTCTGCCTCCCACACTGAAGTGAGAATTTTCTTTCAAAATTGCAAAGACTTTAACTGGGGTTTTCCTGATAGGAATCTTTTTCCTTCCAAGGCTACCCCCAAGTTCTTTTAACTTTGCTTTTTCCACTTTTCCCAACTGATGTGAGCTCCAGAGCACTAGCTATCAATACTTCAGAGCTCTAGGAACACGCTGCACCGCTTTAGCACTTGCCATTCTCTCAGCCAGGAGAACCTTTATTTCTGGTCTGTTGAGAGAACTCCAAGGGATCTTTCATACCTTAGTTCAAGTGTCAGGTCCTTTGAAAAACCTCCCTAACTTCTTAAATCAATCGAGAGTCTCCTGTCTCCATCTCAGCAGCATCTTCAATGCCTCTTCGCCATTCTATTCACACTCAACCACAGTGGTCCCTAAGACAGTCTCAGAGCAGCAGCCTCAGCATCACTGGGCACATGTTACACCAGCAAACTCTTGGGCCTGGACCCAAGTCTACTGAAACAGAAAGTAGAAACGGAGCCCAACAATCTATGGTTTAACAAGCCTTCAAGGTGATTCTGACACATATTATGTCTGAGAACTCCTGTCCTACCGAAATCATGTGTTTCTGTATAGTCTCCACATCTAATTGAGATAACCTTGAAGATTTCCATCTCCTTTCCATTCCTCTGAACATACAATTACACATCATTGAATATAGGAGAAAATACACTGACAATTTAAGCTTGGCTTTTTTATATAATGAATTTAGTGGTACTTCATACAGAGTCTTAACATATCCAAGGGCTGTAAATAGGGTACTCACCTGAAATCTGAAAGTGATCAGTGTTAACAATGGTATACACAAAGCATTGCCAGAAGTTATCCCAAGACACATTTGCCATGAAAAGTGACTAAAAACCTATGAATTTTTTTCTATGTAAGACCACAGGATCAGGATTATTAAGTACAGTTTAATAAGTTCATACACTGAGATCCATGGCAGAAAGTACTACAACATAGTATGGGCTGAAGATACTGCCTGGGAGAGACTGATTTTTAAAGGATTAACACCATGTTACTTGAAATTAATTCTTGTCCTTTTATACTAAAACAATTTAGTAGAGAAAAATTACATGGTAATTCTGTTAACCTCAGTATTTTATTAAATAATTACCATGTGCAAAGACATTACAAATGGCACTAGGGGATGGAAAATGTATCACACAGTGTAACACTCAATCCTATTTCAAACACTTCACCATCTGTAAATACAAGTCAAAAGATTTTAGCTGGAGTGGTAAAATCCTGATTAACACTGCTTAGGTACAACACTGCAGCCATCCGATCCTCCACCCATGTCTACACCAGAGTTGATATCCAGTAACTTTCCAAGTTCTTGATTACTCACTGCAGCATTTGTTGTGCTGAGAGCCTACAGAGACTTTTCTGTGAGACTAGTCTGGTGTGCTCGCAACCACTGGATCAAATTAGAAATCAAATAATAATTATAGATCTTTCTTATTAGATATAGACTTCAAAGAAGCCAAATTTAACCATGTCTAATAAGCACAAATGATACAGAGGAGCTGGGGGACTTCAGAACAATGCTCCCTCAGCTGATTGTTTAAAGACATGACTTTTAAGTGGGTTTCCATCATAGCAACTTTGCATCTTGCAAACGATCTGGTAAGAGATAGGATTTCAAAGTTCAATTGATATTAATTTGAATAATAATAAACCATGACAGGGAAATAAGAGGAAAGGAGATATGTCTATGACATAATACCTTGTAAAATCATTAGATACAGAACAGTATTTCTTTTAAAATGCAGAAAGAGGTGTTGCTTAACTAAAGATTTTGAGTGATTATCCATTTTAATACTTCCACGAATTATTCTTTATGATACACAAGAATATAACATATTCTTTAAAAAATATTTTTATAACATAAAATATTAAAATATTTTAAAATAAATATACATAATACAAGTAATAAGTATTAAATTTCAACTTTGAAACTTTGCTAAATATACGCCCTGTAACAGACAAAGATTCTTTGCATCAAGATATGCTCAACAAAAAAGTAGCAAGAGGGATTGTTCATTCATTCCACCTTCGTTCATTCACACTGACATTTACTGATCACATGTTCATGACAACCATCTCAGTATAAAGTAACAAAAGAACCAGAAACCGACTGTGCCCACAATAAAGACATCATATGTTAGAGGTAAAAAGAAATACACATATAGTTGCAGATAAAAATACATTAATGGGGGTTTCTGTTAACCTCAGTATTTTATTAAATAATTACCATGTGCAAAGACATTACAAATGGCACTGGGGGATGGAAAATGTATCACACAGTGTAACACTCAATCCTATTTCAAACACTTCACCATCTGTAAATACAAGTCAAAAGATTTTAGCTGGAGTGGTAAAATCCTGATTAACACTGCTTAGGTACAACACTGCAGCCATCCGATCCTCCACCCATGTCTACACCAGAGTTGATATCCAGTAACTTTCCAAGTTCTTGATTACTCACTGCAGCATTTGTTGTGCTGAGAGCCTACAGAGACTTTTCTGTGAGACTAGTCTGGTGTGCTCGCAATCACTGGATCAAATTAGAAATCAAATAATAATTATAGATCTTTCTTATTAGATATAGACTTCAAAGAAGCCAAATTTAACCATGTCTAATAAGCACAAATGATACAGAGGAGCTGGGGGACTTCAGAACAATGCTCCCTCAGCTGATTGTTTAAAGACATGACTTTTAAGTGGGTTTCCATCATAGCAACTTTGCATCTTGCAAACGATCTGGTAAGAGATAGGATTTCAAAGTTCAATTGATATTAATTTGAATAATAATAAACCATGACAGGGAAATAAGAGGAAAGGAGATATGTCTATGACATAATACCTTGTAAAATCATTAGATACAGAACAGTATTTCTTTTAAAATGCAGAAAGAGGTGTTGCTTAACTAAAGATTTTGAGTGATTATCCATTTTAATACTTCCACGAATTATTCTTTATGATACACAAGAATATAACATATTCTTTAAAAAATATTTTTATAACATAAAATATTAAAATATTTTAAAATAAATATACATAATACAAGTAATAAGTATTAAATTTCAACTTTGAAACTTTGCTAAATATACGCCCTGTAACAGACAAAGATTCTTTGCATCAAGATATGCTCAACAAAAAAGTAGCAAGAGGGATTGTTCATTCATTCCACCTTCGTTCATTCACACTGACATTTACTGATCACATGTTCATGACAACCATCTCAGTATAAAGTAACAAAAGAACCAGAAACCAACTGTGCCCACAATAAAGACATCATATGTTAGAGGTAAAAAGAAATACACATATAGTTGCAGATAAAAATACATTAATGGGGGTTTCCCCGGTGATCCACCGGGTAAAGAGTCTGCCTTGCAGTGAAAGGGGCACCAGTCCGATCCCTGACCCAGGAAGATCCCAGGTGCCATGGAGAGGCTGGACCTGTGTGTCCAATTACAAGGCAGCAATCTGGAGCGCATGTGCCCAGAGCTGGGTGCTCTGCAGTGAGAGAGGCCACTGCAATGGGAGGCCCACACAGGCCAAAGAATAAAGATGGGTGAAAATTTAAAAAATAAAAAAATCAATAAAGTAGGCCAAAATTTAAAAACAAAATACATTAATGGAATATAATGTACTTTTATAAAGGTATTCATCAGATCACAGTAAGGTTTAAAGGCATTGGGAACAGTTTTCAAAAGAGGTTTCAAAGACTCAAGTACAGATAGATAGAAAAGATTTACTAGATAGTGCAAGGGAGACCTGGAAATTAAGTAGAAGGAATAGTATGTGGCTGTACACATTGGGAGAAACAAAGATGACTTAGTGGTACTGGACAGCATTTATGATGGAAAAAAGTGTTATAAATGGTGTGGGTGGGAGCCCAGAGGTTGTGCTAAACAATTTGTTCCTCATGCCATTGGTAAACCATCAAAGATACCTAAACATGGTCAATTTTCACTCCTGTGCTATAGTTATGAACATTTAACAGTGTTGGAGGGAATTAAGGAGCTCTGAAGTCATTCTACAAATGTGCAGCAAGAAAGTCACTGTAAACAAATTTATAACAAATGTGTCCTGATAAAGTCAGACATTAACAGAAAATATTGATAATTCATCTAATATTTAAAGTAAAAGTGCTATCAATAGCAGTAAATATGAGAAAAGAGAATACAAGGTTGTCTTTAGAAAAATAAAGGAATAAGATAATATGTAAAGAAAGCAATAAGCCCTGGACCTGAGAAAACTGGCAAATGAAAACAGATTTGAATATATGGCTTTAAAACACTGAACCAATAAGAAAAGAGCTAACACAGCAGCACAATCACCTAAATTAATAGGTCTAAAAAGTGATGATAGCGATTAAGTTTTCCTTGTGTGATGCTGACCCAAGATATTTTCTTTCTTTAATTTTAAATACATGCTGCAGTTTCCAGTCTCAAGTGTACTACATGATGACATGAACCAATCAAGGCTGTCTTTGACAGGTTAATAAAAAATAATCTTAAATGTGAGCTATCCATTGTGACACCATTTGGGGATGTGTGTGTGTTTGTGTATGTGACAGAGAGAGAGGGAGAGGGAGAGATGGGGAGAGGAGGAGAGAGTGGGAGGGGAGAGAGAGAGATGTTTTTATGGGTAGTTATTTGGGTGAAATTTTGTTTAGCAATGAAGAAAGTAACAACGTTTTTTGCAGTGTCTCTGGAAGTTGTAACCAAACATGCACTGATATCCTGTTCCCCCATAGGCTTGATGAACAATGAAAAGCAGGTTTATGGTTGATACGGTTAATATCCTAGTTTTCAGCAATTTCAAAATTAGAAATTGTACTGTCATATTTATCATGGTATACATTGTGCAGCAAAGAATGTTTTTAGCTCAATAACTTTGAGAACAGTCCTAAGAACTGGCTCTCAGTGACTACCTACCTAGAAGCTGGACACAGATAGTCAAGTTACAGATATTCCAAGTTAAGATGCTATAGATGTCATAGAAATGTATTGGAAAAGAAAAAATTCTTAAACCCAAAAGAAACGTGTTAATCTTTCTGATCAATAAACTTGAAAAAGACTTAGTAAATGTAAAGAAAACACTAACAGGGAGGATTAGAAATTAGTGAAATACAAAACAAAGACATTAAAAAGAACCACAAAACAAAATTCTCACTTCAACACCATAATTTAAAAAACAATTTCTAATGACTGATTAAAGAAAATGAAATAGGGGAAAAAAGAATAGAAACAAATACAACTCAAAAAGAATAAAAAGAAGGATAGAGCTACAGATAATTGGATTTTGAATACTAAAGAGACTAGAAAGAAAACAATATGTCGATAAATTCTAAAAGTTCTAAAATTGAAAGTTAGTTTCCAGAGATGTAAATTATTGAAAGCGACAAGGTTTTTAAAAATGATCAGGATAAATAAACCAGAAAAAGTCTCCCATAAAAGTGTGGAAACTCACTATAGGCCAGTGGCAGCACATCAAATCAGAGAAAGAATGGACTAGCCAACACACAGAG
This sequence comes from Tragulus kanchil, assembly GCA_022376925.1. Lineage (NCBI taxonomy): Eukaryota > Metazoa > Chordata > Mammalia > Artiodactyla > Tragulidae > Tragulus > Tragulus kanchil. The sequence goes on from JAIOJX010000023.1 coordinate 81,090,154, forward strand.
CTGGAACAACTATGTATCCATGTGAAAAAAATAACAATACATCATGACTTCATACCAAAGAGGAAAGTCAATTTTGAATGAAATAGATGTAAATATGAAAAAGTCAATCTTCTTGATTATATTTATAACCTGATACAAACATAATTTCTTAGACATAATGAAAAAGCAATTAATACTAAAGAAAGACTGATATATTTGACAGTACTAAATTTAACAACTCTAATTCAGTTAAACAAAAATAACATTACAACGTAATAGGCTAGTCTTAGACCTAGAGACTGCATTTGCAATGTATCGGCTAATGCAGAATTAGTAGTGGAACGCTTATACATTAATAAGAATAACAATATAATAGGGAAAAATGGAAAAGGATAATAACTAGTAATTTATAAATGATGAAACACAAAATAAGAATAAGCATATGAAGAATATTCAGCTTCATTTGGATCCAGGAAGAAACGTTATCAGTGAGACACATTTGGAAATATCTAATAAAGGTGAAGAGGTTTTTTTTTTTCCTTTAATTTTTTTTGTTGTTTGCTATTCAGTTTCACAAATTAAATAGGCCAGTCTCTGGAGAATTTCTCCCTTATGTAAATAAAGACACATATATAGGAGTAATAATGCAGCACCATTCAGAACCAGAAACAATTAGAAACCACCTAGAGGCTAATTAACTTAAAATGGATGAACAAACTATGATTTATTGATTTAACGGAACATTTAAGGAAATAAAAATAAATGATCTAGACTGTAGGTTGTAATGAAGATTTTTTTTTCTAATGGATTTGCTATTTCCATTGTTCCTTACAGTCTGACTCTATTATAGATTCTTAAAATGCAATACTGAACATATAAAACAAGTAGAAGAATATCATTTATGTAAACTGTAATATTAATTTATGGAAAATCATGCTAAAGACTAATTGAAATACTAAAGTTATGTCGATAAATTCTAAAAGTTCTAAAATTGAAAGTTAGTTTCCAGAGATGTAAATTATTGAAAGCGACAAGGTTTTTAAAAATGATCAGGATAAATAAACCAGAAAAAGTCTCCCATAAAAGTGTGGAAACTCACTATAGGCCAGTGGCAGCACATCAAATCAGAGAAAGAATGGACTAGCCAACACACAGAGCTGGAACAACTATGTATCCATGTGAAAAAAATAACAATACATCATGACTTCATACCAAAGAGGAAAGTCAATTTTGAATGAAATAGATGTAAATATGAAAAAGTCAATCTTCTTGATTATATTTATAACCTGATACAAACATAATTTCTTAGACATAATGAAAAAGCAATTAATACTAAAGAAAGACTGATATATTTGACAGTACTAAATTTAACAACTCTAATTCAGTTAAACAAAAATAACATTACAACGTAATAGGCTAGTCTTAGACCTAGAGACTGCATTTGCAATGTATCGGCTAATGCAGAATTAGTAGTGGAACGCTTATACATTAATAAGAATAACAATATAATAGGGAAAAATGGAAAAGGATAATAACTAGTAATTTATAAATGATGAAACACAAAATAAGAATAAGCATATGAAGAATATTCAGCTTCATTTGGATCCAGGAAGAAACGTTATCAGTGAGACACATTTGGAAATATCTAATAAAGGTGAAGAGGTTTTTTTTCCTTTAATTTTTTTTGTTGTTTGCTATTCAGTTTCACAAATTAAATAGGCCAGTCTCTGGAGAATTTCTCCCTTATGTAAATAAAGACACATATATAGGAGTAATAATGCAGCACCATTCAGAACCAGAAACAATTAGAAACCACCTAGAGGCTAATTAACTTAAAATGGATGAACAAACTATGATTTATTGATTTAACGGAACATTTAAGGAAATAAAAATAAATGATCTAGACTGTAGGTTGTAATGAAGATTTTTTTTTCTAATGGATTTGCTATTTCCATTGTTCCTTACAGTCTGACTCTATTATAGATTCTTAAAATGCAATACTGAACATATAAAACAAGTAGAAGAATATCATTTATGTAAACTGTAATATTAATTTATGGAAAATCATGCTAAAGACTATTTAAGACAAATGCATAAGTGTTAGGTATACAGACTTTTGTGCAGATAATATATACCAAGCTTAGGGCACTTCTGTTTTCTAGTGAGACAGGTGGGAGAAGAAGAAAAAAAGAGAGAACAGACAAACTATAATGTCTTTTTGTTTTTTTAAATCTGATGCAACACAACAGTAGGATTTTAAAAATATCTGTTCATTATGTTATATTCTGTACTTCCTTAATTTTATATTCAGAAAGTGAAGTACATGTTACCAGCATCTCCTTAAAATATATTTTCTCCATCCAAGCATAGGAATCTGAACTATTTTTGCAGTCATATCATTGAGAAAAAAAATCCTTAGCTATAAACAATGTCTCTGGCTACAACCTACAACCAAGCCCTGGACCACCATGGTGGATAGGAAAGAGTCCCAGATTATGGCCTCTTTTTCAGCTGCTTGTGTGTCTATAATATATATATTAGGACTGGTGTTGGTGGACCTAGTTTGTTTAGTTATTAAAAATACAAAACGCCCACAGATTTCTCTAAAAACCATATTGTCATTGATTACACCATTCTTTTAAATATGAGTATTCTGGAACTCAGTTAAAATAATACTGTTTTTTACTATCCAAACTAAGGAAGATGTTCTTCCTTAAAAACATCCCTTTAAGGGATGGTCCAGTGGGTAAAGAGTGGTACAGTGGGTAAAGAGTCCGCCTTGCAGTGCCAGGGGCACCGGTTCCATCTCTGGCCAGGGAAGATCCACGTGCCGCGGAGGGGCTGGACCGGTGTGTCCAATTGTGAGCCAGCATTCTGGAGCGCATGTGCCTAGAGCCAGTGCCCTGCAGCGAGAGAGGCCACTGCGATGGGAGGCCCACACTAGCCAAAGAACACAGATGGATGAAAATAAGAAAAACAAAAAAAAGCAGCCAAAATATAAAAAAAAAAATCCCCTTACGATGTTCCCTCTTAAGAGGAAAGATGTTCATTCATCCACTTGGATATTTTCAGATATTTAACAAATTTTATATATTTTTCCAATATTTTAAAATAGACTGTGATTGCCCAAATATAAGGGGCATGGATTTGCTATTTCCATTGTTCCTTACAGTCTGACTCTATTATAGATTCTTAAAATGCAATACTGAACATATAAAACAAGTAGAAGAATATCATTTATGTAAACTGTAATATTAATTTATGGAAAATCATGCTAAAGACTATTTAAGACAAATGCATAAGTGTTAGGTATACAGACTTTTGTGCAGATAATATATACCAAGCTTAGGGCACTTCTGTTTTCTAGTGAGACAGGTGGGAGAAGAAGAAAAAAAGAGAGAACAGACAAACTATAATGTCTTTTTGTTTTTTTAAATCTGATGCAACACAACAGTAGGATTTTAAAAATATCTGTTCATTATGTTATATTCTGTACTTCCTTAATTTTATATTCAGAAAGTGAAGTACATGTTACCAGCATCTCCTTAAAATATATTTTCTCCATCCAAGCATAGGAATCTGAACTATTTTTGCAGTCATATCATTGAGAAAAAAAATCCTTAGCTATAAACAATGTCTCTGGCTACAACCTACAACCAAGCCCTGGACCACCATGGTGGATAGGAAAGAGTCCCAGATTATGGCCTCTTTTTCAGCTGCTTGTGTGTCTATAATATATATATTAGGACTGGTGTTGGTGGACCTAGTTTGTTTAGTTATTAAAAATACAAAACGCCCACAGATTTCTCTAAAAACCATATTGTCATTGATTACACCATTCTTTTAAATATGAGTATTCTGGAACTCAGTTAAAATAATACTGTTTTTTACTATCCAAACTAAGGAAGATGTTCTTCCTTAAAAACATCCCTTTAAGGGATGGTCCAGTGGGTAAAGAGTGGTACAGTGGGTAAAGAGTCCGGCTTGCAGTGCCAGGGGCACCGGTTCCATCTCTGGCCAGGGAAGATCCACGTGCCGCGGAGGGGCTGGACCGGTGTGTCCAATTGTGAGCCAGCATTCTGGAGCGCATGTGCCTAGAGCCAGTGCCCTGCAGCGAGAGAGGCCACTGCGATGGGAGGCCCACACTAGCCAAAGAACACAGATGGATGAAAATAAGAAAAACAAAAAAAAGCAGCCAAAATATAAAAAAAAAAATCCCCTTACGATGTTCCCTCTTAAGAGGAAAGATGTTCATTCATCCACTTGGATATTTTCAGATATTTAACAAATTTTATATATTTTTCCAATATTTTAAAATAGACTGTTTCAGTGATCTGCCCTCACCATTTACTAGTAAGTTGTGTGCAAATCTAACAAAATCACACTTTATAAAACAGCAGGAAATAACTCTGTACTTTGAATATAATGCTTGTCATGTTAAATTTTCAAGATTGATCTTAAAATGTGAAACTGAGTTAGCCAACTCTAGAGCATGAAACATCCAACTGCAAGGTTACAAAATGAAAGAAAAGGGAAAGTGTGAAAAGCTGTTTGATGACTAGTGAGTTCCGGAGCTCAAAGGTGAAGGAGTTTTACTGTCCAGAGTCAGTCTCCTATGACCTGGCTCTGGCAAGGTCCAATCACCACACTAAATACTACTCATTCTATTACTGGCCTTCTTTTGAGCATTAAACAAGACTGTCTCCTGTTTCTGAAGAGTCTCAGATAGGAACGCACAAGACGTGAAGACAGAGGTTGGATGTCATTAGGATGTTAGTGGATTTGGTGGAATTTAACTTCATTTTGTGTTACATCAATGATTCTGTTCATGATTCCTCAGCACCGTAGCCATCACCCTACTGTGAAAATAGTCCCTATATCAATGTTCATGATAGTCTTTTCTTGCCCAGATGAAATGCATATATTCTAGTAAAATCATGAATTGCCAATTTTAAAAGTTACCTGAAAAACTGCAATTCTGTTGAAGAAATGCTTGCAAATGCACCAGGCATTTCTGAGTCTTTGCCTGCATCATTTCACTATACTCTTCAACAGTCCTATGGGGTAGGCCATATCTTCATTTTAAAGATCAAAAAGCTGTGACATGGGCTTCCCTGGTGGTCCAGTAGGTAAAGAGTCCGCCTTGCAGTGTAAGGGGCACTGGTTCAATCTCTGGCCCGGGAAGATCGCAAGTGCTATAGAGCGGCTGGACCGGTGTGTCTAATTGGGAGCCAACACTCAGGAATGTATGAGCCCAGAGGCAGTGTTCTGCAATGAGAGGCCACTGCAATGGGAGGCCCACCCAGGTCAAAGAATAAGGATGGATGAAAATAAGTAAATTTAAAAAAAACAATAAAAAAGACTGAAATTTAAAATAAATAAATAAATAAAAAAGCCACAACAGATCCAATATCTCATAAATCCACTTGTGGTCTCTGCATCATGGTTTCTCCTTCAAACAACAAGGGATTAAACTTTTATTGTAACTGATTACACTTATAAACAAGTTGTGAATATTAACAGACACTAATTTTTAAAATAATTTATAATGCCTGTGGGTTATAAAGTAAAAGATCATATAAACTACACTGCTGCTTCTTCATTAAGTCTCCAGCAGCCCGTGTGTATTCTTCTTGACTTATGTTCCATCGAACAAGTAGTCTGTACAACCAACCTCACACTGAACATTTTCACTGTTCTCTGTGGTGTCTTTGTTTTAGCCAGCTCTTCTACACTGGGATCAAAGACAGTTGATCCAAAAAGGAAAAAAAAAAAAAGAAAGAAAAATTAATATAATGACTTGGTTAAACCATTTCATTTTAGGTATTTGAAAGGTAAGTCCCCGAGACAATGTGAGTCTTCAGAGTTCATGAAGTCTGTGAACCAGAACAAGAATCCACCTTTTTGATGACTGTGATTCACCTCAACAAACAGCTTGCTTTCCCCTCAGGATCAGCAGACATCCCTTTTGTTTCTACTGCTTCCCACATATTTACTTACTGTTGGACCCAATACACACTTCAACTTTTATCTTAACACAGTAGGATTTTAAAATCTTAGACACAGAATTCAAAGAGGTCATCTGATTGTGACACTTCTCTTGACCCATACTGAAACTCAAACTAAGAGATATCAAGAGACTAGGGCCATACTTCTTTTTTTTTTTTTTTTTTTTAATTTTGGCCTCTTTTATTGGTTTTTTATTTATTTATTTTCATCTATCTATATTCTTTGGCCTGGGTGGGCCTCCCATTGCAGTGGCCTCTCCTGCCGCAGAGCACCAGCTCTGGGCACATGCACTCCAGAGCACAGGCCTGCAATTGGGCACACCAGTCCAGCTGCTCTGCAGCACATGGGATCTTCCCGGGCCAGGGATCAAATCAGTGCCCCTTACACTGCAAGGCGGATTCTTTACCCACGGGACCACCAGGGAAGCCCTAATACTTCATTCTTATTTAAGGTTATATATATATATCACGTCAGCAGAGGCAGCAGCTACAGGTATTGGCACATTTCTTATCATTATTGAGATTTTAGCCTTGACTTTTTTGGTTTCTAGCAATTCTGTTCACTTCTAAACAATAAAAATCTATAGTAATAGCAGAATTTTTTCCCACTTTCACCAACCTCTTTCTAATATTCCAGAAAGTGAATAAGTTTATATTGGCTCTTGCCACTGCAGTAGTTAAACACACTTGTGAAATCTAAGAGTATGTAGTGAAATAATAATTTAACTAAAAGTAGTAAAATATAGCCATTCTATTACCATACTCCTTACAAGTTTTGTAATCATATAAACTTTAATGGAAAACTGAATGAGAGGAAAAATTCTAATTAAATTCAATAGACTAGAAGTTCTCTTATATCCCAGAAGGAAAATAAAGGCATAACTACTTATGAAATACCTTGATCTCAATGGCCCTGGAAAGCTGTATGCGGTCTTTGGAGCCAAGGAACCAAGAAATCAGAAACACGTGAGAGGAATCTTGGTTAAACCATTTCATTTTAGGTATTTGAAAGGTAAGTCCCCGAGACAATGTGAGTCTTCAGAGTTCATGAAGTCTGTGAACCAGAACAAGAATCCACCTTTGACGACTGTGATTCACCTCAACAAACAGCTTGCTTTCCCCTCAGGATCAGCAGACATCCCTTTTGTTTCTACTGCTTCCCACATATTTACTTACTGTTGGACCCAATACACACTTCAACTTTTATCTTAACACAGTAGGATTTTAAAATCTTAGACACAGAATTCAAAGAGGTCATCTGATTGTGACACTTCTCTTGACCCATACTGAAACTCAAACTAAGAGATATCAAGAGACTAGGGCCATACTTCTTTTTTTTTTTTTTTTTTTTAATTTTGGCCTCTTTTATTGGTTTTTTCTTTATTTATTTTCATCTATCTATATTCTTTGGCCTGGGTGGGCCTCCCATTGCAGTGGCCTCTCCTGCCGCAGAGCACCAGCTCTGGGCACATGCACTCCAGAGCACAGGCCTGCAATTGGGCACACCAGTCCAGCTGCTCTGCAGCACATGGGATCTTCCCGGGCCAGGGATCAAATCAGTGCCCCTTACACTGCAAGGCGGATTCTTTACCCACGGGACCACCAGGGAAGCCCTAATACTTCATTCTTATTTAAGGTTATATATATATATCACGTCAGCAGAGGCAGCAGCTACAGGTATTGGCACATTTCTTATCATTATTGAGATTTTAGCCTTGACTTTTTTGGTTTCTAGCAATTCTGTTCACTTCTAAACAATAAAAATCTATAGTAATAGCAGAATTTTTTCCCACTTTCACCAACCTCTTTCTAATATTCCAGAAAGTGAATAAGTTTATATTGGCTCTTGCCACTGCAGTAGTTAAACACACTTGTGAAATCTAAGAGTATGTAGTGAAATAATAATTTAACTAAAAGTAGTAAAATATAGCCATTCTATTACCATACTCCTTACAAGTTTTGTAATCATATAAACTTTAATGGAAAACTGAATGAGAGGAAAAATTCTAATTAAATTCAATAGACTAGAAGTTCTCTTATATCCCAGAAGGAAAATAAAGGCATAACTACTTATGAAATACCTTGATCTCAATGGCCCTGGAAAGCTGTATGCGGTCTTTGGAGCCAAGGAACCAAGAAATCAGAAACACGTGAGAGGAATAAACCACTTAGGGAAGAGACAAAACTTAGACAAAGATCCATAACTGTAAATTCCCCACTGTGGTAAATAATTTTTTCAATCTATCTTTCCACGAATTAGATGAAAACCATAAATTCTCAAAGAAGTCAGCAGACATTGTAAATAATCAAACCACTAGGATTAAGCAGCAAATAACAGCTTTCTGTATCCCAGGAAGGGTCAAGTGCCAACAATCAGCCAGTGACTGGGCTCTTCTCCCCAGAACACACGCAGCTCCACTATGACAATTTTAGGTAAACCTGATCTTTGGTTGTGTGGTGTAACTGGCTTTAATTTAAGGATTTTCTTTTACTGTGCCTTCTACACATGAGAGTGAAAGCCAGCAAAGCTAGGCTAATTTGCATTCTGAAATTTCATTGTGTTTTATTTTCCTTTAGAGGGTTCTTGTTACAGAAGAGCTTCATTAACTCAATTAGGCATGATCCACTGGGCCCGTACAAATTAGGCTAGCCATAGTATCTTTAGAATGGACAAAAATAAGAAGCCAGCTGTACTCTTCATATTTTGAAGGATATCATACCAACTCATATTTCTCTGTGTCACCGTCATATGAAGCTCATGACGACTGCAATAACCAAAATGTGTTCTGAAAGCCCCATTTTCTAACATTAAAAGACATATAAATGATATACCCGTGGAAAGGGGAATAAACTTTAAAAAAAAAAAACACACAGATTTTTCATAGCACTTACGTACTTTGCTTTGACATACACATCGTGATTCTTTTGCACAAGTAAATTCATATGTCAGTCTACAACAACTAGTGCTATGATAACTTACATTCAGAACATGTTACATTTCAAAGAACTAAGTGTCAGGAAAAAACCCAAGAGGAAAAGCATTTTCATTATCTTTCTATCACACAGACACACAGACACACACACACAGACACACACACACAGCAAGTAACACCAGAAAATGGAAAGCACGCATGGAAGCAGATTCCAGTTGGCCCATGACTACAGAAAGTTGCTTTTGGCCTCAGTCTCTTCATCAAACAGTAGAAATCATACAAATTTTGAAGAGTAATCTTTAGACAAGTTATCTGTTCATAAGAATCACCAGGGAAATTGTTAAAGCAATTCTCAGACAATGTTTCAAACCTATGGAACAGGAATTTCCACTGAAGAACTTAGGTATCAGCATTTTTATATAGGTGACTCTTACTCTCTATACACTAGAATATAAGCAATGTGAAAGCTCCATAAAAGATTCTGTGTGACAGGTACAAAAGGAATATTATTCAGAATGAGAATTTCTACTACCAAATACTATTGAGAAAATATCCTATCAACAAATTTATTTTGGCTACCCTTTACATCCTAAGGCAAAGTAAGGAATCAACCAACCCACCAAACAAACAAGTGCTTTTGAGAAACTAAATATATACTCTCCTGCATATGGACTAAGTACAACTTTTCACTGACACACACTGAAAGTCTACATCTTACACAGTAACATTTAAAGCAGTAAACTACTCTAGACAGGGTTCTCATTAATCCTGGGATAGAATAATAAACAATAAGGCAGAATTGCATTTACTTGTCTCCTGATTCTTTATGTATGTATTCTCATGAAACACAAGAATATACAGGGAAGAAAGAAAATATGAAAAACCACCAGCTGAATTCTAAGTATCTGAATTAACAATATTAAAAACAGGATGGTACTTAGAGTAGGAATTTACTGTCACCATAAGCTATTTGTGACTTGAAAATGAGAACATGGAGTTCAGAACACAATTCAATTTCTGCACATGACACTGAGCTCCCAGCATGGGTTGTTCCTCTCCAGAAACCTGCCTTGGATAGAATCCTGGTACTTGGATGCCTTGGTATGTCTGCCACCTAACAAATCAATAAAGTCATGCTTCTGTTTGAATGAGAAACTTGACACATTCTTCTGATTCCTGAACTGTGCCCACACAACCTGTTACAACATTTTGTAAATTACGATGAACACTGAAAGGCTCACAGTGGCTGGTTGCAATTTCAAAAGTGCAGTTGCCAATTGGAGAAATTTAGATTGAAACATTTTCTGAAAGAATTATGCTGGAAACAAGAGAATAAATTTTCTTTAGACAAGTTATCTGTTCATAAGAATCACCAGGAAATTGTTAAAGCAATTCTCAGACAATGTTTCAAACCTATGGAACAGGAATTTCCACTGAAGAACTTAGGTATCAGCATTTTTATATAGGTGACTCTTACTCTCTATACACTAGAATATAAGCAATGTGAAAGCTCCATAAAAGATTCTGTGTGACAGGTACAAAAGGAATATTATTCAGAATGAGAATTTCTACTACCAAATACTATTGAGAAAATATCCTATCAACAAATTTATTTTGGCTACCCTTTACATCCTAAGGCAAAGTAAGGAATCAACCAACCCACCAAACAAACAAGTGCTTTTGAGAAACTAAATATATACTCTCCTGCATATGGACTAAGTACAACTTTTCACTGACACACACTGAAAGTCTACATCTTACACAGTAACATTTAAAGCAGTAAACTACTCTAGACAGGGTTCTCATTAATCCTGGGATAGAATAATAAACAATAAGGCAGAATTGCATTTACTTGTCTCCTGATTCTTTATGTATGTATTCTCATGAAACACAAGAATATACAGGGAAGAAAGAAAATATGAAAAACCACCAGCTGAATTCTAAGTATCTGAATTAACAATATTAAAAACAGGATGGTACTTAGAGTAGGAATTTACTGTCACCATAAGCTATTTGTGACTTGAAAATGAGAACATGGAGTTCAGAACACAATTCAATTTCTGCACATGACACTGAGCTCCCAGCATGGGTTGTTCCTCTCCAGAAACCTGCCTTGGATAGAATCCTGGTACTTGGATGCCTTGGTATGTCTGCCACCTAACAAATCAATAAAGTCATGCTTCTGTTTGAATGAGAAACTTGACACATTCTTCTGATTCCTGAACTGTGCCCACACAACCTGTTACAACATTTTGTAAATTACGATGAACACTGAAAGGCTCACAGTGGCTGGTTGCAATTTCAAAAGTGCAGTTGCCAATTGGAGAAATTTAGATTGAAACATTTTCTGAAAGAATTATGCTGGAAACAACAGAAAATGCTTTCTTTCACATGTTCAACAAGTATTGACTAGTCAAAGATCACTGGGGTTACAAACACTGATTTTTGTAAATGGTCTATGACCATACTTAAGGGTATACAGATATAATACCATCATAGTGAGCTGGAATTGATTTTATTAAGGCTGATATTAGAAACCAGATGGTCTGAAACAGATATAGCGTTCCCTTAAGATATGCTAGAAAATAGCTCAAGAAAAAAGGAATCAAGTTCTTAATACAACATAAAAAATGTACATGGGTGATATCATGTAGGTTTTTAAGAATAATGCCTTGTTTTGGAATAGATCAATCATGCCTTCCAGGGTATTTTATCTGGAGAACACATTCATGGTCATGTGCTATATCCTAAAATATTAGTATGCAGCAGACTCATTAGAGGGTGAGTAGTTAAGTAGTTTTTACATGCTTTATTTAGTTTTTTCCACTGATGGGTGACAGTGTTACCGTTTTTTCCATTTCCTCTCCTCATAGAGATTTTATTTCTACATTTAAAGACTAAAGCTGCTTTTTCCTTATTCCCTAAGCCCACCAAAGATTGTATGCTCTATAAATGGCATTGAGTTGTCATTAGGTATGATCTCAATGAATGTTTTCGAACAAATGAGTTATTCAAAAGAACTCTGAAAATGCCTTTTCGGTGTCAGAGGATGGGTCACAAAAGTACATGGAGCACAAATAAGCAAAAACTACCACAGATCTACATCAGAACTTAATAAGTTGTAGACGAAAGAGTAGGGTAATTAAAATTAAAGCACATAATTAGATTCTTTCTAAAGTTGTAATTAATTGCTACAAACCCAGTGGCTTAAAAACAACAAAAGTCTGAAATCTCTCTCATTGGGTTAAACCATGGTGTCAGTGGGGTTGTATTCCTTTCTAGAGAGTACATGGAAAAATTGTTTTCTTGATTTTTCCATGTCTGCCACCTAACAAATCAAAACGGAATGAGAAACTTGACACATTCTTCTGATTCCTGAACTGTGCCACACAACCTGTTACAACATTTTGTAAATTACGATGAACACTGAAAGGCTCACAGTGGCTGGTTGCAATTTCAAAAGTGCAGTTGCCAATTGGAGAAATTTAGATTGAAACATTTTCTGAAAGAATTATGCTGGAAACAACAGAAAATGCTTTCTTTCACATGTTCAACAAGTATTGACTAGTCAAAGATCACTGGGGTTACAAACACTGATTTTTGTAAATGGTCTATGACCATACTTAAGGGTATACAGATATAATACCATCATAGTGAGCTGGAATTGATTTTATTAAGGCTGATATTAGAAACCAGATGGTCTGAAACAGATATAGCGTTCCCTTAAGATATGCTAGAAAATAGCTCAAGAAAAAAGGAATCAAGTTCTTAATACAACATAAAAAATGTACATGGGTGATATCATGTAGGTTTTTAAGAATAATGCCTTGTTTTGGAATAGATCAATCATGCCTTCCAGGGTATTTTATCTGGAGAACACATTCATGGTCATGTGCTATATCCTAAAATATTAGTATGCAGCAGACTCATTAGAGGGTGAGTAGTTAAGTAGTTTTTACATGCTTTATTTAGTTTTTTCCACTGATGGGTGACAGTGTTACCGTTTTTTCCATTTCCTCTCCTCATAGAGATTTTATTTCTACATTTAAAGACTAAAGCTGCTTTTTCCTTATTCCCTAAGCCCACCAAAGATTGTATGCTCTATAAATGGCATTGAGTTGTCATTAGGTATGATCTCAATGAATGTTTTCGAACAAATGAGTTATTCAAAAGAACTCTGAAAATGCCTTTTCGGTGTCAGAGGATGGGTCACAAAAGTACATGGAGCACAAATAAGCAAAAACTACCACAGATCTACATCAGAACTTAATAAGTTGTAGACGAAAGAGTAGGGTAATTAAAATTAAAGCACATAATTAGATTCTTTCTAAAGTTGTAATTAATTGCTAGAAACCCAGTGGCTTAAAAACAACAAAAGTCTGAAATCTCTCTCATTGGGTTAAACCATGGTGTCAGTGGGGTTGTATTCCTTTCTAGAGAGTGCATGGAAAAAATTGTTTTCTTGATTTTTCCAGTCTCTAGACAATGTCCACATTTCTTGGTTTGTGGCCTGCTTCTAGCATTAAACCCAGCAAAGGCCAACTGAGTGTTCCTCAGATTTCATAAATCCAACATTAAATCTTCTGCCTCCCATTTAAAAATCTTTGTGACTATATTAGACTTGCCTGGATGATCTAGACTACCCTCCCAACCTTAGTTTGAGTTGATGAGTAACATTAATTCTATCTGCAACCTTAGTTCTCTTTGCCTTGCAAAGTAACATACTCACAGCTTCTAAGGAATAAGACATAGCCATTTGTGAGGGCGGAGAAGCAGCACTACTTAGCCAATCACAAACATTGCCATGAAAGTCATATCTTACTTCTGCTCTGCATTTGAGCAAAACTTCTTCAAAGGAAGCCAAACCTGCCACTCTTCAGCTGGGAGAATTCACTCAGCCTCAATCTGATTTCAGTATCTTTCTATTCACTGATCCAAGGTGGCTGCTTATTGGCAGGCCTGCTTTAATTTTCTTTTATTTTTTTTTAATTATTTATTTATTTATTTATTTATTTATTTATTTATTTTTGTACATGTATGTTCCCAGATCAATCAGATGCATATCCCTTGACCCTCCCCCCACCCAGGCTCCCCCCGCTCCCATCCCTCCAGACCATTGCTCCAAGTGGTTGTAGGTACTCCTATTCCCCTAGCACAATGACAATAGCTATCTTTTCTACACATGACAGTATAGGTTCCCATGTTACTCCCTCCCATTGTTCGGTCTCCACAATGTCTTTATGTCTATTCTCGCCTGCTTTAATTTTCAAAAGATAACTGCTTGATTGCAATCAAAATCAAATAGAATAATTTATGGAAAATGTGAGTAAAAGGAGAAAGAATGTGCGAGGGGGTGGAATATTTTCAAGTGATTTAATTGGAGATTATTTTAAGAATTTTTAAAGATCAAATTTGTAAGAATAAGTTTAGTTAGCTGAAACACCAAGTCTGAGAGTAATGATAAAATTGCCATTCCGAGATCTTAAGAGTAAACCAAATTGTAATAACCACCTCATTTATGTCACAGAATTTCAAACTAAGCATAGGATATGAATCTAAATCAAGCTTTAAATCTGAACTTTGTATTTACTCTAGAAACATTCTAATTCTATAGACTGTAGTCTAAAGAGCTGGTTGGTCATTAATAAGCCTAAGTTTAGTTCTCTTCAAGTTTGGATTTGACTCAAGTTGTACAAATTTATAAGCAGAGAGGAAATATATTTTGGACAGCAGGCTGTTGGTTTAGAATTAATCAAATTTCAGCCTCATAATATCATCTATTTATCAAAGAAAAAAGCCTTTGAAATGACAAGGGGTCAAAAATATCAAAATATAATTAGTTTAATGTGGAAATTTTAAATAATTTATTGTAATAATTAAAAATAAGTGGTATTCAACATATAGACTTTTAGCAAGACACACCTGTAATGATGCTAAATTCCTTCAGATGAAACAAGGTCCTTTCTAAGGTATTTTTGAAGTTCAATCCTTCAAATTATTACACAAATGTACAAGTACTCCCCTTAGAATAACCCTCTAAAACCTGACTTTGTCACAGACAATAGTCTGCTCCCTTTAGCTGAATAAACTTTATAATACTTGTGTGTCAGGGATAATGAACAATGATGTATACTGCTTCTAAGGAGGTACAATTGACAAAGTACAAAGGTGAGTGACTGACATTCACATACAAGGACCTGAACAGCTCTGGATGTGCTCAGCTCTTCATCAGTAGGGTAGATTATATCAAAGGCTGCACATCGTTCATCTTGATTAGAGTCAATACCAATGGAATACACACTAAAGACATTGACGGTTTTGAGTTCACAGTTCTTTATGGTATCTCAGCTACATAATACGCAGATTTCCTAAATAAATAGTCACCCAACAAACGTCACATTGTCTGATTACTGAGCAGTGGGTACTGAGATAAATATTACAGACATAAACATTGCTGTGATTTAAGCTCTTGACTTACTGATGCCTAATGAGAAATAATTATAACTGTGCAGACTAATTGTTAATGGAGTTATTATACAGTAGTACAGACTCAAGGAGGAGGAAGCAGCAATAAAGTCTACCAAAGAAAGTCAAAGTCAGACTGCAGTAGCTGAAGTCTGAATGATGGACAGGCGTTTGGCAGAGAGTAAAAAAGGATACTATGGACAAATGTAAAAACAAATATAAAATTAAAAAGGCACAATTTCCTAGAGGTATTAATAAGTGTAGCACATGTGGGAAACTGAGGCTGCTTATCCATGGCTGGTATGAAAGTAAGAAATAGAGGAATAGCAGAAAACAATTCTAGGAAAGAAGGCTTGAGGCCAAAGGAATGGCCTATTTACCTTGCCTGATGGAAGACTAGATAATCATACCCCACAAGTGTTGGAAAATTATACAAGGAAACTACAGATTAGTCGAATGCATGACTAAAATTTAGTTTAATGTGGAAATTTTAAATAATTTATTGTAATAATTAAAAATAAGTGGTATTCAACATATAGACTTTTAGCAAGACACACCTGTAATGATGCTAAATTCCTTCAGATGAAACAAGGTCCTTTCTAAGGTATTTTTGAAGTTCAATCCTTCAAATTATTACACAAATGTACAAGTACTCCCCTTAGAATAACCCTCTAAAACCTGACTTTGTCACAGACAATAGTCTGCTCCCTTTAGCTGAATAAACTTTATAATACTTGTGTGTCAGGGATAATGAACAATGATGTATACTGCTTCTAAGGAGGTACAATTGACAAAGTACAAAGGTGAGTGACTGACATTCACATACAAGGACCTGAACAGCTCTGGATGTGCTCAGCTCTTCATCAGTAGGGTAGATTATATCAAAGGCTGCACATCGTTCATCTTGATTAGAGTCAATACCAATGGAATACACACTAAAGACATTGACGGTTTTGAGTTCACAGTTCTTTATGGTATCTCAGCTACATAATACGCAGATTTCCTAAATAAATAGTCACCCAACAAAGCGTCACATTGTCTGATTACTGAGCAGTGGGTACTGAGATAAATATTACAGACATAAACATTGCTGTGATTTAAGCTCTTGACTTACTGATGCCTAATGAGAAATAATTATAACTGTGCAGACTAATTGTTAATGGAGTTATTATACAGTAGTACAGACTCAAGGAGGAGGAAGCAGCAATAAAGTCTACCAAAGAAAGTCAAAGTCAGACTGCAGTAGCTGAAGTCTGAATGATGGACAGGCGTTTGGCAGAGAGTAAAAAAGGATACTATGGACAAATGTAAAAACAAATATAAAATTAAAAAGGCACAATTTCCTAGAGGTATTAATAAGTGTAGCACATGTGGGAAACTGAGGCTGCTTATCCATGGCTGGTATGAAAGTAAGAAATAGAGGAATAGCAGAAAACAATTCTAGGAAAGAAGGCTTGAGGCCAAAGGAATGGCCTATTTACCTTGCCTGATGGAAGACTAGATAATCATACCCCACAAGTGTTGGAAAATTATACAAGGAACTAAATTCTCAACTGACAGCATTTAGTTCAAGAAGGGCCTTGCATGACTGATTATTCTGTTAGGGGAGGACCAGTTTTGCTAAGAGCAATAAGATGGTAAACATGAGCACCTGATATGGAAGACGCTTAACTATCAATTCATAATGTATCTATTGTATCCTTGGACCACTGAGTTTAATGGCTAGAGAGAGAAAGTGGAGAACAAGATTTTGAGAGCTGATGAACATTCACTCTCTACATACAGAAAACTCATTTTTGTTGTTCTATTTTCACTTTTACTGAAAAGTAGCAAGTCCCAGACAAGTGAGCTCATGATACTATTAATATTATATCTTATAACTATGATATTAGTTGCCCTTACAAACACCTAGCCCCCAAAAGATTGAAGGGGAAACATCTTAAAATTGTGTAGGAGGCAATGTCATTTCAATGGTACAAATGCCTCACTATACTATACTGATTCTTACTGGTTTATGTGTGTGTGTGTTCGATCACATCTGACTCTTTGCAACCCCGTGGACTGTAGCCCTCCAGGCTCCACTGTCCATGAGATTTCCCAGGCAGGAATATTGGTGGGTTGTCATTTCCTTCCCCAGGGAATCTTCCCAATCCAGGAATCGAACCTGCTTCTCTTGCGTCACCTACATTGGCAGGTAGATTCCTTACCACCAGCACCACCTGGGAAACTTGATTTTATTGGTGTGAAAAACTATCTTAAAAAGGTTTGGGGATCATACCCTTAAGAAGTAAAGCGGAACATTTCAATGAAAGAGCCTTCTAGCAATTTAGGGAATACAACTTCTAGAAACTTTGCTATGAGTCTCATGATGGCCACTATGGCAATGAGAGAATGCCTCCAGAGAAATATCCTAGCTGGAGAACAACAAAAAGATGATTAGAGAACTTCATCTTTCCTGTCTATTCCACTAAGTAGCTAGTACAGGGGTCTAGTGACCTACTAGTATATATATGAGAGGTAGCGAGAGGATATGCATGTCTCAGTGACAGGGACCTTGCTAGATCCCATGTTACCTTCTTCAATACTAGGAAAGGCACTACATTATTATAAACCATGCTATCCAGTAATTTTCACTAGTTCTAGTGTTTCTGAGTTGGTTGGAGTTAGTATCATGCAGAGTGAGTTTGATCTCTATTTTACAGTCCCCACTCCCAAACCTGTATCAATCACTCTGCTCCAAAGTCTGCTATACTTTAAAACAAAAATCAAAACCAAATAAAGTAAAAATCACAATTATCTTACCAAGTTTTAATCAGGAAACTTACAGAGAAATTTCAGTCACTCTAGTAATGGCAAGGTTCATCAAACATATCATGACCAAGCATTCTATAATAGTTCTTAACTATTAAAATGTTTGACACAAATATCTACCTGGAATTGAAACATATAAGTCCTGGTAAATGACTCCATGATATTTAAAAATCCACATAAGAGTTTGAATCTATTTCTTTTACATTGATGAACATGTAGGAGGCAATGTCATTTCAATGGTACAAATGCCTCACTATACTATACTGATTCTTACTGGTTTATGTGTGTGTGTTCGATCACATCTGACTCTTTGCAACCCCGTGGACTGTAGCCCTCCAGGCTCCACTGTCCATGAGATTTCCCAGGCAGGAATATTGGTGGGTTGTCATTTCCTTCCCCAGGGAATCTTCCCAATCCAGGAATCGAACCTGCTTCTCTTGCGTCACCTACATTGGCAGGTAGATTCCTTACCACCAGCACCACCTGGGAAACTTGATTTTATTGGTGTGAAAAACTATCTTAAAAAGGTTTGGGGATCATACCCTTAAGAAGTAAAGCGGAACATTTCAATGAAAGAGCCTTCTAGCAATTTAGGGAATACAACTTCTAGAAACTTTGCTATGAGTCTCATGATGGCCACTATGGCAATGAGAGAATGCCTCCAGAGAAATATCCTAGCTGGAGAACAACAAAAAGATGATTAGAGAACTTCATCTTTCCTGTCTATTCCACTAAGTAGCTAGTACAGGGGTCTAGTGACCTACTAGTATATATATGAGAGGTAGCGAGAGAGGATATGCATGTCTCAGTGACAGGGACCTTGCTAGATCCCATGTTACCTTCTTCAATACTAGGAAAGGCACTACATTATTATAAACCATGCTATCCAGTAATTTTCACTAGTTCTAGTGTTTCTGAGTTGGTTGGAGTTAGTATCATGCAGAGTGAGTTTGATCTCTATTTTACAGTCCCCACTCCCAAACCTGTATCAATCACTCTGCTCCAAAGTCTGCTATACTTTAAAACAAAAATCAAAACCAAATAAAGTAAAAATCACAATTATCTTACCAAGTTTTAATCAGGAAACTTACAGAGAAATTTCAGTCACTCTAGTAATGGCAAGGTTCATCAAACATATCATGACCAAGCATTCTATAATAGTTCTTAACTATTAAAATGTTTGACACAAATATCTACCTGGAATTGAAACATATAAGTCCTGGTAAATGACTCCATGATATTTAAAAATCCACATAAGAGTTTGAATCTATTTCTTTTACATTGATGAACATGTAGAACAAATTTCAAGTAAAAATTAATGAGAATATTATGGACATGAGGTATAGCTAGAGATTACACTATGCACATTTTCTTAAAAACTTTTGAAACAGGGCTTCCCTGGTGATCCAGTGGGTGGAGGGTCCACCTTGCAGTGGAAGGGGTGCTGGTTTGATCCCTGGCCCAGGAAGATCCTACATGACGAGGAATGGCTGGGTCGTTGCGTCCAATTGCGAGCCAGCGCTCTGGAGTCCATGTGCCCAGAGCAGGTGCTCTGCAACAGGAGAGGCCACTGTGATGGGAGGCCCACACATGACAAGAAAAACAAAGATAGATGAAAAATAAACTATGACACAGTGGCAAAAAAAAAAAAAAAAAAAAAGGTTTTTAGGGAAAAAAAAATGTTTTTGAAAAAGCTGAGCAGACAGCTAAGACAAATGTTGAAATATTGAATCATGCAATAAGAACCGATTCAAAGACCATGAATCTATAGTCCATAAAGACAGCTTGATCTTTTAAGTGTCACATAAGAGCATATTTAAAACTTTTGTATTTAAATACTTTTTCTCTAATTACCAGCTGGATATAAGCCAGGAAAAAAGAAACACAGTACACACACACATACATCTTTCATATATATGAATGCATATACAGTATTGCTATGCAAACCTATGCATACACATGTATGTACAGTTATACATATAATATTTCATATCTAAGAAATATAACAGGCCAGTGTCTGACAAGAGATTAAGAAAACTTACAAAGCATGATATTGTTTAGCACTCTATATAGACTGTATTTCAATGCTAATTCAGCAAACAAAAAAGTTAAATTCCCTATGTTTAATGTAACAAAAAGTATAAAGATGTTATCAGGATTTCTTGCCTTCAAAGAAAATTTGTAAGTAAAGCATACAAGTAAATAATCCATGTGCATTGTATCTACCAAGTTTTAACAGGAAATTGAAATTTCAGTCACTCTAGTAATGGCAAGGTTCATCAAACATATCATGACCAAGCATTCTATAATAGTTCTTAACTATTAAAATGTTTGACACAAATATCTACCTGGAATTGAAACATATAAGTCCTGGTAAATGACTCCATGATATTTAAAAATCCACATAAGAGTTTGAATCTATTTCTTTTACATTGATGAACATGTAGAACAAATTTCAAGTAAAAATTAATGAGAATATTATGGACATGAGGTATAGCTAGAGATTACACTATGCACATTTTCTTAAAAACTTTTGAAACAGGGCTTCCCTGGTGATCCAGTGGGTGGAGGGTCCACCTTGCAGTGGAAGGGGTGCTGGTTTGATCCCTGGCCCAGGAAGATCCTACATGACGAGGAATGGCTGGGTCGTTGCGTCCAATTGCGAGCCAGCGCTCTGGAGTCCATGTGCCCAGAGCAGGTGCTCTGCAACAGGAGAGGCCACTGTGATGGGAGGCCCACACATGACAAGAAAAACAAAGATAGATGAAAAATAAACTATGACACAGTGGCAAAAAAAAAAAAAGGTTTTTAGGGAAAAAAAAATGTTTTTGAAACAGCTGAGCAGACAGCTAAGACAAATGTTGAAATATTGAATCATGCAATAAGAACCGATTCAAAGACCATGAATCTATAGTCCATAAAGACAGCTTGATCTTTTAAGTGTCACATAAGAGCATATTTAAAACTTTTGTATTTAAATACTTTTTCTCTAATTACCAGCTGGATATAAGCCAGGAAAAAAGAAACACAGTACACACACACATACATCTTTCATATATATGAATGCATATACAGTATTGCTATGCAAACCTATGCATACACATGTATGTACAGTTATACATATAATATTTCATATCTAAGAAATATAACAGGCCAGTGTCTGACAAGAGATTAAGAAAACTTACAAAGCATGATATTGTTTAGCACTCTATATAGACTGTATTTCAATGCTAATTCAGCAAACAAAAAAGTTAAATTCCCTATGTTTAATGTAACAAAAAGTATAAAGATGTTATCAGGATTTCTTGCCTTCAAAGAAAATTTGTAAGTAAAGCATACAAGTAAATAATCCATGTGCATTGATTAAAAAACAAATTCCAGCCCTATGTATCTCTTCTATAAAGACACAAATTAGTGTGTACTCAATAGACTAGTACCCAAATCTAGTTATTCTACAGCAGGTAAAATTCTATGATGTACTTGTCATAGTATATCACTAATAATCACTGGGTGAATTTCCTGAGAAGAATTACGACGCTATTCAAGGCTCTCTTAAAGGCATCAATACGAACAAAAAGGTACAAGCATCAGAGCATCCTAACTTACCTATTACTTGCTTAAAGGGAGAAATTCTATTTGCTAAAACTGTAGAATTTGTTGTAGCAATTTATGATAATGTGAGAGTCACTAATCACTATGAAAAATAAAAAATAATAACATATTATTTTGTGTATTATAAATTACATTAATTAATGAGTATGATGTGCAATTTACAAAATAAATGGACTGATCATACACTGGTAATAATGTTTCAAAATTAAATTAACAAATAAACAAACACAATAATTACTTTTTAAGTCAGTCTGGGAGAGACATGAAGAAAATTATAATACATATTACTCAACCATATGTGTATTACAGTAGAGTTCATGACTGTAATTATTAACTTGGAAGAAGAAATGAGAAAATATATGACAGGGGCTTCCCTGGTGGTCCAGTGGGTAAGGACACCGCCTTGCAGGGGTGCTGGTTCGATCCCTGGCCCGGAAAGATCCCACATGCCGCAGAGCAGCTGGACCAATGTGTCCAATTACCGAGCCAGAGCTTTGCAGTGACAGGGGCCACTACGACGGGAGGCCCACACAGGCCAAAGAACAAAGATCTTTGATCTGAACAAAGACCAATAGAAATGGCCAAAAAAAATTTTTTTTTTTTTTTTTAAATTAAAAAAGGGCTTCCCCTGGTGATCCAGTGGGTAAGGACACTGCCTTGCAGTGCAAGGGGCGCCGGTTCGATCCCTGGCCTGGGAAGATCCCACGTGCCACGGAGCGGCTGGACTGATGTGTCCAATTACGAGCCGGAGCTCTCGGGCGCAGGCGCCCAGAGCCAGTTCTCTGTGACGACAGAGGCCACCACGATGGGAGGCCCACAGGAGCCAAAGAACAAAGACGGATGAAAATAGAGAAATGAAAGACCAATAGAAGTGGCCCGCCTGTCCCCCTCCCTACCCACCCCACCCCCCAAAAGATAAATAAATAAATGTTTTTTTAAAAAAAGAAAATATATGACAGAGGCCAGTAGTGGAGTAAAAACAATGTGAAAAGCAAGAGACATAACGATTAAATCATCCTGAGGAATGAGGGATGGTCAATTTTTTATCTTAAGAAAATGGGCTTTAATCAAGACATTACAATGAATTCAAGAAAGTACTTGTGACATACACATTATTAAATTTTTAGGAAATGCATAATATTAGGAAACTTATACACATTAAGTCCCATTTGATAAAATTCAGACTAAAAGACCTAAGTGAGGCTATAATACTTCAATTCCAATTTAAGCTATAAATGCAAATAAATTAATAACTTTTATGAAAAAATATATGTTCACTACACAAAATGTTGGTAGACCAAGTAAACTTTTGGTGGCTTTAATTTTAGTTTACTGTGGGTGGACTTCATTTGGCACTTCTATTAAATGGTGCAAGCAATTTTTAGCTAAATATCTAATAGGATGTCATCCTAAAACCTCATGTTCCTATATTACTGTGCCGTTAACAGAAATAGAAGCTATTAACTATCCCAAAAAATGATAGATTTCTTTGTTCAAAGAAATCAATTGCAATAGGAACAAGCAAATATATTTTTTAACTACAATAGTAAATTACAAATGGCTGTCATTATCAATTTCCTTCTTTTCATTTATTTCCTAAGTAAAGGATTTCATGGAAATTTTGTTTCTTCTACATTTAATCAAAGAACAACAGACATTGTGCTAACGCTCAATAATACGACTGTTACAAGGATCCATATTTAGTCTGAAAACTGGAAAGAAAGAAGACAAAACATCAAGACAAAATATGACCCAAATATCTAAACTTCTCCTAGTCCTCTTCCTGTAAACTAAGCTTTCTTCTCTCAACAATTAACTCTTAGTTCAGGGAAATTAACCTTATCTCCACTCTACACTACTCTAGGCTTTGTTTATTAACTTACATATTTGTTAATATGTTTGCCTTGTTCCAGAAAGAATTCAGAATATTTTGCATTTACATAAATAATGAGAAATGAAAGACCAATAGAAGTGGCCCGCCTGTCCCCTCCCCACCCACCCCACCCCCCAAAAGATAAATAAATAAATGTTTTTTTAAAAAAAGAAAATATATGACAGAGGCCAGTAGTGGAGTAAAAACAATGTGAAAAGCAAGAGACATAACGATTAAATCATCCTGAGGAATGAGGGATGGTCAATTTTTTATCTTAAGAAAATGGGCTTTAATCAAGACATTACAATGAATTCAAGAAAGTACTTGTGACATACACATTATTAAATTTTTAGGAAATGCATAATATTAGGAAACTTATACACATTAAGTCCCATTTGATAAAATTCAGACTAAAAGACCTAAGTGAGGCTATAATACTTCAATTCCAATTTAAGCTATAAATGCAAATAAATTAATAACTTTTATGAAAAAATATATGTTCACTACACAAAATGTTGGTAGACCAAGTAAACTTTTGGTGGCTTTAATTTTAGTTTACTGTGGGTGGACTTCATTTGGCACTTCTATTAAATGGTGCAAGCAATTTTTAGCTAAATATCTAATAGGATGTCATCCTAAAACCTCATGTTCCTATATTACTGTGCCGTTAACAGAAATAGAAGCTATTAACTATCCCAAAAAATGATAGATTTCTTTGTTCAAAGAAATCAATTGCAATAGGAACAAGCAAATATATCTTTAACTACAATAGTAAATTACAAATGGCTGTCATTATCAATTTCCTTCTTTTCATTTATTTCCTAAGTAAAGGATTTCATGGAAATTTTGTTTCTTCTACATTTAATCAAAGAACAACAGACATTGTGCTAACGCTCAATAATACGACTGTTACAAGGATCCATATTTAGTCTGAAAACTGGAAAGAAAGAAGACAAAACATCAAGACAAAATATGACCCAAATATCTAAACTTCTCCTAGTCCTCTTCCTGTAAACTAAGCTTTCTTCTCTCAACAATTAACTCTTAGTTCAGGGAAATTAACCTTATCTCCACTCTACACTACTCTAGGCTTTGTTTATTAACTTACATATTTGTTAATATGTTTGCCTTGTTCCAGAAAGAATTCAGAATATTTTGCATTTACATAAATAATGAGAAAAATAATCTAAAATTTAAGTTGGAAAAAAAAAAAAACAGAACAAAGAGAAAATATGGAAAAATAAAATAAATACAGAATGCATTCAAGTTTGCATTTAGAACTACATTTCAGATTTCTGAAGCCTTTTGCTCAGGCATGAAATCAATATCAATTTCATGCTCACTGATGTTAGCAAGCAGCTCTGTTGCTTTATCCAATATGGCCCTGGACACTGTGAACCCCAGCAACAGTATTACTTGTAGTCACACAGACTTACGTGGCTTGACATAACTACAGAATCTGAATTGGTAACAACATTCAGATAATTCTCTGTACTCTTCATTAAGCTCTTCTGATAAATATAATCCATTATCCCAGATTCTGTTTTTTTCTTATTATAATAAAAATAAAAGTGAACCCACATTTCTTGGACCAACCTATCTAAAGACACAAAGTATGCACTACAATGAATAAAATTCAAATGAACTATTAATTTTTATATCATCTCTTAGCATCTCTCCTTCTATCAGATTTTACCCCCAGCAATTCTCTCCTAAAATCAATCCCATCCACAGCCCTGCTTGTTTTCAGAGATCCATAAAATATCCTCCAAAGGAGAGGACCACTCATTAGAAGAGCCACTGTCAAAGAAACCACACTGCCTGACCTTCACAGAGAAATGTTGCCTTCAAGGAATTCAAATGTTTGGCTTATCAATCTAGCAGCATTATATTTCCTTCTTTTCATTTATTTCCTAAGTAAAGGATTTCATGGAAATTTTGTTTCTTCTACATTTAATCAAAGAACAACAGACATTGTGCTAACGCTCAATAATACGACTGTTACAAGGATCCATATTTAGTCTGAAAACTGGAAAGAAAGAAGACAAAACATCAAGACAAAATATGACCCAAATATCTAAACTTCTCCTAGTCCTCTTCCTGTAAACTAAGCTTTCTTCTCTCAACAATTAACTCTTAGTTCAGGGAAATTAACCTTATCTCCACTCTACACTACTCTAGGCTTTGTTTATTAACTTACATATTTGTTAATATGTTTGCCTTGTTCCAGAAAGAATTCAGAATATTTTGCATTTACATAAATAATGAGAAAAATAATCTAAAATTTAAGTTGGAAAAAAAAAAAAACAGAACAAAGAGAAAATATGGAAAAATAAAATAAATACAGAATGCATTCAAGTTTGCATTTAGAACTACATTTCAGATTTCTGAAGCCTTTTGCTCAGGCATGAAATCAATATCAATTTCATGCTCACTGATGTTAGCAAGCAGCTCTGTTGCTTTATCCAATATGGCCCTGGACACTGTGAACCCCAGCAACAGTATTACTTGTAGTCACACAGACTTACGTGGCTTGACATAACTACAGAATCTGAATTGGTAACAACATTCAGATAATTCTCTGTACTCTTCATTAAGCTCTTCTGATAAATATAATCCATTATCCCAGATTCTGTTTTTTTCTTATTATAATAAAAATAAAAGTGAACCCACATTTCTTGGACCAACCTATCTAAAGACACAAAGTATGCACTACAATGAATAAAATTCAAATGAACTATTAATTTTTATATCATCTCTTAGCATCTCTCCTTCTATCAGATTTTACCCCCAGCAATTCTCTCCTAAAATCAATCCCATCCACAGCCCTGCTTGTTTTCAGAGATCCATAAAATATCCTCTAAAGGGAGAGGACCACTCATTAGAAGAGCCACTGTCAAAGAAACCACACTGCCTGACCTTCACAGAGAAATGTTGCCTTCCAAGGAATTCAAATGTTTGGCTTATCAATCTAGCAGCAGAGCTGGAATTGTTAATCCCAGGTCTAGACATTTAGAGACCTTGAGGGAAAGATAGCAAAACAAACAAACAAACCAAAAAAACAAAAACAGTTGAATATAGAGTTCTGCTCCTTCGCTGGAAAAAGAGAAAAAGGTTGGACTTTAATTGAAAAGTAAAAGCCGGAAGTTCCAAGGATATTGAGATGTGAAGACCAAAAATCATTTAACTACAGGTAGTGATAAAATATGTTTCTGTATCTATAAAATTGGTATAAGCAGTAAGACTAGAAAACTGAATAAGCCCTCTTAGCATTATTGCTTTTTTTTCATTTTCTTTTTTTTTTAAACCTTTATTTTACTTTTAACTTTTACAGAGTTTGTTGTTTACAGACATTTTTTTTTTTTTTCATTTTCTACTCCATAAATTAACAAAACACAAAAGTTACAATGTTGAATTGTTATATCTTTTCAGCTTTGGAACTCTACAGCAAAAGCTGTAACATTTAAAGTTAACTCAGTAAGTGAATTTGTAATTAGTGGTTGAATAAACTACTATGCTCTAAAACTTAACATACCAAATGTGGTCATTTGAGAAGAAACCACAATATGCATAATGCATTTTAATATTTCTAAACAGAGACTTGAGATGTATAAAAAATAAATAGTACCACCTTATTTACATTTTCCTGATCATTCATATTCAATTATTCCTACAAATTAACAAGTCCATCTTAATGTCCTATGAATTTCAGCCTAAGTTGCACTATTTACACTCTAGTGAGGAACATTATACAATTACATAATTATAATATAATTACAATTATACAATTATAAATTGGATTAGCTTTATCTTATTGGTGATGGTATTCTCCCAATTGCTTCTTGGCGCTGTATGAGAGCAAATTCTTTAACTGCACAGAATTTAAATGATCAAAAACACATACTGTCGATGCTGAAGAATGAAACTTAGGGAAAATCATTTATTTATGAATTCAGTCAACTAGTCAAGAAATATGTATGAAGCACCTACTTTGTGCCAGGTTTTGTGCTAAGTTTAAGAATCTAGAGATAAAAAGCAAAGAACCAGCCCTTAATGGCTCTTAGTTCAGAGAGGACAACAATTAGAAGGTCCCACAATGTTGATACAATGCAGCATGTGCAGGGATAGGATGGAGCAGGAAAGAGCACACCTCTAGCTCCATA
Organism: Tragulus kanchil; assembly: GCA_022376925.1. Taxonomy (NCBI): domain Eukaryota; kingdom Metazoa; phylum Chordata; class Mammalia; order Artiodactyla; family Tragulidae; genus Tragulus; species Tragulus kanchil. The sequence goes on from JAIOJX010000023.1 coordinate 81,117,998, forward strand.
GCTACTCAAGACACTCAGCAGTAGACTGCAAACAGAAGATGTAGAGTGGAGAGAAGCAGTTTTAAGAACCTGAAGAGAACTCTCTCGGTCTCTACATTATCTAGAGGCACAATACCCAATAAACTGCTGAAGGGAAGTCATGAAGTCAAATGCATTTTGTAAATGATCTTGACATTCTACCTTCAACCAGGCAAGGAGTTCTAAACATGAAACTGTTAACATGTTTCAACAAAGCACTTTGAATAGACAACATTGATATGAACCTTCCTCTCTGTCCAAGAATCCTGGGAATTTACATCTTGTATCTGTTATCAGTAAAGAAGTTTACCAGTAATGAAGACACACAAAAAAAATCATCATTTTATGAGGTGATAAATTCCTTTAACTTGTATGAAAGAGAATAAACAAAACAAATTTCTTCAACAAGTTTTTTTTTTTTTTTGGGTAATTCAAATTACAATAGAAATCAGCATGTCTTATTTGACAAGAAAACAAAAACGTTGCCCTCTTCAACCTCCCTTTATGATGTTTCCATATGCTCAAACACTCCAAACAATCTTAAATAAAAGACTGTCAATCTAAATGAATTCATTTGGATTACTATTTTTTGGAAGACAGACCCATATACAGACTAAGAAAAATATGTTATGCATATACATTTACAGCTATATAGATATATGTAATACAAGGTTGTTAAGCACACCTATCTATATTTGCATCATAGTTTTTATTAGACCTCTATCCCTATGCATCTGTATATATATAATTTGTTCAAAAATATTCTCTTTAGTCAAAGCCATCACTGAATGATTTCCTCACACGGCTGCCTTTGGACGATGAAAAGGTTTCAACAACACAGCAAAAAAATTTAGAAACTAAGTCTAACTTAATACATTTTTTGCTTTCAAAGAACATTTTAAATCATAAATAGCATACTACTACCTGCAAGTTTATTTGTATTCCACAGAGAGTATATTATAATCCATACCAGAAACTAATACTGATTTTAATGAAATTGCCTTGACTTAGGAGGTTTCACCGTTTATAAGTTACCTAATTCAGCCTTATAAAAAGCATTCATTACTCCTTGCAAACATCAGCAGGGGAACTACACAGACAATTATTAGATTAAACTAGATTTAAAGGTTATTTTAGTGTAATTGTGATAGGAAAAAAATCAGGCTTTTCTTCAATATTATTCTGTACTTAGGCTGAGGCTTAAATTCTTGGTATGGGTAGAAAGGCTGCCATGTGGCCCTACAGACAGCTTTCCCCAGCCATTAGTTTCAAGACTATTTACTTGTAACACCAGAGCGGCCATCTCTTAATGTGTTTGCTTCCTCACTAATTTGCATTGCCCAAGGCCTGAATAAGAATCCTGGGAATTTACATCTTGTATCTGTTATCAGTAAAGAAGTTTACCAGTAATGAAGACACACAAAAAAATCATCATTTTATGAGGTGATAAATTCCTTTAACTTGTATGAAAGAGAATAAACAAAACAAATTTCTTCAACAAGTTTTTTTTTTTTGGTAATTCAAATTACAATAGAAATCAGCATGTCTTATTTGACAAGAAAACAAAAACGTTGCCCTCTTCAACCTCCCTTTATGATGTTTCCATATGCTCAAACACTCCAAACAATCTTAAATAAAAGACTGTCAATCTAAATGAATTCATTTGGATTACTATTTTTTGGAAGACAGACCCATATACAGACTAAGAAAAATATGTTATGCATATACATTTACAGCTATATAGATATATGTAATACAAGGTTGTTAAGCACACCTATCTATATTTGCATCATAGTTTTTATTAGACCTCTATCCCTATGCATCTGTATATATATAATTTGTTCAAAAATATTCTCTTTAGTCAAAGCCATCACTGAATGATTTCCTCACACGGCTGCCTTTGGACGATGAAAAGGTTTCAACAACACAGCAAAAAAATTTAGAAACTAAGTCTAACTTAATACATTTTTTGCTTTCAAAGAACATTTTAAATCATAAATAGCATACTACTACCTGCAAGTTTATTTGTATTCCACAGAGAGTATATTATAATCCATACCAGAAACTAATACTGATTTTAATGAAATTGCCTTGACTTAGGAGGTTTCACCGTTTATAAGTTACCTAATTCAGCCTTATAAAAAGCATTCATTACTCCTTGCAAACATCAGCAGGGGAACTACACAGACAATTATTAGATTAAACTAGATTTAAAGGTTATTTTAGTGTAATTGTGATAGGAAAAAAATCAGGCTTTTCTTCAATATTATTCTGTACTTAGGCTGAGGCTTAAATTCTTGGTATGGGTAGAAAGGCTGCCATGTGGCCCTACAGACAGCTTTCCCCAGCCATTAGTTTCAAGACTATTTACTTGTAACACCAGAGCGGCCATCTCTTAATGTGTTTGCTTCCTCACTAATTTGAGAACATTTGCCCAAGGCCTGAATAAAAAGTCAGAAGGACCTTAGCACCCCAAACTCCATTTCCTAAATTAAATACTTCATTTATTTGAGGAAGAGACACTCTCAATTATAGTTACCAAAGTTCAGCAAGCAATTAGGTGATTGATCCCACTTAGAATGTAAATCCAACAACAGCTGCTACTTACAAAGGAAATTGACATAAAGTACATATCCTAACTCTCCTATCCGCTGATGTCATAAATCAATAAATATATATTAACTATATATACTCTGGGGAGTTCGGAAGAAAGGATTATACATGAGTTTCCAATGCAAATATTTATATAAATACACAGTTCAGTCATACTAAAATCTTACTGAAATTCCTTAATAAATATTCCAACAGATTAGAAGGGTGACTACTGATAAGCCTGGAGCATGCTTTTGTGGTTTCCTGGCTGCTTATAATAAAAACATATGCTTTGAATTAAAAAGCACCAGCACAGGCTTCCCCTGGTGGTCCAGTGGGTAAGGACACCTCATTGCAGTGCAAGGGGCGCCAGTTCAATCCCTGGCCTGGGAAGATCCCACGTGCCCCGGAGCGGCTGGACCCATGTGTCTAATTACCGAGCCGGAGCTCTGGCGCGCATACACCCAGAGCCGGCGCTCTGCAACGACAGACGCCACCGCGATGGGAGGCCCACAGAAGCCAAAGAACAAAGACGGATGAAAATGGAGAAATGAAAGACCAATGTAAGTGGAGAGTTATTAATCCATACCAGAAACTAATACTGATTTTAATGAAATTGCCTTGACTTAGGAGGTTTCACCGTTTATAAGTTACCTAATTCAGCCTTATAAAAAGCATTCATTACTCCTTGCAAACATCAGCAGGGGAACTACACAGACAATTATTAGATTAAACTAGATTTAAAGGTTATTTTAGTGTAATTGTGATAGGAAAAAAATCAGGCTTTTCTTCAATATTATTCTGTACTTAGGCTGAGGCTTAAATTCTTGGTATGGGTAGAAAGGCTGCCATGTGGCCCTACAGACAGCTTTCCCCAGCCATTAGTTTCAAGACTATTTACTTCGTAACACCAGAGCGGCCATCTCTTAATGTGTTTGCTTCCTCACTAATTTGAGAACATTTGCCCAAGGCCTGAATAAAAAGTCAGAAGGACCTTAGCACCCCAAACTCCATTTCCTAAATTAAATACTTCATTTATTTGAGGAAGAGACACTCTCAATTATAGTTACCAAAGTTCAGCAAGCAATTAGGTGATTGATCCCACTTAGAATGTAAATCCAACAACAGCTGCTACTTACAAAGGAAATTGACATAAAGTACATATCCTAACTCTCCTATCCGCTGATGTCATAAATCAATAAATATATATTAACTATATATACTCTGGGGAGTTCGGAAGAAAGGATTATACATGAGTTTCCAATGCAAATATTTATATAAATACACAGTTCAGTCATACTAAAATCTTACTGAAATTCCTTAATAAATATTCCAACAGATTAGAAGGGTGACTACTGATAAGCCTGGAGCATGCTTTTGTGGTTTCCTGGCTGCTTATAATAAAAACATATGCTTTGAATTAAAAAGCACCAGCACAGGCTTCCCCTGGTGGTCCAGTGGGTAAGGACACCTCATTGCAGTGCAAGGGGCGCCAGTTCAATCCCTGGCCTGGGAAGATCCCACGTGCCCCGGAGCGGCTGGACCCATGTGTCTAATTACCGAGCCGGAGCTCTGGCGCGCATACACCCAGAGCCGGCGCTCTGCAACGACAGACGCCACCGCGATGGGAGGCCCACAGAAGCCAAAGAACAAAGACGGATGAAAATGGAGAAATGAAAGACCAATGTAAGTGGCCTGCCCGCTCCCCTCCCTCCCCAACCCAACCTCAGCCCAAAATAAATAAATAAAAAAATAAAAAAATAAAAAGCACCAGCACTAGAAAATATATTTTATCAACTGTGCATCAAAGCCTCTAAACTGTTCTGGAAACAAAATACAACCATCCTCACCACTGAGAACATTCAACATTAAACCGTTTACTGAGGCTGCTCGTTGACACATTCAGTTTCCAGAATATCCTTTCTCTAATAAAATTTGCTGACAATGTTCTGTGTGCCATGTACCACCGTAAAGAAGACTCAAAAACCAAGTAGGGTATAGTATCCCATCTCAAAATCTTCCAAGGAGGTTAGAGGAGACATTTGCAGGAAGAAGTAAAACAATGCAGCAAAGTACTATGGTGGCAAACAAGAGGGACAATAAGATTGTAGAGATGTCCAGGGAAGAAACATGAGTTGGGATTTTTTTAGAGGAGTAACAGATTTTTAATCAATAAACATTCATTGGATGAATGAAAGTTAGGCTAAGGAATGAAGAGCAGGTGATGAAGCAGAGAACTGCAGAAAAACAGCATGACAGTAGAGAGTGGAAAGGAATTTAGTCTGAAAACAGTATCATTACATATGATGAGGGTATCCTGACATCAAGCTGCTGAGGGGCGCTGCCCAGACTAAGAAGTATAGATTTTATCCTAGAGACACTGGGGATGATACCAAAATTGGCAGTGGATGAATAGATGCCAAGAACAGAACCCAGAAAACATCGCTTGCAAAAGTCTCCAAAGCACCGCATACCCAAGCTAAGTTATCCAAAGGCAGGATGAAATGAAGAGATCAAATGAAAGACATAAAATTGACAGAAGCTATTGCCTATCTAGTTCTGCAGAATAAGGAGCTAAAGAGGAGTCAATAAGACTAAGTTTTCAACCTCATATAATCAGCAGAATGATAGTGCCATTTACTGAGATGGAAAGTATAGGAAAGAGGAGAGTGAATGAGTTTAGCCTTAACATGGAATTTTAGTGTGAGATCACTGCAATATACTTAGGTACCAAAATTCAATACATTGCTGAAAATATTGGATACAGTTTAGGAGAAAAAATAAAAATCGAGAGTTCAGTCTTGTGTGCACTGGTGGTGGGATTACAAATAACTGAAACCCCCTTAAAAAAAAAAAAAAAGAAGGGAGTATCCGAAGCTTCGATGGTTAGATAGCATCACTGACTCAATGAACATGAATTTGAGCAAACACCAGGGGACCGTGGAGGACAGAGAAGCCTGGTGTGCTGCAGTCCAAGAGGCCGCAGAGTCAAACATGACTTAGCAACTTAACAAAAAGAAGTCACTATGGAAAAGAATATTGAAAATATTCAAAAAATTATAAATAGGACTACTATATGATACAGCAATTCCATTTTCAAGGATATTTTCAAAAATAAAAATACTAATTTAAAAATATATCTGTACCACCTTGCTCATAGAAACATTGTTTACATAACAGTCAAGACAAGGAAACAACTTGAGTGCCCATTGATTCATGAAAGGATAAATTAGTTGTGGTATATACACATACACACACACACACACATATATGCATACACACACAATGCAATACTACTCAGCTATAAAAAATGAGAAAATCCTACCACTTGCAACAGCATGGATGGATCTTGGCAGCAGTATGCTAAGTGAAATAAGTCATACAAAGAAAGATAATTACTGAATTAAACAAATCAAAATGCCACCAATCTAAGAAAGGTTTCCATGAGCTGAAGTATAAGAACAAGGGGAACTGACGAAGCAGGTCAAAGGACACGAGCTTCCAGTTATAAGATAAACAAGTAGTAGGGATGTAATGTACAACATGAAAACTAGGGCCAAAATTGCTGAATGATGTGTAGGAAAGTTGAGACAGTAAATCCTAAAAATTCTCATCAGAATATTTTTTCTTCTACGTAGGAAACCAGTATTAGCCGAACCTAGGCAGGATGAAATGAAGAGATCAAATGAAAGACATAAAATTGACAGAAGCTATTGCCTATCTAGTTCTGCAGAATAAGGAGCTAAAGAGGAGTCAATAAGACTAAGTTTTCAACCTCATATAATCAGCAGAATGATAGTGCCATTTACTGAGATGGAAAGTATAGGAAAGAGGAGAGTGAATGAGTTTAGCCTTAACATGGAATTTTAGTGTGAGATCACTGCAATATACTTAGGTACCAAAATTCAATACATTGCTGAAAATATTGGATACAGTTTAGGAGAAAAAATAAAAATCGAGAGTTCAGTCTTGTGTGCACTGGTGGTGGGATTACAAATAACTGAAACCCCCTTAAAAAAAAAAAAAAAAGAAGGGAGTATCCGAAGCTTCGATGGTTAGATAGCATCACTGACTCAATGAACATGAATTTGAGCAAACACCAGGGGACCGTGGAGGACAGAGAAGCCTGGTGTGCTGCAGTCCAAGAGGCCGCAGAGTCAAACATGACTTAGCAACTTAACAAAAAGAAGTCACTATGGAAAAGAATATTGAAAATATTCAAAAAATTATAAATAGGACTACTATATGATACAGCAATTCCATTTTCAAGGATATTTTCAAAAATAAAAATACTAATTTAAAAATATATCTGTACCACCTTGCTCATAGAAACATTGTTTACATAACAGTCAAGACAAGGAAACAACTTGAGTGCCCATTGATTCATGAAAGGATAAATTAGTTGTGGTATATACACATACACACACACACACACATATATGCATACACACACAATGCAATACTACTCAGCTATAAAAAATGAGAAAATCCTACCACTTGCAACAGCATGGATGGATCTTGGCAGCAGTATGCTAAGTGAAATAAGTCATACAAAGAAAGATAATTACTGAATTAAACAAATCAAAATGCCACCAATCTAAGAAAGGTTTCCATGAGCTGAAGTATAAGAACAAGGGGAACTGACGAAGCAGGTCAAAGGACACGAGCTTCCAGTTATAAGATAAACAAGTAGTAGGGATGTAATGTACAACATGAAAACTAGGGCCAAAATTGCTGAATGATGTGTAGGAAAGTTGAGACAGTAAATCCTAAAAATTCTCACCAGAATATTTTTTCTTCTATCTGTATGAGAAAACCAGTATTAGCCGAACCTACTGTGGTAATCACTTCATAATACATGTATATCAAACCATCATACATATACAGTGATGTATGTATTTCTCAATAACACAGAGGAAGAAAGGTCTCATGAACAGTAAATCATCTTCAGTAACACAAAGAAAATTTATATATATATATATATATATATATATATATATAAAGATTTATTTATTTATTTATTTTTTGGGCGGGGGTCGGGTTGTGAAGGGAGGGGAGTGGGCGGGCCACGTCTATTGGTCTTTCATTTCTCTATTTTCATCCGTCCTTGTTCCTTGGCTCCTGCGGGCCTCCCATCGCGGTGGTGTCTGTTGTCGCAGAGCGCTGGCTCTGGGCGCATGCGCTCCAGAGCTCGAGATCGGTGATTGGACACATCAGTCCAGCCGCTTCGCGGCACGTGGGATCCTCCCAGGCCAGGGATCGAACGGGCGCCCCTTGCACTGCAAGGCGGTGTCCTTATCCACTGGACCACCAGGGGAAGCCCAAATTTCTATTTTTTAATGAGAACAACAAAAAGAGATTTTGGTCCCAGAAGCATGGGAGCAAGTGGCATAATATGTGAAATATGGACCCCAAAGTCTAGGCCATTAAAAACTAGTCAGGGGAGGGAGGGAAGGTATGGCTAGGTAAGCATCTTATTTAAAAGCAATGGAGGGCTTCCCTGGTGGTCCAGTGGGTAAGGACACCGCCTTGCAGTGCAAGGGGCGCTGGTTCGATCCCTGGCCTGGGAAGATCCCACGTGCTGCGGAGCGTCTGGACCCATGTGTCCAATTACCGAGCCGGAGCTCTGGAGCGCATGTGCCCAGAGGTGGTGCTCTGCGACAACAGAGGCCACCGTGATGGGAGGCCCACACAGGCCAAAGAACAAAGATGGATGAAAATAGACAAATGAAAATTCAACAGAAGTGGCCCGCCTGCCCTCCTCCCTCCCACTCCCCTCAAAAATAAATAAATAAATAAATGTTAAAGAAAAATTAAAATAAAAGCAATGGAAACTGGTTGGGGGGTTCCTAAGTTACTTATAAAATCAAACAAAATTTTTATCATTAAAACTTGTCATTTGACAGGGCTTCCCTGGTGGTCCAGTGAGTGAAGAGCCCGCCTTGCAGTGCAAGGGGCACAAGTTGATCCCTGGCCCAGGAAGATCCCACATGCCATGGAGCAGCTGGATCAGTGTGCCCAAATTATGAGTCTGCACTCTGGAGTGTATGTGCCCAGAGCTGGTGCTCTGCAAGGAGAGAGGCCTCTGCAATGGGAGGCTCACACAGGCCAAAGAATAAAGATGGATGAAAATAAATAAATAAAAAACTAATAAAAGGGATTAAAAAAACAACAACAACAAAAAAAAACCCCACCTATCATTTGAATCACTGTGGGTAACCTCTGGCCCATCAAATGAGTAGATGCTTATTTTCCCCAACTCATGTGCTACAAAGGAACTCTTCTTCTATCAACCTCTTCAGCAAGAAATAATATGTCAACACTCAGCAAAGCTTAACATCGTGAAGCTGGAAGAATGTGGGTGAGCAAATTTTGAAGTTTATCAAACCTGACAATTTAATATTTATGTAAGCTGCAAGTGCTAAGCATAATTGAACTTAACTATTGGTTTAGGTTTAATGAGATATGAATTTAAATTATCATAATTTTGCCAGCTCTTTGAGCTCACTCAACTGAACTAGGGGAAATGTGGAGAGCACCTTTCTACCTCACCAAAACAACTGTGAAGATGACCTGAAATCTTTGGGTCCAAGAATGCAGATTTCCTTCATTTCACAAAAAGGAAGAGCTTCAGTGAAGATCATTGGAAAACACTGGCTGCAATCAGAAAACTCGGGTTTTAATTCCAGCTCTGCTAGTTACTGTGAGACCTTGGGCAAGTTATTAAACCTGTAAAAGCCTCAGTTTCTTTGAAAATACGAACGAGGCCAACCATTCAAGATTACTGTGAGGCTGAACAGAGGCCTATGCCCATGACATGTGGCGGTCAATGCCTGCTATTTGCTGTTAGTCTTCATGTGCTTTTCTGCTTCAAAGGACATAACCCAGTCGGAGGCCTTTCTGCTCATCACCACGAAATTCAGCAACACAACCATATTGTACTTACTAGTTGACTGCCCTCCGGCTACTATTAAGTGACCTCTGATACAGTCAGTAGCCCATAATTAAGTCATTTGACAGGGCTTCCCTGGTGGTCCAGTGAGTGAAGAGCCCGCCTTGCAGTGCAAGGGGCACAAGTTGATCCCTGGCCCAGGAAGATCCCACATGCCATGGAGCAGCTGGATCAGTGTGCCCAAATTATGAGTCTGCACTCTGGAGTGTATGTGCCCAGAGCTGGTGCTCTGCAAGGAGAGAGGCCTCTGCAATGGGAGGCTCACACAGGCCAAAGAATAAAGATGGATGAAAATAAATAAATAAAAAACTAATAAAAGGGATTAAAAAAACAACAACAACAAAAAAAAACCCCACCTATCATTTGAATCACTGTGGGTAACCTCTGGCCCATCAAATGAGTAGATGCTTATTTTCCCCAACTCATGTGCTACAAAGGAACTCTTCTTCTATCAACCTCTTCAGCAAGAAATAATATGTCAACACTCAGCAAAGCTTAACATCGTGAAGCTGGAAGAATGTGGGTGAGCAAATTTTGAAGTTTATCAAACCTGACAATTTAATATTTATGTAAGCTGCAAGTGCTAAGCATAATTGAACTTAACTATTGGTTTAGGTTTAATGAGATATGAATTTAAATTATCATAATTTTGCCAGCTCTTTGAGCTCACTCAACTGAACTAGGGAAATGTGAGAGCACCTTTCTACCTCACCAAAACAACTGTGAAGATGACCTGAAATCTTTGGGTCCAAGAATGCAGATTTCCTTCATTTCACAAAAAGGAAGAGCTTCAGTGAAGATCATTGGAAAACACTGGCTGCAATCAGAAAACTCGGGTTTTAATTCCAGCTCTGCTAGTTACTGTGAGACCTTGGGCAAGTTATTAAACCTGTAAAAGCCTCAGTTTCTTTGAAAATACGAACGAGGCCAACCATTCAAGATTACTGTGAGGCTGAACAGAGGCCTATGCCCATGACATGTGGCGGTCAATGCCTGCTATTTGCTGTTAGTCTTCATGTGCTTTTCTGCTTCAAAGGACATAACCCAGTCGGAGGCCTTTCTGCTCATCACCACGAAATTCAGCAACACAACCATATTGTACTTACTAGTTGACTGCCCTCCGGCTACTATTAAGTGACCTCTGATACAGTCAGTAGCCCATAATTAAGAAGCCCAAGGAAAGCCATAGCACAGATGAGCCCTTTCTTGGCGAAAGGGAGTGGTGCTGAGAGAACTAGTCCATCCTTGAAAACCTAAAAGGATGAGTCTTTTCACTTGCGTTTACTGCCTCTATAAATCCAAGTACAATGAATTGGTCCATATATGTGGACACCTTCTCTAAGAGGGAATGTCTAAACTCTAGAAAGGAGAAAGCAGATTCTGAAGGAACAAAACAGGAGAGGAGGGATGTGGTCTAGATAGGAATTTAAATACACACCCGAACACACACACACTCATACTAAAATAAAAGGCCTCACATGGGACAATCAGCATGGGTCTGTAATTAGAGAATACTAATGCCAGCAGGGATCTGAGAGTAATCACCCCAGGCTAGCCTTCTCATTTTATACAGAAGGGAACAGCGACCAAGAGAAGGGAAATTGTTACCTGATGATAGCATCTTATGTGGATCTGTCAGCCTAACAAGAGATGTGAAGCACATGTAAAGACATCTGTTCCTTGTGCGAGGCATCAAGAATTCAGGTCATAAGGTGCATAAGAGAGAGGAAATGCATTTTCAACTTACTTCCAGAGTGTAAATAAACAAATCTAGGAGGAGGAAAAACCAGCCCTAGATGCCACTGAGTGGACCAAGTATGATTTTGCTGCTCATGCTCGATATTCTGAAATTAATCCTGCCTGTCTCCCTTTCTTCCCAAGCCTTCTCCAATCTCATGTCTTACATGACCACACTACACACTATTTTCATTTTATTTCCTTCTAGAGAGATCATTTGCGGGGGCGGGGGGGGGGGTAAAAATGTTAATCTATCTTTAATTGGAGGATAATTGCTTTAAATTGCTGTGTTGGTTTTCTACCCTACATCAACATGAGTCAGCTATAGGAATACATATTTGCCCTCCCTCCCAGTCCCCACCTCATCCAATCCCTCCCAGTTGCCACAGAGCACTGTGTTTGAGCTCCCTGCCTCATGTAGAAAATTCCCACTGGCTACCTATTTTACATATGATAATGTATATTCCCATGCTGCTCTCTTAATGTGTCCCACCCTCTCCTTCTCCCACTGTGTCCACAAGTCTGTTTTCTATATCTGTATCCCTATTGCTGGCCTGTAAATAGGTTCATCAGTACCATCTTAGAAAGATCACTGTTACTGTTGATACAATAACCTTATCTCTCTTACCTATCTAGTGGTCACAATTTAAATTTGAGCTTTCAAAGTACTCACAACATAGATCACTTAAGACTACGACAAAATCCAAATTTTACAGGGAAGTCCCTTTACAGAACAGTTACAGTTTTTCCTTAGACTTGATTTAAGAATCCTTCACTCTGGAGTGGATGCTTCCCTGGTGGCTCAGATGGTCAAGACTTCACCTGCAATGCAGGAAACCAAGTTCAATCCCTGGGTCTGGAAGATCTCCTGGGAAAAGGTTCAATCAGCATGGGTCTGTAATTAGAGAATACTAATGCCAGCAGGGATCTGAGAGTAATCACCCCAGGCTAGCCTTCTCATTTTATACAGAAGGAACAGCGACCAAGAGAAGGGAAATTGTTACCTGATGATAGCATCTTATGTGGATCTGTCAGCCTAACAAGAGATGTGAAGCACATGTAAAGACATCTGTTCCTTGTGCGAGGCATCAAGAATTCAGGTCATAAGGTGCATAAGAGAGAGGAAATGCATTTTCAACTTACTTCCAGAGTGTAAATAAACAAATCTAGGAGGAGGAAAAACCAGCCCTAGATGCCACTGAGTGGACCAAGTATGATTTTGCTGCTCATGCTCGATATTCTGAAATTAATCCTGCCTGTCTCCCTTTCTTCCCAAGCCTTCTCCAATCTCATGTCTTACATGACCACACTACACACTATTTTCATTTTATTTCCTTCTAGAGAGATCATTTGCGGGGGCGGGGGGGGGGGTAAAAATGTTAATCTATCTTTAATTGGAGGATAATTGCTTTAAATTGCTGTGTTGGTTTTCTACCCTACATCAACATGAGTCAGCTATAGGAATACATATTTGCCCTCCCTCCCAGTCCCCACCTCATCCAATCCCTCCCAGTTGCCACAGAGCACTGTGTTTGAGCTCCCTGCCTCATGTAGAAAATTCCCACTGGCTACCTATTTTACATATGATAATGTATATTCCCATGCTGCTCTCTTAATGTGTCCCACCCTCTCCTTCTCCCACTGTGTCCACAAGTCTGTTTTCTATATCTGTATCCCTATTGCTGGCCTGTAAATAGGTTCATCAGTACCATCTTAGAAAGATCACTGTTACTGTTGATACAATAACCTTATCTCTCTTACCTATCTAGTGGTCACAATTTAAATTTGAGCTTTCAAAGTACTCACAACATAGATCACTTAAGACTACGACAAAATCCAAATTTTACAGGGAAGTCCCTTTACAGAACAGTTACAGTTTTTCCTTAGACTTGATTTAAGAATCCTTCACTCTGGAGTGGATGCTTCCCTGGTGGCTCAGATGGTCAAGACTTCACCTGCAATGCAGGAAACCAAGTTCAATCCCTGGTTCAGGAAGATCTCCTGAAGAAGGAATGGCAACCCATTCCAGTATTCTTGCCTGGAAAATTCCATGGACAGTGGAGCCTGGCAGGCTTTGGTCCGTGGGGTCACAAAGAGTCAGATAGGACTGAAACGGCTTAGCACAGAGCACCCATGCACACAACCCCTAGAAGTAGGACAGCAGCCTCAGTTAAGGAAACATCTATCTGAACACTTGATTTCAACAACAGGCAGTTGGGGCTGAAGTAGAATGGTCCATAAAAATAATGGTAAAATAAAATAATGTCCCCTGCCCACAATGCCACCTGCAATGGAGGATGATCGACCCCTAGGATACTTCTGCTGTCAAAGGAAAGCTACCCCAATAATATAAGGAAACATTCATTTCATTAGAGCCTGAGGCAAATCTAGGATCTGTAGTTCTAAAGAAGCATTAAAAATAACCTTAAGGAAAATTTTCATGCTGTAGTTGACTTTCTGAGAAACTTTTCTGTTGTTGTTATTGTTGCATTTTCACATGTCAAATATAATCTGACTCAAGTTAACATGGAGAGTCCCTGCCACACTTGGGCTGCAAATATCTGTGATCATAGGATGTCAGTCTTGAACACTGCATTGTAACCACACGTTCCTGGGCAAAGTCATTCTGTTACTTAATTCAACATAAAGCTCAGAACAAAGCTTAACATTTCTAGACAGTTTTACAAGATTTCTAGATTCTCATGTAGAATGTATCTACACAATGTGTCCCACTCTTCCCACTGTGTGTTTTCTATATCTGTATCCCTATTGCTGGCCTGTAAATAGGTTCATCAGTACCATCTTAGAAAGATCACTGTTACTGTTGATACAATAACCTTATCTCTCTTACCTATCTAGTGGTCACAATTTAAATTTGAGCTTTCAAAGTACTCACAACATAGATCACTTAAGACTACGACAAAATCCAAATTTTACAGGGAAGTCCCTTTACAGAACAGTTACAGTTTTTCCTTAGACTTGATTTAAGAATCCTTCACTCTGGAGTGGATGCTTCCCTGGTGGCTCAGATGGTCAAGACTTCACCTGCAATGCAGGAAACCAAGTTCAATCCCTGGTTCAGGAAGATCTCCTGAAGAAGGAATGGCAACCCATTCCAGTATTCTTGCCTGGAAAATTCCATGGACAGTGGAGCCTGGCAGGCTTTGGTCCGTGGGGTCACAAAGAGTCAGATAGGACTGAAACGGCTTAGCACAGAGCACCCATGCACACAACCCCTAGAAGTAGGACAGCAGCCTCAGTTAAGGAAACATCTATCTGAACACTTGATTTCAACAACAGGCAGTTGGGGCTGAAGTAGAATGGTCCATAAAAATAATGGTAAAATAAAATAATGTCCCCTGCCCACAATGCCACCTGCAATGGAGGATGATCGACCCCTAGGATACTTCTGCTGTCAAAGGAAAGCTACCCCAATAATATAAGGAAACATTCATTTCATTAGAGCCTGAGGCAAATCTAGGATCTGTAGTTCTAAAGAAGCATTAAAAATAACCTTAAGGAAAATTTTCATGCTGTAGTTGACTTTCTGAGAAACTTTTCTGTTGTTGTTATTGTTGCATTTTCACATGTCAAATATAATCTGACTCAAGTTAACATGGAGAGTCCCTGCCACACTTGGGCTGCAAATATCTGTGATCATAGGATGTCAGTCTTGAACACTGCATTGTAACCACACGTTCCTGGGCAAAGTCATTCTGTTACTTAATTCAACATAAAGCTCAGAACAAAGCTTAACATTTCTAGACAGTTTTACAAGATTTCTAGATTCTCATGTAGAATGTATCTACACAATTACAAAGGAAAGTGAAGAATCTTACCGTTACACTATTCACCTGGGCACTATGCATAATTAAATTAATCAAGCCCCAAAGTAAATTTTAGAGATAGGACTTACCCAGTTTAGCTGTCTCCAGCAGAAGTAAAACAACTGTGGAGTCTGAAACTTTAGCAAGGCATCTGGCTTATGTTAGAGGAGAAGTAGCACAAGGAACCTGGGTATGGGGAACGTGATAGTCTCAAATCCTGGTATGCTGCTCAGCAAAACATCATTTTAGGGCTGCCTGCCACCCAGAAAAGTACATGTTAGGGAGAACTGTCACCCAGAAAAGCACATATTCATCTTTAGGTGACGGGCAGGCTCCTAGTCACTTAGAGTCCCTCAGACACCCTCGCAGTCTCTGCCATAGCTTCTGGCTCACCCTTCCTCGGCCACACAGCATCTGGCATGTGATCAGCCAGCTACACTTATCAAATTAGCCAGAATGCAGGAAAATCTCCACTGGGTTGAGTGAAAGATCGAATGACCCTGTTACATTAGTGATGGCAAGTGGATGATATAAATAAAATATTTAAAATTTTAGGTCTTCTAATCCATGAACTTGCATAACTTTTCATTTATTTATGTCTTCTTTAATTTCTTTTGTAAGTGATTTATAGTTTTCAGTGTACGAGTCTTTCACTGACTTAAGTTTATTTCTAAGTTCTTCATTCTTTTTGATGCTACTGTAAATGGGATTGCTAACTTAATTTCCTTTTAGATAGTTGTTAATGACTAGGAATCTGTTAGTTCTAAAGAAGCATTAAAAATAACCTTAAGGAAAATTTTCATGCTGTAGTTGACTTTCTGAGAAACTTTTCTGTTGTTGTTATTGTTGCATTTTCACATGTCAAATATAATCTGACTCAAGTTAACATGGAGAGTCCCTGCCACACTTGGGCTGCAAATATCTGTGATCATAGGATGTCAGTCTTGAACACTGCATTGTAACCACACGTTCCTGGGCAAAGTCATTCTGTTACTTAATTCAACATAAAGCTCAGAACAAAGCTTAACATTTCTAGACAGTTTTACAAGATTTCTAGATTCTCATGTAGAATGTATCTACACAATTACAAAGGAAAGTGAAGAATCTTACCGTTACACTATTCACCTGGGCACTATGCATAATTAAATTAATCAAGCCCCAAAGTAAATTTTAGAGATAGGACTTACCCAGTTTAGCTGTCTCCAGCAGAAGTAAAACAACTGTGGAGTCTGAAACTTTAGCAAGGCATCTGGCTTATGTTAGAGGAGAAGTAGCACAAGGAACCTGGGTATGGGGAACGTGATAGTCTCAAATCCTGGTATGCTGCTCAGCAAAACATCATTTTAGGGCTGCCTGCCACCCAGAAAAGTACATGTTAGGGAGAACTGTCACCCAGAAAAGCACATATTCATCTTTAGGTGACGGGCAGGCTCCTAGTCACTTAGAGTCCCTCAGACACCCTCGCAGTCTCTGCCATAGCTTCTGGCTCACCCTTCCTCGGCCACACAGCATCTGGCATGTGATCAGCCAGCTACACTTATCAAATTAGCCAGAATGCAGGAAAATCTCCACTGGGTTGAGTGAAAGATCGAATGACCCTGTTACATTAGTGATGGCAAGTGGATGATATAAATAAAATATTTAAAATTTTAGGTCTTCTAATCCATGAACTTGCATAACTTTTCATTTATTTATGTCTTCTTTAATTTCTTTTGTAAGTGATTTATAGTTTTCAGTGTACGAGTCTTTCACTGACTTAAGTTTATTTCTAAGTTCTTCATTCTTTTTGATGCTACTGTAAATGGGATTGCTAACTTAATTTCCTTTTAGATAGTTGTTAATGAATAGATTGTTTCTGTTGAAAAACTAAAATAAACCTAAGAGAAATGTTTTTAAAGAGAAATGTTTGATTATCTTAATTCTGGAGGCTTTAATGGGCACTTTTCCTCAGGGGTCATCATGAATGGGGTCATAGGTTTTTTATTTCTCAAGTAATAAAGAATAAGTGGTCCAAGAGAGAGAATTAGCACAGGTTGACATGGTTGAGGCATTTCACATACTGGTGAGACTATGACATGACTTCTTAGTGAAAGAGACAGGTCAAGTAAAGGCTTCTCCCTTTTGCCCACATGACATCCCTAAAGCCAGAAGGCCAATGTTATCAGAAACAAAGTCCAAGGTGACCATAAAATCAACATCAAAACCTCTAAGAGATCTTGTCTCCTCTTGTCTCATTCTCAGTGAATGAGAATTTTAAATTCATCTCCTTAATAAATCCAAATTGGCTAAACTAATGCTGTTTTCCTTTATTTGAATAAAACTGATGTTGCAGGAAACGAGTCATGTTAAGTTTGTACCTTCACATACACCTGGCTGGGTCCAGGACCTTGATACATTATTATGGCAGCACTGGATGGGATGGTTGATAAGTCACTTCAAAAAGGTCAGTAGCACAGTAAAGGCGAAGGACACAGGCTCTGAAGTCTGGGTTTGTCCAAGGTCTGCTCCTCACTTTGTAGTCTCGGGCATTTCATCTTACCTTAATTCCTGCATTTATAAATTGTGGAAAATATGACCCATTTGGTGGACTTATCACAGGAATAAACTGAGCTAATATGCGACAAACAGTTAACGTGATACCTGTAACAAGCAGATGCTCAGAGCATGCATGGTAGCTCTCATTACTGTGGGAAGCTCTCTGACCATGCAGACAAGATCTACAAAACATGAGCAAGGCAGCATTTCTCCTAAAACAGAGCACTTAAAGAGCAAAATTAAATAAAAACATTAAATCAACAAAAAATCTAATTTTGGTCAATTTAATTCTATTTTATTTTACTAAAACTTTGAATATTGTGATTAATAAATAACCCTACAATAAATGGTTTGCCAATGATTCACAGAAATAAAAGGCATCCCTGAGTTCTCTCTAGTTTTGTAATCACTTGACATTTCCTCTCTTTTACCCATACTTATTGCTTCCTTATAGAAATAACATACAGAGTAAAACATTTCAGGATATTTCCCACATTTAAAATGTCAACACTAATGTTGAATAAGACAAGATTAGCTTTATATTAAGCTCTGATTGTGAACTGAGCTACAAAGATTAATGCTACTTCAGGCTACTCATTAGTAAAATGAGCAAAGCCTTGCTACATCAGGACTGGTATTGAGATTAAATGAGTGAATACACAAATTAAAGTGGCAAAGAATTGAAGCTTGCCAATTGTGGTGCTGGATAGTTGAGGATCCCTTGGACAACAAGGAGATCAAACCAGTCAATCCTAAATGAAATCAACCTGAATATTGATTGCAAGGACTGATGTTAAAGTTGAAGCCCCATAACTTTGGCTACCTGATGTGAAGAACCAACTCACTGGACAAGACCCTGGTGCTAAAGAATGACTGAAGGCAAAGGAGAGGAGGGCAGCAGAGGATAACATGGTTAGATACAGTCACTGACTCAGTGGGCATGAATCTGAGCAAACTTCGGGAGATAGTGAAAGACACCCTAGCATACAGCAGTCTATGGGCTTGCAAAGAGTCAGACATGACCTAGCGACTGAACAACCACAACAAAGTGGCTTGTTAAGCATAAGGACAATGCCCATTTCTAGCATTTTAGCACAGCAGTGCAGATTTTAAGCCTATTATTTTTGTTGCTTACTATTATCATTAGTTGTGTGGACATTTTACTTCCAGAACCTCTGTCTCCCATCCATGAGGTGGAAGAAATACTTCATAGGATTGCTGAGAAAAGCATAGTATATGATAGACAGTTTGCTCATAAATGGGGACTGTTACTATTAATTTCAGTCTTCAGGAAGAAAACGTGAAGCACTAGAAGGCATTTAGTTACTGTCATTTCAATACACACTGTTGATTTTAGGATAGGGTCCCAACACTCAGCTCAGAACTCTATCTATATCACATGGTCTCCTACAAATATCTGAATAAGCACAAGGGCTGACAAATTTTTTTGGTCAATTTAATTCTATTTTATTTTACTAAAACTTTGAATATTGTGATTAATAAATAACCCTACAATAAATGGTTTGCCAATGATTCACAGAAATAAAAGGCATCCCTGAGTTCTCTCTAGTTTTGTAATCACTTGACATTTCCTCTCTTTTACCCATACTTATTGCTTCCTTATAGAAATAACATACAGAGCAAAACATTTCAGGATATTTCCCACATTTAAAATGTCAACACTAATGTTGAATAAGACAAGATTAGCTTTATATTAAGCTCTGATTGTGAACTGAGCTACAAAGATTAATGCTACTTCAGGCTACTCATTAGTAAAATGAGCAAAGCCTTGCTACATCAGGACTGGTATTGAGATTAAATGAGTGAATACACAAATTAAAGTGGCAAAGAATTGAAGCTTGCCAATTGTGGTGCTGGATAGTTGAGGATCCCTTGGACAACAAGGAGATCAAACCAGTCAATCCTAAATGAAATCAACCTGAATATTGATTGCAAGGACTGATGTTAAAGTTGAAGCCCCATAACTTTGGCTACCTGATGTGAAGAACCAACTCACTGGACAAGACCCTGGTGCTAAAGAATGACTGAAGGCAAAGGAGAGGAGGGCAGCAGAGGATAACATGGTTAGATACAGTCACTGACTCAGTGGGCATGAATCTGAGCAAACTTCGGGAGATAGTGAAAGACACCCTAGCATACAGCAGTCTATGGGCTTGCAAAGAGTCAGACATGACCTAGCGACTGAACAACCACAACAAAGTGGCTTGTTAAGCATAAGGACAATGCCCATTTCTAGCATTTTAGCACAGCAGTGCAGATTTTAAGCCTATTATTTTTGTTGCTTACTATTATCATTAGTTGTGTGGACATTTTACTTCCAGAACCTCTGTCTCCCATCCATGAGGTGGAAGAAATACTTCATAGGATTGCTGAGAAAAGCATAGTATATGATAGACAGTTTGCTCATAAATGGGGACTGTTACTATTAATTTCAGTCTTCAGGAAGAAAACGTGAAGCACTAGAAGGCATTTAGTTACTGTCATTTCAATACACACTGTTGATTTTAGGATAGGGTCCCAACACTCAGCTCAGAACTCTATCTATATCACATGGTCTCCTACAAATATCTGAATCCAAGCTAAGCACAAGGGCTGACAGTGCTTTCCCCTTTTCATTTTCATTAGATAAAATGAAAATTGAAATGGTGCAATAATAACCTGGAGAGACAGGGTGTGGAGGGAGGAGAGAGGGGTTTTCAGGACAGAGGCGGTGCAAGTATACCTATGTCCAATTCATGTTGATGTATGGAAAATCCATCACAACACTGTAAAGTGATTATCTTGCAATTAAATAAATATTTTTAAAAAGCTAAAAAATTAAAGATAAAGAATAAAACCATACATATAAAGTAAACTAAAAGGATATCTTGTACTGGACATGGAACAAAGTCCATATTTTATAATAATTCTAAATGGAGTCTAATCTTTAAAAATCGTGAATCACCCTGTTGTAAACTTACATAATATTATACATCTACTTCAATAAAAAATTAAAAAGATAATAAAACAAAAAATAAAATAAAACACTGTATTCAAAAGGCCTCTTTTAAGGGTTTTTGTAGCATGCTCTGTTTCAGCATCACTAACAATAAAGTACAGTGCAGGGCTTCCCTGGTGGTCCAGTGGGTAAAGACACCGCCTTGCAGTGCAAGGGGCGCCGGTTTGATCTCTGGCCTGGGAAGATCCCACGTGCCACGGAGCGGCCGGACCCATGTGTCCAATTACCGAGCCAGAGCTCTGGAGCGCATGCGCCCAGAGCCGGTGCTCTGCAACAACAGAGGCCACTGTGATGGGAGGCCCACAGGAGCCAAAGAACAAAGATGGATGAAAATAAATAAATGAAAGATCAATAGAAGTGGCCCGCCCGCCCCTCTCCCTCCCCACCTCGCCCCCTCTCAAAAAAAAAATAATAAAAAAATAAAAATAAAGTACAGTGTATTTTTTAACAGGTTGCAACGTAGCCTCATAGTGATAGATTCATATGATCTGGCATGGAAACACAGGCAAGGCATTGTCCTGTAAAAATAAACCCAAACTGACGAGCAATTCATATGATTCTATTGGTTCAAGTAATATACACCTCAACTATAAAGCCTATTTATGTGTTACACAGCTATTAAACTATAGTATACTGAGTATTTGGGGAGATATATTTAGTATTTAGTATATAGATGTATTTAGTACAGTATACCACAGTATACTCAGTATACTGAGATTTGGGGAAATGTACAACAAACTGCTACTTTTGAGCAATGAAGTGATAAAGAGCATTTTTCATTGTTTTATTTCTACGCGATTTGAAATATTTTCAAAGCGAATGTATTTATGGATCATTTATCTATGCTTCACAAATAAAAAGCAACATTGAAAATGAGGAAATTTTGCATTATCTTTCATAAAAGACTATTCAGAGGGTTTAACAATTATCTCAAGTGTGATCACTTAAAATTAGAATTAATGACTTTGAATAATGATATGTTCTATAATTAGCAATTGCATTAATAAGACTTAGTACAGAGCATTAGATTTCAAAATTTTCATAAAAAGAATTATTGATGTCACATCAATAGCTAAGTTTCCATATTTATATTTACCATTCTCTCATTCTATAATAAACACCTAAGATTTAATCAATTAATAAAGGGCTTATATTTTATTTTTTATTTTTTTTTTAAAGATTTATTTATTTATTTATTTGGGGGGGTCGGGTTGGGGAGGGAGGGGAGTGGGCGGGCCACTTCTATTGGTCTTTCATTTCTCTATTTTCATTCGTCTTCGTTCTTTGGCTCCTGTGGGCCTCCCATCACGGTGGCGTCTGTCGTTGCAGAGTGCCGGCTCTGGGCGCATGCGCTCCAGAGCTCTGGCTCGGTAATTGGACACATGGGTCCAGCCGCTCTGCGGCACGTGGGATCTTCCCAGGCCAGGACTCGAACCGGCGTCCCTTGCTCTGCAAGGCGGTGTCCTTACCCACTGGACCACCAGGGGAAGCCCATATTTTATTTTTATCTTGTCTGTGTGGGGCATAGTTTTAGTATTCTCTAGCACCCAATACATAATAGGCATTCAACACACATGGCTTTTGAAAAGACCAAATAACAAATGTAAAAATTACATACATATTAAGACAAAGTTACATAGGCCATATTTTAAAAAACAGACTGCATTCTTTTGTCTCAGTGGCCTTATCCACTTCTGGAAGAAGGGAGAAGAGTAGAAATAGAGAAGGATGGACCCTGATGCTAAAGATGTAAAGGTTACTACTACATGCCTTCCTCCTAGGTAACAGAGCACTTCAACAACCATACTCACAGAGGCTACTCCTGTAGTGACTTTTTAACATTAAAAATAAATTTAAGTGGGAATAAAGGCAGATTAATATATTACGGCTTCATATAATCTCTGCCATCATCATGCTGTGTCATCTATCCAAGGGGCTTGAAGCCTCCACATCTCCAGGACCCCCAGAGAATAACTGCTCACTCTGCCTCCTAAAATTGCTCTGGCAATTTTCATGAAGCTGAGATCATTCCAGTATTCTCCCTGGGATCAATTCAAAACCCAGGCACGGGCTTCCCCTGGTGGTCCAGTGGGTAAGGACACTGCCTTGCAGTGCAAGGGGCACCGGTTCGATCCCTGGCCTGGAAATATCCCGCGTGCCGTGGAGCGGCTGGACCTATGTGTCCAATTACCGAGCCAGAGCTTTGGAGCACATGAGCCCAGAGCCAGTGCTCTGCAACGACAGAGGCCACCGCGATGGGAGGCCCACAGGAGCCAAAGAACAAAGACGGATGAAAATAGAGAAATGAAAAGACCAATAGAAGTGGCCTGCCCGCTCCCCTCCCTCCTCAACCCCCGCCCAAAAATAAATAAATAAATCTTTAAAAAAAAAAAAAAACAGGCACTTTCTAATCCTCACTGGGCTGTCAGAGCTCAAACAGAATGAGTTTAAACCCTCCTCCTCCTGACAGTGCACAGAGGCAGCCACCAACTCCGTGACTCCTTGTGCTATTTTTCTTAAGCCCCCAGGGGACCAGAAGACTTCCATTTCCACATTCTCAGGCCAACTCTTTTCTGTAAGAACTTCCTGAAATAAATAAATAGTCTATCTTCTTAGAAACAGTTCCTATTCAAAGAAGAATACAGCTATTCCTGAACCATTTTTGTTTTCTCTAACGTGTATTTAAAATTGAAGCCCTTCATAGTTTGGTAAATCTAGAAGGCAATGAATCAGAGAATACGGCTTCTATTTCTTTAGTTTTCGATACTATATTATCTTTGATATACTGCCCTTCAGACACAAGTATGATGTGAATGAATCCATTATTAGTAAATTCCATTTAAGTTAATTAGGCTTCCAAGAAGTAGCAAGAGCATCATGCTGACCAAGCTACAATTTTACTTGGCTATCCTCACAGCATCAATTATTAATCTGTGTAGTATCCGATCAGACTGAATACAGGCGGAGAAATTTCTCACTATGGACAAAACTCCACCCAATCAGAAGATGATCAATCCTCTGACTTCACTTGAGTCTCACGACAACAACTGCAGGAGCCAGTTGCTTTACTTGACCTCAGCTCGGTGACATTAATTTTGCACCGCTCTATGAAACAATGATGGAAGTGCCATACGTATTGATTTGGGAGCTACGAACAAATGTGAACAAGTCGCTGAATTCGTAAGTATGAAAATCATGAACAATAAAGATCATCTACTAGACAAGATAATCAATATTTTAATAAGTGCAAGGTAACGCCATTTCTTTTTCATAAAAGTGAACAATGTAGAATTCTACAAAGACTATCCTTACAAAGACTCCTGCTAAAAAGGAGTTTATGCAAAGGAAAAGAGGGGAATAAGAAGCCTGGAAATATGGGATTATGGACACCTAGGATGTCACTACATTCATCAAATCACTTACAAGGACAAGTAATTCCTCTGGCTGTCTGGTGGCCAAAGTGGAAGGCAGAGCTGCACCATCCTCTACTCTGAGTAGTCCTCACAGAGCAGGCAACTGCCCCAAAGGGAAGGGCCTCTGTCACTCTGAACTGGTTTCCCAACTCAAGGCACTTTAGAGGAAAGGAATGTCTGTCCGTGGACTCTCTTACTCCTTTTGTTAGACCTGTTAATTCTCACTTCATCTGGGGGAAAGGGAAAGACTTTTTTAACTTGCCTTTCTCACTGCCAGTCGGTTTTGATGATACTCAGCTGGCTTTAAACCCCCTTCCCAAAAGGCCACTTTCTGTAAGAACTTCCTGAAATAAATAAATAGTCTATCTTCTTAGAAACAGTTCCTATTCAAAGAAGAATACAGCTATTCCTGAACCATTTTTGTTTTCTCTAACGTGTATTTAAAATTGAAGCCCTTCATAGTTTGGTAAATCTAGAAGGCAATGAATCAGAGAATACGGCTTCTATTTCTTTAGTTTTCGATACTATATTATCTTTGATATACTGCCCTTCAGACACAAGTATGATGTGAATGAATCCATTATTAGTAAATTCCATTTAAGTTAATTAGGCTTCCAAGAAGTAGCAAGAGCATCATGCTGACCAAGCTACAATTTTACTTCGGCTATCCTCACAGCATCAATTATTAATCTGTGTAGTATCCGATCAGACTGAATACAGGCGGAGAAATTTCTCACTATGGACAAAACTCCACCCAATCAGAAGATGATCAATCCTCTGACTTCACTTGAGTCTCACGACAACAACTGCAGGAGCCAGTTGCTTTACTTGACCTCAGCTCGGTGACATTAATTTTGCACCGCTCTATGAAACAATGATGGAAGTGCCATACGTATTGATTTGGGAGCTACGAACAAATGTGAACAAGTCGCTGAATTCGTAAGTATGAAAATCATGAACAATAAAGATCATCTACTAGACAAGATAATCAATATTTTAATAAGTGCAAGGTAACGCCATTTCTTTTTCATAAAAGTGAACAATGTAGAATTCTACAAAGACTATCCTTACAAAGACTCCTGCTAAAAAGGAGTTTATGCAAAGGAAAAGAGGGGAATAAGAAGCCTGGAAATATGGGATTATGGACACCTAGGATGTCACTACATTCATCAAATCACTTACAAGGACAAGTAATTCCTCTGGCTGTCTGGTGGCCAAAGTGGAAGGCAGAGCTGCACCATCCTCTACTCTGAGTAGTCCTCACAGAGCAGGCAACTGCCCCAAAGGGAAGGGCCTCTGTCACTCTGAACTGGTTTCCCAACTCAAGGCACTTTAGAGGAAAGGAATGTCTGTCCGTGGACTCTCTTACTCCTTTTGTTAGACCTGTTAATTCTCACTTCATCTGGGGGAAAGGGAAAGACTTTTTTTTTAACTTGCCTTTCTCACTGCCAGTCGGTTTTGATGATACTCAGCTGGCTTTATGGAGAATGATATTTTAGACTACTCAAACACAGCTTAGCCACTGAAGCTGAGCCCAGAAGAAGAAAACACTCAAATAGCAATTTCAGCTTCAAAGATTGAAGAAAGATTATGCTCTCCTCAACACACACGTAACTCCCACGAGTATTAATGGGAGCTGTGGGAGACCACAGCTCAGAGAACATACCTCCATATCTGTTTGCTTAATGAGCATGCAATTAAACCAAGTCTTTCAAAGAGGGGATAGTAAGTACACCCAGTACTCCAGCAAAATCAATGACATTCACTTTGAGAAAGGAAGCTATCACTTCTACTTAAACATGAAGAAGGGGCTGTCCATATTAGGTCTGTTTTCATTTCATTTATCCCATTAGGTATAAACAAGGGCCTTTCATTACATTTTAGAAAAAAGAATTATTCTTCAATTTTAAAAGTTTGGATATATGTTTTCAGAAGCATTATTTCATGCTGCTTAACAAATTATGCACAGTAGTAAAAACATCTAATAAGACCAAGACCATCTTAAGTGAATTTCCTAAACAAAAACTCTAGCATGGCATCTATATACAGTCAGTGCCTTTTCCTGTCTTCTACTTAGTAACTTTATTATAACATAAAGTTGGGAAAAAACTAATTTCACACACTCCCAAAAAATCAATTTGAGAAGAAAATGCTTGCCTCAAATAATAAGTTAGTTTATATTGGGAAATAATGATTTTTTTTCTTGATCTCTTTCTAAAGAGATTTGTCCATAGTTTTCAGCATGGAATCAATATACGTTATAGCTTCAATAAATTATCAATATATGTTAGGTAGTCTGTTGTACATTCACAGTCTTGATCATCCCTCCATCGAGAAAACAATTGTGAGTGAATTACAGAGCAGGCAACTGCCCCAAAGGGAAGGGCCTCTGTCACTCTGAACTGGTTTCCCAACTCAAGGCACTTTAGAGGAAAGGAATGTCTGTCCGTGGACTCTCTTACTCCTTTTGTTAGACCTGTTAATTCTCACTTCATCTGGGGGAAAGGGAAAGACTTTTTTTTTAACTTGCCTTTCTCACTGCCAGTCGGTTTTGATGATACTCAGCTGGCTTTATGGAGAATGATATTTTAGACTACTCAAACACAGCTTAGCCACTGAAGCTGAGCCCAGAAGAAGAAAACACTCAAATAGCAATTTCAGCTTCAAAGATTGAAGAAAGATTATGCTCTCCTCAACACACACGTAACTCCCACGAGTATTAATGGGAGCTGTGGGAGACCACAGCTCAGAGAACATACCTCCATATCTGTTTGCTTAATGAGCATGCAATTAAACCAAGTCTTTCAAAGAGGGGATAGTAAGTACACCCAGTACTCCAGCAAAATCAATGACATTCACTTTGAGAAAGGAAGCTATCACTTCTACTTAAACATGAAGAAGGGGCTGTCCATATTAGGTCTGTTTTCATTTCATTTATCCCATTAGGTATAAACAAGGGCCTTTCATTACATTTTAGAAAAAAGAATTATTCTTCAATTTTAAAAGTTTGGATATATGTTTTCAGAAGCATTATTTCATGCTGCTTAACAAATTATGCACAGTAGTAAAAACATCTAATAAGACCAAGACCATCTTAAGTGAATTTCCTAAACAAAAACTCTAGCATGGCATCTATATACAGTCAGTGCCTTTTCCTGTCTTCTACTTAGTAACTTTATTATAACATAAAGTTGGGAAAAAACTAATTTCACACACTCCCAAAAAATCAATTTGAGAAGAAAATGCTTGCCTCAAATAATAAGTTAGTTTATATTGGGAAATAATGATTTTTTTTCTTGATCTCTTTCTAAAGAGATTTGTCCATAGTTTTCAGCATGGAATCAATATACGTTATAGCTTCAATAAATTATCAATATATGTTAGGTAGTCTGTTGTACATTCACAGTCTTGATCATACCTCCATCGAGAAAACAATTGTGAGTGAATTACTACCGTTTAAAATAATTCATTTTCTGCTTTTCCCACATTCTCCCTTTTAATGAAAAGTTCATGAATAATAATCTTGATATTTTATAAAAAACATTTACTTAAGCAACTTCAAATAGAAATAAACTATTGATCTTGTAGTGACACATATTAGAAATCTTTTTTATTCCTTTAAACATCATTTCTGAACTCTCTAATTACATGAGAAACTAAGGCTTCCATAGGTACTAGATCATAAATACAAATCAACTGAATTGCAACAGGCCAAAGAACTTGTCAGAAAGAAAACACTGTTTCTTTCAAGCTACAGGAGTGCTAAGCTGTCAGGAGACTTTTCAAAATGTAACCTGGCAGATGAACTAAGTAAAAATTTCATTTTTAAATTTCATCAAATATAGTTTCCATAACATCATTTTGTATTTAATCTTTAATACCTTCCTTACAAGTTTGCTAGAAACCATCTTTTCATAGGATTTTAAAGCCAGTGTGTTAAAGAATGGAGCATCTCAAAATTGAACATAGTGATCCCTGACTACAGATTCTATGGAAGACTGAAAAATGAATGATAAAGACAGATGAGACACTGTGGTTAAATTATTAATGATGGCAAATGTGAGAAGGAATTCATCATTTCCTATCAAGAAAAAGACTGTGGTTTGTTTCTATCAGGCACACAACGTAAATCATAAAGTTAATACTCTCAAATAAGACCAAGACCATCTTAAGTGAATTTCCTAAACAAAAACTCTAGCATGGCATCTATATACAGTCAGTGCCTTTTCCTGTCTTCTACTTAGTAACTTTATTATAACATAAAGTTGGGAAAAAACTAATTTCACACACTCCCAAAAAATCAATTTGAGAAGAAAATGCTTGCCTCAAATAATAAGTTAGTTTATATTGGGAAATAATGATTTTTTTTCTTGATCTCTTTCTAAAGAGATTTGTCCATAGTTTTCAGCATGGAATCAATATACGTTATAGCTTCAATAAATTATCAATATATGTTAGGTAGTCTGTTGTACATTCACAGTCTTGATCATACCTCCATCGAGAAAACAATTGTGAGTGAATTACTACCGTTTAAAATAATTCATTTTCTGCTTTTCCCACATTCTCCCTTTTAATGAAAAGTTCATGAATAATAATCTTGATATTTTATAAAAAACATTTACTTAAGCAACTTCAAATAGAAATAAACTATTGATCTTGTAGTGACACATATTAGAAATCTTTTTTATTCCTTTAAACATCATTTCTGAACTCTCTAATTACATGAGAAACTAAGGCTTCCATAGGTACTAGATCATAAATACAAATCAACTGAATTGCAACAGGCCAAAGAACTTGTCAGAAAGAAAACACTGTTTCTTTCAAGCTACAGGAGTGCTAAGCTGTCAGGAGACTTTTCAAAATGTAACCTGGCAGATGAACTAAGTAAAAATTTCATTTTTAAATTTCATCAAATATAGTTTCCATAACATCATTTTGTATTTAATCTTTAATACCTTCCTTACAAGTTTGCTAGAAACCATCTTTTCATAGGATTTTAAAGCCAGTGTGTTAAAGAATGGAGCATCTCAAAATTGAACATAGTGATCCCTGACTACAGATTCTATGGAAGACTGAAAAATGAATGATAAAGACAGATGAGACACTGTGGTTAAATTATTAATGATGGCAAATGTGAGAAGGAATTCATCATTTCCTATCAAGAAAAAGACTGTGGTTTGTTTCTATCAGGCACACAACGTAAATCATAAAGTTAATACTCTCAAATAGAGATAGCCTCTTTTCAAAGGACATCTCTTACCAAAAACCACCTTTCAAGTGCAAGAGAAAAGAATGCTGATGTTGTTACAGAGGGTCTAGGCAGTTTCATTCTTAAGTGTTTTGGGCTCTGAATTACTCTGGCTAAACCTATGAAAAATTTTTGTGTGCTATTAATCTTGCCGGAGTGATTATGTCTTCTATAGTGCAGAGACTATCTTCACCAGTCAATCTGAAACTCATTCAGAATGTGGCTGGCACATACACAGTCAATTCCTTATTTAGAAATAATTTAGTTGGTAATGGTCTAACTGGGGATAATCAGTGTATAAAACGACATTTACCCAAACACCTACATACACACAACCATTCTCTACTTTCTATAGCTTTTGTCCAAATACACATACATACAAATTCTTTTTTAAAATATTCTTTTCCATCATGGTTTATTCAAGGAGACTGGATATAGCTCCCTGTACTATAAAAAAAGTTCCTTTTTAAAATCCATTCTAAATACAATATTTGCATTTACCAACCCCAAATTCCCAGTTCATCTCCTTCCCAACAGCCCCTACATAATGACAAGTGTGATATCTACATCTGTGAGTCTGTTTCTATTTTATAGTTAGTTTTAAAACATTTTTAATAGTTTCTCTTTATAAAATAAATAAACTTTCACCTGGGAATTCATGAAACATACGTGTCATGAGACGTCATGTTAAACAGATGGCTACTACTAACAATTACGTAAAATACATGACTTTTTTCAATCTTTCAATTTAATGTAACCTGGCAGATGAACTAAGTAAATTTCATTTTAAACATAAAAGTTTTTTGTATTTAATCTTTAATACCTTCCTTACAAGTTTGCTAGAAACCATCTTTTCATAGGATTTTAAAGCCAGTGTGTTAAAGAATGGAGCATCTCAAAATTGAACATAGTGATCCCTGACTACAGATTCTATGGAAGACTGAAAAATGAATGATAAAGACAGATGAGACACTGTGGTTAAATTATTAATGATGGCAAATGTGAGAAGGAATTCATCATTTCCTATCAAGAAAAAGACTGTGGTTTGTTTCTATCAGGCACACAACGTAAATCATAAAGTTAATACTCTCAAATAGAGATAGCCTCTTTTCAAAGGACATCTCTTACCAAAAACCACCTTTCAAGTGCAAGAGAAAAGAATGCTGATGTTGTTACAGAGGGTCTAGGCAGTTTCATTCTTAAGTGTTTTGGGCTCTGAATTACTCTGGCTAAACCTATGAAAAATGTTTGTGTGCTATTAATCTTGCCGGAGTGATTATGTCTTCTATAGTGCAGAGACTATCTTCACCAGTCAATCTGAAACTCATTCAGAATGTGGCTGGCACATACACAGTCAATTCCTTATTTAGAAATAATTTAGTTGGTAATGGTCTAACTGGGGATAATCAGTGTATAAAACGACATTTACCCAAACACCTACATACACACAACCATTCTCTACTTTCTATAGCTTTTGTCCAAATACACATACATACATATTCTTTTTTAAAATATTCTTTTCCATCATGGTTTATTCAAGGAGACTGGATATAGCTCCCTGTACTATAAAAAAAGTTCCTTTTTAAAATCCATTCTAAATACAATATTTGCATTTACCAACCCCAAATTCCCAGTTCATCTCCTTCCCAACAGCCCCTACATAATGACAAGTGTGATATCTACATCTGTGAGTCTGTTTCTATTTTATAGTTAGTTTTAAAACATTTTTAATAGTTTCTCTTTATAAAATAAATAAACTTTCACCTGGGAATTCATGAAACATACGTGTCATGAGACGTCATGTTAAACAGATGGCTACTACTAACAATTACGTAAAATACATGAGGAAAGAAGGAATGGAGAGAGGAAAGAAGAAAAAAGGGAAAAGAAGATGTAAAAAGTCTACCCATAACTCTAAAAAGGGCTGTTCTCTCGTATACCTACCTGATGAGCTGAGAGCTCAAATTGTTTATACTCCTCAGGAGAAGGAACAGAAGTATCATTTTGGAGAAATGTCTAATGGCTTCTAATCAAAGGAATGTACAAAATCTATTATATGGGGTCACTTAATTTTAGTCTTGATTACCAGGTTAATGTCAACCTTGGATATGTCACTTGGACAATCCCAATCCTAAACTAAAATTTACTGACATGATAGTTCAACAAATATTGGAACACTGTGTAACCTCTTCTGTCCAGGTACTGGGGTACAAGTATGGATAAGTATCCATCCTTACGAGATAAGCAATATCAATGTCATTCCTGTTTAAGGGGACTAAAAAGATCCAAGTTGTTTGAATTAGAACAACGGAGTCATGGATCCACTGAAATAATAAAGCTGAGTGAATAAATGTTTTTACTTTCAAAAAGTTCTATACATAGAAGTAAAGTTGTTCTATGTATATCTATCCACATGCATAAAAGAGTCAACTCAGTTTCTTCTCTTCATTTTCAGACTCTTTTGCAGAAGTTGCTATTAAAAAAGGCACATCTGATAGGGCAATTCCAGCACAGAACATACTCAATAGGAAACAACTACCCAGAGAACTAAAGATGAGTCTTGCTGATTTTTGTTTTTAATACTAACTTTGAAATGGGTAGCTTGTCCCACTTAAAGCCCTTGATTTTAAATTGCCATTTCTTTTTACACCCAATTAAATTATCAGTGTAATGAAGAATTGTCCAACTGGGTAGAACTGTGAGGATCTTCTCACTGCTGCTTTCTGCAGTCTCAATTTGCAGATGCCTCTGCCTGAAATAAGCATTTAAAATCACCTCCTCAACAATAACACCTATAAAGCTTCCACCAACTGTTATTCGAGACAGACAATGAACGGACACTTGCTTCATATCACGGCCCTCTGTAGGGTATAGCAAAGGTTTATGTTACTATAATAATAAGACATTTGAGCTCTGAAAAAGAGACTATCCTGTTCCTGATTCTTTGATAAAGACTAAATAAAGATCACATATAGGAAAAGATAGCTAGTGTCATAGTGCTAAGGGAATAGGAGTGTTTACAATGGCTTGGGGCGAAGGTCTGGAGGGGTGGGATGGGGGGATCTGGGTGGGTGGGGACCACGGATATGCATATGACTGATCTGGGAACATAAATGTCTAATGGCTTCTAATCAAAGGAATGTACAAAATCTATTATATGGGGTCACTTAATTTTAGTCTTGATTACCAGGTAAATAACTGTATCACTTGGACAATCCCAATCCTAAACTAAAATTTACTGACATGATAGTTCAACAAATATTGGAACACTGTGTAACCTCTTCTGTCCAGGTACTGGGGTACAAGTATGGATAAGTATCCATCCTTACGAGATAAGCAATATCAATGTCATTCCTGTTTAAGGGGACTAAAAGATCCAAGTTGTTTGAATTAGAACAACGGAGTCATGGATCCACTGAAATAATAAAGCTGAGTGAATAAATGTTTTTACTTTCAAAAAGTTCTATACATAGAAGTAAAGTTGTTCTATGTATATCTATCCACATGCATAAAAGAGTCAACTCAGTTTCTTCTCTTCATTTTCAGACTCTTTTGCAGAAGTTGCTATTAAAAAAGGCACATCTGATAGGGCAATTCCAGCACAGAACATACTCAATAGGAAACAACTACCCAGAGAACTAAAGATGAGTCTTGCTGATTTTTGTTTTTAATACTAACTTTGAAATGGGTAGCTTGTCCCACTTAAAGCCCTTGATTTTAAATTGCCATTTCTTTTTACACCCAATTAAATTATCAGTGTAATGAAGAATTGTCCAACTGGGTAGAACTGTGAGGATCTTCTCACTGCTGCTTTCTGCAGTCTCAATTTGCAGATGCCTCTGCCTGAAATAAGCATTTAAAATCACCTCCTCAACAATAACACCTATAAAGCTTCCACCAACTGTTATTCGAGACAGACAATGAACGGACACTTGCTTCATATCACGGCCCTCTGTAGGGTATAGCAAAGGTTTATGTTACTATAATAATAAGACATTTGAGCTCTGAAAAAGAGACTATCCTGTTCCTGATTCTTTGATAAAGACTAAATAAAGATCACATATAGGAAAAGATAGCTAGTGTCATAGTGCTAAGGGAATAGGAGTGTTTACAATGGCTTGGGGCGAAGGTCTGGAGGGGTGGAATGGGGTGAATTGGGTGGGTGGGGACCACGGATATGCATATGACTGATCTGGGAACATACATGTCTGTGAACAACAAAACTCTGTAAAACCTTTAAAATAAAGAATAAAAATAAATTTAAAAAAAAGATCACATATACAAAGCTTTGGTGCTTTCCAATTAACTCAGCAATTCTACTCATGGACAGCATTCAAAAAGAACAAACAAACCTGACTCTGAACTGTTTACTTTCACAGAAATACGCTGTGTACAAAGCCCTGAATGGTGATCAAAGATTCTTTGAACAATTTTCTTAATTAAGGAGAATGATTTTCTTCTTAGATTATCAGACTAAGGGTGAGAGTTGATGCTAATCTACATTAGCCAGAGATTTGAAACAGAAAGTCACGGGGTCATAAAACACCAACCCAACTCAGTTTCAACATGACTAAAATGACTAGCACTGACCTTCTCTCTTCCTGTGGCTGCGTCAGTAAAACACTCAGGAAGTGCCTTTTTTTGTGGGGTTTTGAGGGGTTTCTAATGTTCCTTGTTCTAATGTTCTAATGTTCCTTAAAGTGAACGTTTTCTTCATGATTGTCCATCG
This sequence comes from Tragulus kanchil, assembly GCA_022376925.1. Taxonomy (NCBI): domain Eukaryota; kingdom Metazoa; phylum Chordata; class Mammalia; order Artiodactyla; family Tragulidae; genus Tragulus; species Tragulus kanchil. The sequence goes on from JAIOJX010000023.1 coordinate 81,152,068, forward strand.
CTTATATTCTATGCCATTCAAGCCTTTCATGCTGTCAAAGCACTCTTCCTACGGAGTTTCCTAAGGAAACTCAAGGCTGATGACAAAAATGCCAACTCAGTAGCCCTGCTTGCTGTCATTAAGATATTGTTCATACATTCTCATTCTTGTACCTGGGATCCAAAAGGTCAATCCCCATTATTTTTTCATGTCACTTTATACTCATTTATGCCCTTTGCAGCACAGCATCAGGGGGCAACATGAAGCAATGAGTACAGCACAGGATTTGGAGGTAGAAAACCCAGTAATCAACCTCATTTAGTATCTATGAGATTTTGGTCAAGCAACTTTTAAATTTAGACTTCTCTGAATCTATAGATGATCCATGACACAGACAGATCTTCTCTTAGTAAGACAGTCAAGTACTGAGTAGCCTTGTCTGTCAGGGTCAGGAATGCTCAGGCTCTCACAAGGAGAATGTGCTTTTTCATGTGTGCTCACCTGTGTCCGACCCTTTGCAACCCCATGGGCTGTAGCCCACCAGACAACTCTGTCTATGGGATTCTCCAGTCAAGAATACTGGAGTGGGCTGCCATTTCCTCTTCTAGGGGATCATTCCAACCCAGGAATCAAAGCTGAGTCTCCTGCACTGGCAGGTAAATTCTTTACCACTGTGCCACCTGGGAAGCCTGCAAGAGGGAATGCTTACATTCCAAACTTCACCCATCCCCTAAGCTGAGCTGCATGTTTGGTGATTCTCAGTTGTGCATGAATTTTTCTCTTTTATTATTTTTAGTATTATTTTGCTTTCCCAATAATCTGTAAAACATGAACATGCAAATAGGTTCTGTAAACTCTTCTCAGCAAGACAAGAAATCTGGAGATCTTGTAAATAATCACTGTACAGAAAAACTCTTCAAGGAATCAAGTCCCATCATGCCTGTCCTCCTCCAGGCCACTTCCTTGACATACAAGGTAGCAGGTCCCTTACAGAGAATCAGCTCAGAAAATTCATTTGATGGATTTTAGCAAATAATAACACTGAACTTTATAACTACATTATATTAAAATGAAAATGATGTATACATTAGTGCCTCACAGAAAAGACTATTTTGCTTCAGGGATGGTATTCGTGCTGTTTGCTCAGATGGAAAGAGAAGCAACAGAGAAGCTGGTCTTTTAGAATAGAGGAATAAAACCATTACCAGATCAAGTTCAATTAACAGAGGTGGGGTGCAGAATCCTATGTGAAGTGTACAAGCATTCTTATGGAGAAAGCAGTCTGGATTCACTCTATGAGTATACTCTACGTTACATAGAAGGAAAAGGAAGAACCCAAATTGGAAGCAATGAGTACAGCACAGGATTTGGAGGTAGAAAACCCAGTAATCAACCTCATTTAGTATCTATGAGATTTTGGTCAAGCAACTTTTAAATTTAGACTTCTCTGAATCTATAGATGATCCATGACACAGACAGATCTTCTCTTAGTAAGACAGTCAAGTACTGAGTAGCCTTGTCTGTCAGGGTCAGGAATGCTCAGGCTCTCACAAGGAGAATGTGCTTTTTCATGTGTGCTCACCTGTGTCCGACCCTTTGCAACCCCATGGGCTGTAGCCCACCAGACAACTCTGTCTATGGGATTCTCCAGTCAAGAATACTGGAGTGGGCTGCCATTTCCTCTTCTAGGGGATCATTCCAACCCAGGAATCAAAGCTGAGTCTCCTGCACTGGCAGGTAAATTCTTTACCACTGTGCCACCTGGGAAGCCTGCAAGAGGGAATGCTTACATTCCAAACTTCACCCATCCCCTAAGCTGAGCTGCATGTTTGGTGATTCTCAGTTGTGCATGAATTTTTCTCTTTTATTATTTTTAGTATTATTTTGCTTTCCCAATAATCTGTAAAACATGAACATGCAAATAGGTTCTGTAAACTCTTCTCAGCAAGACAAGAAATCTGGAGATCTTGTAAATAATCACTGTACAGAAAAACTCTTCAAGGAATCAAGTCCCATCATGCCTGTCCTCCTCCAGGCCACTTCCTTGACATACAAGGTAGCAGGTCCCTTACAGAGAATCAGCTCAGAAAATTCATTTGATGGATTTTAGCAAATAATAACACTGAACTTTATAACTACATTATATTAAAATGAAAATGATGTATACATTAGTGCCTCACAGAAAAGACTATTTTGCTTCAGGGATGGTATTCGTGCTGTTTGCTCAGATGGAAAGAGAAGCAACAGAGAAGCTGGTCTTTTAGAATAGAGGAATAAAACCATTACCAGATCAAGTTCAATTAACAGAGGTGGGGTGCAGAATCCTATGTGAAGTGTACAAGCATTCTTATGGAGAAAGCAGTCTGGATTCACTCTATGAGTATACTCTACGTTACATAGAAGAAAAAGGAAACAAAATGAAGATATTCTCCATAAATTTAGGGACTAAGAATCATAAACATTGGTCAAAGTCATTTTAAGTCTGCTGATCAATACAGGGTGAGTCAGGAAAGATACTGGTCTCCCATCTGTTAGACTCACATCCACAATTAATATTCGTTACCAACCATATATCTAATATGGCCATTTTTCTTAGCTTTATGTTAGTAGTAGATCTAGATTCTGCAACATGTGAAACTTATGAAATTTTAGCAGTCCACTGTATGAAAACAAATGCAAAAATATTACTTTGCAAATTTAGGGAAAAAAACTATCAAGAGAACATACTTCGAGGTCCTCCCAGGGCTTTGGTAGGTACTATGGAGGTGAGGGACTGGAGACTGAAGCTTTTTCAGTAAGCTCTAGGGTAAATCTGTCTATCTCTACCTATACTCCACATTGGATTACTCCCTCCCACCATTCCTCTACAGGTTTTCTGGCACCAGAACATGACGGTGATGATTTGGTGAGGGCCTTTGACCAAGGAATCAGCACTGGACAACACAAGAAGAATGGCCTCTAGGCTTCATCAACACTGTTTGCCTATAGTTGGCTAAGCTCGTTTAAAACACACCATATCAGCATTTTTCCTGTTTTGTTTTTAAGTTGGCAGAGCCATATACTAAACATGTTGATAGGAAATTAAGGCTAGGCAAATCCCAGTCCTACTAGGGAACATTTAATGTCCTCCCTGTTCTTTGTAGCCAGCTTATAGTAAATTACCATAAAGAATAGCCCACATGCTATTTTGCTTCAGGAAAATGGAATCTTTTTTCCTGCTTATAACTACATTATATTAAAATGAAAATGATGTATACATTAGTGCCTCACAGAAAAGACTATTTTGCTTCAGGGATGGTATTCGTGCTGTTTGCTCAGATGGAAAGAGAAGCAACAGAGAAGCTGGTCTTTTAGAATAGAGGAATAAAACCATTACCAGATCAAGTTCAATTAACAGAGGTGGGGTGCAGAATCCTATGTGAAGTGTACAAGCATTCTTATGGAGAAAGCAGTCTGGATTCACTCTATGAGTATACTCTACGTTACATAGAAGAAAAAGGAAACAAAATGAAGATATTCTCCATAAATTTAGGGACTAAGAATCATAAACATTGGTCAAAGTCATTTTAAGTCTGCTGATCAATACAGGGTGAGTCAGGAAAGATACTGGTCTCCCATCTGTTAGACTCACATCCACAATTAATATTCGTTACCAACCATATATCTAATATGGCCATTTTTCTTAGCTTTATGTTAGTAGTAGATCTAGATTCTGCAACATGTGAAACTTATGAAATTTTAGCAGTCCACTGTATGAAAACAAATGCAAAAATATTACTTTGAAAATTGAGGGAAAAACTATCAAGAGAACATACTTCGAGGTCCTCCCAGGGCTTTGGTAGGTACTATGGAGGTGAGGGACTGGAGACTGAAGCTTTTTCAGTAAGCTCTAGGGTAAATCTGTCTATCTCTACCTATACTCCACATTGGATTACTCCCTCCCACCATTCCTCTACAGGTTTTCTGGCACCAGAACATGACGGTGATGATTTGGTGAGGGCCTTTGACCAAGGAATCAGCACTGGACAACACAAGAAGAATGGCCTCTAGGCTTCATCAACACTGTTTGCCTATAGTTGGCTAAGCTCGTTTAAAACACACCATATCAGCATTTTTCCTGTTTTGTTTTTAAGTTGGCAGAGCCATATACTAAACATGTTGATAGGAAATTAAGGCTAGGCAAATCCCAGTCCTACTAGGGAACATTTAATGTCCTCCCTGTTCTTTGTAGCCAGCTTATAGTAAATTACCATAAAGAATAATTTAAGTATGGGTGAACTCTTCCTCTTTGGCCATGATTTATCTGTTGACAAGCTGAGATGCGAGAATTCTATTTGCTCTCAAGTGGGTAGTGTTAACTTTAGTAATACATCTTCAACAAAGACTAATGGGATTCCCCAGTAAGTCAGCTGTGGTATTTGATGTCAGTTTATAATAGACTTGGCAATACCTGGAAATTCATATCTATCATCATAAGATATAATGACATTCATAAAACCAAAGTGTAAACAAAAGGTTCTTTAGGGTACAGGGTTCTAATGCAAGCTGTTAGGCCTTAGGAAGTAACATGCCTAAGAACGTTCCTATATTGAAGTATACCATAATGGATTTTCCTCATAGCTAAAAACACTTAAGCTTCCTTTTTTTAATAAATAAGTCTTTTATTATGAAAATCAATTTTGTTTAAGGAAGTTGTTCAAGGAAGATGTTTAAAGCCATTTTATCAGGACACGTTAAAATCCTATCTAGGGCTTCCCCTGGTGGTCCAGTGGGTAAGGACACCGCCTTGCAGTGCAGGGGGCGCTGGTTCGAGCCCTGGCCTGGGAAGGTCCCACGTGCCGCGGAGCGGCTGGACTGATGTGTCCAATTACCGAGCTGGAGCTCTGGGGCACATGCGCCCAGAGTCGGTGCTCTGCAACGACAGACGCCACCGCGATGGGAGGCCCACAGGAGCCAAAGAACAAAGACGGATGAAAAACAGATAAATGAAGACCAATAGAAGTGGCCCGCCCACTCCCCTTCCTCCCCAACCTGACCCCCGCCCAAAGTAAAATAAATAAATAAATCTTTAAAAAAAAAAAAATCCTATCTAAGTATCCTTTGTCATCTCATCATAGAGAAAAAAAGCAGTCATGAAAAATGGTGCAGTAATAAAAACTTCTTTTCCTACTTGTTGGGGGAGAAACAAAAGGGAATATTACTTTGAAGGTAATGACTTAAGTGTTTTTATTACATCATATTTTCTCAAAACCCAAGCAACATATATCTCAAATCTTTCCACGAATAAAATATAATTTTCCCTCAGAATTATTTAATACATCAGGAAAAAGGCAAGTTTAATTTTGACCTTTCATAAAGAATAATTTAAGTATGGGTGAACTCTTCCTCTTTGGCCATGATTTATCTGTTGACAAGCTGAGATGCGAGAATTCTATTTGCTCTCAAGTGGGTAGTGTTAACTTTAGTAATACATCTTCAACAAAGACTAATGGGATTCCCAGTAAGTCAGCTGTGGTATTTGATGTCAGTTTATAATAGACTTGGCAATACCTGGAAATTCATATCTATCATCATAAGATATAATGACATTCATAAAACCAAAGTGTAAACAAAAGGTTCTTTAGGGTACAGGGTTCTAATGCAAGCTGTTAGGCCTTAGGAAGTAACATGCCTAAGAACGTTCCTATATTGAAGTATACCATAATGGATTTTCCTCATAGCTAAAAACACTTAAGCTTCCTTTTTTTAATAAATAAGTCTTTTATTATGAAAATCAATTTTGTTTAAGGAAGTTGTTCAAGGAAGATGTTTAAAGCCATTTTATCAGGACACGTTAAAATCCTATCTAGGGCTTCCCCTGGTGGTCCAGTGGGTAAGGACACCGCCTTGCAGTGCAGGGGGCGCTGGTTCGAGCCCTGGCCTGGGAAGGTCCCACGTGCCGCGGAGCGGCTGGACTGATGTGTCCAATTACCGAGCTGGAGCTCTGGGGCACATGCGCCCAGAGTCGGTGCTCTGCAACGACAGACGCCACCGCGATGGGAGGCCCACAGGAGCCAAAGAACAAAGACGGATGAAAAACAGATAAATGAAGACCAATAGAAGTGGCCCGCCCACTCCCCTTCCTCCCCAACCCGACCCCCGCCCAAAGTAAAATAAATAAATAAATCTTTAAAAAAAAAAAAATCCTATCTAAGTATCCTTTGTCATCTCATCATAGAGAAAAAAAGCAGTCATGAAAAATGGTGCAGTAATAAAAACTCCTTTTCCTACTTGTTGGGGGAGAAACAAAAGGGAATATTACTTTGAAGGTAATGACTTAAGTGTTTTTATTACATCATATTTTCTCAAAACCCAAGCAACATATATCTCAAATCTTTCCACGAATAAAATATAATTTTCCCTCAGAATTATTTAATACATCAGGAAAAAGGCAAGTTTAATTTTTCTGTCAGTTGAGGCTTCATATGTCAAACACATTTTACATTTCCACAAACCTTACTGTCATAGCGATGGAATACTCAAGGAGACATCAATTCTTAGGCAAGTACTAACTTAGAAAGGCATAAGCTGAATTACTGGAAGCATACCTCTAAAAATAGGCTTCCTTATTCCCAACTACAGTATAGATGTATAACTGCCTTATAATTTTAACCAAAACTGTGGTTTGTCACGCAAAGATTGTAGCTTCCTTGAAGGCAGGTTGTGGCAAAGTCTTTTCCACCTTTTTATTCTCAACATTTGGCACAATCTCTGGCATATGGAGAACCATATTATCAAAATGAATACATTCATGAATTAATATAAATGGCTTAAGCACAGTGTGCTTATCCTAGATATAGAAATAATGTATTCCGTTATTTCAGATTTTTTAAAATAAAACCTTACATGAAATAGTTCTGAAAGAAAAAATACTTTAAAAGACCTTTGCTAAACTTATCATTTGCTCAATAAACAAATATTTATTGAAAACTTACAACATGTCGAACACGACAGTGAGTGGTCTATCTTGAGCAGAACAATGTCCTGCTTACCTGACACTTCTAGGCTAAGTATGGAGATAACTCTGTTTAGAATAAAAGAAAAGCTTCCTCTCATTTTGCTCTTAAGTACAACCCCAATGTCTTATATAGGGATGACATTCAAATTTTAAATATTCTGTAAGAGCTTATAGAAAAAAATGAACAAATTTTTTGGCCAACCCTGTATTTTGTGAAGCCCAATTGATGGCTCATGCATCTGGCCCAGAGGATTATTAGTGGACAAGGCAGCACAAGTTAATGACTATAAAGTATGTATTTTTCTAGCCTTAGAGACATGGTCCTGCCAGAAAATACTGCTTTACAAATATGGCAGTGTCCTTTAATCCAAACAACTTAAAAACAATTAATGATAATTGTAGTGTTACTGGTAGCAATCCCATTGGTGAGACTAATGATATCCTCCACGACAACTGACATTAACTGAGTACCTGACACTTTGCTAAAAGCTTTACGTAGATCACCTCCTAGAATCACCCTCTCAAGTTTAGGCACAGGTCTTACTATCTCTACTTGACAAAGAAGCTGAAGCTTAAGAGAAATGTGAGCAAGGCCACAGGGAAGAGCAGAGACAGGATCTGAACTGTGGGCAGAACCTCAACCTATAAACACATCTTTTATCACTTCTTAAACCAAAGCCATTAGCAAAAAAATTGGAAGGGGAAAGATATTTTCTATTATCTCTTTAAATGATGAAACAATGCATCAGGTTTTCTTGCTTCTAAGATGTAAAACTAATGATGCTGGATTTTCAAAGATGTTTAAAAAATTAATAATTTATTGTCTATTCTGTGACCTGGCATAATCCAGATGTAACAGAACAGATGCCCTGTTTTAAGTGTGACTTTAGTTTGACCCACAAAGTCCAAGCAATTGACTACTGGGTCCCAATGTGTAAGAATTCTGAAAACTATGAGGATGTGTGTTAACACTAAATTAAGCACAAATGGAAAAAGCAGGAAAAAGAAGTTAAAATTCTTAGGTACTGCATATTAGAGAACACTGTACCAATAAAGAATCTTCATTTGTTCCAAATAACTTGGCAAGGCATATATTTATTTTTTAATTCTTAGATTACCTTATTTTCATGTGGGAAAGCTGATTTTCAATCCTTTGGGCTAAGCAATGTTTTACAAGGCACCAAAAACTTCATTTCCAGACTTGTCAACCCTAGCCTCTCTCCCATCATCATAGCTCGGGACTATTCTAGATGTTGAGGGTTCAACAGTGGATACAAGGGCAAAACCCAAGAGTTCCATTCTGAAGTGATAACAGGAGAAGGAAGCCACTTTTCTGAGTCACTGTGTCACATGTTCTACTGATATCCATGATTAATTTCTAAAACCAACCCTTAAAGCTAGCTAGGATCATCCTCCACTCTAAAGATAAGGAGCTTCACGTTAGCAATGCTTCTACCCTGGAGGAGACCATGGTAACCCACTCCAGCACTCCTGCTTGGAGAACCCCGATGGACAGAGGAGCCTGGTGGGCCACAGCCTATGGGACTGCAAAGACTTGGACACAAGCAAGTGACTAGCCACAGTGTGTCTAAACCCATATAGTCAGAAACGGTGGACTACTGATGTGAACGCACGTCTCTCTAGCTATGAAGAACAGTCTGTTTCCACCGGCTTCCCTCTGTTTCACGCTTTCTCTTTGCAGTGCTCATTCCATTTGCCTTGGTGCTCTGGTTCTCAGTCACATTCTCCATCTTACAGTGACTGGTAAAATAATGAACAGTTCTGTCCATTTTATGTAAAGTGAAGTTAATCCCTGCCCAAATGGTGTCTTACCATATTATATGTTTATATAACCATATTATATACCCTTCTTTATACTATACATTCATTCCACAAACATTTGTTGTAAATGCTAGGAACATTTCCAGGTCTGAGAAAAATACATTGGAACTTATATGCAAAGGGAGGAGTGGCACACACGAACAAAGTTTCAAGAAATAAAGAATATAATTTCACATAGTGCAAAATGCTACAAAGCAAACAGGCTATACACACAGCACATACAGACCATGTACAATATATATAAAAATATATGTATGTGTATATACATACATATGTGTGTGTGTATATATATATATATATATATATATACACACACATATGTATATATATATGTGAATATGCTTCCCAAACAAAATATTTGGGTTAACTACACAAGATGCAAGCATTGATAAATAACAATCATATTTACTAAAAGCTATCAAGTTCTTATGAGCTAGTAATTTTCTACCATATTCAATTTTCTAGTTGTCTGATAAATGGTCACTCTGTGGTTATCCATGAAATTAAACAAATACATAAAAAGAAGTATTAATAGAATTTAAAAGGATAGAAAATATCTAAAAACTGTAATATGGATTTGCTAGTCGCACTCATGCTAGATGCACAGTTTCAATCTTTTAAACTCTTCCATTGTTACATTTGGAAAAATGCAGGATCTCTTTTAAGATAACTCAAACTGAGATCAAATGTAATTACCTGAACACACACACACATCATTAGGTATGTGAGAAAAAGCAATTTAATACGGCAACACTGTGACTAAAGTGTATTAGTCAAAAAAAAAAAAAAAAATCCACTGTGTGAAAACAATACATGCATATTTAATGCAAGAGTAAAGTTTAAAAATCAAGGATAAATATGAAAAACACAAAAAATTAGGGCACAGGAAGTTTTGAAATGTAAATTAAAACATAAGGTCATTTAGAAAAACCATAGATAAGATAGTCTTTAAATTTTCCTTCTTTTTTAATAAACTATATTAAGAATACTAGGAGGTATGTCATATTTACGTTTAATGTGGCATTATTTCACAAGTCATTGTTTTTTAATAAGATAAAATAAGCTACTTGCTCTTCTAAGGAGATACGTAATTAGGATTTTGATAATTAAACCCTAGATGAGGCATTTGGTATATCTATGCCCTAAACCCCAATAAATTATGCATGCACAACTGTGAAAACTACATCTTAATTAGTAGCTTAAAATAAAACTAATTTTAAAAGCCAGAACATTAAATTTTTAAAAAGTGTTCAAGTTTTATCAGTGAAAGCCAACCAAATATCCAGTTTTAAAGCATTGATATAAACATCAATTGCATTTAAAAGAACATGAATTATCTGATATGTTATTTTAACTATTTTAGTAAACCTCTGTACATTTCAACTCATATAGAGATGATCTTACAACTTACTCACATGATTTCTCACTTTGTATTTTAATCTCTTTGGCCAACGAAGTATGTCCCAACCTCATTTTTTTCTACAACTACCCTTTCAAAGTTTACTCTGCTCTGAGCTACTATCATTTATACTGACCCGTGATGGTTAAGTTCAGGTATCAACTTGACAGGGCCACAAGGTGCCCAGACATTTAGCTAAACCGTATTTGGGGGGTTGCCACAAGATTGTTTTGGGATAACATGAACATTTAAATCAGAAGACCCAGTAAAGTAGATTGGCTTCTCTAAGGTGAGTGGGCCACATCCAATCAGTTGAAGGTCTGAATAGAACAAAAAGAATGACTCCCTCCCAAGTAAGAGAAATCCTCCTGTCTAGCAGCCTTCAAATTAGGATAGTGGCACGTTTCTGCCTTCAGATTCAAATGGAAATATCAGTTTGTCCTGGGTCTCAAGCCTGTTGGTATTCAAACTGCACCATCAGTTTTCCAGCATGTCAACTCACTCTGCAGATTATGGAAGTTGTCAGCCTCCTTAACACTATGAGCTAATTCTTTATATCTCTCTACATACATAAACAAAATAAGTATAAATATGCATACACTTATGTTGGTTCCATTTCTCTGGAGTATACCACCGATACCCTCATATACCACACACAGTCACCAACAAATATTTAGCTATTTCTTACCTATGCAACCAGGCTCATGACAATTTTCTCTGTCCCTAACAGCCTCTCATTCTAGCCCTGGCTGATAAAATCCTGTATAGTTTTCAAGCCTCAGGTCAGAGAACTACTCCCTCCCATGAGGCATCATCTACAGGTGATCTACCACTTCGCACACCTGTAGAATCTCAGCATGGCTTCAAATCACATCCATTTGTCTGTGACTGAGCAGCTAGAAGAACACAGCTCTTCCTGGACAATGTTTTCTACACCAAAAGAATATCTGAAGGGTTAGAAACACACTGTCACAACAGAACACAGCAGTGACTATTTCTGACTGTGTAAAACTCAAAGGAAACCTGAGCTGTCTGACCAAGAAAAAAATCATTTCAGATTCTATGAACCTTGATTTCTTCCATCAAATCTAAGATATTCTGTTTGGTACACCAAATTCCTTTCATCACAACAGTTCCACAGCTCCATCAACCAGTCAACAGTAAACACTCATATGGCTCAATATTCATTTGTAAACTATCTTAAATAATATAACATGAAGCCAAAAATAGAAAGTTGTCCTCAGGTAAATGCAATAATTCACAAGTGCACTCACTTTCTCTGAGCCCTTTCAAGACAAAACCCCACTGTGGAAAAAGAAGTGATAATGATTCAAAGAAACCAACATGCATCACCAACAGGAAGGTCCTTAAAAGACGGATCACAAAGAAACAGGAATTGCCTAAGCTCACAGGTGCACTTCTTCTGAGATCCTACCAGGTTTAATGTCTCTCGGCACTATGGTCTCCATGAAACTGTTTGCATGGGCTCCTGCCTTTGCCAACACCAATAGATACGCATACACAAAGAATAGTTGTATGTAAGTACTCCCGAAAGTCAGAAGTTTCTGTTTACTTGTATGACTCTGCCATCACCTCTTTTCAGCCAGGAAATGTAGTAATCAGGAAGACTTGATCACATTGTATCCATTTATTCCAAGCATGCACCTATTTCATAAGCTTTTTCAAATCATCTTCACTCCGTAATTGTCAGCAAGTTTGCTGTGTTGGCCATCCTTCCTTTTGTTTTAGTCTTTCATAAAAATCTTTTTGTGTGACAGTCAAGCAGCTGTGCTTTGTTCTTTAATGTTCCTAGCCTGGATCCCCAGCCGAGACCACTTTATAACATAAACGGCAAAGTACCATTTTCACAGCGGGGACAACTGTGTTCATCTTCAAAAAGAGGCATTAATAAAATGAGACTGTAATGAACATGCTAATTCTGATCACAGGGTAGCACACAATGGCGGAGAGAGTTGACTGCCTTCTCTCTGAAAGATGGTAAAGTTGCTTTTTTTTGGTTTTAACAACTGCTATAATCACTTACATTTTTTGAAACAGACATATTATGCAAACATTTCTCTCCATTTCCCAATAAAATGTCTTTTCTGTCTCATCCAACTGCTAGCTGTGTGTTTTACGATATCAGTAACAGTCACCTTCAGGGAGCATATTTTTGCCATCTTGCAAGAACTGATGTGCTGAAACAGGCATGTCACTGAAACACAGAAAGCTAGAGAGCAGAGATCTGAGAGATCACCAGTTCATTGTCTCCCCAGTGCATGGGACGTCAAGACAAACAAATAAGCACAAGAACAGGGAGGTTAAGAAGTTTGTTCAAGATGTCACAGATATTTTGGGACAAAGCCAGAGTTGGAACTCAAATTACTAGAGACCTGAACTTGGGGACTTTCAGTATTATCTTCTATCTTGATGGTGATCATTCATAAACTATGATGCATTTGTGACACAAGTACCCTTTCACAAAATATGCCTGTGAAAGGGGTGAATAGGCAGATTTGATAAGGAGGCCAGCGGCTCCCAAAGAGGAGGGGAAGGAAGAGAAAGACAAACATTTTTCTAGCCTAAAATGTTTGTTATGATAAAGATTTAGTCTAAAGCTAAGTTTATTGTTTCATGGAGACAAACTATTTCTCATTAGAATGTCTCACCTAGCCCTGATGCCCAGAGATCATCCTTTGGCTAATCTTACCTTAGTGTTATGAGTGTGGGCCTAGCAAGCAAGGCCTTTACAATCTTAAGATATTCTTTTGATCTATTGTTAATAACCAACTGGAAAATACAAACTGCCTTGTCTGAACTAGCTTTGTGGGTATTCTTCCATCCTCCTTCCAGTGCCTGTGCTGGAAGTTTTCTCTATCACTTTTTTCTTAATAAAGTCTTTTCCTGCACGAAGCTCTGAATGACCAAGGACAAGTCTTCTTGGTCCCAATGTGAATTCTTCTCCTTTGGAGATCAAGAATTTGACACTGTTCACGGTAACCTGTCTACCATCTATCACCTGTAAAACTAAGCAATTCAACTATTTCTTATTTGGTTGGCTATCTTTTGTAGACAATAATTTTACTTACTGTATGAACTAGGAACTAGTTAGTAGATTGCAGCAAAAAATTAATATTATATCCTGTTTTGTTGTGGGGCTCCTCAGGTGGCATAGTGGTAAAGAATCCACCTGTCGATGCAGGAGGTGCAAAAGACTCAGGTTGAACTGCTGGGTCAGGAAGATGCCCTGGAAGGGGAAATGGCCACCAACTCCAGTATTCTTCCCTGGAAAATTCCATGGAAAGAAAAGCCTGGCGGGCACAGTCCAGGGGGTCGCAAAGAGCTGGACACCACTGAGCAATCACATCTGCTGCTTTATTGTAATGGTGCTGGTGGTGATCTGGGGAGCAGAATTATTTTAGAATGGCTAAGTCTCAGAAAATTATCCACTAAACTTAGAAAAATGACATAATAGATAATGTTTTGGGTGTTAAGATGGGCATTTTCTGATTACTACATGAAAAAATCTAATATAACATTTACTCAGACACAAAGTTGACTAAATTTTTCTAGAACCTTCTCTTAGAGAAGGCGAATCATGTGAGCAAGAGAAGATTCTTGATGTCTTTCTACCTGCCTCAAATAGGAAGATGCACCTGGATACTTAGAGGAAAGAGGAGTCTATGAACGGTGATTTCTCATGTTCCCTGGCCAATGGCTGGTAATATGTATCTCAGAGAACATTTCCATCCCTGATTACCATTATCCAAATTTACATTACAAGTTTCCCTCTCTGATATCTTTGGACAAGAAGAAACTGTGGCCACTGAATCAAAGATTCACAAAGAATCAATTCCATCTGGATGATAATCTCTCTTCTTAAAGCATCCTCTCTGGTTCTATATTTTGCCCTTCACTGAAAGTCTAATATCAAGTACAAAGTCCTCAGCAGAACCCAACAATTAGTTAGGATTCAGTCCATAGTCCCTCAGTGAGACGTGAAACCTTCCCTTAAGGTTCTGCAAAGGATGGAAACATGTACAGCAGCTATGCTCAGCCCCCTGAAGAACTCCAGAACTAGGGAGCTGATATTTGCTTGAGTTTCCATAGGCAAGGCGACCAAAATAAATAAATAAATGACCTGGAGGCTATAAAAACCATATTCAACCCCCACTTCTCCCACTATGTTGTATATGAACTGCAGTCTACCCCATATAAATGGTAACTGGTCAAGTATATCATTCCAGTGTGAGACGGGGTGTTCAGTCCAAGCTTGTAGCTATCCTTCCTTGTGAAAACAGTTTTTCAGAGTGAGGGTAATTTGAAAGAAGCTACACAAGGCAAGTTTTCCCTGAAATACTCCCTTCAATGCACATGAGTGGTCAGAGCATTATTTCAATGTCTTCTGTATTAGCTGCACAGGTCAGATGATTAACTCTTCAATTAATCAGGCCCTCTCTAGTAGCCTATGTGAAATAAATAAGTGAACTCCGTCCAGTCTTCTTAGACAAAACCCATCAAAACAGCTGTAACATTTTTCAGCAAAGTGGGTAAAATGTAAATGATCCATGTGGACAAAATGGGCATCAGACGAGGGGCAGTGGATAAAAAGTGCAAAGTTGCTTCCATCCACTGCAGAGCAGAGCGTTTGGGTAACTGCCAATTGGATTTTCAAGGGAAAGTGAACTTAAAATGGGCACAGAGCCCATCACTACAGGATGAAATTCTTCATGCTCATCTAGTTAACTGTTTGCAGTGGTCACAGTCTGGAAACATCAGTTTACCACTGGAATATTTTTAAAGACCATTACTAATAAGATTACCAATAGTTAATTAGAAATTGTAAACAAAGAGGCAACTCTAAGAAACAAAGGTAATTCTCAATCCCACTTATTTCATTCTGTAAGGATACATAAAAGTATTCTGTTTTAAGGTTATTTTTAGACTACTTTTGCATTATTCAAAACATCTTTGAATTTTTCTCATGCAACATTTCCAAATTGCCAAAAATAGTCTTAATAAAATAAGGTTTAAGTATCTTACTAGAATCATAAATTTTCATACAAATGTACTTACATATGACAGATATTCACATAGAAAGTTAAGATTACATAAACGTTTCAAGTGTATTTGTTATACAAGGGATCTAGCTGGATAAAAGCAAATGAGGTGGGAGGACCCCAATCAGCTGGGAGGAAGGATAATACAAATCCAGTATGTCTACGTCAAGGGTTATTTTCCTCTAACTTCTTATTAATGTCTTCATCCAACACATAAAGGTTAAGTCAAACCAAATGACTGTCATGGTTTCCTTTTAAGGGGTTTGATTCAGGAAACTCAGAAGGTGAAAACATCTAAAAAACTTTTTAATGAATTTTATTTGATTGCATCTTTGTAATACATTGGTATTACATGGTAGCACTAGTTATAAACTATTTGGAATAGGGAAGATTCAAATTTAAAAAGAAGACCAACAAATCAGTCTGATTTTGCTTCCTCTTCAGAACTTTTACTCTAAGTTTATGTGAACATATACATGTATATGCACATATGTACATATTTTTAGTCCATTTTGTAGTATGTATAAACATAGTCCCCAAGATTCGTTTCAACTCCAAAATCTGGCTTCTCCTAACTGCTCTTTTATCCCTAATGTCTTGCTTTTACCTAACAGATTTTACTCTTTTCTTTACCTTTACAAATATTTAAAATTCCTTTTTTTTTTAAACCCATTTATAGAGCTCAATTATCTGCAATTCACAGACTTCTGCTCTCACTGATTTGGCTTCCTATCCCTCGTGAGTTGGAACTGGCTTTCATGCTTTACTAGAATGGGTACTATGAGTCTCTCTGGGAATAAATGACCTTATCTGGGGTTGTGTGGTCTGGACTCTGATGGTATCTCTATGGAGTGAACCCTTATACGGCTGCCTGTTCCACACTTCATGGGACACACTGTTTCTAAGTCTTTTTCATTAGTTTCTGGGTTCTAAATATTGCACTGCAGAAAATGAGCTAGAATTCTTACCTTATACAAAAAGCTGACCTAGCCCTTCCTCCTTCTATCCTATTTTATATAGAGTCGTGTCCTGCTAGAGAGTTAAATCACCAGCCCTGTATCATATGATCCATTTGGCTATTATCTTGGTTTATAAGATTACAAACTATCTCTTATCTGGAGGCTCTCTCTGTTTACAGCACCTAGAAACATATTCTTGTTTGTAAGTCTAACCATGCATTTAAGTTTATTTTCAAATATTTATCAGCATCTCTGTGTGTTTATAGAGGGACGGGGGCTTCCCAGATGGTGCCAGTGGTAAAGAACCTGCCTGCCAATGCAGGAAACACAAGAAATACAGGCTCGGTCCCTGGGTCAGGAAGATCCCCTGGATGAGGGCATGGCAACCCATTCCAGTATCCTTGCCTAGAGAATCCAATGGACAGGGGAGCCTGGTGGGTTACGGTCCAGAGCGTTGCACAGAGTCAGGTACAACTGAGCGACTTAGTACAGCAGCAGAGAACATCCTATATGAATACAACTTATCACAAGAAACATATCTTAAACCTGACTTGCTTGTTTTTAACCAGCATTCTGTTACACAAAACTCAAAGATCTATTATCCACTTGGTCAATATTTCCTCTAAAACTTAGTTAGATGTTTCTGTTACCTAAAGCACACTTTAGGATATATATGTAAATCTTCTTTCCTGAGCTTCTCAGACTGACTGATTAATTCTGGTACTAAATAGATCTTATAGGCAATGCTTTTGATTCATAAAACACGAAAAGAAAACATACCCCTCAATGGCGGGGGGCAACAGAATGGAAGAGAAATGTTCTTAATCTATAAATGTTCCTCTAAGATTATTCAATTATGGCCTCTTCTTTCTAATTCTCATCCGAAGAAAAGCTATACTCCTCAATTGTGGAATCAAGTGAAATGAATTTCAAAGCAACACCAAGGAAACAAACAAACACAAGAGTGTCTGAGAAAGGAAGAAACAAAGGTTTGTCTGGAAATACTAACTACTGCACAAGCCAACAGAAGACCAAATTACACATATTTTATGCAGCAGAGTATTACATATCATTAGCCTTTCTTCTCTTCCACTGCCATTCTAAAGGACGTCTTGAAAGTAGACACACTGTACTAAAGATCTGGCAAGTCATCCCATGCTTTGGGCAAACTGCATAAGCCTCAGAACTGGAAACACAGACGATACACACTGTGTCCAATCCCTCTACATTAACAGATATTACTTTAAGAAATATAAAAGTCTGAAAAAATTTTTCTTTTTTTGACATAAGACAAGTGTCTTTCTCATTTTTGATTCTTCCACTTAACAATAGCTCATCTTTGGGTAGAAGACACATATTTTCTTAATTTTAAAAGCATCAATGTCAGCTTTGGTGATCTGCAAAAAATAGTTGGTGACCTATATATGAAAAATCCACACACGAGTGAAACTAACATGCAAAATAGTAGCATACTCTGCCTCCTTTCATAGTTCTTTACCAAAAATCAAAATGATGTCTGGCATTTGAAATGAGTACTTCTGTGGAATTTTCTTTCCTCTCCCTGACTAGCGTTTTTTTTAAGTCTCCTGAGAGAAAGCCACCCACTGTATTTAAATAAAGCCTGACCCTAAGGAGCATTTGACTTCAATTCATTTCCCAATTAAGTATCCTGACAATGCTAGTCTTTTCAATGATCCAACAAAAGAACAAAATTTCAACAATGGTACAAGCAGCAGCCTTGCATGTGAATACTTACCACGTAAAACTGTGAGTCTGGTGGATACACTTATTTCTCCCACATTATTCGAGGCCACACATTCATAAATGGCCTCATCACGCGGAGTCCGTAAAGGCTGTATTCTGAGAACTGATCCAGATCCATCGTCAAACTCTATTACCTATTAGAGGAAACAATAGCTGTCACAGGTGTTGTTACTATCATCTACCCCTCAGCTAAACCGCTAATGCAGGGGTGCACCAGCTGTCGGGCCCAGAATAAGATCAGAAGCATTTGGATACATCAATGAAACAGAACAGGTCTAATGTAATGAATCCTATACTGAACAATGGAAAGACATGAAACTACATATGCAAAAAAATGTGGCCTTCTTATTGCTACAGAAAACCATACAGGGTTTACTCATAAAAACATTCCAGAATGTGTATCTAGGGCATTGTGACCCTGTTATTAATTTTGCAAGAGACTTGCTGCTGTGATGGATGAACTTTTTAAATTATTCTGTCTCTGATAGTGCATATGCACTATCCATTCAGTGGATCCATTCAGTAACTGGACAGTACAGTGAAGAAATAAATGCATGCCACCACTGATAGCTATTCCGGCTTAAAATGTCTCATCCTGAGCAGTAGAGATGAGCGAACCATGAAGAGAAACTGCATAAATTTAGTACTTAGGCAGCCAATGAGATGGCGTTCACAGCCCAAAAGACTGATGGCATGCATTAATTTTGCCATAAATCATTCCAGTATTTGTTCTAGCTTAGAATTTTCTGCATTTTCAGAGCATTCTTGTTATAAAATGGAGGACTGCTTCAGCAGGCAGAAAATTAATGTCCTAAACAGTAAGCCTGAATTCACTATCATTATGGACTGTACTCAGAAACAGTTAAGAAATTCTAGGTATTTGTCACCTAGAATGATGATGATGATGTTAAATATGTACACAAAACTGCAGAGTTCTCTATCTGCCTTTTTTATAACTATGCTGTGTTTGTTTCAGCTGTTCACTGAGATGGGTTTTTTTTTTTTTTTGCATTTCCCTATGAATAATATATACATGTGCTTAAATTGTGAATAAATTAAGAATGCCTTATAAATATATTTACAAGATACTCAATCCCAGATTTTATGTATAAGAGTCAACATATGGGGAAAAAGGGATTGAAAGTTTTTAAAAATATGTCCACTTCAAGTCCTTTCCACACTACATTTATGTTGTAAATTCAGAGACAGCCAAATGTCCCACTTTCTAAAGCACCACAATTTATTTTCAACACTATTAAAAATATCACACAGTTTAGAATGAATCTACTATTCATCTTGGGAGACTCAAGTTCCATAGTTACTTTGAAGCTCTGAATATCTTTCAAATATGACATAATTAAATGTAAACATGTGTGTGTGTACACACATATAGCAAGAGAGCATCCTCTGGCTTAATGTAGAGAAGGTTTAAACATCTTTAATATTAAGTTTTGACTTTTTTTTAGTTTCATTGAGAAATATTTGACTTACATCACTGTATACAGTTTAATGTGTATAGAATGAAACTTGATTCACATATTGGGTGAAATGATTACCACAATGGGGTTAGTTAATATGCATCATCTCATATAGATTAAGAAAACTAATTTTTTATCCTTACAATGAGAATCCTTAGAATCTAATTTCTTAACAACTTTTGATTGTTACATATCACTGTATAATTATATTTCTAAACTATTCTTCGGTTTAGACCTGTCCACTTCAACAAACTATATACTCCACATTAAGTGCTAATATTGTGATTTTCAATTTTGAAAAACCTATTTAACACCCAGTATTTATTCTGTACTTACTCTAGGAAAGATGCTATATTTGCCAGTCAAGACAGAAGAGGGAACGAAATCAGTCACTCAAACTCTCATGGGCTTTAGAAATTAGTGAAAGCAAAAAATACAATATACTGTTAAGGATACTAAAGATTCAGAGCCCAAGACTCAATACTATTTGACATATCTGCTTTGTGTTAAAATGATTCTTTTTTTTTCCTGGGTGTGTTTATATGATGCTCGCTCTTGCTTTGAAATGTTTATTATAATTTAATATTTGTCATAAGAGTTCCTCAAAAAGCAAGCCTGATGTAAAATTTCTCTTTGACAAAAAAAGTTCAATGTCCTTTAAACTAAAAATGTGCACCAAAGATTACATACACACACATCTTTTTCTATAGGATGCAGGAAATATTTCTTAAAGATTATTTAAGATAAACTTTTTATGTTTAAATCACTGTAGGTGTTTCATCTTTAGAGAAACATAATTTTAAGTTTATCATTTATTCATCTGGTCCATTTATTTCTCTGTGAGAACTAGTGAAATATGAGTTAAATCACAATGTTCTGAATTTTGTAGCTGCTTTGTTTCTTTTAACTAGGAAATGTGCTAATTTGACAAACTGTGATCTAGGCTATGAATAAGATCAGAGTCTTAGGTTAGAGGAAGTGGGTTTTTTATTAAGTTTTGACTTTTTTTTAGTTTCATTGAGAAATATTTGACTTACATCACTGTATACAGTTTAATGTGTATAGAATGAAACTTGATTCACATATTGGGTGAAATGATTACCACAATGGGGTTAGTTAATATGCATCATCTCATATAGATTAAGAAAACTAATTTTTTATCCTTACAATGAGAATCCTTAGAATCTAATTTCTTAACAACTTTTGATTGTTACATATCACTGTATAATTATATTTCTAAACTATTCTTCGGTTTAGACCTGTCCACTTCAACAAACTATATACTCCACATTAAGTGCTAATATTGTGATTTTCAATTTTGAAAAACCTATTTAACACCCAGTATTTATTCTGTACTTACTCTAGGAAAGATGCTATATTTGCCAGTCAAGACAGAAGAGGGAACGAAATCAGTCACTCAAACTCTCATGGGCTTTAGAAATTAGTGAAAGCAAAAAATACAATATACTGTTAAGGATACTAAAGATTCAGAGCCCAAGACTCAATACTATTTGACATATCTGCTTTGTGTTAAAATGATTCTTTTTTTTTCCTGGGTGTGTTTATATGATGCTCGCTCTTGCTTTGAAATGTTTATTATAATTTAATCTTTGTCATAAGAGTTCCTCAAAAAGCAAGCCTGATGTAAAATTTCTCTTTGACAAAAAAAGTTCAATGTCCTTTAAACTAAAATGTGCACCAAAGATTACATACACACACATCTTTTCTATAGGATGCAGGAAATATTTCTTAAAGATTATTTAAGATAAACTTTTTATGTTTAAATCACTGTAGGTGTTTCATCTTTAGAGAAACATAATTTTAAGTTTATCATTTATTCATCTGGTCCATTTATTTCTCTGTGAGAACTAGTGAAATATGAGTTAAATCACAATGTTCTGAATTTTGTAGCTGCTTTGTTTCTTTTAACTAGGAAATGTGCTAATTTGACAAACTGTGATCTAGGCTATGAATAAGATCAGAGTCTTAGGTTAGAGGAAGTGGGTTTTATATTTTGTGTTAGTTGAAGGCCTCAGTACCCTGTAAGAACTAGTCTAAAAGTTACAGGCATGAGGGTATATACTTCTAATTTTTCTCTGTGCCGTTTTATCGTCTATTTCACTCCTCCGGAACAAGCAAATTTATACACCATAAGGCTCTTTCAAAATGCCTGCAAAATTATATCTGAAGTATGTTTCACCATCTTCAGTGCACTGGGCTTTCCTGAAATAAATAAAACTGACTTCTTTAATAGACTTATCAACTATCAACCTGGTGGGGTATGTTTCTTCTAAAGCAGTCCTTTACACGAACATTCTGGAGCAAGGCTCGCATTCTGGTCCATGCTACCTTTAAAACACAGGCGTGAAGTGCAGTGGACAAGTAGACTTGCTGGCGCGTATCCATTCCCCTTCCAGATGAAGGGAACTTGAATTCCCTTTAGGGAAACACTGCTCCTTCATTTCAAACAATGGGGTTAAATGGAACTGACCTCATTCCCGACAACAGAGGTATGGATTCTGTGCCATCCAGCTGTCTGCCCAGATTGGTTCTGGGATGAACATGTAATTCAGTAACAGCCAATGGCACAAGAAGGAAGCTTTCACTCATCCTCTAGTCTTGGACGTGGGAGGATACGAGACTGCATCATGCCATCTTAAGGGGAAGCAGTCAGAGAATGAGTTTACAGATGGATACTAAGAACACTATCTGAGCCCCGGTACAAGTGGGACAACAGTCAGCCAGGTGAATCCCCAAATTCCCTTTGTAAAAAAGCTAGAGCTATCCAGAGTGAAGTTCTCTATCCCAAACACCATAAAAAATGTCACATCGCAGTGATTATATGGCCTTATATCAGAGTAAAACAAGTAACATACAAACTCTAAAGCCACCAGATACATGCTTCCCCCAGAGAAACAGAACAATGGACCTAATACCTCAAATCTCTGATTGCTGACTTTCTTTCCTTTTTTGTTCCAGACAATTTTATTTTTTTCGCCGTTCTGAATTTGTAACTAGGAAATGTGCTAATTTGACAAACTGTGATCTAGGCTATGAATAAGATCAGAGTCTTAGGTTAGAGGAAGTGGGTTTTATATTTTGTGTTAGTTGAAGGCCTCAGTACCCTGTAAGAACTAGTCTAAAA
Source organism: Tragulus kanchil (assembly GCA_022376925.1). Classification (NCBI taxonomy): domain Eukaryota; kingdom Metazoa; phylum Chordata; class Mammalia; order Artiodactyla; family Tragulidae; genus Tragulus; species Tragulus kanchil. Next base: position 81,174,691 of record JAIOJX010000023.1, read on the forward strand.
GTTACAGGCATGAGGGTATATACTTCTAATTTTTCTCTGTGCCGTTTTATCGTCTATTTCACTCCTCCGGAACAAGCAAATTTATACACCATAAGGCTCTTTCAAAATGCCTGCAAAATTATATCTGAAGTATGTTTCACCATCTTCAGTGCACTGGGCTTTCCTGAAATAAATAAAACTGACTTCTTTAATAGACTTATCAACTATCAACCTGGTGGGGTATGTTTCTTCTAAAGCAGTCCTTTACACGAACATTCTGGAGCAAGGCTCGCATTCTGGTCCATGCTACCTTTAAAACACAGGCGTGAAGTGCAGTGGACAAGTAGACTTGCTGGCGCGTATCCATTCCCCTTCCAGATGAAGGGAACTTGAATTCCCTTTAGGGAAACACTGCTCCTTCATTTCAAACAATGGGGTTAAATGGAACTGACCTCATTCCCGACAACAGAGGTATGGATTCTGTGCCATCCAGCTGTCTGCCCAGATTGGTTCTGGGATGAACATGTAATTCAGTAACAGCCAATGGCACAAGAAGGAAGCTTTCACTCATCCTCTAGTCTTGGACGTGGGAGGATACGAGACTGCATCATGCCATCTTAAGGGAAGCAGTCAGAGAATGAGTTTACAGATGGATACTAAGAACACTATCTGAGCCCCGGTACAAGTGGGACAACAGTCAGCCAGGTGAATCCCCAAATTCCCTTTGTAAAAAAGCTAGAGCCATCCAGAGTGAAGTTCTCTATCCCAAACACCATAAAAAATGTCACATCGCAGTGATTATATGGCCTTATATCAGAGTAAAACAAGTAACATACAAACTCTAAAGCCACCAGATACATGCTTCCCCCAGAGAAACAGAACAATGGACCTAATACCTCAAATCTCTGATTGCTGACTTTCTTTCCTTTTTTGTTCCAGACAATTTTAGGTCTTGGGTCTCCTGTAGCTTGACAAATGAATGAGGCAACTCCGCCAGAGACACCTGTCTGGTCAACGGGAGTTCGTGTAAATCTTGGAGGTGCTAAAATAAAAAGAAATAGACATCACATTTAGATGAAAAATGGAAACACAGATTACCACCCACTGCCAGTGCTCTCTCCACAGCCCTCAGCCATACTTCAGTCAATACATATATATACACACACATATAAATATACTAGGATGACAAAATTAGGAAAGTACCTTTTACTTTTGAGGCGAGTTAAATAAAGGGGCAGGAGGTAACTTTCTGGTTAAGTTATCTGTTAGCACTTTTATTGCTGAAATCCGTATTAAAGCGGAGATCCAATAACATCCGAAAAGCAACATCACACATTAATTTTTATTACCAGTATTAAAAAAATCCAATTTGTCCTCTGTAACAAAATGAGCTCATCAATCAAAGTGAGTAAAATTTTAGCTCTTTGCTTTGATGCCACTATCAGGACACTGCCAGAAAGCCATGGTACCACTGCTAAGCTATTAAAATTAGTGACATTTAAGAGAAATTCCAGGAAATTTTAAAGAGACAAGAAATACAGCCCTGAGTTAGAAGGTCTAGCAAGAAACAGAAATAGGAGAAAACAGTAAAGTGACTCCAATCCAGATACCCTGTGCTGCTTTACTTGAAATTTAACTCCACAATTTGCATAAAAAGTTGAGTCAAGAAGCCTACAAAGTCATAGCAAAGAATTTTTGTAAAGAAAGATGTGGACTGCAAGATTCCAGGACAAAAGACTGAAAGTCGGAGGTTTCTAAAATGTCCTCCATCTCCTTTCAATGTTCCAAATATTCACTCTCCCTCTTAAAAATCTGCTTGTTAACCATCTGACATTTCCAGATCCAGAAATTAATTATATGAAAATTATATAAATTGCAGGTAAATACTTATGGACAAAACATTCACCATATCTATTATTTACAAAGATTATGAGCGCCCAGATATCAATTATTATAGGAACTGCTGGTGAAATCAGCTATGGCATAATCATACTAAATGTTACATTTATAAACACATGCCACGAGAAATACTTAGGATTCAATGGTAAGTCACAAAAGCACCGCACAAAATTGTGGATGAGAGACAGCAGGTAAAGCAAATGCACCATAAAAAAAGATGGCACAAAATAAGCTAAATCATTAACAAGGGTGGTTAGAGAGAAGGTGTCTTAATTACTGTTCCTGCTCTTCACACTTTTCTTCTATTCTTGAGTTTTTACAATTATGTTATAGTTGGACATTTTTTTTAAACTCAAAAACATTTTGCCTCCCTAATTTATTTCCTATTTTCTTATCGCTATTACAAAAATATAGAAAATGAAATAATTTTTTTTTTCCTGCCGTTGGTCACCTATACGTTATTGAAAGAAGGTCTTAAATAACTGTAGCTAATGATAATTTGAACTCTCCTAAAGCTCAGAAAAGGAAGAAAATAGCAAAGCTCATCATTATTTGCTCATCGTCACTATTTTCTCTATCTTGTTTTCATGGTTCCCATGTGATGCTCCCGCTGGCCTGATGGTGTGTGTCCTGACCCTTATCTTGATTTTCCCTGAGTCAGGGAAGGCAGATTTCCCTTTCAACTCCACCATTTCATCACAGGAGGCTGGCAGGCTACAGTCCACAGGGTAGCAAAGAGTGAGACTTGACTGAAGTGACTTAGCACGCACACAGGCATGCATGCATTACCTTGTATGAAAAATCTTTCTCTTAACTATTAAAAATATGAAGTGTGAAATAAATCATTTTGCAAAGATCCCTTCCAGATTTAAGGTATTAACTTCCATGATGAAGCAAAGAATGGAGAAGTGAGGGGGTGTATTGTTGTTTGCAATGCTGATGCTGGGAAAGGAGTCTCCAAGTCATCAACGAGTTCAACTGGATGACAACAGATCTGGTGAAAAACCAGGTCCCTGTTTGTTCAAAAACCCTAGGAATGAAAGCGGGCTGTGACAATGCCGCTAGATATCACATCCGCTAGCATCCCAAGGTGGCAGTACAAACTAGATGATTACCAGAACTGCGAGCAGTGTTTAAAGTGATTTGAAATTGACTAACAGTGAGAGGAATAAAAAAATACAGTATACTGTTGTCACTTTTCTGTCACAAACAAAAATGATAGCGAAAGTTTTTATGTTTTTCATTCTGCTATTCCAAACAATGTAAATTGATAATAACCACATGCTTGTCAGCATCTAATATGTAAATTATAATTACAGAATTAAAATTCTTAGAGGGTTTCCCTGAGAAAAAAAATGCATTGCACTGCTATATTAACTGATACAACAATGTCATTTTTAAACACTTTCTTTTTCAAAGTCCATGTCTTAAAAATGATCCATTCTAAAGAGAAACTAATTTTAACAACCCAATCTTCCATTTAAGTTCTGAGTTTAAATTTCTTATTAGAGTGTATGAACTGGGTGGAGCATTATTACATACAATGACTATGCACCATTCAGAAACTGAATAAGCAAAGAAGGTAGAATCCCATTTTTCCTGCACTGGGCTCCCATGTAGCAAAGCTCATCATTATTTGCTCATCGTCACTATTTTCTCTATCTTGTTTTCATGGTTCCCATGTGATGCTCCCGCTGGCCTGATGGTGTGTGTCCTGACCCTTATCTTGATTTTCCCTGAGTCAGGGAAGGCAGATTTCCCTTTCAACTCCACCATTTCATCACAGGAGGCTGGCAGGCTACAGTCCACAGGGTAGCAAAGAGTGAGACTTGACTGAAGTGACTTAGCACGCACACAGGCATGCATGCATTACCTTGTATGAAAAATCTTTCTCTTAACTATTAAAAATATGAAGTGTGAAATAAATCATTTTGCAAAGATCCCTTCCAGATTTAAGGTATTAACTTCCATGATGAAGCAAAGAATGGAGAAGTGAGGGGATGTATTGTTGTTTGCAATGCTGATGCTGGGAAAGGAGTCTCCAAGTCATCAACGAGTTCAACTGGATGACAACAGATCTGGTGAAAAACCAGGTCCCTGTTTGTTAAAAAACCCTAGGAATGAAAGCGGGCTGTGACAATGCCGCTAGATATCACATCCGCTAGCATCCCAAGGTGGCAGTACAAACTAGATGATTACCAGAACTGCGAGCAGTGTTTAAAGTGATTTGAAATTGACTAACAGTGAGAGGAATAAAAAAATACAGTATACTGTTGTCACTTTTCTGTCACAAACAAAAATGATAGCGAAAGTTTTTATGTTTTTCATTCTGCTATTCCAAACAATGTAAATTGATAATAACCACATGCTTGTCAGCATCTAATATGTAAATTATAATTACAGAATTAAAATTCTTAGAGGGTTTCCCTGAGAAAAAATGCATTGCACTGCTATATTAACTGATACAACAATGTCATTTTTAAACACTTTCTTTTTCAAAGTCCATGTCTTAAAAATGATCCATTCTAAAGAGAAACTAATTTTAACAACCCAATCTTCCATTTAAGTTCTGAGTTTAAATTTCTTATTAGAGTGTATGAACTGGGTGGAGCATTATTACATACAATGACTATGCACCATTCAGAAACTGAATAAGCAAAGAAGGTAGAATCCCATTTTTCCTGCACTGGGATTTTTTTTTTTTTTTTTTAAGAGATAGTATCCTAGTTCTCATCCTCTAATTTGGAGATTCTGATTATCTGCAAATAGGCAATATTCTGCCTACCAATGCAGGAGACACAGGTTGAATCCCTGGGTTAGGAAGATCCCTTGGAGAGGGAAATGGCAATCCACTTCAGGACTCTTGCCTGGGAAATTCCATGGACAGAGGAGCCTAGTGGACTACAGTCCATGAGCCCGCAGAAGAGTCAGAAAAGACTGTTACAGACTAAACAACAGCAACATATTACTCAGGAAATTGTTTCCTAAATACCGAGTCAAATTATTGTAAAACTCAGAATTCTTTATTTCTAAATAGAAAGTAAAAGTGGCAAGTTCCCATATTCTCAAAAAGATGCAACTATCATTCCAGCGTTCAGATGTTTCTTTCATTTTCTGTTCATATCTTCCAGTTCTCAGGCAAACATTGACAAGTTTAAGAATCTACCGAAGATATTACTACTGGATACTACTGCAAGCATATTATTTCTTTTTAAACTTGTGAGATAATTTTCTTTTTTTACCAGAATATAGTTGATTTACAATGTTGTATTAGTTTCAGGTGTACATCAAAGCGACTCAGTTATACATACACATGTATCCACTTTTTTTATATTCTTTTCCCATATAGGTCATTACAAAGTCCTGAGTAGAGTGCTATATGAATTTTCTTTCAAAAGATGAAATCAAGTAATAGAACTAACCTAATGAATCACAGAAAGCTTTCAAAGAAAAAAAAAAAAATCTGTTTTAAATCTGGGACTGTTTTCCTAAATTCTACTACCTACCACTGTAGTAACTCAATATTCTTCAAAAACAACCCAATCTTCCATTTAAGTTCTGAGTTTAAATTTCTTATTAGAGTGTATGAACTGGGTGGAGCATTATTACATACAATGACTATGCACCATTCAGAAACTGAATAAGCAAAGAAGGTAGAATCCCATTTTTCCTGCACTGGGATTTTTTTTTTTTTTTTTTAAGAGATAGTATCCTAGTTCTCATCCTCTAATTTGGAGATTCTGATTATCTGCAAATAGGCAATATTCTGCCTACCAATGCAGGAGACACAGGTTGAATCCCTGGGTTAGGAAGATCCCTTGGAGAGGGAAATGGCAATCCACTTCAGGACTCTTGCCTGGGAAATTCCATGGACAGAGGAGCCTAGTGGACTACAGTCCATGAGCCCGCAGAAGAGTCAGAAAAGACTGTTACAGACTAAACAACAGCAACATATTACTCAGGAAATTGTTTCCTAAATACCGAGTCAAATTATTGTAAAACTCAGAATTCTTTATTTCTAAATAGAAAGTAAAAGTGGCAAGTTCCCATATTCTCAAAAAGATGCAACTATCATTCCAGCGTTCAGATGTTTCTTTCATTTTCTGTTCATATCTTCCAGTTCTCAGGCAAACATTGACAAGTTTAAGAATCTACCGAAGATATTACTACTGGATACTACTGCAAGCATATTATTTCTTTTTAAACTTGTGAGATAATTTTCTTTTTTTACCAGAATATAGTTGATTTACAATGTTGTATTAGTTTCAGGTGTACATCAAAGCGACTCAGTTATACATACACATGTATCCACTTTTTTTATATTCTTTTCCCATATAGGTCATTACAAAGTCCTGAGTAGAGTGCTATATGAATTTTCTTTCAAAAGATGAAATCAAGTAATAGAACTAACCTAATGAATCACAGAAAGCTTTCAAAGAAAAAAAAAAAATCTGTTTTAAATCTGGGACTGTTTTCCTAAATTCTACTACCTACCACTGTAGTAACTCAATATTCTTCAAAAAACAGCCCATTACGGGGCCTTACATTTATTCTTTAAAAACAAACACAGAAGAAATGAATAAAATTGAAAACACGAGATCTTTTTAAAGGTATATCAAGTACTTGTACTCAGAATTTTTTATAATTTTAAAAAGTTTTTTTCTAAACCTGAAAACACTAGCATTCATGGAAAAGAAAAGCATGATTTTCTCACAGGATCAGATATCAATTTTTCTGTATTTGTCCACCAAATCCAAACAACATGATGGATAAATGTCATTATTCCATGATACAAAGTTAAGATTCTAGATAAAATACTTTCAGTAGGCACATCTATCACATGCTAAAATGCTAATAATCTTGGCTAGTCAAACTCTACCAATGATACTGTCAATACTGGGAAGATGGTCAAAGGTAAGAGATGAGAAGGAAAGAAGACCAAATACCAACAGACACTGGAGGCAAGTAAAAATCTTTATTCCTGGAGGGTCTAACCACACATAGCACTTACTCCCTACCTTTGTATATCTGCTTAACAGAAGAAACTAATGCATCGTTTGCCTTCTTTTGTAGTGGATATGCTCAAATTTAAGACATGCTCTGAAAGTGTTGAGAAAGAAGAGAACCCAAGTAAAAGAACAAACCAAAGATTTCCACTACAAAGTCAGGCAACAAGGACAGCCTCAGGTCTGAACAATGAAAATCACCACGATTATCCCATGAGATACAACCACAAATGTTACACTTGGTTTAAGGAAGAAAAAGCAATATCAGGAGTGTTAAGACGGAGAGACAGAGATTCAACTTTATAGTCACCGATATTCAGATAGGCACCCTTCCACTTCTGTAGCTAACTGCCATTGCTATCGACCTGGAGCTTCCAGCACTGTGCTTTGCAAAATGCATGTCTGCTTAGACTGGTTCTGACAAGTGAGGAGTATGACCTTTTATTACACTAATGCCAAGCAGAGGTCAAATTACTGTTAGACCCAGAAACTCTAGTTTCTAAATGGAAAATAGAGAAGCTAAACATGCATATGAGTCAGAACAGAGGCATGGTGGATATTCTAGAATGTGTCTGCCATGCTCACTTGCTGTTCAAAGACTGCATTCCTGGCATGCATTCACAGAGCAGATAGGAGCTCCAGGAATCCAGTAGATTTTTATTTCCTACCCAGCTCTAGGCGAGCCACAGGAGGCAGACTGATTTTTCCCTTCCACGAGATTAGATTGCTTCCTACAGTATAAACAATGCACAGTACCCTTAATGTAATGACTGTAATATTTTAATGCCGATATCAGGTCTACCGTTGCTAGGCTTTCTGAAGATAGGATAAGCCCAAAGAACACTTGTGGTGATTAAATTCTGCAGACAGAAACTACCAAGACCAGCAAATTGCCTTTGACCATCCTTAACAGACTGTTCTACTGAGGACAAAACCTCCCTCTAGTATACTACATTAACCAGAGCTACACATTAACTGGGGAGAACCACTTAAATCCACTAGTAACCTCCGTGGAAGAAAGGGATTGATAAGGAATTCTTAAAGGTTAAGTGGACGACCCAGGTTTGTGGTAACTTGACTGGCCAACCGAGAATCATATCTAAAGCAGGCCCATGCAAAGGGCCACATGCTACAAAAATAAAGACACAAACCGATGGTGCCGTTTGTCTAATTTAATTCTAATGAATAAGCCACTTCTGCAAGACATCAAAGAAATATGTCGCATGGGGAACAAAACTAACAGCATGTAACTAATCGGCTTTATTTCTTTCAGCTGATTAACATTTCTTTAAATAGAGAGTTTTGCTTTTAAAGGACAGCTATCAGTAAAAAAGGTATCAGGAGTGTTAAGACGGAGAGACAGAGATTCAACTTTATAGTCACCGATATTCAGATAGGCACCCTTCCACTTCTGTAGCTAACTGCCATTGCTATCGACCTGGAGCTTCCAGCACTGTGCTTTGCAAAATGCATGTCTGCTTAGACTGGTTCTGACAAGTGAGGAGTATGACCTTTTATTACACTAATGCCAAGCAGAGGTCAAATTACTGTTAGACCCAGAAACTCTAGTTTCTAAATGGAAAATAGAGAAGCTAAACATGCATATGAGTCAGAACAGAGGCATGGTGGATATTCTAGAATGTGTCTGCCATGCTCACTTGCTGTTCAAAGACTGCATTCCTGGCATGCATTCACAGAGCAGATAGGAGCTCCAGGAATCCAGTAGATTTTTATTTCCTACCCAGCTCTAGGCGAGCCACAGGAGGCAGACTGATTTTTCCCTTCCACGAGATTAGATTGCTTCCTACAGTATAAACAATGCACAGTACCCTTAATGTAATGACTGTAATATTTTAATGCCGATATCAGGTCTACCGTTGCTAGGCTTTCTGAAGATAGGATAAGCCCAAAGAACACTTGTGGTGATTAAATTCTGCAGACAGAAACTACCAAGACCAGCAAATTGCCTTTGACCATCCTTAACAGACTGTTCTACTGAGGACAAAACCTCCCTCTAGTATACTACATTAACCAGAGCTACACATTAACTGGGGAGAACCACTTAAATCCACTAGTAACCTCCGTGGAAGAAAGGGATTGATAAGGAATTCTTAAAGGTTAAGTGGACGACCCAGGTTTGTGGTAACTTGACTGGCCAACCGAGAATCATATCTAAAGCAGGCCCATGCAAAGGGCCACATGCTACAAAAATAAAGACACAAACCGATGGTGCCGTTTGTCTAATTTAATTCTAATGAATAAGCCACTTCTGCAAGACATCAAAGAAATATGTCGCATGGGGAACAAAACTAACAGCATGTAACTAATCGGCTTTATTTCTTTCAGCTGATTAACATTTCCTTAAATAGAGAGTTTTGCTTTTAAAGGGACATTTGTCATAATAATGTACTTAAAATCTTGAAAGGGGAAGGTTAACAATGTTATTAAATGATACTAAGGAAGAGGATGAGAAAATGTTCAGCAAACACATACAGATGGTCCTGTCTTTAGGAATCCAGTTCTTCCCAGAAGATGCCGATAGAATTTATGAGACTGTCAGCTGACCTCATCTCTGTTCTTTCTTTCTCTGGAGGGTTTTGAAAGGAAGCTCAGAAACAGAGATCAGAAGGTAGGTGAGAAATGCAAAGTATAGCAGCTGAATCTGGAATTATGATAAGAGCCATAGTCAGGTCTGAAGGTTTTCAGGGGGTGAAGAACCATGGTCACAGGGTTTACATTACTGTCCACCCACAGCACATTCTATTGCCACTGACCCAAACATTCAAAATGGCTAAAGTCTGTGTGGATGATGAAATTTCCATTATGATTCATTGGGGTAGGTAGGAAGTATGCCCAATACGGCAGCACAACTGCACAGGTTCATGACAAGGGAAGAGAGGGCAGTCCCAGAATTGATGCATAATTCTACAGAGACCCAGAATCCTGGCACAAGACACCAGGCTGAACTGGTTTCTCGGGCAGATGTTCTATATAAACCAAAACCTGTGGGAATACCTGTCCTATCACATGGAATCTGAATAGGGTTACCTCTGACACCCCTGGTCAGGATGGACCTTCAAAGACTATTTTTGAGCCATCTATGATATTTCCTTTTTAATACAACTCCACAATCTGTTAACCAAAAAAAAACAAATGATTTTAAGGGGCACAACACTTCAAAATGGGATAAAGAACTAACTACTCTTCAGTGAATTCCGCAAATTGGACTAAATGTTTTATATAACTTCTACGCAATATTTTCCATATTACTATAAGATTATACAATTACTCTCATTTTATGGAATAATATAAATTTTGACAGTACTACATAAGTTTAGAAAGAAAGAAAGAAGGAGAGAATTATCAGGAAAAAGAAAGGAAGGCAGGCTCACTGAAGTTTAGAGGGAGTCATGAACTTAATGATCTAACTGTGAAGTCCTGATATTTTTACTGTACCAAATTAGAAGATGAAAAGTTGCAAAGACGCTACACAGACAATATGGTAGAACTCCATTTATTGTATATTTTCAAGTCAAATCTGTTTTAGTTAACCATAAAAAAGAATACTGGCTATTTTCTCAAAGGTTTAGTGACTACTTTTTTGCTGTATTACAGCAATTATTTTTCACTAGGTAAGTGAGAAAGTTCACCCAGAATGTCTAGGGGAATTCTTTTTCCTCATTTCTTGGAGTCAGTTGAAATCAGGGATAAATTAAGTATGAAGCCTGGGCAACAGACAAAATCAAAGCCATAAAACTTATAAATAAATCACATAAGTTCCAAGTGCAGTATGGCAGAATACTTTTGTACTATGCTGCATATACATTCAATTTGTGCATGATGGCAAAAGACAACAAAATTCTTGACATCTATTTCCTCTCTTCCTTGTCAAGGTATCTCAACAATATATTCTATGCAAGACAATATATTCTAGACAAGACTATTTATTTATTAAGGTTTCAACTCTCAATCCTCAAACACAAAAATGGCTAGTACAGTATCCGCCCACCAGCTAAATAGATGTCTATGCCTCTATATATCAGACTAACAATATTTAAGGTGACTAAAGATTGCTATGTATACTAACAGAAAGGAAAGGGAGAGGGAGAATGAAAAGGAAGAAAAGAAGACAAAAAGAGATTTCATTTAATGAACAGACATCTCCCACCTGAACTTTCCCATAATGCCAGGTCTTGATTTTTAATGCTTGTCATATTATCTAGCAGTATCTTGTTGAAAACATACCACGCCATCTGCCTTCCCAGTCCTACATCTCTTCCTAAGCTTCCATTTTTGCTGGTAGCATGCCCGTTCTCCCAGCACCTAGCCCTGCGCCCTCAGCCTCTTTGTCTTCTTGCCCCTTATCTCAGATTAAGTGCTATAGATTATGCTTCTATTAAGTCCCACTCTTCTTTTTTTTTTTTTAATATCTAATAACAATGACCATAATTCTCCATGTAAGCTGGACATTAGAGTTATTTGGGAACCTTAAAAAATAATAATAAAATAAACTTTTAAAAAGTTATTGGTGCTCAGACATCTCCCCAGACTAATTAAAACAGAAATCAGTGGCTGATGTTGGACGATTAATTTCCAAAAGAGGGAAATGATCATCCAAGATTAAGATTCATTTGAATGATGCCATATCTGCAGTTTCCCGTCCAGTTGCTCTCATTTCAAGATTTCTATTGCTACAATCCATATTTTACATTACTGCTTATCCTTCTTTTCCTTTCCATTCTTGTTCTTTGAGGATTTTATCAGACACATCTATGACAAAAGCTCTTTTCCACTCAATAAATAAACACACATGTTTTAAAAACTTCCTGCTGTCAAATAAACCAGAAATTTTGTTTGGCCTTTCTGATCTTTTAGAAATGCTGCCAACCTATTTTCCCAAATATGTTTCTACCATCACCCATCCTGCCTTGCTGCCTTGCTACAAGCCATATCCTTATATAAAATGCCTTCTTAGATGGGGAGGGAGAAAAAAAAAAGGCCTTCTCCCACAATTAAAAATTTATAGAAGTTACCCATTTTTCAATCTCAAAATATCTTAAGTTTTCTTTGATCCTCCCATCTGGAGAAGATCCACTATCCTTTTAACTTTCTTTATATGTTATCTCTCTCTCCCATGAGTTAAAGCTGTCTATCATTTCTTACAGCTATCTTATACATTGTATTTCTCTCTTTGCACATTAACTGAACCCTGAGAAAAGAATCTGTGACCTGGTAAATTCTGAAGTCTCGTAATTCTTAGTCACACCAAACACATAGTAAGTACTCATTACATATTTAGAAGTAATAAAAAGCTTCCTAAGGTGATATACCCTCTAATCTTTGGCTATATATTTTCAGTATGTAGGATGGTAATACTGTTATAACCCTGCTCCTATTTGAATTACATTTGCTTAGAGATGGATAAATTAGCTAAAAAATACAAACGTCATGTAATATACCATACAATGATGCAGCAGAGCACTGATATGACATGGAGGGAGACTAATGAATCCATACCAGGCCACAAGCTGGCAAAATACAGCATATGCGGATCACAGATTCATGCATCCTACCATAGGACTCAGTTCAGATGAAGTAAGAATTGAGTAATGGGGCTTCCCTGATAGTTCAGTGGTGAAAAGTTCGCCTGCAGGGGACACAATCGATCCCTGAGCTGGGAAGATCCCACATGCCGTGAAGCAACTAGGTCTGTGAGCCACAGCTAGTGAGCCTGTGCTCTGGAGCCTTGAAGCCACAACTGTTGAGCCCTTGTGCCCTCGGGCCCGAGTTCCACAACAAGAAAAGTCACCACAACAAGAAGATTCCACATGCTGCAGCACAACTAAACCTGAGAGCCACAACTATTGAGCCTGTGCTCTAGAGCCTTGGAGCCATGGCTGTTGAGCCCGTGTGTTGCAACGACTGAAGACCATGAGCCCTAGAACCTGAGTTCCAAAACAAAAGATATCACGGCAACAATAGGCCTGCTGACTTCAGCTAGAGAGTGACCCCCACTCCCTGAAACTAGAGAAGAGCCTGTGGCAGTAGTGAAAACCAGAGTAGCCAAAAATACATAAAATAAAATAAAATAATTGAGCAATGAATTGAATGTATTGAATATAATACAATGGATCTCATCACTTTTATGAATATCACATCATTGTTATTACAGAGCTGTCCTATTTTCTGCCACTTTTTAAAATATATTGACTCTATTGCTCTGTTTTTATTATAAGTATATTACAAAATATAAATTAAAGAAAGGTACTTTAACAGTACCTTTTACAGAGTTTTGTTGATCACCAACATGTATGTTCCCAGATCAGTCATATGCATATCCCTGTTCCCCCACCCACCCCTCCACCCCTCCGGACCATCGCCCCAAGTGATTGTAGGCACTCCTATTCCCTTAGCACAATGACAATAGCTATCTTTTCCACACGTGCCAGTATAGGTTTCGATGTTACTTCCTCTATGCCTCCCTCTCACTACTTAACATATACTTTTTACAGAAAAGAGATTACACTGTACGATTAGTTTATACTCTGCTTTTTGCTTAAAATACACTGTGAACACCTTTATGTCCATAAATATTTAAATGGAAGAATGTTTTATATTATAAAGCATATAGATATATTTTAATTTAATGTTAAACATGGAGGTTGTTTCCAATTTTGTAGTGTTATAAAAACATTTAAGTGATTATTCTTATAGTTATGCCCATATATATATACACACATACATATGTCATTCCTATATGTAATTCACTCCTACATATAAAACTCCCATGTACAATACAGAAATGTAGAGCATTTCTAAGACTTTTTATACATTTAAATACATGACACTAAAAAACTCACATATTCACAGGAGGAATACATATGAGTGTCCAATTTCCTAGACTATTGCTAAAAGTGAAAATTATCACATAAGCATTTGCAAAATTTTTATCCTTTTTAATTAAACAGAAGGATAGAAGGCAGAGGTCAAAGGCTGGTGAGTTTAGAGGAAGAAACTGGAAATTTTACACCTTAAAAAAGAATCCTCTTCAGATACTCCTCAAATCCTGCCTTTTCCATTTGCCCTTGGGACAAAAGAACATAGAGGAATACTTAGTGGTAAACACTCGAAGGACAGTGAAGAAAGAGGACAAGGAAGAAGAATATCTTTCAAAATGAAAACTACCTAAACTAGTACTTAAATGCTATGGAAAATAATTTCTGATTTAAAACAGTCAAGCTGGGCTTCCCTGGTGGTCTAATCGGTAGAGTCCACCTTGCAGTGCAAGGGGCACCCGTTCAATTTCTGGCCTGGGAAGATCCCATGTGCGGTGAAGCTGGTGAACCCGTGTGTCCAATTACGAGCCAGCGCTCTGGAGCACATGTGCCCAGAGCCGGTGCTCTGTTATGAGAGAGGCCACTGTAATGGCAGACCCACACAGGCCAAAGAATTAAAAAGATGGATGAAAATAAATAAATTAAAAAACAATAAAAGAGGTCAAAATCAAAAAAAAAGAAAACTTTAAAGAAAGAAATAAAACAGTCAAGGCTGTATCAAGTCCATTTTAGTCTTTCAAATTGTTTTCCAAATAAAAACTGTGAGATGAGGTTTCATATGATCTCGTTACTGTACAGTAGTTAAATAAATTTCTCATTTGTCCTATTTTAAAATACATTAATACCTGGATCTTCACCACTTGTTTTCCAGTTGTAAAAGGTGTGCAGTTTCATGGTGTACCTCTTTATTTAACATACAGTCATGGGATACTACAAGCAAAACAAACAATCCCCCACATTTACCGTGTCAGGGCCATAAAACTTCTCTGAACTACTGACATGCTTAGTAAGGCCGGCCATACATTTTGGTATAACACACTCATTGAAACCACTAGCACAATAACACGAATTTTAGAAAGGCGTGCCAGTCATCTTGCGTTTCTCTTAGACAAAATAAGTAGAGCCATTCTTACCATTCCTTATGTCAGACTCATGCATCCTTAATGAAAACTTGTTATCCCCTTTTTTTAGAGGCCCCACTATTAAACAGAAGGATAGAAGGCAGAGGTCAAAGGCTGGTGAGTTTAGAGGAAGAAACTGGAAATTTTACACCTTAAAAAAGAATCCTCTTCAGATACTCCTCAAATCCTGCCTTTTCCATTTGCCCTTGGGACAAAAGAACATAGAGGAATACTTAGTGGTAAACACTCGAAGGACAGTGAAGAAAGAGGACAAGGAAGAAGAATATCTTTCAAAATGAAAACTACCTAAACTAGTACTTAAATGCTATGGAAAATAATTTCTGATTTAAAACAGTCAAGCTGGGCTTCCCTGGTGGTCTAATCGGTAGAGTCCACCTTGCAGTGCAAGGGGCACCCGTTCAATTTCTGGCCTGGGAAGATCCCATGTGCGGTGAAGCTGGTGAACCCGTGTGTCCAATTACGAGCCAGCGCTCTGGAGCACATGTGCCCAGAGCCGGTGCTCTGTTATGAGAGAGGCCACTGTAATGGCAGACCCACACAGGCCAAAGAATTAAAAAGATGGATGAAAATAAATAAATTAAAAAACAATAAAAGAGGTCAAAATCAAAAAAAAAGAAAACTTTAAAGAAAGAAATAAAACAGTCAAGGCTGTATCAAGTCCATTTTAGTCTTTCAAATTGTTTTCCAAATAAAAACTGTGAGATGAGGTTTCATATGATCTCGTTACTGTACAGTAGTTAAATAAATTTCTCATTTGTCCTATTTTAAAATACATTAATACCTGGATCTTCACCACTTGTTTTCCAGTTGTAAAAGGTGTGCAGTTTCATGGTGTACCTCTTTATTTAACATACAGTCATGGGATACTACAAGCAAAACAAACAATCCCCCACATTTACCGTGTCAGGGCCATAAAACTTCTCTGAACTACTGACATGCTTAGTAAGGCCGGCCATACATTTTGGTATAACACACTCATTGAAACCACTAGCACAATAACACGAATTTTAGAAAGGCGTGCCAGTCATCTTGCGTTTCTCTTAGACAAAATAAGTAGAGCCATTCTTACCATTCCTTATGTCAGACTCATGCATCCTTAATGAAAACTTGTTATCAGCAGCACCATTTAGATATTCACTTAACATTTTCCACTTTAAGCTTAGCGGGTTCACGGACTACCTTCTTATGCATTCAAAATACCCAGACCGTGCATCCATTTTCATTCGACAAAGAGATAAAGGCCCTTAGACTGAAACAGACGAAAAGTCATGCAGTCTCACTGGCTCATTGTTAAAGATGTAGGCAAATGACACAATTATTATTGGCTTTCTTCACTTTTCCCCAAATGGTAATGTACTCACAGTGCTATTTAATATAGACACTGTATTTGACAAAGGAAGAAACTATTAACCCCTTAGCATCTTTTTATAGTTAGTCTTCAAAGCAGATTCATTTACATCATTCACTGCTAATTTACTCATTAATCTTAATGTACCACATCAGATGTGCTGATCATCATTAAAAGTAATTATTTATTCTTCCTTCTAACCCGCTGCTTATCATGTACCTGCAAATTGGATCACACAGAAAAGGTAACTGGTTTATTTGAAAAGGAACGTGAAAACCAATACAGCTAAAGGGGCAAAAGAAAGGGATAAACAAAAAAACAGTGTTATCTTTGGTATTTTTTCCTCTAATTCTTTCCCAATTTAATGTTACTAAATTCCATAATATTGATTATATTATCTCCTCTCTAAGAAATTTCCAATAAATCAACTATGTGAGGCTTTTTTTATTATGATGGTAAACCAGAGTGATATGTTTCACTTTAGAGACCAATAGCAAACCAGTTCCCCAAAGAGACCTTCTGGTGTCTCTGTAACTACTGAAAAGCTTTGAGCCAAGATGAACTGCTATAACTCCCATCCCTTCCAACCAAAAACTGTGTTTTATCATCACTACAAGCAAAACAAACAATCCCCACATTTACCGTGTCAAAAATTTGAACTACTGACATGCTTAGTAAGGCCATACATTTTGGTATAACACACTCATTGAAACCACTAGCACAATAACACGAATTTTAGAAAGGCGTGCCAGTCATCTTGCGTTTCTCTTAGACAAAATAAGTAGAGCCATTCTTACCATTCCTTATGTCAGACTCATGCATCCTTAATGAAAACTTGTTATCAGCAGCACCATTTAGATATTCACTTAACATTTTCCACTTTAAGCTTAGCGGGTTCACGGACTACCTTCTTATGCATTCAAAATACCCAGACTGTGCATCCATTTTCATTCGACAAAGAGATAAAGGCCCTTAGACTGAAACAGACGAAAAGTCATGCAGTCTCACTGGCTCATTGTTAAAGATGTAGGCAAATGACACAATTATTATTGGCTTTCTTCACTTTTCCCCAAATGGTAATGTACTCACAGTGCTATTTAATATAGACACTGTATTTGACAAAGGAAGAAACTATTAACCCCTTAGCATCTTTTTATAGTTAGTCTTCAAAGCAGATTCATTTACATCATTCACTGCTAATTTACTCATTAATCTTAATGTACCACATCAGATGTGCTGATCATCATTAAAAGTAATTATTTATTCTTCCTTCTAACCCGCTGCTTATCATGTACCTGCAAATTGGATCACACAGAAAAGGTAACTGGTTTATTTGAAAAGGAACGTGAAAACCAATACAGCTAAAGGGGCAAAAGAAAGGGATAAACAAAAAAACAGTGTTATCTTTGGTATTTTTTCCTCTAATTCTTTCCCAATTTAATGTTACTAAATTCCATAATATTGATTATATTATCTCCTCTCTAAGAAATTTCCAATAAATCAACTATGTGAGGCTTTTTTTATTATGATGGTAAACCAGAGTGATATGTTTCACTTTAGAGACCAATAGCAAACCAGTTCCCCAAAGAGACCTTCTGGTGTCTCTGTAACTACTGAAAAGCTTTGAGCCAAGATGAACTGCTATAACTCCCATCTTCCAACCAAAAACTGGTGTTATCACAACTGGCAAAGTCTGGATCATTTCTTGTAGGCTAAATCCATCTTCTAGGAATAAATGTGACCATAATCTTTCAACTATCAGCTTCCTACTGGTAAGTTAGTAAAGCAGTTCAGGAAATAAATATCTGAAATATTACCAGTTGCTAAACACAGAAAGGTGTATGTGCAAACACATGTACATATTTTCAGTGAGTGGTAAAACAGACTGTAATATGTAGCTCAAACATATTTACTAGAGAAATTTAGAAGCAGCATCATAAAAACAACAACCACCACCACCTTGCTTATAGACAAAACAGCACCTCTACAGACACCCAATCTTCATATGTTACAAAAGTGTTTTGTCTAGAACAGAATATTGTGAAAAGTCAGCTAACTCACTTTTGAGTGAGTTTTCATTACAGAGATGGTGTTAATTACAGAGTTTTATTACAAATATGATAGTACTTCCTAAAGAAAGTCCGTAAGTAACACTATCTTCCAAATAAATGATGTGATTATTTTGTGTCTTCCCAAAGATGAAACACTTGAAAATTTCTTACTTCCTTCCAATTCAAAGCTTTAAGGGTACTACCATTTGTCAATAAGTATGTAGATACATAATAGATAAACAAAATAAAAGATAAAAAGAAAACTGATGAAAAAGTTGACTTGCCTATTGATCAGAACTGTTACAGACTGAAATTGACTTTTAAAATATATTTTAGAAACATCCAGCATTATTCACATTTGAACCAAGACTCTGTTAGAGATCATGGTACTCTAAGTTTAAAAGGCTTATGTCATAGCTTCATTCTACGTAATGCCTAGCATATTGTAGATATTCGACACCATTTAAATAAAGTACAATTATTTCAGTCATATGGGTAATTTAGATATGAATCTATGTCCTTTCTTTACTTTTTTTTAATTCGCTCCTATGCCGACTCAAAGCCCAAAATTATTTGGCGAGGATCTGCAGGATTCCACATACTCTCATTCAATATTAGGTAACCATTAGAGCCAATAATGATTTGTAGGATAACAAAAATATTCATTTTCTGATATCCTTCCAACAGAACACATGTAGTAAGCAAAACAGTGATATTTAGTTTATATAGTTAATTATCCTTTCTAAAATAAAATTCATTGTTTTAGAATTGAGAAAGAATTAACATCCACACAAGCAAGTTGGATAAGGAGACAGTGTTCCTTCCATAAGATGTCTCTCTGAGCTTTTTCTTGCTCATCATGATTGATCTCTGCATTCTGAAAAAGAGTAGCCTGCCACCCGTCCATTCTCAAATTCTCCCCAGTGAGCTATTTGGGGGTACAAAAGATGGAAACATGACAACTGGTTCTATGCAAGGGCTGTGAAGTCATGTACTGGCAAGCAACGATAATAATAGATGATCACCCAGGGCCACAGACTGGCCCTGTCCACACAGAAAACTCAAGTTGACATTAATTGGATCCTGGCACAGAGAGAGTAAGGTACAACTCCTTGGTGTGTAGACGAAAATAAAGCTATAAAGAACCTTAACAAAATGGAACAGAGTATAATACAGTAATATAGTGCTCAAAACTTTTTTTCCAAGCTACTACATCTCTGTCAAATAACACCATCAGCATTTCCATGACAGCACGCTCATCTGAGAAGGAAATGTCTCATTCTTGCCGTCTGTGAACTGAAACACACACACCACACGTCTAGAAAACCATGAAGAGGAGGGGGAGGGACGTTTCTTGTCCCATCCTCAATGAAATCTGTTATGCTCTGGCCTTGTCCTTTTGTTTCTGTTTTCCAAACAGTATCAGATTTATCCATATAAATATCCATCTCACCTCTCCTGGCATCCAGCATTATTCACATTTGAACCAAGACTCTGTTAGAGATCATGGTACTCTAGGCATGTCATAGCTTCATTCTACGTAATGCCTAGCATATTGTAGATATTCGACACCATTTAAATAAAGTACAATTATTTCAGTCATATGGGTAATTTAGATATGAATCTATGTCCTTTCTTTACTTTTTTTTAATTCGCTCCTATGCCGACTCAAAGCCCAAAATTATTTGGCGAGGATCTGCAGGATTCCACATACTCTCATTCAATATTAGGTAACCATTAGAGCCAATAATGATTTGTAGGATAACAAAATATTCATTTTCTGATATCCTTCCAACAGAACACATGTAGTAAGCAAAACAGTGATATTTAGTTTATATAGTTAATTATCCTTTCTAAAATAAAATTCATTGTTTTAGAATTGAGAAAGAATTAACATCCACACAAGCAAGTTGGATAAGGAGACAGTGTTCCTTCCATAAGATGTCTCTCTGAGCTTTTTCTTGCTCATCATGATTGATCTCTGCATTCTGAAAAAGAGTAGCCTGCCACCCGTCCATTCTCAAATTCTCCCCAGTGAGCTATTTGGGGGTACAAAAGATGGAAACATGACAACTGGTTCTATGCAAGGGCTGTGAAGTCATGTACTGGCAAGCAACGATAATAATAGATGATCACCCAGGGCCACAGACTGGCCCTGTCCACACAGAAAACTCAAGTTGACATTAATTGGATCCTGGCACAGAGAGAGTAAGGTACAACTCCTTGGTGTGTAGACGAAAATAAAGCTATAAAGAACCTTAACAAAATGGAACAGAGTATAATACAGTAATATAGTGCTCAAAACTTTTTTTCCAAGCTACTACATCTCTGTCAAATAACACCATCAGCATTTCCATGACAGCACGCTCATCTGAGAAGGAAATGTCTCATTCTTGCCGTCTGTGAACTGAAACACACACACCACACGTCTAGAAAACCATGAAGAGGAGGGGGAGGGACGTTTCTTGTCCCATCCTCAATGAAATCTGTTATGCTCTGGCCTTGTCCTTTTGTTTCTGTTTTCCAAACAGTATCAGATTTATCCATATAAATATCCATCTCACCTCTCCTGGCTTAAGAAAAAAAAAAAAAGATAACACTTGAATTTAGATATGAGGCAACAGTACTCACATATTCTGGCAACACTTCTCAGTTGAATTAATTTTCAAATATCCAGTCTCTAATTTGTATCCTTGGTCAGTGCACACCCTGGTACCAGCTCATTTCGGGGCAGATTATGCATGCTTTTCTAGAGAAACACATTCTCTGAGCCCCAGGAAGATGGGAGGCATTCCAAAACAGTGTACACAGTGAGGACCTTTATTTGTCAACTAACTTTTCCTCCAATTCTTTAATTTACAGCTCAGGGTATTAAAGAAGAAAACAAAGGGTTTCGCTACACAGAAATAACCTTTTGGAAAAACCTGCAAACGTGGGTTTAATTACGCTATTTACCAGTATAAACTGCCTGCAGAAGCAAACTGAAACATTTCTTGCTGTGGCTTGCTTTTTCTTTTTTTTCCCCTAACTTAACTGTTGCAAGCAACGTCACAGCAATTTAAGTCGATTTTGTGACAAATTATTAGGACACTTATTTTAGAAGGAAAATCAACCAATAATTACTGCCCTGGCACATGGCAATTGTTCAAAGCAGAAGCTGGCCTGACAGCTGATGGGCGCAGTCCCCTGCTATCCTTGGAGCTCAACTGCAGATACCCAGGGCCTCTTGCCAGACCAAGGCATGTAGCAGCCACCCTTTCCATCCAATAGGCCTGCACTGACCAGCGTGTGCTGAGTAAAATCAAAGGACACCATTTCAGGACCTCCTACACGGTTCGGCCTAGCTTTAGATCCTGAAAATACTGTGTTAATTATTAATGATTCCAAATGAGCCACAACCCTGGCCTTTGAGCATCATTCCAAAGTACCAAGTTTTAGACACAGGCCTGAAAGTGTTTTTGTTAGTGACCCCAGATCACTACAGAAGGAAGAAAATGCTTCTTTTGTATTTGTGAAACAAGACAGTTTGTGAATACGCCGGGCCACATATGAGAAAATCATTTTCCAGAATTAGAAAAAGGGCCCCAGATCCACTACAGAAGGAAGAAAATGCTCTGGCCTTGTCCTTTTGTTTCTGTTTTCCAAACAGTATCAGATTTACCCAAAAATTTCCATTTTTGGCTTAAGAAAAAAAAAAGATAACACTTGAATTTAGATATGAGGCAACAGTACTCACATATTCTGGCAACACTTCTCAGTTGAATTAATTTTCAAATATCCAGTCTCTAATTTGTATCCTTGGTCAGTGCACACCCTGGTACCAGCTCATTTCGGGGCAGATTATGCATGCTTTTCTAGAGAAACACATTCTCTGAGCCCCAGGAAGATGGGAGGCATTCCAAAACAGTGTACACAGTGAGGACCTTTATTTGTCAACTAACTTTTCCTCCAATTCTTTAATTTACAGCTCAGGGTATTAAAGAAGAAAACAAAGGGTTTCGCTACACAGAAATAACCTTTTGGAAAAACCTGCAAACGTGGGTTTAATTACGCTATTTACCAGTATAAACTGCCTGCAGAAGCAAACTGAAACATTTCTTGCTGTGGCTTGCTTTTTCTTTTTTTTCCCCTAACTTAACTGTTGCAAGCAACGTCACAGCAATTTAAGTCGATTTTGTGACAAATTATTAGGACACTTATTTTAGAAGGAAAATCAACCAATAATTACTGCCCTGGCACATGGCAATTGTTCAAAGCAGAAGCTGGCCTGACAGCTGATGGGCGCAGTCCCCTGCTATCCTTGGAGCTCAACTGCAGATACCCAGGGCCTCTTGCCAGACCAAGGCATGTAGCAGCCACCCTTTCCATCCAATAGGCCTGCACTGACCAGCGTGTGCTGAGTAAAATCAAAGGACACCATTTCAGGACCTCCTACACGGTTCGGCCTAGCTTTAGATCCTGAAAATACTGTGTTAATTATTAATGATTCCAAATGAGCCACAACCCTGGCCTTTGAGCATCATTCCAAAGTACCAAGTTTTAGACACAGGCCTGAAAGTGTTTTTGTTAGTGACCCCAGATCACTACAGAAGGAAGAAAATGCTTCTTTTGTATTTGTGAAACAAGACAGTTTGTGAATACACGCCGGGCCACATATGAGAAAATCATTTTCCAGAATTAGAAAAAGGGCCTATAGATTTTCCTGAGATAAGCTTTTCCTCAACACCAAATGAAAAGATAAAGGCTCTAAGATGCCAAAAGTTAAGAGATGCAGACTAATTCTTTCCCTGAATCATTATAAACCTACCCACAGTCCCTAATGGAATCAAAGGACATGTTGCTTTGAAGTTCTCTATAGCACCTCTGTCAAATTTTACTGTCTGAAGTCTCTGGTAACCTAGAGAGAGTCCCAGCATCTTTTTTGAGGTGGATCTAAAAATGCTGTGAAAGTAGATCTTTCAAAGTCGGAGGGACAAAAGAGTCTAAAGGAATGGGCCATACTTAATAACTAAATATGCTATCAGTCACTCCAATTCATCAATCAGCTAAAGGAATGTTGGTGCTGTCGAAGTGTCTGTCTAAGGCAAAATATACTAGAGGGAAAGATAAAACTAGTGTGTAAAATCTGTAAAGCAAAACAGTCCCAACACTAATAGAGACTAAACTAAAAATGGAAGGCATCTGGGAATACAGATATTATTTTTTAAGAGCCGATATGAAGGTTTAGGCTCCTCTTTACCACCTATCCAAAGGCATTAACACCCAGCTGCTCCCACCAGCACCAGCATTTCCACATGCTACATCTGCCTCAAGGATCCCCGTTCAGTTCTGCAGAGCGCCTTCCTCCCTTCCCATATGGAATGCTTCAGCCTTGTCTGGGAAAATCACAGCACTGCAAGGGCTGAAACCACTGGCAGCTCATGATCTACAGCCCCCATGGGACCTATGTCACCTCTCAGTCATCTGCCCACCCCTCATCACTCTCCAGAGTCTGCCCTTGCACTGGCCTCTCCCCTCCAAGAGATGGATACTCTTGCCTCCCCATTCAATAGAGAAAGAATATGCCACCCAGTGTGAACCTGAGGGCAGCCACCTCCAATCTGCTATACAAGAGCTTCTAACACGGAGCCAATTCTCCCCTCCAGTTTATCCTCTTCCAGGCCAATTACTCTGCTTGCTTTTCTAAATTTCCCTCTCACCATCATGGCCCTTCTCTGTACACAATCATCATCTTCAGTCTCTTCCGAATGGCTACTTCCCTTCAGAACAGGGTCTTTCCCAACCAATATACTAAGTGAGATCATTGTTTGTGAGACTATACGGTGCATCACGGAACTTTTTTTTTTTTTTTAACTGGAATTTCCTTGATTTTACTATCAATAAAATCACTTATAAGTACATCTGAGAAATCTGGTCATAGAATCCACATATCTCCTTCAGCCAGCCAGCCAATGCATGCTCAGTCATGTCCGGGCTCTCTGAGACGCCGTGGACTGTAGCCCCCACCAGGCTCCTCTCTCTTCATGGAATTCTGCAGGCAAGATACTGGAGTGGGTTGCCATTTCCTACTCCAGGGGATCTCTTAGAAAACAGTGTGTATCTCCAATGTCTGGACTCACTGAGGCTCAGGTTCTTCATGTCTCTTTGTAGAAAAGAATTCAGTGAGAGACAAAGTGATAGGTAAAAAATGGATTTATTCAGATTCAGAGAAAGCGTATTCCACAGACAAAGCACGGGCCACAGTAGAGGGAATCCAGCGACCCATCACAGAACTTTTAGCAGAATGCCTGGCCTCTAGTCACTAGATGCTATTAACACCGCTTCTCCATAGTTGTGACAAGGAGACACTGCTAAAATCTCCTGGAAGAACTAAGTTTTAGAACCAACAAGGTATTACGCCTCAAATTTGTTTCTGTTTTGTTTTATTTATTCATTCTTTTTATATTTTTATGGAGAGGGATGTGCTGAGGAGCAAGGTAGTAGAGGATTAAGAGCTACAAACTATGTACAAAAAAAAACAAACAAACTGAAAGGATACAACACACAGCACAGGGGATGTGGCCAATATTTTATAATAACTTTAACTGGAATATAATCTACGAGATTTTGAATCACTGCATTGTACACCTGAAAATGACAAAATACTGTAAATCAACTATACCCCCCAAAGTACTGCACCCCAGGAATCTCCAAAGTCCCCAGAGAAACATGAAGGTTGGCCCACCCCAGCTCAGACCTTGCCAAACAATCACTCCCTACTCTATATTACTCTGCTCCTTTAAAATATTCCCAGTTCTGCACACTTCACAGGGTTTATTGTCTGTTCATCTTCTCTCCTTGGCTAGTCTGTAAGACAAAAAAAAAAAAAAAAAAGGCATGACCTACAAAGCACTCCTGTAATACATCACTCTAATCAAAGATTATGCCTCAACTGAAATTTATTGAATTACCAGTGATTTCAATGAGATTCAAGTGTATGTAAGCCTTTGGTATACGAATATATTTCCGTTATGGTCAGAAATTCAGGGGGGTTCCCCTGGTGCAGTGCAAGGGGCGCCGGTTCGATCCTTGACCTGGGAAGATCCCACGTGTCGCGGAGCGGCTGGAGTGATGTGTCCAGTCAGCGAGCCGGAGCTCTGGAGCGCATGCGCCCAGAGCCGACGCTCTGCGACAACAGATGCCACCGCGATGGGAGGCCCGCAGGAGCCAAAGAACAAAGATTGATGAAAACAGAGAAATGAAAGACCAATAGAAGTGGCCCGCCCGCTCCCCTCCCTCCCCAACCCGACCCCCGCCCCCCAAAAAAAAACATAAACAAATAGATCTTAAAAAAAAAAAGAAAGAAAGAAATTAAGGGGATAATATATGTGGGTATATACATATATATACATATACATATTATTCCTTTATTCAAATTCAAACACTGGTGGAAATTTTAAGATTTTCACTTCATAAGTACTAAGGGTTGTACTAAAGAAAAAATAACCAATAATCATGCTAGGTAAAAATAAACTTAACACATGAACATGGTAATTGGTTTCCCTTCCTATATACTTAAATGCACCCTTGCATTTTAGCCATGAGGACAGTATTATTATTCAAGACCATTAACTTGCCAGGTCTGCTTCTCAAGTTGATCTTAGTATGTGATATTATTAGTTCTTCCTCCCTTCTTGCTTGCTTTCTCTCTCTTTTTCTCCCCATGAGATATTTCACTGGTAGTATTTTAATGAGCCTTTCTGGCAAGTTTCTTCTTTTTTTCAAACAAAACAATTTTACATATAGAACAGCATTAATTTATACAAGATTCTTAAACATGATTTGGAAAGTAAGTAGAACTATATTAATGATAAACAGGTAATGAGAATCAAATTAAGTAACCAGTAGTTTGAAAAAATCAATGAAAGAAAGACGTGAACATGATCATCCAGTTCTAAATCTAGTTTAGTTGAGAAAGTACTCAATACTTCTGTCATCCAAAACTGCAGGGAGATTGTAAGGAGATTTCACATTGTTTTTTTTAAATCACACAAACTATAAACACAATCTCTGCTTTCCTCCTCTGTCCCTGTGGGAAAATTTATGAGCAGAAAGCATACTTTAAAGGCAGGAAGACTAACTCAACTTTTGGGCCCAGAATCTGTGATTTACGGTTGAAATAGTAAAATGTTCAAAAATAAAATTTAAGGGTACAGTGACTCACTCATCCCCAAATTATAATAAAAAAAGCATTCTTCAGAAAGCAGTATTTTGCAGAATGCAGTGTGTTTTACTCACTTTAGACACAAAATCTCTAAACTTTAAAACTTAAGCAACAGTATTAAGAATACGCAGGTATACACATCAAAGTATAAAGAGGATTAGAAAGCTTTGAAAAAAACAATGCTAGAGGAACAGATATATTCCCATCGCTCTCAAATGGGCCTGAAAATGACACATACATGAACTTTTTCAAAATCTTCACATTTCTTTTACACCCTGAAACATAAACTCTCTTGACACTTTCTATTCTCTTTGAAATTGTTTTTTATTTTTTCTTTTTATAATGCCCCTTTCATCTGCCTCTTTTGTATTATCACATCATTGACAGGATTTGCTCATCTCTTGATGAGGTTTGTTTAAAAAGACCCTCATTGCTAGTTGTCCGAAAATCACCCAAACACTTAATTGACAGGGCTATACAATGAAAGTACAGCTACAATCAGGCCATGATCGGGCTCAGGAATCTTCAATAGCTCCCAACCACCACCTACTAAATATATAAATTGAGAGAATTAAGTAAATCTAATCTGATATGTTAGATCCCTAATCTGTCTGCCATGATCATAACCCTCACTACTCATAAACACATGCGACTCAGAGACTTTGCCAAAAATATAATTTCATTACATTTTAACTTTTTTTTGCTTATTAAAAATGAAAATTCTAGTAAGGAGATTCCTTAAAAAATCACTATATTATCCAGGAAGCCTACTACTGGGCAAATGCCCTGAGAAATTCACAACTGAAAAGCACACGTGTCCCAATGTGCACTGAAGCTTTACTGACAATAGCTAAGACACGGAAGTAACCCAAATGTCCACTAACAGATGAATAAAGACAGAGAGAAGAACCAGACTACCAAAATCAAAAATGAAAAAGGAGAGATTACAACAGATAATGCAGAAATACAAAGGATTCTAAGAGACTATTATGAACAACTCTATGGCAACAAACTGGACAACCTGCAAGAAATGGACAGTTTCCTGGGGAAGATTAATCTCCCAAGACTGAACCAGGAAGAAACAGAAACTTTGAACAACCCATCACAACCTCAGAAATTTTTGACTTTGTGATCAGAAATCTACCCAAAAATAAAAGCCCAGGACCAGATGGTTTCACAGCCGAATTCTACCAAACATTTAAAGAGCTAATGCCTGTGCCTCTAAAACTCTTCCAAACAATTGCACAGGAAAGAAAACTTCCAAACACATTCTACGAGGCCACCATCCCCCTGATACCCAAACCAAGCAAAGACAACACAAAAAAGGAAAACTATAGGCCATCTTCTCTGATGTACTTAGATGCCAAGATCCTCAACAAAATCCTAGCAAACAGAATTCAACGACACATCAAAAAACTCATACCTCATGATCAAGTCGGGTTCATCCCAGGCATGCAAGGATTCTTCAATATCCGTAAATCAATCAATGTGATACACCATATCAACAAATTGAGAGACAAAAATCACATCATCATCTCAATAGATGCAGGAAAAGCCTTGACAAAGTACAACATCCATTTATGATAAAACTCTTCAGAAAATGTGCATAGGCTCCCAGGAATCTTCAATAGCTCCCAACCACCACCTACTAAATATATAAATTGAGAGAATTAAGTAAATCTAATCTGATATGTTAGATCCCTAATCTGTCTGCCATGATCATAACCCTCACTACTCATAAACACATGCGACTCAGAGACTTTGCCAAAAATATAATTTCATTACATTTTAACTTTTTTTTGCTTATTAAAAATGAAAATTCTAGTAAGGAGATTCCTTAAAAAATCACTATATTATCCAGGAAGCCTACTACTGGGCAAATGCCCTGAGAAATTCACAACTGAAAAGCACACGTGTCCCAATGTGCACTGAAGCTTTACTGACAATAGCTAAGACACGGAAGTAACCCAAATGTCCACTAACAGATGAATAAAGACAGAGAGAAGAACCAGACTACCAAAATCAAAAATGAAAAAGGAGAGATTACAACAGATAATGCAGAAATACAAAGGATTCTAAGAGACTATTATGAACAACTCTATGGCAACAAACTGGACAACCTGCAAGAAATGGACAGTTTCCTGGGGAAGATTAATCTCCCAAGACTGAACCAGGAAGAAACAGAAACTTTGAACAACCCATCACAACCTCAGAAATTTTTGACTTTGTGATCAGAAATCTACCCAAAAATAAAAGCCCAGGACCAGATGGTTTCACAGCCGAATTCTACCAAACATTTAAAGAGCTAATGCCTGTGCCTCTAAAACTTTTCCAAACAATTGCACAGGAAAGAAAACTTCCAAACACATTCTACGAGGCCACCATCCCCCTGATACCCAAACCAAGCAAAGACAACACAAAAAAGGAAAACTATAGGCCATCTTCTCTGATGTACTTAGATGCCAAGATCCTCAACAAAATCCTAGCAAACAGAATTCAACGACACATCAAAAAACTCATACCTCATGATCAAGTCGGGTTCATCCCAGGCATGCAAGGATTCTTCAATATCCGTAAATCAATCAATGTGATACACCATATCAACAAATTGAGAGACAAAAATCACATCATCATCTCAATAGATGCAGGAAAAGCCTTCGACAAAGTACAACATCCATTTATGATAAAAACTCTTCAGAAAATGTGCATAGAAGGCACCTATCTCAACATAGTGAAAGCCATCTATGAGAAATCCACAGCAAACATTTTTCTCAACGGTGAAAAACTGAAAGCATTCCCTGTAAGATCAGGAACAAGACAGGGGTGCCCACTTTCACCACTACTATTCAACATAGTCCTGGAAGTCCTAGCAACAGCAATAAGACAAGAGAAAGAAATCAAAGGAATCCAGATTGGAAAGGAAGAAGTCAAACTCTCTCTTTTTGCAGACGACATGATATTATACATAAAATCCCAAAGACACTATTACAAAGCTACTAGAGCTAATCAACGAATTCAGCAAAGTCACAGGATACAAAGTCAACACACAGAAATCACTGGCATTCCTATACACCAACAATGAAAAAGCAGAAAACAAAATCAACGAGGCAATCCCCTTCACCACTGCAACCAAAAGAATCAAATATCTAGGAATAAACCTACCCAAAGAAACAAAAGAACTGTACACAGAAAATTACAAGACACTCGTGAGAGACATTAAAGAAGACTTAAACAGATGGAGAGATATTCCACGTTCCTGGGTCGGAAGAATCAATATTGTGAAAATGACCATACTACCAAATGTCATCTACAGATTCAATGCAATACCTATCCAACTACCATTGACATTTTTCACAGAACTAGACTAAAGAATAACACAGTTCATACGGAAACACAAAAGACCTCGAATAGCCAAAGCAATCCTGAGAAAGAAGAATGGAGCTGGAGGGATCAGCCTCCCTAACTTCAGACTCTACTACAAAGCAACAGTCATCAAGACAGTATGGTCCTGGCACAAAAACAGAACTATAGATCAATGGAACAATCCAGAGAACCCAGAGATAAATTCACACACCTATGGGTACCTTATTTTTGACAAAGGAGGTGAAACTATAAAATGGGACAAAGACAGCATCTTCAACAAATGGTGCTGGGAAAATTGGACAGCTCCATGCAAAAAAATGAAGTCGAAACATTCCCTGACCCCAAAACACTAAGATCAACTCAAAATGCAGGAAAAGCCGACAAAGTACAACATCCATTTATGATAAAAACTCTTCAGAAAATGTGCATAGAAGGCACCTATCTCAACATAGTGAAAGCCATCTATGAGAAATCCACAGCAAACATTTTTCTCAACGGTGAAAAACTGAAAGCATTCCCTGTAAGATCAGGAACAAGACAGGGGTGCCCACTTTCACCACTACTATTCAACATAGTCCTGGAAGTCCTAGCAACAGCAATAAGACAAGAGAAAGAAATCAAAGGAATCCAGATTGGAAAGGAAGAAGTCAAACTCTCTCTTTTTGCAGACGACATGATATTATACATAAAATCCCAAAGACACTATTACAAAGCTACTAGAGCTAATCAACGAATTCAGCAAAGTCACAGGATACAAAGTCAACACACAGAAATCACTGGCATTCCTATACACCAACAATGAAAAAGCAGAAAACAAAATCAACGAGGCAATCCCCTTCACCACTGCAACCAAAAGAATCAAATATCTAGGAATAAACCTACCCAAAGAAACAAAAGAACTGTACACAGAAAATTACAAGACACTCGTGAGAGACATTAAAGAAGACTTAAACAGATGGAGAGATATTCCACGTTCCTGGGTCGGAAGAATCAATATTGTGAAAATGACCATACTACCAAATGTCATCTACAGATTCAATGCAATACCTATCCAACTACCATTGACATTTTTCACAGAACTAGACTAAAGAATAACACAGTTCATACGGAAACACAAAAGACCTCGAATAGCCAAAGCAATCCTGAGAAAGAAGAATGGAGCTGGAGGGATCAGCCTCCCTAACTTCAGACTCTACTACAAAGCAACAGTCATCAAGACAGTATGGTCCTGGCACAAAAACAGAACTATAGATCAATGGAACAATCCAGAGAACCCAGAGATAAATTCACACACCTATGGGTACCTTATTTTTGACAAAGGAGGTGAAACTATAAAATGGGACAAAGACAGCATCTTCAACAAATGGTGCTGGGAAAATTGGACAGCTCCATGTAAAAAAATGAAGTTGGAACATTCCCTGACCCCATACACTAAGATCAACTCAAAATGGATTAAAGACCTAAATGGAAGACCAGAAACCATCAAACTCTTAGAGGAGAATATAGGCAAAACCCTCAAGGACATCAACCAAAGCAAGATCTTTTCTGACCCACCTACTAGAATAGTGGAACTCAAAAGAAAAATGAGCATGTGGGACCTCATGAAACTTAAAAGTTTTTGTACAGCAAAAGAAATTACAAAAAAGCTGAACAGACAGCCCACAGAGTGGGAGAAAATCATAGCAAATGAAATAACAGACAAAGAATTAATCTCCAAAATCTACAAGTAACTCAGACAACTCAGCACCGGAAAAACGAACAACCCAATCAAAAAATGGGAAAAGGACCTAAACAGACACCTCTCCAACGACGGCATACAGATAGCCCAAAAGCACATGAAATGATGCTCAACCTCGCTTATAATTAGAGAATGCAAATCAAAACCACAATGAGATATCACCTCACACCCATCAGAATGGCCATCATCCACAAATCGACAACAAATGCTGGAGAGGGTGTGGAGAAAAGGGAGCACTCCTGCGTTGCTGGTGGGAATGTCAATTGATACAGCCCCTATGGAAGACAGTATGGAGATTTCTTAAAAAACTAAAAATAGAAGCACCATACGACCCAGCAACCCCACTCTTAGGCTTATACCCTGATGAAATCAAAACTGAAAGAGGCACCTGTATACGACCCAGCAATCCCACTCTTAGGCTTATACCCTGATGAAATCAAAACTGAAAGAGGCACCTGTACCCCAATGTTCACTGCAGCTCTCTGTACAATAGCCAGAACATGGAAGCAACCTAGATGCCCATCCACGAATGAATGGAAACAAAAGCTCTGGTACATATATGTAATGGAATACTACACAGCTGTAAAGAAATGCAGAAAAATCAGCCCTTCAGACTCTACTACAAAGCAACAGTCATCAAGACAGTATGGTCCTGGCACAAAAACAGAACTATAGATCAATGGAACAATCCAGAGAACCCAGAGATAAATTCACACACCTATGGGTACCTTATTTTTGACAAAGGAGGTGAAACTATAAAATGGGACAAAGACAGCATCTTCAACAAATGGTGCTGGGAAAATTGGACAGCTCCATGTAAAAAAATGAAGTTGGAACATTCCCTGACCCCATACACTAAGATCAACTCAAAATGGATTAAAGACCTAAATGGAAGACCAGAAACCATCAAACTCTTAGAGGAGAATATAGGCAAAACCCTCAAGGACATCAACCAAAGCAAGATCTTTTCTGACCCACCTACTAGAATAGTGGAACTCAAAAGAAAAATGAGCATGTGGGACCTCATGAAACTTAAAAGTTTTTGTACAGCAAAAGAAATTACAAAAAAGCTGAACAGACAGCCCACAGAGTGGGAGAAAATCATAGCAAATGAAATAACAGACAAAGAATTAATCTCCAAAATCTACAAGTAACTCAGACAACTCAGCACCGGAAAAACGAACAACCCAATCAAAAAATGGGAAAAGGACCTAAACAGACACCTCTCCAACGACGGCATACAGATAGCCCAAAAGCACATGAAATGATGCTCAACCTCGCTTATAATTAGAGAATGCAAATCAAAACCACAATGAGATATCACCTCACACCCATCAGAATGGCCATCATCCACAAATCGACAACAAATGCTGGAGAGGGTGTGGAGAAAAGGGAGCACTCCTGCGTTGCTGGTGGGAATGTCAATTGATACAGCCCCTATGGAAGACAGTATGGAGATTTCTTAAAAAACTAAAAATAGAAGCACCATACGACCCAGCAACCCCACTCTTAGGCTTATACCCTGATGAAATCAAAACTGAAAGAGGCACCTGTATACGACCCAGCAATCCCACTCTTAGGCTTATACCCTGATGAAATCAAAACTGAAAGAGGCACCTGTACCCCAGTGTTCACTGCAGCTCTCTGTACAATAGCCAGAACATGGAAGCAACCTAGATGCCCATCCACGAATGAATGGAAACAAAAGCTCTGGTACATATATGTAATGGAATACTACACAGCTGTAAAGAGAAATGCAGAAAAATCAGCCCTAATGAGGTGGCTGGATCTAGAACGTATCATAAAAAGTGAAATCAGTCAGAAAGAGAAGGACAAATACAGTATATTAACACATATATATATGGAATCTAACAGGATGGTGATGATGGCGCACACAGTGAAGCAACGGAAAGACAGACATGGACAGTGGACATATCGACATTGTTGGGAAGGAACAGAGGGTGGGAGGTGTAAAGGAAGTCGCATGAAGGCCTATACTATCATAAATGAAGAAAATAGCTATAGTCACTGCTCTGTGAGAAAAGGGGATCCTTCAGTGGTACTCTGTGATGGTTGGGAGGGGTGGGGAGGGGGAGATATACATGTGACTGAACTGGGAACATGCATGTCTGTAAACAAGAAAACTCTGTAAAAGTTAAAAGTAAAGTAAGGGTTTAAAAAAAAAACAGATGAATAAAGAAGCTGTGGTACACATGTACAACACAATATTATTGAGTTATAAAAAGGAATGCATTTGAGTCACTTCTAGTGAAGTGGATATGTCACGGGCACTGTGCTGCAGCTTACTCTGATTACTATTCTCACTAGCTCTTGATAATATATACTATATTGAATAGCTCAGAAACTTTTTACAGACACAGTGTAAGTCCCCTCAGAGTCGTGAGTCTCGGACTTGGACAATAAAGTGCCGTGGTCCACTGTCAAACTAAGAGTAGTTTTATTAATCACAAAACATATGTCAACTAAAACTGGCATTTACCGATTACATTGCCAATGTCTGGACAACAAGGACATCTGCTGTCTGCCCCTGCAGAGACCAGACCCTATGCTGTTGAGAGTTGCTGACCTTCAGTACCCACTGAGGGAGATGAGGGTAAGGTTCAAACTCCATGCTGTTGAGAGCTGCTGACCTTCAATACCCCCTGGTGGAGATCAGGGTGGGGTAGAGGCACTCTGTGCTCCAGGGAATCTGGTGGGGCAGGTCTTTAGACAGGTGGATGCTTTTAGGAACATCTTTTGTTATCTCAATTCTTGCATCTCCTCATATTAAGAAATGCACTAAATCTCTTCAAGGTGACATCAGATCCTCATGACTGGGGACCTTTGTAAAATGACTGTTTAATGATATTAAACTCCCCCCTCGCCAAAACCCTTAAATACTGGCCCTCCTCCTGCTGCCTCTTTGGATTAGTTTCTCAGAGCTATCTGGGGTGCTGTCTCCAGGGCTGCAGTCCAAATTATGCCCCAAATAAAACTTAACCCACAACTCTCAAGTTGTTCCTTTTTTAGTCAACACATATAATAATCAGAATCAAGATTCTATTCATCAGGATTCAAATAAAGGCAAGCACAAGTAATCAGAAATAATCAGAACTCAAATCAGTAATAATTAAAACTTCAGAACTCAATCAACAATAACAGATAAATCTTACCCCAGAGTTGAAGAGTGTCTCACCTCACAAGCTTTCACGCAATCTATTCTTCCCCCTTTTATAATGGAAGTTGTGGGAATTCCTTCTATGATTGAGGGAATCACCACCATGGTATTTCCTACGATCGTAGGAATACCCACTCTTGTGGAATTTCCCATCTTGAAATTCTTTTTGCTTCAGCCTTATCTCTTATCTAAACATCATTCATTCAAGCAGTACAACTAAAAAGCAGCAACTAATCATGACAATATGTGCTACTGCTTATTTTCTTTTTCTACTAGTAAAATCACTACATATAAAATCATTAAAAAATGAAACTATAGCTTACTTATTTGTACTATGATTTAAAAGAAAACTGTATCATGTAAAACAAGTCAGAAGAGGTTACTTAACTTGTAAACTAAACTATCTTATCTTTAAGCAAACAGAATAACAGTGGAGTGCAGCCTTGGGAGCTCCCTTCCAGGCTTTGGATTTTTTTTTTTTTTTTTTTTGCCTTTTGGCTTTTGGATCTTAAGAGGAGAATGTAGCTCACGTGGAGTGTCGTGTGTCACACAGTCCTCATTGCCAGAAGAGTCCTGGCTCACTTGACTGATTTTTTAAATATTTTTTCCAACTAGAAATTTTAAATTAATTAGTAATCATAAAGAAGCTTTTTGTATCTCTAGAGAAGTAAAAGAGGTCATCACCAGAGACTTTTCTCCCCCACCCACACCTTTGCTCTAGAGGAGAAACATTCTTACAATTCTTAAGTTACAAAGGGCGCTCTTTTGAGTTGTAAAGTGTTTCATTATCATTAAAAAGCTGGTAAGAGGAAGAACCTTTGTGCTCTGTATTGGTCTCAGAGAGGCGAGGCTTGCAGGCAGCACCTATCCTTAATTTGCTCAGCCTGGATATCTTTTCTTAATCTTTCTGTGAGAAGCTAACATGCCTTTACTAGTCCATGACAGATAAGCCTAGTATACAGAATGAAGCAAGTCAGAAAGAGAAAAACAAATATATTAATGCAGATATATGGAATCTATAAAACGATATAGATGAATCCATTTGCAGGCCAGCAGTAGAGACACAGACACACAGAAGGGACTCATGGACTCAGCAGGGGAAGGAGAAGGTGGGAGGAATGGAGAGAGTAGCAGTGAAACACATCCATTAGCACACATAAAATAGACAGTTGTAGGGCAGGAGGCAACACAGTATTATAAAACAATTACCTTCTATTAAAAAAAATGTTCCATGTTCCAGTTCAGATCTGAGTCAGAACATCAGAGTAAGAACTGGAAAACTTCTGATGATATTTAAGCATACTAAAAATTTTAGAAGTTTTTGTGTATTTGCTAAAACTGTTCCATTCTTCTGAAATAATTTCACTGAAGCATCTGCTTTTTAAAAGCCTTCTGCTCCTTCAAGGCCATCCTAAATGTCCTCTCTTAAGCGAGGTCTTTTCTTATCCCTAGTCAAATATGATTCTGAGGCTCCTGAATGCCTTTATCACCATCTGATCTCTCTCATGACAGAAGCAGATTTACCTTGAGCTTAAGAAAGCGTCAGTTTCATGTCTCTTCACTTGAAGATCTCATATATCACATCAACAGGGTTAACGGCTTTGTAAAATTTGTATCAGTCAGATAGTCCTCTCCCAATCGCTTTAACATGAGTCATACTTCCCTTCATGCATGGTAATGTTAGATGAGCTACTTTAGAGGGTCCAGATAGGGAAGGTGAATCAGGATGCATTCAATCTGGATTTATCAGAATATAGGGTTGTGGTTCTTAGTTATTGATGGCCATCTGATATACAAACAACTTCTAGGTCTACTGTTTGTCTTACCAATTCATCCAGTTCCTTCTATAAGGAAACTAATAAAATGCAAATGGTCAAAATTCAAGGAGTATTATAACCTGAAACTGCTCTTTTTTGTGAGAAGCTAAAAAGCTGAAAAACTTTGTGCTCTTTTAGAGAGGCGAGGCTTGCAGGCAGCACCTATCCTTAATTTGCTCAGCCTGGATATCTTTTCTTAATCTTTCTGTGAGAAGCTAACATGCCTTTACTAGTCCATGACAGATAAGCCTAGTATACAGAATGAAGCAAGTCAGAAAGAGAAAAACAAATATATTAATGCAGATATATGGAATCTATAAAACGATATAGATGAATCCATTTGCAGGCCAGCAGTAGAGACACAGACACACAGAAGGGACTCATGGACTCAGCAGGGGAAGGAGAAGGTGGGAGGAATGGAGAGAGTAGCAGTGAAACACATCCATTAGCACACATAAAATAGACAGTTGTAGGGCAGGAGGCAACACAGTATTATAAAACAATTACCTTCTATTAAAAAAAATGTTCCATGTTCCAGTTCAGATCTGAGTCAGAACATCAGAGTAAGAACTGGAAAACTTCTGATGATATTTAAGCATACTAAAAATTTTAGAATTTTTTGTGTATTTGCTAAAACTGTTCCATTCTTCTGAAATAATTTCACTGAAGCATCTGCTTTTTAAAAGCCTTCTGCTCCTTCAAGGCCATCCTAAATGTCCTCTCTTAAGCGAGGTCTTTTCTTATCCCTAGTCAAATATGATTCTGAGGCTCCTGAATGCCTTTATCACCATCTGATCTCTCTCATGACAGAAGCAGATTTACCTTGAGCTTAAGAAAGCGTCAGTTTCATGTCTCTTCACTTGAAGATCTCATATATCACATCAACAGGGTTAACGGCTTTGTAAAATTTGTATCAGTCAGATAGTCCTCTCCCAATCGCTTTAACATGAGCCATACTTCCCTTCATGCATGGTAATGTTAGATGAGCTACTTTAGAGGGTCCAGATAGGGAAGGTGAATCAGGATGCATTCAATCTGGATTTATCAGAATATAGGGTTGTGGTTCTTAGTTATTGATGGCCATCTGATATACAAACAACTTCTAGGTCTACTGTTTGTCTTACCAATTCATCCAGTTCCTTCTATAAGGAAACTAATGACAAACTGGCTAATTCGTGTCAAAAATTCAAGGAGTATTATAACCTGAAACTGTAAAAACCAACTAGAATCACCTGAAACAGAACAATAATTATCATATCACCAATAAAGTCATAAAACTAACCAAAAGTTTTCAAACAGTTTAAAAAATAGAAATTTTCATCAGCATTTCTACAGGGAGAACTGAAGCATTTGTCTATTCTCCACATGAAAAATTATATTACAGAACTTTCCAGTGAGGAAGCAGTGAAAGATTATAAGTGGAAAAAAATGAAAACAGTTTTATAGGTATGGCAGGGAACTACTAAGATACTCATGATGTTAGTCAGCTTTCTAAATTGATAAATTATTATTTTCTCATTTGACATGATTTACCTGTTGACCTTACTCCTGTATTCACAATTTTAAATTATTTTTCTAAAAACAAATCCACCAAGTTATACAGGCTTAAGGCCTACAAATTCTATAGCCACCCTTGATCTTGCTCCTGAAAATAAGTTCCATGATATCAAGTAATATACTCTAATCTCAGCTGTCCTTCAAAATGACAGACTGTGGAAAGGGAGGGCACACTTCTTAAGCTTTATATCCCATGGAAATCTCATACTGGCTTAAAAAGACAGCACATAGTAGTCTCTCATTAAGGGTCTACTTCTAGCAAACTGATCTATTTCCATGGTCATATCAATTTACAGACTCCAATTTAAATAATTCCTCATTATGGTATTAGATACATTTTCATAATATTTTAAAATAGATTTCCAGTGTCTCCAAATACAATGCATTCATTTTCTCTTGACCAATTTCTTTACCAGCAAAATATTGTCTTTTTAATTAATTATGCACAGGAAACATATTTTGTTCCTTTATGTTTCTTCCAAATATCTAAATTAAGAGAATAGGGCTCCCCTTGTGGCTCAGGGGATAAGAACCCGTCTGCCAATGCAGGAGACACAGGTTCAATC
The DNA here is from genome assembly GCA_022376925.1 of Tragulus kanchil. Lineage (NCBI taxonomy): Eukaryota > Metazoa > Chordata > Mammalia > Artiodactyla > Tragulidae > Tragulus > Tragulus kanchil. Next base: position 81,213,374 of record JAIOJX010000023.1, read on the forward strand.
CCTGATCCGGGAAGATCCCACATACCGCAGAGCAGCTAAACCCACACATCAACAAAGACCCAGCACAGCCAAAAATAAATAAATAAAAGTTTAAAAAAAAATTAATTAATTAATTAAGAGAATAAAATAGAACATATAAAATCTGAACTGACTCTTTTTTTATTTTAGCTTGGACCTTGGCATGTTGCCTAACTGCCATATAAGTAAATACCCATTAATAAGAGATGTAGTATTAGAGATTATAGGCATTTAATCCTTATAAGGACTGATGTTCTTATGTCTAAAGCTATGGAAGTTTATGTACATTTAACAACCTAAACTTTAACTCTATTAGTTGCAATAAATGGCCAATATTTGGTAAACTCATAGGTACTACAAGAGAACGGGCATGGTTCTCTGTGTAGCACTCATACTGTGTCCTATTAAATTGTTTCAACCTTTCCCATTAAAGCTATTTTCCCCAGAAACTATGTACCAAGAATATCCATGAATAATTCTTAATAAGTTAACTATCAATAAAGACATTTTTCTATTAGTATCAGCCGTCAATAGAATTCTATTTGAGGGTTAAAAAAAAAGGATTTCAGTATTTTCTGAGTGGTCTACACCTCCTCATATGTAACTTCAAAGTTCCATAAAATGATGTGAACTTGGCCCTGCAATTACTTGTGTAATTTTCTGTATCATCTGGATAAAAGCACATTTGAAGAAGAGATGTAATGCCAAGTCAGAAATCCATCATTTTTGTGTATCTATGTGGAAACTCAGCCCAAGTCATGCAGGCTGAGGTGGTCTCCACCGCTATCACTGGAGAACACATCCTACAAGGAGCTGTGAATGTCCAGGCCTTTCCTTGCTACTGTAAATGATATTCCAACTGGCCAAGATAAACAAGTAACACTATAACAGACCTCCAGACAATTAACTAAAATGCAAATTGCACTCTCAAATCCAGCTTCCTTATCAATGTTTACATACTATCTGCTTTAAATTATTCAGAAACAGATTGTTTTCTCTGCAGGCCTTTTGTTTTCTTCACCTTTAAGAAAGACTTATTTATTCTCACACTTTAGCAATTTAAAAAGAGGCAAGTGAAATAAAAGAGACAAAACCTGAGCTGGAACAATTCTTTTACTAGCCATCTTTTATTAAGAAAGATAGTCAACCCATTTGTTGTTGTGATTCTCAGGAAATATCTGGGATTTTATTACAGCTTTCAGACAAGAATGGGCCTTAGAAGTGACCTCTACCTGGACCAAGTTTACCTGTTGTTCAAAGACCCTGGCCCTGAGCCCTAATGACCTGCTCAACTCTCAGCCCACAAGCAGGCTCCAGGAACCATACTCATCTATAAATCTGCAGCACGGTGAACCCCAAAGTCAATGAATGATTAGACACCCTGACTGCCACCTTAGAAGCTCCTGTAAGAATTCCAGGTCCGGATTTAATCCTGAGTAGATTTTAACTTAGCTTTCATTTTTATTTATAACCACATCACACTAGCTTTTGCCACTATTCTTAGCTGACTTATAGTCTGTTTTTTAACTTAGCTGGTCCAAGGATTTTTTTTTAAGTTATTTTGGCCCTAGGCATACTTGAGATTATGCATTTTTTGGCTGTTGAATTATTTTTAAACCTTAAGTCTTACGGTTTTGGTGATCTGAAATCATTTGAGAGAACTAGGACTCTCAGATTACTTTCTTTTGAGTTTTACTGTCTAAACCATAATCAGTTCTTATAATTTGTATTCAGTTCTGGAGATAAAATGTCCTTGGAGTCACCATACAAATGGTTTCTGCCATAGAGTTATTAAAATCATGAGGTCAACGTGTACATTAATCTTTTAATAACATATCACCAAAAATAAAAGGCAGGAAGAAAAAAGAAAACAAAGAGCTCACATTTATTAATCTACTACCATGCCCCATGAACATAACATAGAATTTCAAGAACTTCAGCATATCTGACCTTCACTGCAGTCCTATCAAATGTGAGGAAGCTGAGACTATAAATTAATGGTCCTTCACATTAATTCCTAGTTTATCCTCTGCAATAACCAGATGGTCTTCATCATAATTAGCTTTCATTCAAAATTAATAGTTTACTTTTATACTGTACAACAGATTAAACTGACTCTATGCAGAAAGATAAATCTCAGGAAGGAGACCTTTGGTAACACAAAGGTTACTGTACTGAGCTAATGGCAAAGTAAATTAAACTTGAAATACTCAGTGATTTAAGCAGAAGAGTATATTCTAGAACATAATATGTTGAGTCTGTTCAGTCTCCAAGATAGTCTTTTCTTAACCAATAATGCAAATAATTCATGTTTTTAACCCACTTAAATCCAGTGAAGAAGGCAAGATGGTTTAAAAAAAAAGAGAGGAATGCCTATGTTTGGAGTCTCTCAATTGCCTCCTGATAGATGAAGGCTCTTTAATAAATACTAGCAGTACGTCTGCCAAGTCAGTGAGTCTAACTCACGTGAAACTATGTGAGGTTCTCACTGGCATAGACAACTGGGTTTCCACTGTACCTGCACAGTGGCTTTCAGAAAGTAAGTTCCAACTTGCTTCCCATGAAGACGGTTTCATCAACACAAATCAACTAAATATTACTTTTACTAACATCTTAGTTGTTTAGTCATGTTCATCTCTTAGCAACCCATTGACTTGAGCCCTCCAGACTCCTCTGTCCATGGGATTCTCCAAGTGAGAATACTGTAACCAGTCGCCATTTCCCTCTCCATTAGATGACTAACAGCTACTATCCCATAAATCTCCATTTGAGAAATGCTGCCCAAGTGAGAATTACCAGTGACCTGCTTCTTTTATTTGTTTAGGACACGTATGGGATCTTAGTTCCCTGACCAGGGATCAAACTTGTGCTCCCTGTATTATAAGTGCAGAGTTTTAACCACTAAACTGCCAGGGAAGTTAGTCCCTCTACTCTATATATATGTTGTCCATCAATTTGCTGGAAGTTAAATTCTTTTTTTTCTTTTCTTTTTTTTTTTTTTTTAATTCTTTGGCCTGTGTGGGCCTCCCATTGCAGAGGCCTCTCTCGTTGCAGAGCACCAGCTCTTGGTGCATGCGCTCCAGAGTGCTGGCTTGCAATTGGACACACTGGTTCAGCCACTCTGCAGCATATGGGATCTTCCCAGGCCAAGGATTGAACCAGTGTCCCTTGCACTGCCAGGCAGACTCTTTACCAACTGGACCACCAGGGAAGCCCAATTACCTGGAAGCTAAATTCTTACATGAGGTTTAATTTATAAGTTAATATGAACTGGAAATGCAAGGGCAATTCCGCTAGGCAAAGTAAATTAAACTTGAAATACTCAGTGATTTAAGCAGAAGAGTATATTCTAGAACATAATATGTTGAGTCTGTTCAGTCTCCAAGATAGTCTTTTCTTAACCAATAATGCAAATAATTCATGTTTTTAACCCACTTAAATCCAGTGAAGAAGGCAAGATGGTTTAAAAAAAAAGAGAGGAATGCCTATGTTTGGAGTCTCTCAATTGCCTCCTGATAGATGAAGGCTCTTTAATAAATACTAGCAGTACGTCTGCCAAGTCAGTGAGTCTAACTCACGTGAAACTATGTGAGGTTCTCACTGGCATAGACAACTGGGTTTCCACTGTACCTGCACAGTGGCTTTCAGAAAGTAAGTTCCAACTTGCTTCCCATGAAGACGGTTTCATCAACACAAATCAACTAAATATTACTTTTACTAACATCTTAGTTGTTTAGTCATGTTCATCTCTTAGCAACCCATTGACTTGAGCCCTCCAGACTCCTCTGTCCATGGGATTCTCCAAGTGAGAATACTGTAACCAGTCGCCATTTCCCTCTCCATTAGATGACTAACAGCTACTATCCCATAAATCTCCATTTGAGAAATGCTGCCCAAGTGAGAATTACCAGTGACCTGCTTCTTTTATTTGTTTAGGACACGTATGGGATCTTAGTTCCCTGACCAGGGATCAAACTTGTGCTCCCTGTATTATAAGTGCAGAGTTTTAACCACTAAACTGCCAGGGAAGTTAGTCCCTCTACTCTATATATATGTTGTCCATCAATTTGCTGGAAGTTAAATTCTTTTTTTTCTTTTCTTTTTTTTTTTTTTTTTAATTCTTTGGCCTGTGTGGGCCTCCCATTGCAGAGGCCTCTCTCGTTGCAGAGCACCAGCTCTTGGTGCATGCGCTCCAGAGTGCTGGCTTGCAATTGGACACACTGGTTCAGCCACTCTGCAGCATATGGGATCTTCCCAGGCCAAGGATTGAACCAGTGTCCCTTGCACTGCCAGGCAGACTCTTTACCAACTGGACCACCAGGGAAGCCCAATTACCTGGAAGCTAAATTCTTACATGAGGTTTAATTTATAAGTTAATATGAACTGAAAGAGGAGAAAATGAAGAAGGGAAATGCAAGGGCAATTCCAGTCTGAGCAAAGGCAAAGAGAAATCACAGTATATGATTCTTAAGGAGAATGGCAAAGTCGACCCGGGTGGCTGGAACATGAGATGGAAATATGTGTATAAAAGAATAACGGAAGGTGGGCTGAGAAGAAAAGCTGAGAGCCATGCTCTCATTGTGTTCCGACAAAGTCTGCAAGGGATGCAACTAGGTATTACATGATCCAGTCGTTTCCAAGTAATGGCTTTTTGGTCCAGAAAATAGACACTTTATTCAGAGTAATCTATTGGATATTCTTTCTCGATACTTTAAAATGTAAGTTACCAGAAAGTCAGTCCCTCATCAGCTGTATGGATTTAGGGCTACTGTAAGCAGAAAAGCTCTCAAAAGAGGAGACAGAGGAAGTCAAACAAAGGCAGAGATAAAGAAAACTGGGTCATCTTTTGAAGGGGATGTTTCTGAGCAGGGAGGGACAGGACACATTTCCTCATTTTTGGTAGCCATGACCCTTCAAGGTCCTGAAAAGGTTCGAAAATGAATTTCTTTCAGAGAACGCTGACACATTTTGGCTGCAAGAATCCTGAAAGATTATGTTGGCCAGATGGTGGCTACCATTCCAGAGAAGTCATGAAATGTTCCAAATCAAAACTGAGTTAAGACAGGAAAACTTGCACATATATTTTAGGAGCCAAAATACTACAATATCCCATCAATACTCTTCCAAATTCCATTGTTTTGCTATCACGATGACAGGCAGAATGTTAAAATTAAAATACCAAATAAAGACCAGTTGAGGGGAAAATTTTCCAATATTCTCCATCCAGGAATACGTTTTTCAAGATTTATATCATATCCAGCATATTCATACAATGTTCTGAAAAGGCAAGTTCCCTAAATTTTAAACTTCCCAGATTCCTATCCATGGCATATCAGACCAAAAGAATACAGAGGGTGGTTGGTTGGGGTAAGTAGTTAAAGGCACTGCATAAATTAAATACAATGTATTTACACCTTTTCATTTTAAGAGAATTTGTCTAAGAACAAGGGTTTAATTTATAAGTTAATATGAACTGAAAGAGGAGAAAATGAAGAAGGGAAATGCAAGGGCAATTCCAGTCTGAGCAAAGGCAAAGAGAAATCACAGTATATGATTCTTAAGGAGAATGGCAAAGTCGACCCGGGTGGCTGGAACATGAGATGGAAATATGTGTATAAAAGAATAACGGAAGGTGGGCTGAGAAGAAAAGCTGAGAGCCATGCTCTCATTGTGTTCCGACAAAGTCTGCAAGGGATGCAACTAGGTATTACATGATCCAGTCGTTTCCAAGTAATGGCTTTTTGGTCCAGAAAATAGACACTTTATTCAGAGTAATCTATTGGATATTCTTTCTCGATACTTTAAAATGTAAGTTACCAGAAAGTCAGTCCCTCATCAGCTGTATGGATTTAGGGCTACTGTAAGCAGAAAAGCTCTCAAAAGAGGAGACAGAGGAAGTCAAACAAAGGCAGAGATAAAGAAAACTGGGTCATCTTTTGAAGGGGATGTTTCTGAGCAGGGAGGGACAGGACACATTTCCTCATTTTTGGTAGCCATGACCCTTCAAGGTCCTGAAAAGGTTCGAAAATGAATTTCTTTCAGAGAACGCTGACACATTTTGGCTGCAAGAATCCTGAAAGATTATGTTGGCCAGATGGTGGCTACCATTCCAGAGAAGTCATGAAATGTTCCAAATCAAAACTGAGTTAAGACAGGAAAACTTGCACATATATTTTAGGAGCCAAAATACTACAATATCCCATCAATACTCTTCCAAATTCCATTGTTTTGCTATCACGATGACAGGCAGAATGTTAAAATTAAAATACCAAATAAAGACCAGTTGAGGGGAAAATTTTCCAATATTCTCCATCCAGGAATACGTTTTTCAAGATTTATATCATATCCAGCATATTCATACAATGTTCTGAAAAGGCAAGTTCCCTAAATTTTAAACTTCCCAGATTCCTATCCATGGCATATCAGACCAAAAAGAATACAGAGGGTGGTTGGTTGGGGTAAGTAGTTAAAGAGGGCACTGCATAAATTAAATACAATGTATTTACACCTTTTCATTTTAAGAGAATTTGTCTAAGAACAAGGGTTTTCCAGGTGATGCACTGGTAAAGAATCTGGCCACAGGGCAGGAGACAAAGGAGATGCAGGTTCGATCCCTGGTTGGGAAGATACACTGGAGGAGAAAATCGCAACTCACTCTCCCTGGGAAAATTCCATGGACAGAAGACCCTGGCACTACAGCCCATAGTGTCATGAAGAGTCTGAAACAAATAAGCAACTGAGCAGGTATGCATGTCTAAAAAAAAGGAAGATTTAAAACATAAAAAATTTTCTACCAAAGTTATTACATGTCATAATTAATATCCATCTCCTTAGGATTATTCAAGTTATTTCTCTTCAATTATGATACTTGGGCTTTAGGAAGAATATTCCAGTGGCAGGATAAAGGAAGTATTCACAAGAAGAATGAATGTAGCAAGAGATCAATGAGAATGATAATAATACTCTGTAAGAATAAAAATGATCAAAATAGTATCATCTATTCTGGTGGAGACACCCTGTCCTCAGGTACACCTCTAACAGAGGCATCATTTCCTAGTGAATGCAGAATAAATGATTTTCTGAAAGAGCCAACATACCTGCTTCAGTTTCTCCTAATATTGGCAAAATTTGATTGGAATCCTAGAAAGTAACATAAACACGTTCTTTTTTTAGACAAGGAATACCTGTCTAAAAGAAGATATGTGAATATTTTCACATATCTTCACAGTGTAAGGTCATCATTTTGAACCTTCCCTGTATAAGCTCTATGCCTACTTCTCCATTTTCTACCACATATTTAATGACAACTTTTCACTGCTGTGTCCACACAGATCTGTATCCTCTTCATAGCCTGATTTCAAGCTGTGGTGTCCAAGCTGTGCTAAACAGAGTGAGGAGCCAGGAAAATTAAGAACAGGAAGCTAAAGAAAAATCCATAACCTAAGCAATGAAAACCATACATCTAGGTGTAAGATATTTTTACTGCTGCAAATATCGAAAGGTTTCTGTGATTTCCTTGTTTTACTTCCCTACTTTTGATAATCTGTGGCTTGGCACGTAGCAGTGATTTTGAGGGTGAATCCCACTGGTGGCAAATGGCTGAGTCAGATGCTTCCAACAAGATAATATCCAACTAAACTAGCTGAACTCCACACAAAGCTGTTTCCCACACCCCTGTCTCCTGTTACAGGTCTGCTTTCTTGCTTACTGATCCTTGGCTCCCAACTTCTACTCTATCTCCATCATTATCCCCCTCCTGGTTTCCAGTCTCTCAGGGAACTTGTAGTTTGGACCCTGGCTGACCACCATGATTTTACCTCTGAGACCACAAACTGAGCTGGACTTGTTCCTTCTTCAGCAATGACCTCAACTTATCCTGTAATTGATCGTGCTAAGCCCTACACTGTATTTTAGGAACATCAGTTAAATAACAAACCTTTTTAGGGGTAGGATTTTATATGCAAGAACTCTTGGCTTCCAGTTTATTCCTTACTTTCTTAAATCTAACACTCTGCATCATCTTTGAAGATCTTCCCCTTCTCTCCCAGCTGACCCAGTCTGTAGCTGCAGTGAGGAATATGACTTTGAAAACCTTCATGAAACATCATTGAGTTCACAGAATCCCATCATATTTATCACAAAAGTGCTACACACACACTAACACATGCACTCTGAAGGATCTGATATTATTTCCTTTTTACTGCTAATGAATCTAAGGCTTATTGTTTTCAAAGACATACAATTTTGTAGCTACAGGGCCGAGTCACAAGTTCAGACTCTGTCTACAAACTCCCTGCCCTTTAGAGTAAACCAGCTCCTTACAAGCTGAGCAAACAAAAATAACCTGGACCCAAAGACCTAACAATCTATTTTGAGTTTCTGGAACCAATTCCAATGTGTCAGAGGCAGAAAATTTCCCCAAGCAAACAGTACTCGAGACACTAACAGAATGGCTAAGAGTTCACTAAATTCTGACATTATCTACTAGAGAAAGCATCAGAGTCCAGTTAAAGAAAGGGCTCAGGCCCACAAGATTCCCCTCCACCCACCCTAACACTTGGAATACCAGTTGCAAGTCCAGGTGTCACCTGTACTTTTGACTTACTACTGTAAGTCAGAGTTCCCACGAATTTGACTGATTTTGCTAGAACAGCTTACAGGAAATCCATTTGCACATCAGGTCACCATTTATTATAAAAGAATATAATTCAGGAAGAGCCACATGAAAGAGATGCTTAGAGCAAGGAGTATGGAAAGGTGTCATACTTCTTGGCTCTTTCCAAGGGCACTGCTCTCCCGACATCTCTTGAGTCTTCTGCAATCTGGAATGAGTCTGAACCCTGATCTTCTGGGTTTTTAGGAAGGCTTTACTACATAGGCAAGACTAATTAAATCACTGGCCATTTGAAACCAGTTCTACCTCCAGCCCCCCTCCCACTCCAGGAAGTCAGGCATGGGGCTAAAAGTTCCAACCCTTGGGCTTCCCTGGTGGTACAGTGGGTAAAGAGTCCACCTTGCAGTGCAAAAAAAAAAGAAAGAAAGAAAGCATAGGGTTATTTTAAGACAGATAGAAGCAAAATGTATAGGGATAAACAGTATCTAATTGGGCTTCCCTGGTGGTCCAGTGGGTAAAGAGTCCGCCTGGCACTGTAGGGGGTGCTGGTTCAATCCCTGGCATGGAGGATCCCACATGCCACGGATCTGCTGGACCCGTGTGTCCAACTGTGAGCCAGCAATCTGGCGCGCATGCGCCCAGAGTCGGTGCTCCACAGCAAGAGAGGCCACTGCAGTGGGAGGTCCACACAGGCCAAAGAATTAAGATGGATGAAAATAAATAAGTGAAGGACCAATAAAAGAGGCCAAAACATTTTTAAAACAAAGTTCCAACCCTCTAATTAGTGGTTGGCTACACTGGCAACTACTCCCAACCCCATAGGTGGGGTCCCAAAGTCATCATTAACATAACAAAGGATACCATTCATTCTTATCATTTAGGAAGTTCCAAAGGTTTTGAGAGCTCTGAGTCTGAATGGGGATATTAGACCAATTACATATTTTTTTACAATAAAGGCCAGTATCACTGTAATTGTAAAGTAACTGAGGAACTAAGATGAACCAAACCTCAATATAGTATTTAGAGAAAATCTTGAAGGAGATATCTTTTCTTCATGATTGGGTCAATTCTTAGGTTCAGAAATTTGAAGGCTCCACAAGATTCCCTCCACCCACCCTAACACTTGAATACCAGTTGCAAGTCCAGGTGTCACCTGTACTTTTGACTTACTACTGTAAGTCAGAGTTCCCACGAATTTGACTGATTTTGCTAGAACAGCTTACAGGAAATCCATTTGCACATCAGGTCACCATTTATTATAAAAGAATATAATTCAGGAAGAGCCACATGAAAGAGATGCTTAGAGCAAGGAGTATGGAAAGGTGTCATACTTCTTGGCTCTTTCCAAGGGCACTGCTCTCCCGACATCTCTTGAGTCTTCTGCAATCTGGAATGAGTCTGAACCCTGATCTTCTGGGTTTTTAGGAAGGCTTTACTACATAGGCAAGACTAATTAAATCACTGGCCATTTGAAACCAGTTCTACCTCCAGCCCCCCTCCCACTCCAGGAAGTCAGGCATGGGGCTAAAAGTTCCAACCCTTGGGCTTCCCTGGTGGTACAGTGGGTAAAGAGTCCACCTTGCAGTGCAAAAAAAAAAGAAAGAAAGAAAGCATAGGGTTATTTTAAGACAGATAGAAGCAAAATGTATAGGGATAAACAGTATCTAATTGGGCTTCCCTGGTGGTCCAGTGGGTAAAGAGTCCGCCTGGCACTGTAGGGGGTGCTGGTTCAATCCCTGGCATGGAGGATCCCACATGCCACGGATCTGCTGGACCCGTGTGTCCAACTGTGAGCCAGCAATCTGGCCCCATGCGCCCAGAGCCGGTGCTCTGCAGCAAGAGAGGCCACTGCAGTGGGAGGCCCACAGAGGCCAAAGAAAAAAGATGGATGAAAATAAATAAGTGAAGGACCAATAAAAGAGGCCAAAACATTTTTAAAACAAAGTTCCAACCCTCTAATTAGTGGTTGGCTACACTGGCAATTTACTCCCAACCCCATAGGTGGGGTCCCAAAGTCATCATTAACATAACAAAGGATACCATTCATTCTTATCATTTAGGAAGTTCCAAAGGTTTTGAGAGCTCTGAGTCTGAATGGGGATATTAGACCAATTACATATTTTTTTACAATAAAGGCCAGTATCACTGTAATTGTAAAGTAACTGAGGAACTAAGATGAACCAAACCTCAATATAGTATTTAGAGAAAATCTTGAAGGAGATATCTTTTCTTCATGATTGGGTCAATTCTTAGGTTCAGAAATTTGATTCACTGTTCGAAGTTACACTGAAGGAAAATCATTACTGATTACAACAGAAGGTCTTATTTATAAAGTAGGCATTTCCACATCTAGGATCATGGCTGTATTATTTCTAACCTATTGAGTTATCAGAATACAAGCTTGTATTCCTAAGGGAAATTTTAAAGTTTAGGAGCAATAGAAATGTTGGAATATAAAATATTTACAAAGAAATAAAAGGCTCACTTAAAAGATTACCAAAAGAAAAGTGTACTATTGAGTAATCAAAGAAAAAAATGAATGGCAATAATTTTATCCCACTTAGTCTTTGACTCTAACTTTTAAATATTTAGGGTATGACAAAACAAAAACAAGAGAGAAGCAGAGAGCAAAAGAGGCGATACCAGCAGTTTTTATATCCTATTATAACTCTACCATATGTTTAGAAAAGCACTACAGAAATGTTGATTCATACTCTCACAGTTATTTCTGCGTTTACTTCCCCAACCACAAGCACTTAATGAGTACTTACGACCTAAGTAGTTATAGTAAAGGAACAACAGAAGATTTCTTCTGGTTAATTCTAAAGTTTCACAGCATTTTATATGTCAAACTGAATGTCTAACAATGAATTATGAATGTGGTATACAATCTAGGCTTATGCTAGAGTCAAAAGTAGATCAATAATTTATGAGGAATATATGCATTTTATATAGATAAGTAGAGAACCAGTCATGGCCGTAACTTTATTTATGTAAATATATATCAACTTCCCTGGTAGATCTGAGGAAAAAGCATTTGCCTGCAATGCAGGAGACCCGGGTTCGATCCCTAGGTTGGGAAGAAACCCTGGAGAAGAGAATGGTTATCCACTCCAGTATTCTGCTCTAGACAATTCCATGGACATAGGACCCTGGCAGGCTACAGTACAAGGGGGTCATAAAAAGTTGGATATAACTGAGCAACTAACACAAAGAAAGATCAACTACACTGAATACAGTTCATGGGATTTGCAAAGGATGGACATGGACTTAGCGAATGAACAACAGCATGTACGGGAAAATGCGAGAAACTAGGCTCACTGAAATCATTCCTTTAAAATGCACCTCAGTTATCTGGCACCAATGTTCCATATTTGCATCTTGAGCTTCCTTTCCTCCTGGCTCATCAGAGGGAGTGGCTGCAGTCTGATAGCTGCTACATGGCAGGTATTCCTTCCTTCCTGAGTTCGCTCAGGGTTCACCAGCTCACCATCCATGATGGCTGCAATCGCTGGTGACTGTGACATTCTTCTTTATTGATATGGCAAGAAACATTCCATTTCTCAGTTCTTAAAGTGTAAAATAAAAAGCACAAATCCTTAGGGGGTAAGATTCTTAAAATCATTGCATGTTTTGATATTCATGATGCTTATAAATCTTCCCAAACACGATAGTCTTATTATTTTTTTAAACATTTATTTTTTTATTTTATTTTTGGGCGGGGGTGGGGTTGGGGAGGGAAGGGAGCAGGCGGGCCACTTCTATTGGTCTTTCATTTCTCTATGTTCATCTGTCTTTGTTCTTTGGCTCCTGTGGTCCTCCCATCGCGGTGGCCTCTGTCGTCGCAGAGCACCGGCTCTGGGCGCATGAGCCCCAGCTCCAGGGGATTTGGTTATAGTAAAGGAACAACAGAAGATTTCTTCTGGTTAATTCTAAAGTTTCACAGCATTTTATATGTCAAACTGAATGTCTAACAATGAATTATGAATGTGGTATACAATCTAGGCTTATGCTAGAGTCAAAAGTAGATCAATAATTTATGAGGAATATATGCATTTTATATAGATAAGTAGAGAACCAGTCATGGCCGTAACTTTATTTATGTAAATATATATCAACTTCCCTGGTAGATCTGAGGAAAAAGCATTTGCCTGCAATGCAGGAGACCCGGGTTCGATCCCTAGGTTGGGAAGAAACCCTGGAGAAGAGAATGGTTATCCACTCCAGTATTCTGCTCTAGACAATTCCATGGACATAGGACCCTGGCAGGCTACAGTACAAGGGGGTCATAAAAAGTTGGATATAACTGAGCAACTAACACAAAGAAAGATCAACTACACTGAATACAGTTCATGGGATTTGCAAAGGATGGACATGGACTTAGCGAATGAACAACAGCATGTACGGGAAAATGCGAGAAACTAGGCTCACTGAAATCATTCCTTTAAAATGCACCTCAGTTATCTGGCACCAATGTTCCATATTTGCATCTTGAGCTTCCTTTCCTCCTGGCTCATCAGAGGGAGTGGCTGCAGTCTGATAGCTGCTACATGGCAGGTATTCCTTCCTTCCTGAGTTCGCTCAGGGTTCACCAGCTCACCATCCATGATGGCTGCAATCGCTGGTGACTGTGACATTCTTCTTTATTGATATGGCAAGAAACATTCCATTTCTCAGTTCTTAAAGTGTAAAATAAAAAGCACAAATCCTTAGGGGGTAAGATTCTTAAAATCATTGCATGTTTTGATATTCATGATGCTTATAAATCTTCCCAAACACGATAGTCTTATTATTTTTTTAAACATTTATTTATTTATCTTTTGGGGGGGCGGGTTGGGAAGGGAGGGAGACGAGCAGGCCACTTCTATTGGTCTTTCATTTCTCTATTTTCATCTGTCTTTGTTCTTTGGCTCCTGTGGTCCTCCCATCGCGGTGGCCTCTGTCGTCGCAGAGCACCAGCTCTGGGCGCATGAGCCCCAGAGCTCCAGGTGGGTAATTGGACACATGGGTCCAGCCGCTCTGCAGCATGTGGGATCTTCTCAGGCCAGGGATCTAACCGGCGCCCCTTGCACTGTAAGGCAGTGTCCTTACCCACTGGACCACCAGGGTAGCCCCACGATAGCCTTATGATATTTCACCCAGTATTTTCAAAATCTTATTTATATGGCAAGGATTTTAATTTTTATCATGACCAACATGATCTGGCAACTAAACACTAGTGCAGGGTAAAAAAATAATCTGTATTTCAACCACTTCAGACTTCCTGTAGAAATGGAGATTCAGATATTTGGAACTGATATCAAATAAATCCACTTGAGAGGAACATGTCCATCTGAAGCTCAATCTTAACAATCCTAACAAACACTGACCACATACTATATTCCTTTCCATTTCCAGTGATCTTAGTATGCATCTACCACATCTTCTGAATCATATTACCAATGCTTGTCAAACATGTTCTTAGTGAAAGAAGTTATTTTCTCAAAGAGGATGTCACTGTGTCAATGGGAGCCATCTTTTTGCTCACAGAAGGCAAGTCTCTGTGTTAAACACCACGGGTAAAAATACGAGTCAGGTACCTAACCTCAAAAAGCTCATGAAGAAGCACAGAAAACACGTGCCCTTCATATGTGCAGAGTCAGCCAACCGGCACAAAAACCATACCTGATGTCCACTTGTACACTCCTGATGGGAAAAAACCCCAGGTCAGATACCTCAGGACACCTCTGGTGTGACTCTGGTATGAACAGAATACATCCCTCTTAAATGCATACTTACTGAAATATAGTCATGACTCATAGTGTATAGATCCCACACTATAATGTTTCTATATACAGTCGGAAGCTGCTGTGAAATATTTCCCTACTCATACTCATACACAAATTTTTTATATTTTTCACAGGTTTTCACTAAATTTGAAATCTCTTATGCTTCATGTTTGTATCACAAAAAAGGTGTATTCCAGCTTAATGACGGGAAAATTAACTGCACAACTTCTAACGATAATGGAACACTGAAGGCATAATTCAATATGCACAATCAGAAATTTTCGCCAACCGTGCACAAGTAAATGATTAGGTAGAATGTGAACCACTTCATGCTTTCTTAGCAAAACAGTGAAATCAATCAGAACGTATTGAGTTTTTTTTTTTTTTTTAGTCTATAACAGTTAAAGCAGCAAAAAAAAAAAAAAAAAAACCAACCAAAAATGAAGGAAGGAAGGAATTAAGAGAGGAAAGGAGGAAGAGAAGAAGGGAGGGAATGAAAGAAAGCTCATTTTGTTTATCCTTAATAAATTGGGCTTTACTGGTGGCTCACCTGGAAAGAATCTGCCTGCCAATGCAGGAAACACAAGAGACATGGGTTAGATCCTTGGGTCAGAGAAGGAAATAGCAACAGGCTCCAGAATTCTTCCTGGCAGGCTACAGTGCATCGGGTTGCAAATAGTTGCACAAGACAGAGTGACTAACACAGACATGCCCACATAAGGGAATGCTACCAAACTTTTAAAAAATTTCCCTTACGTGAAATGCATCTACCACATCTTCTGAATCATATTACCAATGCTTGTCAAACATGTTCTTAGTGAAAGAAGTTATTTTCTCAAAGAGGATGTCACTGTGTCAATGGGAGCCATCTTTTTGCTCACAGAAGGCAAGTCTCTGTGTTAAACACCACAGGTAAAAATACGAGTCAGGTACCTAACCTCAAAAAGCTCATGAAGAAGCACAGAAAACACGTGCCCTTCATATGTGCAGAGTCAGCCAACCGGCACAAAAACCATACCTGATGTCCACTTGTACACTCCTGATGGGAAAAAACCCCAGGTCAGATACCTCAGGACACCTCTGGTGTGACTCTGGTATGAACAGAATACATCCCTCTTAAATGCATACTTACTGAAATATAGTCATGACTCATAGTGTATAGATCCCACACTATAATGTTTCTATATACAGTCGGAAGCTGCTGTGAAATATTTCCCTACTCATACTCATACACAAATTTTTTATATTTTTCACAGGTTTTCACTAAATTTGAAATCTCTTATGCTTCATGTTTGTATCACAAAAAAGGTGTATTCCAGCTTAATGAGGGGAAAATTAACTGCACAACTTCTAACGATAATGGAACACTGAAGGCATAATTCAATATGCACAATCAGAAATTTTCGCCAACCGTGCACAAGTAAATGATTAGGTAGAATGTGAACCACTTCATGCTTTCTTAGCAAAACAGTGAAATCAATCAGAACGTATTGAGTTTTTTTTTTTTTTTTTTTAGTCTATAACAGTTAAAGCAGCAAAAAAAAAAAAAAAAAAACCAACCAAAAATGAAGGAAGGAAGGAATTAAGAGAGGAAAGGAGGAAGAGAAGAAGGGAGGGAATGAAAGAAAGCTCATTTTGTTTATCCTTAATAAATTGGGCTTTACTGGTGGCTCACCTGGTAAAGAATCTGCCTGCCAATGCAGGAAACACAAGAGACATGGGTTAGATCCTTGGGTCAGAGAAGGAAATAGCAACAGGCTCCAGAATTCTTCCTGGCAGGCTACAGTGCATCGGGTTGCAAATAGTTGCACAAGACAGAGTGACTAACACAGACATGCCCACATAAGGGCCAGTTAGATTTCAGTTAAGCAATTTTAATGTGGAGGTATATTTTTGTTTTGTTTGAAATGCATCCTATCAAGAGCAGAAACAACTGTTAAGCCAGCTATTAAGTCTCCACCAAAATGTAACAGTTGTAACCCTCCCCCAGTGTTCTGACAACTGCTTTCTGCTGCCCTTCCCCTCCAATGGACCTGGCAGCATCTCGCTGATGGGCTACATGATATCCAAGTGGAACTGTATAATCTGGAGCTTGCTTTTAATAAAGCTACTTCAAAAGAGAGAAGAGAAAGAAAAAGAAGCTATTGTTTTTCAGGAGTTTGCCCTTTGAGAACTACTAAGAAGAAGAGAGCTTGCCTGAATTAGACACGAAAGCTAAACTCACAAGTCACTTATTCTAATCAATAAGATCAATCAAGGTGCAGGAGACAGTCCTTTGACTATCTGACGTGATGTCACCTCCAAATATGGCTGTATATGCTTCTCCTCAACTTGTCTGCACACTTTGGCTATTGTCTGTGTTTCTATTCTTTCTCCCCTTCTTTTATATCTCTTCACAGAAATGTCTATCTACCTCATACATCTTAACAAAAGTGACAGTCCGTTTGCAAGAAAAAAGTGGTTTAAATAGTTGTTCCTTTTACGATTTCAATATAGAAAAAAATATTTTGTTGTAAGGGTGGCATTGCTGTTCGGTAGACTTATTATGTTTGTAAAAGTTAATTATCTAATTAGATACACTGTGGTTATTACTATTACCACCCAAAAAAAGCATGTGTGTGTTTATTAATTCAAAGTTATACTAAAGTACACTAAAGAACTGAACAATTATTTCCTATCATTGTACAGTCCTTTGGGCATTATATGTCTTTTTCTTTTTCCTGAATGAACTGCACTTTGTATTTAAAGCTATTAGCATTTACAGTGTTTTATTACAATAGAATATGCTATTTCTGTGCATACTTTTACTCTGAAGGCCTTAGCTATAAATCCAAAGTTTTAAATCAAAGTGTTTTTTCCATATTGAAGGAAAGTGTTCACATTTAAGCAAATCATTAAACATGCTAGAACAAGAACTCATAACTCAAATGCTGATTATAATTCACTTCAAATATTTTAAGTATTAGGTAAACATTCAATATGGGATGAAATCAAACGGTTTGTCCAGAAGAGCAAGAAATTTCTTTATTACTCTTTCCATTTCTGTTGTTTTTCAGGTATATAATATACTCGTCTTACGTGACAGAGGGGAAAACATATTTTTAAAAATGAAGGCTATAATTATAAAGGAGTTAATGGTGCGTTCTATCACAAAGTTCTACAGTTGTCACTTTCCAATAAAATTCAAGCCATAAAATTGAAGCTCAATGTTCTCCTTTAACAAAAACTTTCTCCAGGCAAAAATATATATAAATCTAAGGTCTAAGAACAGTGGAGGGGAAAATACCACGCATCCTTTTAGTCCACAGGTCTGAAAAATTTTACGTGACTCGGGGAAAAAAGAAGACAAAATTGTACAATGCACTAAATTCCACAATTTCTAAATCTCAGTAGTTCCCAGTATATGGAATATTCTCTGCCTTGTCATCTGCAGACATGAAGCAGGCCGCACAGTCCTCCCTGCAGTGACACGCATGCTCTGCCCACTGGAATCAACAAAGCACACTGTCTCTGCTATCCACCACGTCCACCTTCTCAAACTGCTATGCAGTGAAGATTTCTGATATTTGCTGTCCACCCAAACCACAAACTTTCTGCCTAACGTCACACACTGCCTATAACAAAGTTATTTTAACATCATTATATACAAAAGTACATGGGATTGGGAGGACAGGTTTTAAACAAAACTGGAAAATTTAACTGCCTCACATGCTATTTAGTTCTAATCCTGGGGCGGGGGTGGGGTGGTGGTGGTGCTTAGTCACATCCAACTCTGCAACTCCAAGGACTGTAGCCTGCCAGGCTCCTGTCCATAGAATTCTCTAGTCAAGAATACTGGAGTGGGTTGCTATTTCTTTCTTGAGGATATCTTCCTAATGTTTTAAATCAACAGTGTTTTATCGAATATGCTATTTCTGTGCATACTTTTACTCTGAAGGCCTTAGCTATAAATCCAAAGTTTTAAATCAAAGTGTTTTTTCCATATTGAAGGAAAGTGTTC
Organism: Tragulus kanchil; assembly: GCA_022376925.1. NCBI lineage: Eukaryota > Metazoa > Chordata > Mammalia > Artiodactyla > Tragulidae > Tragulus > Tragulus kanchil. The sequence continues at coordinate 81,231,774 of JAIOJX010000023.1, forward strand.
ACATTTAAGCAAATCATTAAACATGCTAGAACAAGAACTCATAACTCAAATGCTGATTATAATTCACTTCAAATATTTTAAGTATTAGGTAAACATTCAATATGGGATGAAATCAAACGGTTTGTCCAGAAGAGCAAGAAATTTCTTTATTACTCTTTCCATTTCTGTTGTTTTTCAGGTATATAATATACTCGTCTTACGTGACAGAGGGGAAAACATATTTTTAAAAATGAAGGCTATAATTATAAAGGAGTTAATGGTGCGTTCTATCACAAAGTTCTACAGTTGTCACTTTCCAATAAAATTCAAGCCATAAAATTGAAGCTCAATGTTCTCCTTTAACAAAAACTTTCTCCCTGCAAAAATATATATAAATCTAAGGTCTAAGAACAGTGGAGGGGAAAATACCACGCATCCTTTTAGTCCACAGGTCTGAAAAATTTTACGTGACTCGGGGAAAAAAGAAGACAAAATTGTACAATGCACTAAATTCCACAATTTCTAAATCTCAGTAGTTCCCAGTATATGGAATATTCTCTGCCTTGTCATCTGCAGACATGAAGCAGGCCGCACAGTCCTCCCTGCAGTGACACGCATGCTCTGCCCACTGGAATCAACAAAGCACACTGTCTCTGCTATCCACCACGTCCACCTTCTCAAACTGCTATGCAGTGAAGATTTCTGATATTTGCTGTCCACCCAAACCACAAACTTTCTGCCTAACGTCACACACTGCCTATAACAAAGTTATTTTAACATCATTATATACAAAAGTACATGGGATTGGGAGGACAGGTTTTAAACAAAACTGGAAAATTTAACTGCCTCACATGCTATTTAGTTCTAATCCTGGGGCGGGGGTGGGGTGGTGGTGGTGCTTAGTCACATCCAACTCTGCAACTCCAAGGACTGTAGCCTGCCAGGCTCCTGTCCATAGAATTCTCTAGTCAAGAATACTGGAGTGGGTTGCTATTTCTTTCTTGAGGATATCTTCCTGACACAGGGATCAAACCCACATCTTTTGTGTCTTCTGCACTGGCAGGCATGTTCTTTACCCGTTGAGTTTCCAGGGAAGCCCAGCCTTTATACACCACATCCTTTGTATCATGAATGTAGTTTCAAGATACAAATTAAGAAAATATTTAGACTACCAATTAGAAAATAGCCTATAAATCTTGGGGTTGGGTGGTTCACTTTTATTTAAATTTCTGCAAATGATCAGATGCCTACTAGCTACTGGGCTCTTAGTGCAAAATACAATAGGTTATTTTGGAAAGAAATGCTGGTACAAATGGTCCCTTCACTGACATTTCTCTGAGAGTTATCACTATTAAGAGTAGAGTCATATTCAATAGTGAAGAACTAGGTCTGAAGAAAGTCAAGTGTTAGCTTGTTCTTTGTAGTGAAATAAATTTTTTAAGATCACATCTGATTTTTGTACCTCAAAAGGGGCTTTATGGACATTAAAAAATACATAAAACTACAGGGGCATTCATTTTTCAAACTTGACCAAACTAGACAGGTTTCATTCTGAGTATACGTGGATGACTACACAGAGACACATATGTTCACCAGGATTTTCTACCTGTTTCCTTTTATAGGCAATTGTTGGATTAAGTCCAACCGTTCCATGTAACATTCCAGAAAATATCATTTTATGTAGAATAAAATAAATTTTAGTTTTGTCTTCAATAAAAATGTACAGACTGCATCAAAACATAGACTCTAGACTTTACATGCTTAAAAAGCTAAATAAAGAGATAGTGAAACTGTTACAAGTAACATATATATAATGTGCTCAGTAGTGTCCAATTCTTTGTGACCCCATGGAATATAGTCCACCAGGCTCCACTGTCCACGAGATTCTCCAGGCAAGAATACTGGAGTGGGTTGCCACTGCCTTCTCCAATACATATAATAAGATAACAATAATGGAGGGCTTCCCTGGTGGTCCAGTGGGTAAGGACACCACCTTGCAGTGCAAGGGGTGCCAGTTCGATCCCTGGCCTGGGAAGATCCCACATGCCGCGAAGCAACTGGACCTATGTGTCCAATTACCGAGCCGGAGCTCTGGAGCGCATGCGCCCGGAGCCGGTGCTCTGCAGCGACAGAGGCCGCCGGGATGGGAGGCCCTCACAGGCCAAAGAACAAAGATGGATGAAAATAGATACATGAAAATGAAAATAGATACAAAAGAAGTGGCCTGCCCACTTCCCTCCCTCCCAAACCCGCCTCCCCACCAAAAAAAAAAATATATAATGGAAAATATTTAGTAACTTGCAATGTGCTGTCACAATGTTTAGTGACTATCTTTCAATTAAAACTCAGAACTTTATCATAGTAGAATTCCATGTTGAATTTTCCTTATCTCGAATCATGTCTATGATCTGAAACTGAGAATAAAAAAAACTATAATGTATCCCAGATATAAGAGAGAGCCTGTAGTGAGTAAGCCAGCAAACTTAACAACCACACATCTGCAACTTGAACTGAAGAACACCAGAGCAGGGCCTGCTACCAGTACCTTCCTCCACCATGCAACCCCTTCCCCAGCTGCCACAAGAAGAGCTTCCAAGAGGGGCAGGAATCATCTCTGTGGGGAGTTCAGTGTTGCAGGGAGAGTCCATGTTCTCTCCTCTCAGCTGCTTTCTTCTCCGCATAATGATGAGATTTGAGAATCAGAATTCAAAAAGAGTAGGAGCACCTATGGATAGTGAGAAGGCCTTTCTTTCCTTGCTTAAATGCCCATGGACACATTCTGGTCTCATCACTAAAGACAGTGGCCTGAATTTCAGGAGAACATGCATAAATATGTCACCATGTTTATTTTCTCTCTCTTCCGCTACCAGGAAGAGAAGGTTCCTAGCATGTTTAGCCCGGAAGCTGGGACAGTCCTGAGCACAGGGACTGAAGTTCATTTCTACCTCAGGGATGTCTTGAAGGAACAAGACCGACTGGGTTAGCTAAACTAGAAAGACTGAAATGGACTGCAAAGAAGTGTACCAGGGAGGCAGATACGGGAAAATCTGTTCAGAGAATGTGGAAGAATCCCATGGTTTATTTTCCTGAGTGCAAGGGGTGCCAGTTCGATCCCTGGCCTGGGAAGATCCCACATGCCGCGAAGCAACTGGACCTATGTGTCCAATTACCGAGCCGGAGCTCTGGAGCGCATGCGCCCGGAGCCGGTGCTCTGCAGCGACAGAGGCCGCCGGGATGGGAGGCCCTCACAGGCCAAAGAACAAAGATGGATGAAAATAGATACATGAAAATGAAAATAGATACAAAAGAAGTGGCCTGCCCACTTCCCTCCCTCCCAAACCCACCTCCCCACCAAAAAAAAAAATATATAATGGAAAATATTTAGTAACTTGCAATGTGCTGTCATAATGTTTAGTGACTATCTTTCAATTAAAACTCAGAACTTTATCATAGTAGAATTCCATGTTGAATTTTCCTTATCTCGAATCATGTCTATGATCTGAAACTGAGAATAAAAAAAACTATAATGTATCCCAGATATAAGAGAGAGCCTGTAGTGAGTAAGCCAGCAAACTTAACAACCACACATCTGCAACTTGAACTGAAGAACACCAGAGCAGGGCCTGCTACCAGTACCTTCCTCCACCATGCAACCCCTTCCCCAGCTGCCACAAGAAGAGCTTCCAAGAGGGGCAGGAATCATCTCTGTGGGGAGTTCAGTGTTGCAGGGAGAGTCCATGTTCTCTCCTCTCAGCTGCTTTCTTCTCCGCATAATGATGAGATTTGAGAATCAGAATTCAAAAAGAGTAGGAGCACCTATGGATAGTGAGAAGGCCTTTCTTTCCTTGCTTAAATGCCCATGGACACATTCTGGTCTCATCACTAAAAACAGTGGCCTGAATTTCAGGGAGAACATGCATAAATATGTCACCATGTTTATTTTCTCTCTCTTCCGCTACCAGGAAGAGAAGGTTCCTAGCATGTTTAGCCCGGCAGCTGGGACAGTCCTGAGCACAGGGACTGAAGTTCATTTCTACCTCAGGGATGTCTTGAAGGAACAAGACCGACTGGGTTAGCTAAACTAGAAAGACTGAAATGGACTGCAAAGAAGTGTACCAGGGAGGCAGATACGGGAAAATCTGTTCAGAGAATGTGGAAGAATCCCATGGTATTTTCCATCCTCTGCATCAAGAGACCTGAAGGCTGGAGGAAGGGTTTGGACCCTGGGCTTCTCAAGTCATCTCAAGGATAAGTAAACAGGAATCACGATTCAGGAAGCACATAAACATAAAAAGTTCTTGTTGGACGCAGTGACAGAGAAGAGTGTTGCTAAAACAACAGTTCTGTGTAAGAGACAAGTGAAAGATAAACTAGGAAAAGTATGGTGGAACCATAATGTAGGTCATCTGGAATACCAGGTTAAAAAATGTCATAAAGGCTATGAACCACGGATGGTGGCATGAAGGTGCAGAGTGTGGATGTGCAAGGCTGCAGGTGGGGGGCGGAGCCAAGATGGCAGAGGAATGAGGGGAAGATTTTACCAGCTCCCCAACAGAATCACCAAAACTAATTAAGAAATGAAACACCACCAACAAACCAGCCGCTAGACGACAGAAGAACTCCTTAGGTCCGCAAAGACTTGAAGAGTGAACAGCCAGAACTTTCCCAGAGCTACCATTCTGAGAACCCTCTACCCTAATACCCACTCTGGACCGGACCAACGGAGAGCGCCAGCAAGTGCCCTAAAGGGGCCTGAGTGGACCGTTGGGGGAGAGAGGGCAGCGCTCAGCACGGAAATTCCAAGAATCCTCCCAGATCGCTGGCAGAAATTAAGACACTGCGAAGATAGGATACTGAAGCAGGGCCGTAACCCTGAGCTTTCTTTCATTGCTTAAATGGAGCACCTATGGATAGTGAGAAGGCCTTTCTTTCCTTGCTTAAATGCCCATGGACACATTCTGGTCTCATCACTAAAGACAGTGGCCTGAATTTCAGGGAGAACATGCATAAATATGTCACCATGTTTATTTTCTCTCTCTTCCGCTACCAGGAAGAGAAGGTTCCTAGCATGTTTAGCCCGGAAGCTGGGACAGTCCTGAGCACAGGGACTGAAGTTCATTTCTACCTCAGGGATGTCTTGAAGGAACAAGACCGACTGGGTTAGCTAAACTAGAAAGACTGAAATGGACTGCAAAGAAGTGTACCAGGGAGGCAGATACGGGAAAATCTGTTCAGAGAATGTGGAAGAATCCCATGGTATTTTCCATCCTCTGCATCAAGAGACCTGAAGGCTGGAGGAAGGGTTTGGACCCTGGGCTTCTCAAGTCATCTCAAGGATAAGTAAACAGGAATCACGATTCAGGAAGCACATAAACATAAAAAGTTCTTGTTGGACGCAGTGACAGAGAAGAGTGTTGCTAAAACAACAGTTCTGTGTAAGAGACAAGTGAAAGATAAACTAGGAAAAGTATGGTGGAACCATAATGTAGGTCATCTGGAATACCAGGTTAAAAAATGTCATAAAGGCTATGAACCACGGATGGTGGCATGAAGGTGCAGAGTGTGGATGTGCAAGGCTGCAGGTGGGGGGCGGAGCCAAGATGGCAGAGGAATGAGGGGAAGATTTTACCAGCTCCCCAACAGAATCACCAAAACTAATTAAGAAATGAAACACCACCAACAAACCAGCCGCTAGACGACAGAAGAACTCCTTAGGTCCGCAAAGACTTGAAGAGTGAACAGCCAGAACTTTCCCAGAGCTACCATTCTGAGAACCCTCTACCCTAATACCCACTCTGGACCGGACCAACGGAGAGCGCGCCAGCAAGTGCCCTAAAAGGGGGCCTGAGTGGACCGTTGGGGGAGAGAGGGCAGCGCTCAGCACGGAAATTCCAAGAATCCTCCCAGATCGCTGGCAGAAATTAAGACACTGCGAAGATAGGATACTGAAGCAGGGCCGTGCAGAACGCAATTGGGAAGTTCCCCGCAGAGTGCTGCCTAGAGACCTGGAGCCGGAAGGGAGCACCCAGTGTGAAAATCGCGCCGGTTGGGCGGCAAGAATCGCAACTTTGTGCCTGGCACAGGGGAAGTTCAAACACTCCTACTGAGGGGCTTGCTGAACGGAGAGGAGAAGTCGCCCACAGACTGCTGACCAGGAACTGGGCTCGAGCAGGACGGGAAAGCTCATGCCTGCCTTTGGGACTTGGACAGCACCTGAGCATGCAGCAAAGCCATTATTTTGCTGAAAACAAACCATAGCAACCCGGTGCTGTAAGGGAAAGGCTACACATCAAGACAACACCATCGAGAGAAAATTGGCTTCCACCAGACAGATGAGAGGATAAAAACCAGGGACAGTATTTAGCTTTTTTTGTTTGTGGATTTGTTGTGGATGGTTCTGTTTATTTGACTGATCAGTCAGGTTTGGTTTGTTTGTTTGTTTGTTTGTTTTTTGTCTCTTCTTATTAAGTTTTTCTTCTCTTTTTAATCTTTTTTTTTGATTTTTAATTTTTATTTTTTTTTAATTTTAATATTAATTCTTAGAAACTTCTAATTTTCTTTCCTCTTTGCCACTGCTTCCTCCCTCTATGTTCTAAATATAAAACTTTTCCCTATCTACCACTATCCTCTAGATAAATATTTCCTACCTTCCTGTCTCCACTATTCTCTTCCAGGTGCACTAAACAATACAACACACTAATCTTGGCTCGTAACCCAATAAAATCCTTCCAAGACGAATCTATCCCTTCTCATTACCCATACACTTTCCTGCTCCTCACCCCCAACAAATGTCATAGCTAAAAACTGCTTTCAAAGAAATAGTCCAAGACAGGACCTTGCCCCAATTCTATTTTTCCAGGCACTATTTTAATTAATTCAGAGCTTAACAGGTAAGTATAATCTTTGATTGTGTCATTTGCCAGAAATATTTCCTATGCTTTATCTCTGGAAGACTGGTTAGATGTGGTTATTTCTGTGTACGTATGTATACCTTATGACTATGTTAGAAAACATCTGCATGCTTTAATGACTGTCACCCATCAGGGATGCACCTCTTGTTCCTCAGATGCTAGTATTTGAACTAATATCACAGAACATGATAGCAAACCAGACACAGAGCCTACACCCCCTGACCAATCATCAAACCAAGGATCCTCGGAGGGGAAGCCCGGATTCCAAGACCCCACAGTATCAAAGAACATACAACACTAGAGATTATTCATCTGTAAACAAGACCTAACACCACCCAAGACACAAACCACTGAACCCTTCTACAAGGACAGAAACCCAAAGGAAGGGAGAATTCAACCAAGAAGCCTGGTGGGAAAAGAAAAATCCACACCAGGAAACCTTTTTGGCCTAGCAACCCGGTGCTGTAAGGGAAAGGCTACACATCAAGACAACACCATCGAGAGAAAATTGGCTTCCACCAGACAGATGAGAGGATAAAAACCAGGGACAGTATTTAGCTTTTTTTGTTTGTGGATTTGTTGTGGATGGTTCTCTTTATTTGACTGATCAGTCAGGTTTGGTTTGTTTGTTTGTTTGTTTGTTTTTTGTCTCTTCTTATTAAGTTTTTCTTCTCTTTTTAATCTTTTTTTTTGATTTTTAATTTTTATTTTTTTTTAATTTTAATATTAATTCTTAGAAACTTCTAATTTTCTTTCCTCTTTGCCACTGCTTCCTCCCTCTATGTTCTAAATATAAAACTTTTCCCTATCTACCACTATCCTCTAGATAAATATTTCCTACCTTCCTGTCTCCACTATTCTCTTCCAGGTGCACTAAACAATACAACACACTAATCTTGGCTACGTAACCCAATAAAATCCTTCCAAGACGAATCTATCCCTTCTCATTACCCATACACTTTCCTGCTCCTCACCCCCAACAAATGTCATAGCTAAAAACTGCTTTCAAAGAAATAGTCCAAGACAGGACCTTGCCCCAATTCTATTTTTCCAGGCACTATTTTAATTAATTCAGAGCTTAAGAGGTAAGTATAATCTTTGATTGTGTCATTTGCCAGAAATATTTCCTATGCTTTATCTCTGGAAGACTGGTTAGATGTGGTTATTTCTGTGTACGTATGTATACCTTATGACTATGTTAGAAAACATCTGCATGCTTTAATGACTGTCACCCATCAGGGATGCACCTCTTGTTCCTCAGATGCTAGTATTTGAACTAATATCACAGAACATGATAGCAAACCAGACACAGAGCCTACACCCCCTGACCAATCATCAAACCAAGGATCCTCGGAGGGGAAGCCCGGATTCCAAGACCCCACAGTATCAAAGAACATACAACACTAGAGATTATTCATCTGTAAACAAGACCTAACACCACCCAAGACACAAACCACTGAACCCTTCTACAAGGACAGAAACCCAAAGGAAGGGAGAATTCAACCAAGAAGCCTGGTGAGGGAAAAGAACTCCACACACATGGACACACATAAAGAAACAAAACTTAACCTAATAATGAAACGTCAGAGAAACACTGCAAAAATGAAGGACCAAGCAAGAGAAACACCACTTCAAATGACAGAGGAGGAGATAGAAAAACTATCTGAAAGAGAATTCAGAAAAGCTATACTAATGAGGATGCAAAACACCAAAAACAGAATATTAGAGGAAATTAGTGCTTTGAGAAGAGACATGCAAGAAATAAAAAATAAGCAAATGGAGACAACCAACTCAATTGCTGAACTCAAAAATACTATAGAAAGTCTCATCAGTAGAGTATCGGAGGCTGAAGAACGGATAAGTGAGCTGGAAGACAGAATGGTGGAAATGTGTGCTGAAGAACACAACAAAACTGAAAGAATTAAAACAACTGAGGATAGCCTCGGGAACCTATGGGACAATAGCAAACACACCAACATTAGAATTATAGGAGTTCCAGAAGAAGAAGAGGGGAAGAAAGGCTATGAAAAAATTCTTGAAGAGGTTACAGTTGAAAACATCCCCAACATGGGAAAGGAAATAGTCAACCACGTCCAAGAAGCACCCAGAGTTCCATACAGGAGAAACCCCAGAAGAAACACACCAAGGCACATTCTAATCAAACTAAAGAATACTAAATATAAAGTCAGATTACTAAAAGCAGCTAGGAGAAAACAACAAATAACATATAAAGGAAACCCCATAAGTCTAACTGTGGCTCTCTCAACAGAAACCCTACAGGCCAGAAGAGAATGGCAGGACACATTTAAACGGCTAAAAGAGAATAACCTCCAACCAAGATTTCTCTACCCAGCAAGAATCTCATTCAGAATTGATGGTGAAGTCAAAAGCTTCACAGACAAGCAAAAACTAAAAGAATTCTGTACCACAAAACCAGCCTTACAGCAAGTTTTAAAGGGCCTAATATAGCCAATAAATAGAGTAGGGGAAGCCTTACAAATCAAACCCCAAATTTCTAAGATGACAATAGGAACATTTGTATCAATAATTACTTTGAACATAAATGGACTAAATGCTCCAAACAAACGACACAGGCTGGCTGAATGGATCCAGAAGAAAGACCCATATATATGCTGTTTACAAGAGACCCACTTCAGACCTAGAGACACACAAAAACAGAATATTAGAGGAAATTAGTGCTTTGAGAAGAGACATGCAAGAAATAAAAAATAAGCAAATGGAGACAACCAACTCAATTGCTGAACTCAAAAATACTATAGAAAGTCTCATCAGTAGAGTATCGGAGGCTGAAGAACGGATAAGTGAGCTGGAAGACAGAATGGTGGAAATGTGTGCTGAAGAACACAACAAAACTGAAAGAATTAAAACAACTGAGGATAGCCTCGGGAACCTATGGGACAATAGCAAACACACCAACATTAGAATTATAGGAGTTCCAGAAGAAGAAGAGGGGAAGAAAGGCTATGAAAAAATTCTTGAAGAGGTTATAGTTGAAAACATCCCCAACATGGGAAAGGAAATAGTCAACCACGTCCAAGAAGCACCCAGAGTTCCATACAGGAGAAACCCCAGAAGAAACACACCAAGGCACATTCTAATCAAACTAAAGAATACTAAATATAAAGTCAGATTACTAAAAGCAGCTAGGAGAAAACAACAAATAACATATAAAGGAAACCCCATAAGTCTAACTGTGGCTCTCTCAACAGAAACCCTACAGGCCAGAAGAGAATGGCAGGACACATTTAAACGGCTAAAAGAGAATAACCTCCAACCAAGATTTCTCTACCCAGCAAGAATCTCATTCAGAATTGATGGTGAAGTCAAAAGCTTCACAGACAAGCAAAAACTAAAATAATTCTATACCACAAAACCAGCCTTACAGCAAGTTTTAAAGGGCCTAATATAGCCAATAAATAGAGTAGGGGAAGCCTTACAAATCAAACCCCAAATTTCTAAGATGACAATAGGAACATTTGTATCAATAATTACTTTGAACATAAATGGACTAAATGCTCCAAACAAACGACACAGGCTGGCTGAATGGATCCAGAAGAAAGACCCATATATATGCTGTTTACAAGAGACCCACTTCAGACCTAGAGACACTCATAGACTGAAAGTGAAAGGCTGGAAAAAGATATTCCATGCAAATGGAAATCAAAAGAAAGCTGGAGTAGCAATCCTCATATCAGACAAAATAGATTTTAAAGTAAAGAAGATTCTAAGAGACAAGGCAGGTCACTACCTCATGATTAAAGGATCCAACCAAGAAGAAGACATAACAGTCATGAATATCTATGCACCCAAAACAGGGGCACCTCAATACATAAGACAGATACTCTCAGACATAAATGAAGACATCAACAAAAACACAGTAATAGTAGGAGACTTTAACACTCCTCTCACACCAATGGACAGATCAACAAAACAGAAAATTAATAAAGAAACACAAGCCTTAAATGCCACACTAGAAAAGATGGACCTCATCGATATCTTTAGGACGTTCCATCCAAAAGCAGAAGAATACACTTTCTTCTCTAGTGCTCACAGAACATTCTCCAGGATAGACCACATCTTGGGCCACAAATCTAACCTCAGTCAGTTCAAGAAAACCGAAATTATATCAACCATCTTCTCGGACCACAATCCAATGAGACTAGAGATCAACTACCAGAAAAAAAACCCTCAAAACACAAACACATGGAGATTAAATAATACATACCTAAAAATCCAACTGATCATTGAGGAAATCAAAGGAGAAATTAAACAATTCCTAGAAGAAAATGACAATGAACACACAACAGTGCAAAACCTATGTGATACTGCAAAAGCAGTTCTAAGAGGGAAATTTATAGCAATACAATCCCACCTCAAGAAACTAGGAAAATATGAAGCAGATGACCTAACCCTCCGCTTAAAACAACTGGAGACAGAAGAACAAAAATAACCCAAAGCCAGCAGAAGAAGAGAAATCATAAAGATCAGAGCAGAAATAAATGAGAAAGAAACAAAAGAAACTTTCCGCTGGGGGCCTTTTCCAAAAAAGAGTAGGAAGCCTTACAAATCAAACCCCAAATTTCTAAGATGACAATAGGAACATTTGTATCAATAATTACTTTGAACATAAATGGACTAAATGCTCCAAACAAACGACACAGGCTGGCTGAATGGATCCAGAAGAAAGACCCATATATATGCTGTTTACAAGAGACCCACTTCAGACCTAGAGACACTCATAGACTGAAAGTGAAAGGCTGGAAAAAGATATTCCATGCAAATGGAAATCAAAAGAAAGCTGGAGTAGCAATCCTCATATCAGACAAAATAGATTTTAAAGTAAAGAAGATTCTAAGAGACAAGGCAGGTCACTACCTCATGATTAAAGGATCCAACCAAGAAGAAGACATAACAGTCATGAATATCTATGCACCCAAAACAGGGGCACCTCAATACATAAGACAGATACTCTCAGACATAAATGAAGACATCAACAAAAACACAGTAATAGTAGGAGACTTTAACACTCCTCTCACACCAATGGACAGATCAACAAAACAGAAAATTAATAAAGAAACACAAGCCTTAAATGCCACACTAGAAAAGATGGACCTCATCGATATCTTTAGGACGTTCCATCCAAAAGCAGAAGAATACACTTTCTTCTCTAGTGCTCACAGAACATTCTCCAGGATAGACCACATCTTGGGCCACAAATCTAACCTCAGTCAGTTCAAGAAAACCGAAATTATATCAACCATCTTCTCGGACCACAATCCAATGAGACTAGAGATCAACTACCAGAAAAAAAACCCTCAAAACACAAACACATGGAGATTAAATAATACATACCTAAAAATCCAACTGATCATTGAGGAAATCAAAGGAGAAATTAAACAATTCCTAGAAGAAAATGACAATGAACACACAACAGTGCAAAACCTATGTGATACTGCAAAAGCAGTTCTAAGAGGGAAATTTATAGCAATACAATCCCACCTCAAGAAACTAGGAAAATATGAAGCAGATGACCTAACCCTCCGCTTAAAACAACTGGAGACAGAAGAACAAAAATAACCCAAAGCCAGCAGAAGAAGAGAAATCATAAAGATCAGAGCAGAAATAAATGAGAAAGAAACAAAAGAAACAATAGTAAAGATAAATAAAACAGAAAGCTAGTTCTTTGAAAAGGTAAACAAAATTCACAAGCCACTGGCCAGACTCATTAAGAAAAAGAGAGAGAAGAACCAGATCAACAAAATCAAAAACGAAAAAGGAGAGATTACAACAGATAACGCAGAAATCCAAAGGATTCTAAGAGACTATTACGAACAACTATATGGCAACAAACTGGACAACCTGGAAGAAATGGACAATTTCTTGGAGAGGATTAATCTCCCAAGACTGAGTCAGGAAGAAACAGAAACTTTGAACAACCCAATCACAACCTCAGAAATCAAATTTGTGATTAAAAATCTACCCAAAAATAAAAACTCAGGGCCAGATGGCTTCACAGCCAAATTCTACCAAGCATTCAAAGAAAAGCTAATGCCTGTCCTTCTAAACCTCTTCCAAGAAATTGCACAGGAAGGAAAACTTCCAAACACATTCTACGAGGCCACCATCACCCTGATACCCAGACCAGGCAAAGACAACACAGAAAAGGAAAACTATAGGCCAATTTCACTGATGAGCTTAGATGCCAAGATCCTCAACAAAATCCTAGCAAACAGAATTCAACGAGGGGCTTCCCCTGGTGGTCCAGTGAATAAGGACACTGCCTTGCAGTGCAAGGGGCGCCGGTTCGATCCCTGGCCTGGGAAGATCCCACGTGCCGCGGAGTGGCTGGACTGATGTGTCCAATCACCGAGCCGGAGCTCTGGGGCGCATGCGCCCAGAGCCTGCGCTCTGAGACAACAGACGCCACCACGATGGGAGGCCCACAGGAGCCAAAGAACAAAGACGGATGAAAATAGAGAAATGAAAGACCAATAGAAGTGGCCGGCCCACTCCCCTCCCTCCCCAACCCGACCCCCGCCCAAAAAATAAATAATAAATAAATAAATCTTTAAAAAAAAAAAAGAATTCAACGACACGTCAAAAAACTCATACATTACAATCAAGTCAGGTTCATCCCAGGCATGCAAGGTTTCTTCAACATCTGCAAATCAATCCATGTGATACACCATATCAACAAATTGAAAGACAAAAACCACATGATCATCTCAATAGATGCAGAAAAAGTCTTCGACAAAGTACAACATCCATTTATGATAAAAACTCTTCAGAAAATGGGCACAGAAGGCACCTATCTCAACATAGTGAAAGCCATCTATGAGAAGCCTACAGCGAACATTATTGTTAATGGCCAAAAACTGAAAGCATTCCTTCTAAGATCAGGAACAAGACAGGGGTGCCCACTTTCACCACTACTATTCAACATAGTCCTGGAAGTCCTAGCAACAGCAATAAGAGAAGAGAAAGAAATCAAAGGAATCCAGATTGGAAAGGAAGAAGTCAAGCTCTCTCTTTTTGCAGATGACATGATATTATACATAGAAAATCCCAAAGACACTATGACAAAGCTACTAGAGCTAATCAACGAATTCAGCAAAGTCACAGGATACAAAGTCAACACACAGAAATCACTGGCATTCCTATACACCAACAATGAAAAAGCAGAAAACAAAATCAAAGAGGCAATCCCCTTCACCACTGCAACCAAAAGAATCAAATATCTAGGAATAAACCTACCCAAAGAAACAAAAGAACTGTACACTGAAAATTACAAGACATTCATGAGAGCAATTAAAGAAGACTTAAACAGATGGAAAGATATTCCATGTTCCTGGATCGGAAGAATCAATATTGTGAAAATGACCATACTACCAAATATCATCTACAGATTCAATGCAATACCTATCCAACTACCACTGACATTTTTCACAGAACTAGACCCAACAATAACAGTGCAAGGCGCCGGTTCGATCCCTGGCCTGGGAAGATCCCACGTGCCGCGGAGTGGCTGGACTGATGTGTCCAATCACCGAGCCGGAGCTCTGGGGCGCATGCGCCCAGAGCCTGCGCTCTGAGACAACAGACGCCACCACGATGGGAGGCCCACAGGAGCCAAAGAACAAAGACGGATGAAAATAGAGAAATGAAAGACCAATAGAAGTGGCCGGCCCACTCCCCTCCCTCCCCAACCCGACCCCCGCCCAAAAAATAAATAATAAATAAATAAATCTTTAAAAAAAAAAAAGAATTCAACGACACGTCAAAAAACTCATACATTACAATCAAGTCAGGTTCATCCCAGGCATGCAAGGTTTCTTCAACATCTGCAAATCAATCCATGTGATACACCATATCAACAAATTGAAAGACAAAAACCACATGATCATCTCAATAGATGCAGAAAAAGTCTTCGACAAAGTACAACATCCATTTATGATAAAAACTCTTCAGAAAATGGGCACAGAAGGCACCTATCTCAACATAGTGAAAGCCATCTATGAGAAGCCTACAGCGAACATTATTGTTAATGGCCAAAAACTGAAAGCATTCCTTCTAAGATCAGGAACAAGACAGGGGTGCCCACTTTCACCACTACTATTCAACATAGTCCTGGAAGTCCTAGCAACAGCAATAAGAGAAGAGAAAGAAATCAAAGGAATCCAGATTGGAAAGGAAGAAGTCAAGCTCTCTCTTTTTGCAGATGACATGATATTATACATAGAAAATCCCAAAGACACTATGACAAAGCTACTAGAGCTAATCAACGAATTCAGCAAAGTCACAGGATACAAAGTCAACACACAGAAATCACTGGCATTCCTATACACCAACAATGAAAAAGCAGAAAACAAAATCAAAGAGGCAATCCCCTTCACCACTGCAACCAAAAGAATCAAATATCTAGGAATAAACCTACCCAAAGAAACAAAAGAACTGTACACTGAAAATTACAAGACATTCATGAGAGCAATTAAAGAAGACTTAAACAGATGGAAAGATATTCCATGTTCCTGGATCGGAAGAATCAATATTGTGAAAATGACCATACTACCAAATATCATCTACAGATTCAATGCAATACCTATCCAACTACCACTGACATTTTTCACAGAACTAGACCCAACAATAACACAGTTCATATGGAAACACAGAAGACCTCGAATAGCCAAAGCAATCCTGAGGAAGAAAAACGGAGCTGGAGGGATCAACCTCCCTAACTTCAGACTCTACTACAAAGCAACAGTCATCAAGACAGCATGGTACTGGCACAAAAACAGAACTATAGATCAATGGAACAATCCAGAGAACCCAGAGATCAACCCACGCACCTATGGGTACCTTATTTTTGATAAAGGAGGAGAAAGTATAAAATGGGACAAAGACAGCCTCTTCAACAAATGGTGCTGGGAAAATTGGACAGCTCCATGCAAAAAAATGAAGTTGGAACATTCCCTGACCCCTAAGACACTAAGATCAACTCAAAATGGATTAAAGACCTAAATGGAAGACCAGAAACCATCAAACTCTTAGAGGAGAATATAGGCAAAACCCTCAAGAACATACATCAAAGCAAGATCTTCTCTTGCTTTGAAAGAGAAAGTGAACACTTTCTCTTTCAAAAGAAAAGTGAACACGTGGGACCTCATGTGTTCCACGTGAGGAACGAAAAGTGAAAAGTGAACACGTGGGACCTCATGAAGCTTAAAAGCTTTTGTACAGCAAAAGAAATCACTAAAAAGCTGAACAGACAGCCCACAAAATGGGAGAAAATCATAGCAAATGACACAATGGACAAAGAATTCATCTCCAAAATCTACAAGCAACTCAGACAACTCAGCACAGGGAAAACGAGCAGCCCAGTCAAAAAAATGGGGAAAAGATCTAAAAAGACGCCTCTCCAAAGAGGACATACAGATGGCCCAAAAGCACATGAAATGATGCTCACTCTCGCTTATTATTACAGAAATGCAAATTAAAACCACAATGAGATACCACCTCACACCCGTCAGAATGTCCATCATCAACAAATCGACAGACAAGACAAGAAATGCTGGAGAGGGTGCGGAGAAAAGGGAACACTCCTGCATTGCTGGTGGGAATGTAAATTGATACAACTTCTATGGAAGACAATATGGAGATTCCTTAAAAAACTAAAAATAAAAGCACCCTATGACCCAGCAATTCCACTATTAGGCCTATATTCTGATGAAATCAAAACTTAAAGAGGCACCTGTACCCCAATGTTCACTGCAGCTCTCTATACAATAGCCAGAACATGGAAGCAACCTAGATGTCCATCGACAAATGAATAGATCCAGAAGCTCTGGTACATATATACAATGGAATACTAGTCAACTGTTAAAAGAAATGCAGAAGACTCAGTCCTAATGAAGTGGCTGGCTCTAGAACCTATCATAAAAAGTGAAGAAAGTCAAAAAGAGAAAGACAAATACAGTATACTGACACACATATGGAATCTAGTAGGACGGTCTTGATAACACACACAGTGAACTCATGGAAAAACAGACAGAGCATAGACATAGGGACATTGTGGGGAAGAAATAGGGAGGGGGAGGCATGGAGGGAGTAACATGGAAACCTATACTGTCATGTGTGGAAAAGATAGCTATTGTCATTGTGCTAAGGGAATAGGAGTGTTCACAATGGCATGGGGTGAAGGTCTGGAGGGGTTGGACGGGGGGATCTGGGGGGGTGGGGACCAGGGACATGCATATGACTGATCTGGGAACATAGATGTCTGTGAACAACAAAACTCTATAAAACCTTTAAAATAAAGAATTAAAAAAAAAAAAAAAAGACTGCAGGTGGGAAAGAGAGGCAAGGCAAAGACCAAACTGGAACTTTGCAAGTCTTATGACATGATTTTGTCTTTTTTCTCTCTCTGACTTTTATCAAATAAGTTCAGATTGTTAAAGAGGATAATTACATGGTTAGGTATTTTCTGATTTTTTTCCTGAATAAATTATCTAAAAGCACTCAGCTAGCTATTAAAGGGAGGCCGGTGCTCGTTGAATACCTGATTTTCTCCTCTAACCCACTGATGTGGGCAGAAAGAGAAGGCATCAGAAACAGGGAAGAGTTCCAGTACCAGGACAAAACGAAGATAAGAGGTCATCCACCAAGGGCCACAGAACTGACAGCAGAGGTGAGACAATCACCTGGGGAGTGAAATGCTGTCCAGGAATTACCGAGAATGGGGACTGGGGAAAAGCCACGCTTTTAGTACTTAGAGGTTCACTCGTGACATCAGGAGTGAAGCTTCCACTGACTTTCTCTAGAGGAAGACAGACTGAAGGGAGGTGGGTGGTGAGGAACTGAGGCACAATTTTTTAGAAGTGCGAGGACAAACACAGCCTGTGTGTTGGGGGGTGGTCCTTCTTTGTTCAATACTGTGGCAGTGCAGCCATTCCTACATACTCTGACTGTGTATACATAAGAATTTGGAGAGTATCATACTGCAAAGAACAATCAAAAATAAAACAAGAACAAAATGAAAAATAAATGAATTAAATCTGAACTGCTTAACACTGTCAAAAAACACACAGTCCTTCTAATTTACATTTTTTAATGTAAGCTAACATCCCGGAAATGATGTACACTAAATGAATCTGAAACACTACTACAGTAAAATAAAAGTGGAAGGCATGTGAAAAAAGCAGGCCTAGAGAAGTGTTTCTGAAAAGGCTACGGATAACAGCGGTGGCAAATGCTCGTCACTTAAAGTAACATGTGCAAGAGAAACAATAATGTGCCCAAGAGACGGGACTTTTTAAATATAAAAACAGCCTGGAAAAAAAAAACTCAGAAAAAACACAGCAACATGTTCTAAAGTCCTTTAAAAAATACACCCAAATACTATATCTATAAAAATTAGAGAAAAGTTTATATATAATATGGATTTTTAGTCATTTCTGATCATCCAAAATCTATTTAAAGGGACAGATGCCTAAAAACAAGCTCTATAACTTCATTTTTTTCTATAAATTTATTGCTTAAAGAGACTGCTTCATTCAAAAGCTGCAGCTCATGAGGCTTATAAGACAGTCCCCATCACAAATGGCCTTTAAGTTAGCCAATCAAAGAATGTTCTCTTTGCTTCCGCACTTTTCTTTATATACATCTTGACCAGCTTCTGTCTGCACAGCACACCAGCCATTTACAATTCTGAGGTTTGTTCAAATAAAAATTTTAATACATTTCAGTCTAACAGTCTTAACACTATGTGTCCCAAATCTTTTCAAAGTGATCTTGGATAATTTCAGATATCCTGGAGGAACACTGGCAAACATGCATTACGCAAACTGATATTCAAAGAATTATGCAGGGAAGGCAGTATCTAACAAGCTCATTAATATTCATAGATAAAACATCACAAGCTTCCTCTGAACCAAATTATCATTTAACACTATCCTCCTAAAATTCTGTTAAATAATCTATTTATGTTGTCCCATCTTATGCCATCTTTTTGCTCCTTGAACGTTCTTAATCATGACAATTTAACCCATCTATCACTAAAGAAACCTTTGATATAACCTTATTTGTTTAAGTTACTGCTAGGTCTTCTCACTATGTCCATTTCTTCACCAAGACTAGGAAGTAATTTTACTAATGCAGAAACACTCTAACTAAACAAAATGAGATTCACATAGTTAATGCAAATGAGTTTTCATCATTCAATACCAATGGCAAAATTAAAGTGAAAAAATTTACCTGAGTTGGACATTCATTTCCACCTCCCCCCGCCCAAATAACTTGGCATTGAGCATATCTGCATAGCATACTGACTACAAAAGTTTTTTATTTTAGCTCTCCAAATTTGTCTGATTGTGATTTTTTCTCATGCATTATTAGGGTATAAAAGGAACTCTTCTACCCTGATAAGTGACATTCTGAGGTGTCTTATAGTACAAACTTCACTCTTCTCACAATTACTCATCAATTTGCTATTTTGTATCTTAAGAAATTAAAAAGAAAGTACGGACACTTACAAACCGAATAATTACTTTCTAAGGGATAAAGCTTCAGCTGTACTTCAAGAAAAGCACCGTTTAATAACTAAGAATGTTGGACCTTGTCCCTGAAATAGTATCCCTTTCAGACAAATACATTAAAATGCAAACTGATGATGGAACTTTTAGCTAAGGACTCAAATATGATATCCATGGTTAGCAAGAAAAAGATAACATGCCTTCATTTGCCAAAATTTTAATTTTGGTCTTTTCTGTGTGTGTTTTCACAAGCCTAAATCCCCTTAATCTTTCTGTTCTAAATCTGCCAATTTAAACCAATATATACAGCGAATAAAGTAGCTGAAAAATTCACACTGAATGGAATCAGACACCTCCCATCTATCTCCTATATTAAAATGAATGTATCAAACTAGAAACTTAGGTATCAAAAAATACCTATTAAGATTGGTAATTTATTTGCTATTGGTATTTATTTCCTATTAATATTTCCAAATATTTTTTATGATGAATGTTTCAAACTAATTCATATTAACTGCTATCTTTGAGTTTCCCTCTTTGATAGTAACAAATCATTTCTCAAAGCTTTTTTCTCTATAGTATACTGTAGCTGCGTTCATTAAAAAAAAAAAAAAAAAGAGGTTAACTGAAATGGAGGCAAAAACCACATGAAATCAGCCTTGGAACTGTAATGCCCTTTTCACATTGTCACCTATTTTCCCTTTCCTAGGCCTGAGTGTGTCCCATCTGCCTAATTATAAGCTCAAAGCCCTCTGGGTGGTGAGTGACTCTACATTCTGCACTGCACTTAACAGATTTTTCATGCTCTACATACTATTAATAATAACAGTAGTAATAACATATATTTTTCTTAATATAAAGGAAAATACGGACATCACAACTGTCACTCATCCACACTCCCTTCCGTCTTCTCACTGATGCACGCTGAAGGGATACTAAGATCACATTACCCTTCCTTCTGCTCCAATTTTAGGGTTTTTTTTTCATGTAGCTCACTTATTGTTGCTCTCTAATTTATTCTTCTGCTATCTTTACCCACCACACCTATTATCTCCTCCTGAGTGCCAAGCAACATCAGTATTTTGCATTTAGCTGCTAAGGAAAATATCTGTTTGTGTATGCTTAACTGGCTTAAAACTACGGCATTAAAATAGCATTTCTAAACAGCACTATTGACATTTTGATCTGCATTTGTTTTTTTTATAGTGGAGAGCCATCCTGTATATTCTAAGTTGCTTCCCTAGTAGCTCGGACGGTAAAGAATCAACCAGCAATGCTGGCGACCTGGGTTTGATCACTGGGTTGGAAAGTTCCCCTGGAGAAGGGAACAGCTACCCACTCTAGTATTCTTGCCTAGAGAACCTCCTGGACAGAGGAGTCTGGTGGGCTACAGTCCATGGGATGGCAAAGAGTCAGGCACAACTGGAAGACGAATACTCACTTTTAGGCAGCATCCTATGACCCTACCCACTAGATGCCAACAGCACACTGCGCACCCTGCTCCACCACCAGTTAAGACAGCCAAAAATGTCTCCAAATGTTTCCATCTATTCCCTAGGAAACCTCTGCAAGGAAGAGGCTTATTGTGATAAGGTAAAACTGTTCTTTTCAGTATGTCATACTGCTGGAATTAAACAGAGTAAAAATGTGATAAATATGAAATGAAAATTATATTAAACCTCCCACACATATACACATACATCCTAAAATATTTTGAATGTGCAGTTCAAGCATTTAAGAAGCTTGAAGTTCATATAAGCACAAATAAGTAAAACTCCAATACTGAGGATTATTTTCTTGAAAAAAAAAAAATTAGTACTGCTACTTTTCTCATGAAAAGTAACCTGGAATAAAGCACTAGCTATGATTTAAGACTAGTATGTCTAATGTCCAATTAAAATAAATCTTTCTAACAGCACTTTTATAAAATCACTTAGCTTGTTAAAACATATAAAATGTTTGGCTCCCCTGGGCTACATTATGATTAAGGTACATTCAGAGATGAAAAAACACTTCTCATTTCACAAGGTCACAGTACATTTCAAAATGAGCTATACTTCACTATTTTCCAAGATTTCTTTGTCTCCTTCACTAAATGAAGCCAAGGTCCCCCTACTTCTGAAATTTACTATAAATCTGGATACTGTCAAGAAGCATTTAATCTCCAATGCATTTGAAAAGCCTTATAAATTACAACCAAAATAACTGAGGCACCTTTTCTCTTTTTATTTTTCTTTTAAGTTTTTTCTCCAACAGTCAGTAAACATGTTTCAACATTAGCTTCCTTTATTTTAAGCACTAACGCAGAAATTGTGCAATAAATATCCTAGACACATGGATCTCCTCAGAGGCAGTGCTGAGTGCTCATGAGGCCACACGTATGTGTTCAGGCTCCGCGGCTAACTCAAACCGGGGTTGAATTCCAGTGTCCAATTCCTCACTATCTGTGTGACCTTGAGCATGTTACCATCCCTAAGTTTCAGTTTCCTCATGTGTAAAGGACAATAATAGTCGAACCTATTTCATGGAACTGCTGTAAATTTGGAAAATAAACAAGTTAACACATACTTGGCACATAGTGAAGTGCTAACATTACAGTTTCCCTGGTCAATGAATGCTTCAAAGTCAGTATTTTCTAACGAGAAAAACTGTATGTTCTCCCTCCAAAATCAGCGTCTTCCTGTGTTTCTTTCTAACATCTCTTTTTCTCCAGCTTTACAACCAAAATGTCGAGATGTGGATGGGGTACCTCCACTTCCCACCCAAGAAACAACAATGCCTAGTAATTCCATTGACGTCATCACCGACATCCCAAGTGCTAGGCTTTTACCTCTATATCCTAAAATATTTTGAATGTGCACAGTTTAAGCTTGAAGTTCATATAAGCACAAATAAGTAAAACTCCAATACTGAGGATTATTTTCTTGAAAAAAATTAGTACTGCTACTTTTCTCATGAAAAGTAACCTGGAATAAAGCACTAGCTATGATTTAAGACTAGTATGTCTAATGTCCAATTAAAATAAATCTTTCTAACAGCACTTTTATAAAATCACTTAGCTTGTTAAAACATATAAAATGTTTGGCTCCCCTGGGCTACATTATGATTAAGGTACATTCAGAGATGAAAAAACACTTCTCATTTCACAAGGTCACAGTACATTTCAAAATGAGCTATACTTCACTATTTTCCAAGATTTCTTTGTCTCCTTCACTAAATGAAGCCAAGGTCCCCCTACTTCTGAAATTTACTATAAATCTGGATACTGTCAAGAAGCATTTAATCTCCAATGCATTTGAAAAGCCTTATAAATTACAACCAAAATAACTGAGGCACCTTTTCTCTTTTTATTTTTCTTTTAAGTTTTTTCTCCAACAGTCAGTAAACATGTTTCAACATTAGCTTCCTTTATTTTAAGCACTAACGCAGAAATTGTGCAATAAATATCCTAGACACATGGATCTCCTCAGAGGCAGTGCTGAGTGCTCATGAGGCCACACGTATGTGTTCAGGCTCCGCGGCTAACTCAAACCGGGGTTGAATTCCAGTGTCCAATTCCTCACTATCTGTGTGACCTTGAGCATGTTACCATCCCTAAGTTTCAGTTTCCTCATGTGTAAAGGACAATAATAGTCGAACCTATTTCATGGAACTGCTGTAAATTTGGAAAATAAACAAGTTAACACATACTTGGCACATAGTGAAGTGCTAACATTACAGTTTCCCTGGTCAATGAATGCTTCAAAGTCAGTATTTTCTAACGAGAAAAACTGTATGTTCTCCCTCCAAAATCAGCGTCTTCCTGTGTTTCTTTCTAACATCTCTTTTTCTCCAGCTTTACAACCAAAATGTCGAGATGTGGATGGGGTACCTCCACTTCCCACCCAAGAAACAACAATGCCTAGTAATTCCATTGACGTCATCACCGACATCCCAAGTGCTAGGCTTTTACCTCCATCCTCTCATGGCACCTTCAGCATTTTAAGACAGACCTTACATCCGTCATCTCCTCTTTATCTCTGCTGTCCCCATCCTGGTTCAGCCCTTCTTCTAGGATCTAGAGAGAGTTACAGAAACTTTCTAATTCATCTGATTCTAGAACTCCACTCTTACCCATCTTGCACACAAAAACCAAAGTATTTTCTTCTAAAACGCAGATCTGATCATTACTTTCCCAGATGGTATTTTGTTAGGTACCATCCTGTCCCCAACCTTCTGGATAAACTCCAACCCTCAGAGCATAACAGACAGGACTTAACCCCTGTCTTTTTACCCAACCTTACCCCACTGTGTTCTTTACATAAACCCATATGCCAATCACAGCAAACTACCCCCAGGGTCCCTGACAAGTGACATTCTCCTTAATATCTTTGTGTGTGTTAGGACCACTGCCTGGCTCATCAGTGTCCATGCATTGGTGCATTTAGCTCATTTTTGAAGTCTTTAAGCACCACCTCCTTCCAGGAGAAGTTTCAGAAGCCCCTAAGGCTGAGAGATGGTCCTTCATTATATTCCCATCCCACAAGCCCCTGAAACTACCTTGAGAAGCTTACCATTGGGCTTCCCCTGGTGGTCCAGTGGGTAAGGACACCGCCTTGCAGTGCAAGGGGCGCCGTCTCGAGCCCTGGCCTGGGAAGATCCCACGTGCCGCGGAACTGCTGGACTGATGTGTCCAATCACCGAGCCGGAGCTCTGGAGTGCATGCGCCCAGAGCCGGCGCTCTGCGACAACGGACGCCACCGCGATGGGAGGGCCACAGGAGCCAAAGAACAAAGACGGATGAAAACAGAGAAATGAAAGACCAATAGAAGTGGCCCGCCCGCTCCCCTCCCTCCCCAACCGGGCCCCCGCCTAAAATAAATAAATAAATAAATCTTTAAAAAAAAAAAAAAAAAAAGAAGCTTACCATTGTATTGTATATATTGGCTTTTTCATCTATCACCTGGCATTAAAAGTTTTGCTGCACAATAATATCATTTTTACCTATTTTGGTTCCAAAAAATTGTGTCAAACACAACCTAAGTATAAAATACAGAATTAAATGAGATTCATGCCTATCTCCCACAAAAGCAATATGGTATGCTTAGCACACAGTAGGCACTGAAATATGTTTGTATAAAAATGTTTCACATCAGAAGCAAATGAATAAAATATTTAGGGGAAAGTTAAGAAGTTTCATGTTGTTTCTGAAGGGCCATAATGGACAAAGACATAATCAGATGTCATTTTAAATGGCTCATGTACCTACGAGAGCCATAAAAAATCCTGCCTTTTACTGAAAAATTAAAGATTTACAGTTCAGAACTGATTTGTAAAGTTTCTAAACTCAAAGTCCCAACAATCCATATGTGGTGGGCAGATTGTTCCCAGAAGCCAGTGGGACATAAAAAGTGAGACTGTCAATTACAACTTTTATTCCACAATGTCTGACTTCCTTGTGACATACTGTAATACTCCCTAAATTATTAACAGACCCTGGCACCAGAAGCAGTGGGGACAGCATTTGGGAAGTGAACACCACATTTATTTAGTTTGAAGACTGATGATTCAGAGGGAACGGAAAGAGGAGGCAGTTATTTCGATCAGCTGGGGGTCTCAGTGCCTTTTGTATCTGAGCTTCTGTTGGCCTCTGCGCTCTTTGTGGGTGCCCGCCAGCAGGACCCTGTGTCTTGCTCTTGCTGTCACTGCTGACAGCATCTCCCATGTGACAACTTAAAACCTCAGAAGTGAAGTGTGAAAATAAAATTCAGGCGACAATTGGAATTGAAATTTCAAATTGCAGTCATAGGTTTTAAAGGTTTGAATGCACTAAACATCTAGAAAATCGCTTCTATGGTAGGGCTCATGGATAAGAGAGGAAGTATAATCAAAGACAAATCAAATTCAGTTATTTCATAGCCAAGCTTCTATACCACCCGGATTCTCCTTATGACATTGGAGTCCTTGATTAATCGTTCTGACTTAAGTCAGCATCAACTATTTGACCTTTTCAGAACCAAAGCTTCTTAGAAGCTTATGTTCAGTTTTTAGATGGTTTGTTCTTTAAACATAAGTCAAAATTAAAATGAAAAGAAAAACACAAAAAACCTCTTTTGGCATAAAATGTGATGAAAGAAGCCGAACTCCCTGTTTCTTCATAATTCAGCTCATGTCTCCTCTCTTTTCTTTTTAATTTTGGCCTCTTTTATTGGTCTTTCATTTATTAATTTTCATCCATCTTAATTCTTTGGCATGTGTGGGTCTCCCATTGCAGTGGCCTCTCTCGTCGCAGAGCACCGGCTTGGGGTGCATGCACTCCAGATTGCTGGCTTGCAACTGGACACTCTGGTCCAGCTGCTCCTTGGCACGTGGGATCTTCCAGGACCAGGGATCAAACTGGCGCCCCTTGAACTGCAATGCAGATTCTCCACCCACTGGACCACTAGGGAAGCGCCATGTCTCCTCTCTTGCTGTAGGTCTCTTTCTCTCTCCACTGCCCTGCCCCCACGTCTTTCTCAGTGTCTCTCTTAGGAGGGTTCCAGGGCCCAAGTTGCAAGGAGGATGACAGAAAGCCTTGCTGAAGTCTCCAATAAATAGTTCTCAATCATGAAACTGTATTTCAGTTTCAATCATGAAGTATGGATCACAGTGTTTTGATCCATATTTGCCATCAACAGGATCAACTTCTAGAGGGAGAGGAGGAGGAAGTCCCCAAGCCCTATTCCTAAAAGTCTTTCCAGTAAAAATGATTCTAGAAAGCTGTATTTTCCAATGGAAGTCAGAGCATTCCTGTATGAGTAAAACTATACACACACACACACAAAAAGGCACAGATGATAAAAACACACAGGCGACAATTGGAATTGAAATTTCAAATTGCAGTCATAGGTTTTAAAGGTTTGAATGCACTAAACATCTAGAAAATCGCTTCTATGGTAGGGCTCATGGATAAGAGAGGAAGTATAATCAAAGACAAATCAAATTCAGTTATTTCATAGCCAAGCTTCTATACCACCCGGATTCTCCTTATGACATTGGAGTCCTTGATTAATCGTTCTGACTTAAGTCAGCATCAACTATTTGACCTTTTCAGAACCAAAGCTTCTTAGAAGCTTATGTTCAGTTTTTAGATGGTTTGTTCTTTAAACATAAGTCAAAATTAAAATGAAAAGAAAAACACAAAAAACCTCTTTTGGCATAAAATGTGATGAAAGAAGCCGAACTCCCTGTTTCTTCATAATTCAGCTCATGTCTCCTCTCTTTTCTTTTTAATTTTGGCCTCTTTTATTGGTCTTTCATTTATTAATTTTCATCCATCTTAATTCTTTGGCATGTGTGGGTCTCCCATTGCAGTGGCCTCTCTCGTCGCAGAGCACCGGCTTGGGGTGCATGCGCTCCAGATTGCTGGCTTGCAACTGGACACTCTGGTCCAGCTGCTCCTTGGCACGTGGGATCTTCCAGGACCAGGGATCAAACTGGCGCCCCTTGAACTGCAATGCAGATTCTCCACCCACTGGACCACTAGGGAAGCGCCATGTCTCCTCTCTTGCTGTAGGTCTCTTTCTCTCTCCACTGCCCTGCCCCCACGTCTTTCTCAGTGTCTCTCTTAGGAGGGTTCCAGGGCCCAAGTTGCAAGGAGGATGACAGAAAGCCTTGCTGAAGTCTCCAATAAATAGTTCTCAATCATGAAACTGTATTTCAGTTTCAATCATGAAGTATGGATCACAGTGTTTTGATCCATATTTGCCATCAACAGGATCAACTTCTAGAGGGAGAGGAGGAGGAAGTCCCCAAGCCCTATTCCCTAAAAGTCTTTCCAGTAAAAATGATTCTAGAAAGCTGTATTTTCCAATGGAAGTCAGAGCATTCCTGTATGAGTAAAACTATACACACACACACACAAAGAGGCACAGATGATAAAAACACACAGCACATTTACATCCATATGAATAACATATAAAATTGATGGCATGATTTTGAACCTGTTTTCTAAGGTGTGGGTTACAGTGCAGTCTACTAGTAGCAAAGGTAATTTAAACAACGTAACATAAGAGTTAATAAAAAATAAAATTAGGGACACAGAACACATCAGCCACATTTAATTTCCTTGTCTCAAAAATATCATATTTGTTACAACATACCCGAGAAAAACCCTCTCAGGAATGTGTAAGCTAAACTGACAACCTTGCTGGAGACACATGCAGCCTTGGAATGGATAAGATGAAGACCAGAAGACGACAGCAAGAGGAACAGAAACCCTTAGTCTCAATAGCCTACACAACGACGTCCCTTTTTAGTAGGAGAAACCTCACTTGACAGTTACTCAATTTGAGGAACCGAGGAATTAATTCTCATCACACTTAACGTTCCACCACCTCAAACCAAGTTTGTTCATTATCATACAAAGTAAAGAAATTGCATCGACTTTGATTTCTGACTTGGAAACTGAGATGGTCAAATTGTTCTTCAACTCCCTATTCCTAAAAGTGTTTCAAAATTCCTATACGCTCCAAAACTATGAGAAAATAAGTGAGCCACAGTGACACCCTCTCCTGCACTGTGACCAACTTTGCTATCTATAAGCATGATTCCCATAGAGACGTTCCACCACCAGTACTGAGCATATCTGGAGATGTTTAGCCACTAAGTCGTGTCTGACTCTTTTGTGACCCCAGGGACTGTAACCGGCTAGGCTCCTCTGTCCACAGGATTTCCCAGGCAAGAACACTGCAGTAGGCTGTCATCTCCTACTGCAGGGAATCTGCCCAATCTGAGGATCAAAACCCTCTCTCCTGCACTAGGAGGCAAATTCTTTACCACAGAGCCACCAAGGAAGCCCTACTGGGTATATACGAGGCTATAATCTTACAACGCTTTCAACTCCTAAGGAATGTTGCTTTAAAACTGTTAAGCATGTGTTCTTTCAAACCAATCACCAATTCTGTTGCTGAAACAATATGTGGTTTAGGAAGTAAGTATTTATGACCAGTACTGAGATTCAGAAATAAAAGAACAAACCATAAATGATGTTCTCTCCAATGAGACACCTACCATGACTGAAACCATTGCCAGAGAAGGCTCTGTTCCTCACTTACTGCTCCCGCCCACTCCTACATTGCAGTCACAGCTTCGTCTTTGGACAGGCTACAATTACTGAAGACAGTGTCATTTGTGCATCGCAAACCATTTAATTTAATACGAGCTCCTCAAATTTATAAATGACTAATTCTAGTCACCAATATATTTTACGCTGCATTTCTATTAAACAAAAGATAGTTGATTAGACAGGATATAGATAAGAAAATATATTAATACCTTACAATATTAATTCGAGGAATTAATTTCCTTCAAATACTTAATATAATTCACTACAAAGAAATTTAATGCATTGAAATATTTCCTATAATTTTATATAATAATATGACTTATTTTTACTACATAATTGGAAATACATCATTTAAAATAATAATGAACATGTTATAAAATTAACTAATCACAGAAGAAATAAGAGAAAAAAATAGAGAAATTGTTGCTGAAGCTATAAGCATAAAGAGCTAACACCGGAAACTAATGTTGAAAAGTATCCAGTTTTCGATTATACCACCTGTGTCTCTTCAAAAGCTAATTAAAATGCACCTTAGGAAACATAATCTTCTACAACTTTAATTACATCTTTTCCTTTCCTTTATTCCTCAAAACAGAAATGACTACAACTCCCAGGGTATACTTACTCACTCAGCTACCAGTGTGCCTTCTCCTTTACTGATTCTTTCTTTCGGATATCATGAATGAATGCCTATCTTTTCATATAAGTATAAATGATGAGATTCAAAATCCAGTAAAGACACACATTTCAGAGCTATTAAACTCAATAGTGACTTTACAGTTATACTTTCTTCCCTTTCTCTCTATGTACACATACACATACAAACAAATGTATACAACATGTATGCACATCTATATATAGTTTATATTATGATGTGGTGTACATATATATTTATACATATACATAAATATATTATACAAATATTTATATTTGCACTATCTAGTTAAATAAGGCTTCCCTAATGGTTCAGTGGTAAAGAATTCACCTGCAACGCAGGAGACGCTGGTTTGATCCCTGGGTCAGGAAGAAATCCTGAAGAAGGATCCCTTTGATTCCCTGAAGAAGGAAATGACTATCCACTCCAGAATTCTTGCCTTGGAAATCCCATGGACAGGTGAGCCTGGTGGGCTACAGTCCATGGGGGTCACAAAAGCGTCAGACACAACTTAGTGACTAAACAGTAACATCTACTTAAACATAGTGCACATATGTATTTCCATATCTGTATCTTTCCATCTCCAAAACAAACTGTGATATGTATCTGCTTGAAAATGCATTATCTGGGGCTTCCCTGGTAGTCCAGTGGGTATGGACACCGCCTTGCAGTGCAAGGGGCGCCGGTTTGAGCCCTGGCCTCGGAAGATTCCACGTGCCGAGGAGTAGCTGGACCGATGTGTCCAATTACTGAGCCGGAGCTCTGGAGCGCATGCGCCCAGAGCCGGTACTCTGAGACAACAGAGGCCACTACAATGGGAGGCCCACACAGGCCAAAGAATAAAGATGGATGAGAATAGAGAAAGCTGAAGCTATAAGCATAAAGAGCTAACACGAAACTAATGTTGAAAAGTATCCAGTTTTCGATTATACCACCTGTGTCTCTTCAAAAGCTAATTAAAATGCACCTTAGGAAACATAATCTTCTACAACTTTAATTACATCTTTTCCTTTCCTTTATTCCTCAAAACAGAAATGACTACAACTCCCAGGGTATACTTACTCACTCAGCTACCAGTGTGCCTTCTCCTTTACTGATTCTTTCTTTCGGATATCATGAATGAATGCCTATCTTTTCATATAAGTATAAATGATGAGATTCAAAATCCAGTAAAGACACACATTTCAGAGCTATTAAACTCAATAGTGACTTTACAGTTATACTTTCTTCCCTTTCTCTCTATGTACACATACACATACAAACAAATGTATACAACATGTATGCACATCTATATATAGTTTATATTATGATGTGGTGTACATATATATTTATACATATACATAAATATATTATACAAATATTTATATTTGCACTATCTAGTTAAATAAGGCTTCCCTAATGGTTCAGTGGTAAAGAATTCACCTGCAACGCAGGAGACGCTGGTTTGATCCCTGGGTCAGGAAGAAATCCTGAAGAAGGATCCCTTTGATTCCCTGAAGAAGGAAATGACTATCCACTCCAGAATTCTTGCCTTGGAAATCCCATGGACAGGTGAGCCTGGTGGGCTACAGTCCATGGGGGTCACAAAAGCGTCAGACACAACTTAGTGACTAAACAGTAACATCTACTTAAACATAGTGCACATATGTATTTCCATATCTGTATCTTTCCATCTCCAAAACAAACTGTGATATGTATCTGCTTGAAAATGCATTATCTGGGGCTTCCCTGGTAGTCCAGTGGGTATGGACACCGCCTTGCAGTGCAAGGGGCGCCGGTTTGAGCCCTGGCCTCGGAAGATTCCACGTGCCGAGGAGTAGCTGGACCGATGTGTCCAATTACTGAGCCGGAGCTCTGGAGCGCATGCGCCCAGAGCCGGTACTCTGAGACAACAGAGGCCACTGCGATGGGAGGCCCACACGGGCCAAAGAACAAAGATGGATGAGAATAGACAAATGAAGGACCAATAGAAGTGGCCCGCCTGCTCCCCTCCCTCCCCACCCTCTCCCCATAAATAAAATGAATAAATCTTTTAAAAAAAAAAAAAGAAAAGAAAATGCATTATCTGACATTCAGAACTAATTTATTACGGAAAAAAAAATCATACATTCCCAGACTAGGTGATCAAAGTCTCGCAAACCCAGCATGCAGTTAAACTATAAGCTCCACAGCACTAACCTAACCTGGGTTTCAGGGCCCTGGAAGAAGAAGCCATGTTGTAACAGAGTGTGGCCATGGAGGATGATAACGGGATGAGCAGAAAGAATGTGTCCTCCCGGTCACACCTCTGGGGCAGTCACTTTTTGGCATCTCCCCTCTCCCTTCCTACACCCGTTTCCAGACTTTGTGAAGTGCCTTCAAGCACTCTCCATGTCAGCCTGGAACCGATGAATGAGGTCACATAATTATCAGTCATTCCTCTGCCAACAACTCCTAGGTTTCCCTAACTCATCATCCATGGACGCAAACACGGAACTTCCACAGGTGTTAGGAATTAATTTTCAATTCATTACAACACTATAGCCACAAACAGATTTACATATTTCTCAAAAAACATGCTTGCAAATGCAAATAAAGAAGGAATTTTAACAAATCCTGGTGAGCAAAAAAAAAAAAAAAAGAGAGAGAGAGAGAGAGAATAGATTCAGTAGGTTAACACAGGTTAGTCTGACCGAAGGCCTAACCACTAAGTTGCTAACTTGGAGATGATCTTGTTATTTCTAGCTTTGACCTTTCCATTGAGAAAACCACTGTATCTTTAAAAGTTTCATTCAATCTGCACCCCACCACATAGAAAAAGACTAAAGGGGAGACTTCTCCAGCAAAGACCAGGTTAACAGCAGAAAGTAATGGTGGTGCAAAGCTCCCAACCCTCGGGAATGTGTTCTAAAAGGACCCCCACTGTAAGCATTCTTTTAACAAAAACCTTGCTGACCGATGTGTCCAATTATGAGCCAGAGCTCTGGGGTGCATGCGCCCAGAGCCGGTACTCTGAGACAACAGAGGCCACTGCGATGGGAGGCCCACACGGGCCAAAGAACAAAGATGGATGAGAATAGACAAATGAAGGACCAATAGAAGTGGCCCGCCTGCTCCCCTCCCTCCCCACCCTCTCCCCATAAATAAAATGAATAAATCTTTTAAAAAAAAAAAAGAAAAGAAAATGCATTATCTGACATTCAGAACTAATTTATTACGGAAAAAAAAATCATACATTCCCAGACTAGGTGATCAAAGTCTCGCAAACCCAGCATGCAGTTAAACTATAAGCTCCACAGCACTAACCTAACCTGGGTTTCAGGGCCCTGGAAGAAGAAGCCATGTTGTAACAGAGTGTGGCCATGGAGGATGATAACGGGATGAGCAGAAAGAATGTGTCCTCCCGGTCACACCTCTGGAGCAGTCACTTTTTGGCATCTCCCCTCTCCCTTCCTACACCCGTTTCCAGACTTTGTGAAGTGCCTTCAAGCACTCTCCATGTCAGCCTGGAACCGATGAATGAGGTCACATAATTATCAGTCATTCCTCTGCCAACAACTCCTAGGTTTCCCTAACTCATCATCCATGGACGCAAACACGGAACTTCCACAGGTGTTAGGAATTAATTTTCAATTCATTACAACACTATAGCCACAAACAGATTTACATATTTCTCAAAAAACATGCTTGCAAATAAAGAAGGAATTTTAACAAATCCTGGTGAGCAAAAAAAAAAAAAAAAGAGAGAGAGAGAGAGAGAATAGATTCAGTAGGTTAACACAGGTTAGTCTGACCGAAGGCCTAACCACTAAGTTGCTAACTTGGAGATGATCTTGTTATTTCTAGCTTTGACCTTTCCATTGAGAAAACCACTGTATCTTTAAAAGTTTCATTCAATCTGCACCCCACCACATAGAAAAAGACTAAAGGGGAGACTTCTCCAGCAAAGACCAGGTTAACAGCAGAAAGTAATGGTGGTGCAAAGCTCCCAACCCTCGGGAATGTGTTCTAAAAGGACCCCCACTGTAAGCATTCTTTTAACAAAAACCTTGAAATACTTATCCGAGCATATAAACTCATTTTTCCATTGCCACTGTTGTCGTCAGCTAAATATTCAACAAGAAAACAACAAAAGTATCTGTTCAGTGATCACTCTGCCACCTTAAAGCACATAAAAATATTTTTGTTACTATATTTTTGGGAATGCCTATGGCTCTAAAAGATGCTTGGTAAGTGCTAATGGTAAGACAAGACAATATACAGGGACCTCCACAAAGCTCTGAGACCACTTCCCCACAAAACACATGGAGATATATATATATATATATATGAAAGTGTTAATCTCTCAGTTGTGTCTGACTCCTTGTGACTCTGAACTACAGACTGCCAGGCTCTCCTGTCCATGGAATTCTCCAGGCAAAAATACTGGAGTGGGTAACCAGTCACTTTCCCAAGGTATCTTCCTGACCTAGGGATCAAACCCACGTCTCTTTGTGTCTCCTGCATTGGCAGGCAGGTTCTCTACCACTAGCGCCACCTGGGAAACCTATATGTATAAGTACCACCACTTTATGTTCTGCATTTATGATCATAACACGTGTGTCTCATGGTCAATGGAGAAGCAAAAGAACAGTAAAGGCACATTTGTCATTTAGTACAAGCTTGGCCACAACGATGTGTACAATACATGAGGCTTATCTAATCACTATAAAAATGCATTATGCATTCAGGCAAACACAGCCTCTCACCAGGAGAGAAGCCTCAGTAAGAATGTACACTTATTTATTCAGCCCCTTCAACAGGACTCTGACTCCTGCAGGGATACACACTCTTGGCAAGACAACCAACAACTAACAACCAGAACTGCCCCAGAGGAAGCGTGAACTTGGGCTTTAAATAATTAACACTTTTCTCTTCCCTTAACTTACACCTACAGAGATTGCTTTGTCAATAGTTTAGCAAAACTTTCAGGCTAGTCATAGCAGCTGATGTGTAGAGCTCACCCTTATTAACATATTGGCCAGAACAACTCAGAGAATTAAGGAGAGTAAATGGGATACAATTAGTTTGCATGACCATGTTCTCATTAAACATAAGAGATTTGATCATATTATGTCAAGAGGTATTTTTGTTCTAGTCTCTAAGAGAGCAGACATTCCTCTTTTTTTCTTGAGAGAGAAAAATAGTTTCTTAGAGTGGGGAAGGGAGAGTCACTGCTGGTACAGCAGGCCGGCTCAAGGGAGAACTGACATTAAGCAGGGGTCTTTGATTCATTTGATAGTTAGGGTCTAAGGAGTGGCACTGGAGTCTTAAGGATCATTGCTGACTGGACAGTCTACTGGGTAGGGTAGAGTGATGGCGACAGCCTGAGGACAAGACAGCAGGATCCAAGGAGTGGTACAGGGGTCTTAAGGATTGGGTGGTATAGTACAGACCAGGGGAGGGAAGGAAAATAAGGGCCTGGTTTATCTCTTCTTGTATTCCAAGACCCTCCCTGTTTGCTGTGGGAACAGACATTCTTTTTTTTTTTTTTTAGGATTTATTTACTTATTTATTTTGAGAGGGGTGGGATGGGGAGGGAGGGGAGCAGGCAGGCCATTTCTATTGGTCTTTCATTTGTCCATTTTCATCCATCTTTGTTCTTTGGCCCATGTGGGTCTCCCATCGCGGTGGCCTCTGTTGTCACAGAGCACCGACTCTGGGCGCATGCGCTCCAGAGCTCCAGCTCAGTAATTGGACACATCAGTCCAGCCACTCCATGGCACGTGGGATCTTCCCAGGCCAGGGATCGAACGGGCGCCCCTTGCACTGCAAGGTGGTGTCCTTACCCACTGGACCACCAGGGAAGCCCGGGAACAGACATTCTTTACTTTAGTTCCTCTCACATGGTCCTGTTTTGGTTATTTTGAGGTTTTGTCAAGTGTTGTCTGTCTTTTATTTAACAGTGGGGGGGTTTTTGCTGTCGCTGTTTTGATTTTAGCATTCAATTATTTTTAACATTCAAGACTAGGGCTTTCAGACTCTAAGTTCGAAACTGTGTAAAGGCATGTAAACCTGGATTCTGAGTAGATGAGTTTTGACCACTATTTCCACAGGAGCATTTCAAATCATTGCTCTGTTGAGTTTTCATCAGGTTCCACTTCTGATTTTTCTGAGAGGACTATAAAGAACAAGAAGCTTGGAAGAATAGATGGGCTTAGTTCCAGAAAGCTTGCCACTTTGAGCTGCCACACACGAAGCTGTGTCTCCTGCATATGTTCTGATGTCTGTCCAACGAGATTCTCTTCAACTCCATTCCAGTCAGACTTTGCATTCATGATTGGGCTGTCAGGTCTGAACACCAAATTTCCGGAAACACGGGAAATCTGAGACCCTTTGAGATCAGCTTCTTTGAGAAATGAAACTTCCCAACTTGCACAAGCATCTCTTTCAGGAAATTACTCCTGCTTCAAAAAGGTACATGGATCGTCTCTATACTGATATAGATACACATACATATATGTATATGCATACACACATATATATATGCACAAACATGGACATATACATAGAAAAATAATCCAGTAGGCTTCCATTGTCTGCAAAACAGTTCACATTATGCAGCCCAGCATTAAAGAGTTTCCATATCTGGCTTCAATATACCTCACAAAACATATGTCCACATATACCAAAAAAAAAAAAAATGGAGGAGAAGGAAGAGTAGGGAAAGGGAGAGAGAAGAAGAAGAAATAAGAAAATAATAAAGTTCTTCATCCAAACATTGTGTTTCTGTGCCAGAATGCATTTTCCAGAGATGAGCATATCCCAGCTTGTTCTCTCTTCTTGGTTCGCACTGAGGGGCTGGGGCAGTACTGGCCACACAGCATGCTGGAAGAGGTGCTGCAGGACTTCTGAGGCTAGGTCATAAAAGGATACGGCTTCTGCCAGCAAACCTGGCAGCATCTCCCATCGCTTCTCTCTCCTCACCCTTGCACAATCCTCTCTCAGAACAAGTGCTCAGGAGTCCTGAGGCAAGATATATAAGAGTCCTGACCACTGTGAAGCTTCCATGCTAAAGAGTACTCCTGGAAAGGCCATATACAGATCAAGACAGAGAGAGCTCTAGGACAGGGCTTCTCTGGTGGTCTAGTGGGTCAAGAAACTGTGTAAAGGCATGTAAACCTGGAGATAGATGGTTGCATTTTCACAGGAGCATTTCAAATCATTGCTCTGTTGAGTTTTCATCAGGTTCCACTTCTGATTTTTCTGAGAGGACTATAAAGAACAAGAAGCTTGGAAGAATAGATGGGCTTAGTTCCAGAAAGCTTGCCACTTTGAGCTGCCACACACGAAGCTGTGTCTCCTGCATATGTTCTGATGTCTGTCCAACGAGATTCTCTTCAACTCCATTCCAGTCAGACTTTGCATTCATGATTGGGCTGTCAGGTCTGAACACCAAATTTCCGGAAACACGGGAAATCTGAGACCCTTTGAGATCAGCTTCTTTGAGAAATGAAACTTCCCAACTTGCACAAGCATCTCTTTCAGGAAATTACTCCTGCTTCAAAAAGGTACATGGATCGTCTCTATACTGATATAGATACACATACATATATATATATGCATACACACATATATATATGCACAAACATGGACATATACATAGAAAAATAATCCAGTAGGCTTCCATTGTCTGCAAAACAGTTCACATTATGCAGCCCAGCATTAAAGAGTTTCCATATCTGGCTTCAATATACCTCACAAAACATCTGTCCACATATACCAAAAAAAAAAAAAATGGAGGAGAAGGAAGAGTAGGGAAAGGGAGAGAGAAGAAGAAGAAATAAGAAAATAATAAAGTTCTTCATCCAAACATTGTGTTTCTGTGCCAGAATGCATTTTCCAGAGATGAGCATATCCCAGCTTGTTCTCTCTTCTTGGTTCGCACTGAGGGGCTGGGGCAGTACTGGCCACACAGCATGCTGGAAGAGGTGCTGCAGGACTTCTGAGGCTAGGTCATAAAAGGATACGGCTTCTGCCAGCAAACCTGGCAGCATCTCCCATCGCTTCTCTCTCCTCACCCTTGCACAATCCTCTCTCAGAACAAGTGCTCAGGAGTCCTGAGGCAAGATATATAAGAGTCCTGACCACTGTGAAGCTTCCATGCTAAAGAGTACTCCTGGAAAGGCCATATACAGATCAAGACAGAGAGAGCTCTAGGACAGGGCTTCTCTGGTGGTCTAGTGGGTAAGGACACTGCCTTGCTGTGCAAGGGGAGCGGGTTTGATCCTTGGCCTGGGAAGATCCCATGTGCCACGGAGCAGCTGGACCAATGTGTCCAACTACCGAGCCGGAGCTCTGGAGTGCATGCACCCAGAGCTGGTGCTCTGCGATGAGAGAGGCCACTGTGATGGGAGGCCCACACAGGCCAAAGAACAAAGATAAATGAATGAAAGATCAATAGAAGTGGCCAAAAGGAAAAAACAAAACTCTAAGAAGACAGAGAGAGCTCTAGGACACCTGATTGCACCAGGCTTCAGCAAGTAAGTCTCAGACGATTCCACTCACCTCCTTCAGAATCTTCCCACCACAGCCTATGACGCTGGAGGAGAGAAGAGCCATTTCCACTGTGCCTGTCTGAGTTCCTGATCTAGAGACTCCATGAAAATAACAGATGACTATTTTTGCAAGTCATAAATTTTTGTGCAATTTATCACAGAAAAAACTATGGTAACTGGACCATAATGCTGTGTTGTCAGCAAACCCACTTCTTCACACAAACATATTCATTAGATGCCAGGAACCATACTCTGTATATTGCTCCTTCTCCTCGCAACCAGTTTGCAAATCATCCTTATTTTATAGGAAATAAGAAAAAATAAGAAAAGCTAATAACTTGTTTGCTGCCAGTTGAAAGTTGAACCAAGATTAGAACTGAGATTCTCCTAACTGTGATGCTCATAACCTTCTTTCCCTCCTCGCCTCACCCCAAAAGTGAGAAATCATGAGATTAATGCCCCAGCTATTGTAATAGGCTCAGAAACACTAACCTCACTCATTTCTCCCTTCTAAACTAACCTTAATCAAAGACAATGAATCATATCATTTATACACTAACACTACATTATAGTTACCCTAGATATGGTAAAGTAGAATATTATATGAATTAGGGAGTTAAGTTAAAGTTGATTAATAGGAAATTATTTAGGAAGAAGAGACTTATTTTGAACAATATTTAAGGATGCCTGCTGTGTTTTGATTTTAAGTGTTACAAATTACACTTTGACAAAAGCGTTCCTATGAATTATAATTACATTCATTTATTTCACAATGAATGTTTTCATTCAAAGTATTTTACTGCTCTCCGTGGGCATATGATTAATACGCATGTGCTCAGACAATATTCACGAACTTCATGGTCTTAGAGACAGAAAAAGTGATCAGCTTCTCCTCATTTATGGGTGTTCTGAATGAATTTCTGCCCCTGTAAAGAAGCTCTTCTGGGAGTGGGCCATGTTTGCATCAGAAGCTGGATGTCAGAATACCCTTCTGTCCTGACATCTTTAAAGGCAAAAGCATTGTATTATTATTCCAGTGGATCAAGCTTTAAATAAAAGCCATCCTTATATTCTGGAGCCTTCAAGAGAAAGCATTTCTTTGGCAGTGAATGAAAACAAAGGCAAATGATGAAAGGAATCATCTTTTAAAGGAAATAAATAGGCCTCTACAAAGAAGTCCACACATGTTGAAAGTGGGGGAAAGAAGTGCACTACATTTGGAGTGAGAATGGAGAAGGAAGAACGTTCAATGAACCAATCATCTTCCTTTGCTAGTATTAAAGTTTAGGGGGAGAAAATCACTTCTGAAGGTTCCATGAACAAAACTGACAGAAGCTTAAAACACTCACAGCCACAATGTTTCCATTTTGTTGGGGTTCCAGAAGAAAGCCTGTGGGCAAACTCTGCATGTGTACCAGACTGAGCATGATGCATCTATCTCAAGGCAACAGACACATCAGGAATAACTTGAAAACCAGTCAGTAGTTTGGTTTTATATGATGTCAATCAACTGGTGGGGGTTGATGTTTACCATAAGTGGCTTTTTATTTTTAAGCTGACTGAATGGTGAATTGTATAGACGTGGTTCAAGGCTAATGACAGAGAAGCATATAGATCGGTAGTGTTCAAAATGTCAAGCAAGGGCTTCCCTGGTGGTCCAGTGGGTAAGGACATCGCCTTGCAGTGCAAGGGGCGCCCGTTCGAGCCCTGGCCTGGGAAGATCCCACGTGCCGCGGAGTGGCTGGACCGATGTGTCCAACTACAGAGCCCAAGCTCTGGAGCGCATGCGCCCAGAGCCGGTGCTCTGCGACAACAGAGGCCACCGCGATGGGAGGCCCACACGGGCCAAAGAACAAAGATGGATGAAAATTGACAAATGAAAGACCAATAGAAGTGGCCCGCCCACTCCCCACCCTCTCCACCCCTCCCCCACCAAAATAAATAAATAAATCTTAAAAAAAAAAAAATTGTCAAGCAAAAATATGTCCACACGAGGAACAAGCCAATATAAATGAACCAAGTCTAATCACATCTTCATATTCAGGCTGAAATCTATCCCAAATAGCATCTTCAGAGAAGGGAGTTCTTGTTTCTAAAACCTGCCAAATCAACACCATACTCCCCTATATTATGCCACAATTCTGATAGTTGACTTTAAAAATCAGACTGAAGCCAGACTAGGCTGTTTTCTTTTAAATTCTAGTTTCAATTGTTCTCAGCAGCTCATTTTAAGAAACATCTGTCCAGTCTGGCTCTTGGGAAGATGTTCAAAAGCTTGTGTCCTCATTTGAATCCTAAGGGACTCTCCTAAGGGACACAACAGTCCTTTGAAAGCAAGCAAACACTATCAAAACATCTACAATCCTTGAACTTCTTAATCAAGTTCAATGTACAGTGCAAAATATGACCTAGATTCATCCTTAATCAAGAAAAGACATGAGTGTTTCCCTGACACCTTCTAAGACATCATGCTGTTCTCATGTTAAGGACCTGAGTATTCAGTGACCAGTCAGTTTGGAGGCAATCTTGGACAAGTCTAAAATTAAACAAGAGAAGATTCAAGGTTGAACACAGCTAACCTGGAATCTCAGTTTGTGTACAATTCATATGCACAAACTCACATATTAGATTTGTGTATGTAGGTGGACAGAGAAAATTCTCAAAGTTCAGGTCCACAACATAACCATATTACAAAGAATTAATATACAACCTAATTCTTGATGAAAGGGATTCAATGACATTAATCAATACCTAATTCACTTCAGACATAATCACACACATTATCTATGCATAATGTTCTTCAATGTTTACAAAGATTTTATAAGGTGGGATGCAGCTTCATTTTGGAGATAAACAAGAGTCCAAAAAGTAAAAAAAACATGCCCATGTTCATACTGTTAAAAATGGCATCACTAGGATCTAGACCAGAGTTATTTTGACTGAGAGGCTCAGGAACTCAGCCCTAACAAACAACCATCCTAACAGAAGCAATACATAGTACCAAAGGAAGGAAAAGATGAAATACTGTCATTTATTGAAACCATATAGCAAAAAAAAAAAAACAAGATAAGTATTGATGCATTTAAAAATAACTTCCTAGGGCATAAGCTAAATGTTGAAAGCTAACTATCAGGACTTTGATTTTATATTTTATCAAGTCAGAGAACCAAACAAAAGCAGATCTGCCAAAGCAAACCACCAAAACTTTTAAACTCTCTGAAGCTAATATATAAGATATAGTATTTCCTTCGGGAGAGAGGAGTCTGTGTAAGATTGGTTTTTCACTCTTTTGATTGAAAGAAAAGTAAATTAAAGTTCTCCTGGGAGACTTCCAATACCATTTCAAAGATCAAGAAATGCCCTGAACACATTTCTGAAAGCAGCAAGTTGCTAGACTGCACTCAATAGATATTCCATATATATTGTTTGTTAAATCAAATTCAGTCCTTAGATTTTACAAGTTTAAGGGCATATCTGGAACACATGAGAGAAAGCATTATATACATATAATGCATGCATGCATACACACCACACACATATAAATATACTGAATCCTGAGCTAGGTTTTAAAATATTTTCTTTCAAGCTTTCCCAATTCCTTATATTAAAAATTGTCATGGCCTATTTCAAAACTCTGCCAGAAACTTTAAGAAGGCTGAAGAAAAAAGTCTTCAAATTGACTCAGAAATAAAACTATGGCATTTCCAGAAGAAAACCGACAGGGATGCCCTTTAGAGAGAGTTCAGTGAGGACAACACAAACCATATGTTCCAGGTATGTGACGTGAACCACACGGTCCACGAGGCTTCCTGCACTCAACACGCTCCACCTGAAGTGCCAACATCAACAAACAGTAATATTTACTGTGACTCCAGTTACAGCCAAGGTCGACAGAAGTGTGGGCTCTGTGAGCCTCACTCAAATTTTTTTTAATGTCAAGCAAGAAAATTGACATTTTTGGGGTACAATAGCACTGTCCAAAGCAAATATGTGGGATAGGAAAAAGTCAAACACCAAATTCTGAGTTAAACAAAATGAAAGGATCTTTGGTTAAACAGGAGCAGCTACTTGGCTTTTCTCAGTGCACGTGTCCCCTGAGAACTCTACACACACCCATTTCTCTACTTTGTAGATGGTGAAGTTGTTTAATTAACAACTGAGAGGGCCGGGACTGAAATCTTTGTAATTATACATATATGTAATTTTTTGAAAGACCAAAAAATAAGATATTGAGGTATACCACTTTTACTGTCTTCAGAAATTCTGGATGCCTGAAAAATTACTTCTTTTTGTAATAAAAAAGTTCCCTAGGTAGTGACACTATAAGAATTTGTGGTTTAAAAAACCAGGACTTCATTTATACAAATAAATCATCCTAATCTACTTACTTAGCACTGATAAGTAAATTTCTAATGCTACATAATGTACCAACTTTATATACACAGGGATAAACGCATTCTTAACTTTCTTTTCTTTCCATCTTATCTTTCTCTGTCCCTATAACCGCTTCTTCTCTTGGTAAATGACTAAGATCAAGTGATTAATGTGCTAGGTTATTAAGAGAGGTGTTAAAAAAGAAAAAAAAAAAACTAAGATGGTATCTAGAAAAGAAAGACATCATGAAAAAGATAGTCCCTTTATTTAGAAAGGAAAATATTTAGTAAAAAAAAGACTGAGATACTTAGAAGTGGATATAATTATTTTCTTACTAAAAGAGCAGAAAGTATGCCTTTAAGAAGTACCAAAAGTGAACTATACAAGTGTCCAAGTGCACAAACATTATGAGTCCTGTCAGATGGAGCTGAAAGTGGCCTAGATTCAGGTCTGTCTTTAGTCCTCTGTGCTAAC
The DNA here is from genome assembly GCA_022376925.1 of Tragulus kanchil. NCBI lineage: Eukaryota > Metazoa > Chordata > Mammalia > Artiodactyla > Tragulidae > Tragulus > Tragulus kanchil. The sequence continues at coordinate 81,274,316 of JAIOJX010000023.1, forward strand.
TAGTTCCGTGGTCACTAAGACAATCCCCTCATCACCAAGGGGAGAAAGAGCACAGCATCCAGATTCCACAGTTCAAAGTCTAGCTCCGTCACTTACTTTCTAAGCCTTGGTTTTATTTTCTCAGCTCAGAGTGAGCCTCAACTTATCCTATGACCTACTTCATAAATCCAGTGTACGATTCCAATTATAACAGTGTCTATAGCTTTAAGAGCAGCATCCAGTATACATTAAGCCCTGACAGAGAAGCCTGGAAGGCTACGGTCCATAGGATCACAAAGAGTCGGACACAACTGAAACAACTGATTAAAACTATGCTGTAATTAATGGTAGCAACAGTGCTATTACCATTCAAATTCTGTAACTCATATTGTTCAGGTTTCTTCATCATTTCACATAGGCCATGATGACCTCTGCAAGTGAATCATTCTTCCTACTGAGCTACACTATCCACTCACAGTTAAAAAAGATTAAGAGAGGGACAAAACAAATATTCACTGAAGTATATTCAATCTTCTCATCCATAAAATGAGTTTTCCCAAAGAATCTGCCTTTAAATCTAGTTTTTTAAAAAAATAATAATTTGTGGTTTAAAAAACCAGGACTTCATTTATACAAATAAATCATCCTAATCTACTTACTGAGCACGGATAAGTAAACCCCTAATGCTACATAATGTACCAACTTTAGATACACAGGGAGAAACGCATTCTTAACTTTCTTTTCTTTCCATCTTATCTTTCTCTGTCCCTATAACCGCTTCTTCTCTTGGTAAATGACTAAGATCAAGTGATTAATGTGCTAGGTTATTAAGAGAGGTGTTAAAAAAGAAAAAAAAAAAACTAAGATGGTATCTAGAAAAGAAAGACATCATGAAAAAGATAGTCCCTTTATTTAGAAAGGAAAATATTTAGTAAAAAAAAGACTGAGATACTTAGAAGTGGATATAATTATTTTCTTACTAAAAGAGCAGAAAGTATGCCTTTAAGAAGTACCAAAAGTGAACTATACAAGTGTCCAAGTGCACAAACATTATGAGTCCTGTCAGATGGAGCTGAAAGTGGCCTAGATTCAGGTCTGTCTTTAGTCCTCTGTGCTAACTAGTTCCGTGGTCACTAAGACAATCCCCTCATCACCAAGGGGAGAAAGAGCACAGCATCCAGATTCCACAGTTCAAAGTCTAGCTCCGTCACTTACTTTCTAAGCCTTGGTTTTATTTTCTCAGCTCAGAGTGAGCCTCAACTTATCCTATGACCTACTTCATAAATCCAGTGTACGATTCCAATTATAACAGTGTCTATAGCTTTAAGAGCAGCATCCAGTATACATTAAGCCCTGACAGAGAAGCCTGGAAGGCTACGGTCCATAGGATCACAAAGAGTCGGACACAACTGAAACAACTGATTAAAACTATGCTGTAATTAATGGTAGCAACAGTGCTATTACCATTCAAATTCTGTAACTCATATTGTTCAGGTTTCTTCATCATTTCACATAGGCCATGATGACCTCTGCAAGTGAATCATTCTTCCTACTGAGCTACACTATCCACTCACAGTTAAAAAAGATTAAGAGAGAGGCACAAAACAAATATTCACTGAAGTATATTCAATCTTCTCATCCATAAAATGAGTTTTCCCAAAGAATCTCTAAAGTCCCTTGTAAGTCTATGTCTTCATTACTCTAAACATATATGCCCATATTAACCCCAACAATACACCTTTGAATGCATTTGAAGGATCCTCCTAGTTTTATAAGTCAGGGTATGTAGAGCTGAAAATGTTGGCCAAAAAAGAGGCTCTTCAAAATTACTGATTAGAAGCATGATGGCTTAATTAGTATTTTAATTTCAGCCCTCTTAAACAACGGAAATGTCTAAGTCTGGCTAAAGAGACTCAGACTCATCCTTACAAAACAGAAAATTGCTGAAGTAAGGCAGTAAGGTTCTAGTTCTAAATGGTAGCCATAAGACAACAAAAAACGGAGTGGTTAGGAAAATATAGATAGAACAAAGCATGAATAAGTGACTATTTATTCTTTCCCTCTGTGCTGACTAGTTCACTTTGCTACCTGAAGACTAACTGGAGTGATCTATAGAATCAAAAGGTGTGGGGAATACTTATTTGGACACAGTTTCTTAAAGTTCTTCTCAAAATAATAACATTGAGCTATGTTCTCACCTACATGACTTAGCAAATGTCTTCTTTAAAATACTTAAACCTAAAAATAAATTCACCAATTTATCAATGGGCTACTTTACTCAAGAGAGCACACAGCATATCACAATGGAACAAAATGCCCCAAAGTGATGATAAAATTAAAAAGAAGATAGTAAGGAAGTGAAGGAGAGGGAAAAAGAAAGCTAAAATCATAGTAACAAGACACAGAAATATCAATTTTACGACAGTGCTGAAAAAAAAAGCCCAGGACATGGCAAATTTGGAAAAAAAGTGTGAGCAATTAACTGCCCAAATTTTGATTTGGGTAAAATTTCTTTCTACACAAGTTTGAAGATGAATAATCTGTTATTTAATTTCAATGCTTAAACATGACAAAGTACTTTGAATATTCAAGTACCAAAGCTTTTCTCTCATAGTCGACAATTTTCTTTTTCTTTTCCCCATCATGGCTCTTTCATTTATACTTATTTTCATCCATATTTTTTTAGCCTTTGATATGTGTTGATCTCCCACTGCAGTGGCCTCTCTCATTGCAGAGCACCGGCTGTGGGCACACGTGCTCCAGAGCGCTGGCTCGTAATTGGACACACCAGTCCAGCTGCTCCGCCGCACGTGGAATCTTCCTGGGCCAGGGATCAGAACAGGTGCCCTTTGGGCTGCATGGCGGATATAGACGGCAATTTTAATTTGCTCTGACTCTTTAGCAGACTTGATAACAAGTAGAGAAATGAATTTGAGTATAATGTTCTTCCTTTCTCTTTCCACATCAAGGGAGGCATTAATGAATCTTTAAAGGCATATCTTTAAGAACAACTGAAGGGAAATTACTAATCCACTCTTAAGAGTTCAGAGTGGGGGGGCTCCTCTGGTGGTCCAGTGGGTAAAAAGTCTGCCTTGCAATGCAAGGGGCACTGGTTCAATCCCTCGTTCGGAGGATCCCATGTGCTGCAGAGAGGCTGAACCAGTGTGTCCAATTACAAACCAGCCCTCTGGAGCACATGCGCCCTGAGCCTGGTGCTCTGAGATGAGAGGGGTCACTGCAATGGGAGGCTCACACAGGCCAACGAATAAAGACGGATGAAAATAAGTAAATAAACAATAAAAGAGACCAAAATTTTAAAAAAGAAAGAAAAAAATTTATAAAAACAGAAAAGAGTTCAGAGTGGAAAACAACTTAGAGACTAAGTGGGAAAACTAAGATGTAAAAAATTAAACAACTTTGTATACCACAATTCTTCATAGTCTTATCCTAAATATTCCCCATGTCTATTGCTGCAGAATACATACTGTCTCATGCGACGTGAGAGAACCAAGGAACAAGTGGATTAAAGGAGTCATTGGGACAATGGTTGTCCACCATATTCCTCCCTCAGCACCTATTCTCCTACTGCCAAGAATAAAATTCCTGAGGGGAGAGCCTGGAGCACCATGACCAGAATGACTGTAATAGAGTTTCACTTAGAAATAAAAGAATTGCATAAAGATCAGTTAGCAATATCTGACTTGAGCAAAGGAGGGAGAGAAAAGAGGCAGTGATGTGAAAAGGAGAAAGAAATGAAAAAGCTTCTCCTAGTCAGAATTTTTTATAAACTCTGGAATTCCACAAGTTTTTTGGCATCTTCTAATTTATAAGAATTCTACTGAATGTGAAGGTGCTTTGCTTCAATATATGTTTGGTACAAACAGCATTCTTAACTATCTTTGAAGTTGTAAAATAGTAACCAGTTCCCAGGAGGTCAAGCAATTTTGACTTCAGGATCTGCCCACTTACTTAAAATAACCTGGTCATGACTGCTTTCATTTTTTCACTGTGGTGTGATCAAATAGTCCTGTAACCTAATACTAACTTTCTACCAAAAGCAACTTTATGCAACTTTATTCATTCCGTCCCCTACTGGCCCTATCTCCTGGCAAAAATACACTGGCTAACGTTTCAAAATGAAAGCCTTGAAATACTGCCATTCAACTCATAATCATGTTGTTTTTGCTTTCATACCTCCTGTTCTTTTCATTCTCTTGCTTGTCTCCTCAGCTCAGAGGCATAAACTTCCTGGATTCTTTTATTTTTCTCCCTTTGGAAGATTCAGACCCACTTAATAATACCTAAGAAGTCCTCTCCTTTGTCTGCTTGCTTACATCATACTTCTTCAAATTCTCAAACAGATTTACATTCACTTATAAAGAAAATACAAAAATTTCACTAGCACAGACGAGTAATGCAAAATAATGGAAACAGAGCAGAAGAAGGAGTGAGACAGTGGATTAACTGCCATAATAAACAACCCATAATCCCAGTAAAATCTTGACACAGTAAAATTTGTATTTCATTCATGTCACAGTCTACTGTGATTTGTAGGGAAGATTTACCCCATGTTGACTCTCAGAAAACTCAGTTTCTCTCATCTGGTGGCTCCATCATCCTTGACTTCCCCAACCCTTCCATTGAATCCTCTACCTCTGGCTAACAGACGAGAGAACAGAGTATGTCGAAGTCACTCTCCATTTTTAAACACCTTCGCCTAAAGGGGCCACAACTCACTCCTACATAACTTCCAACCATATTCTCTTGATCATGGCCCCATCAAAGTGCCTGGGAAGTTGGGAAATTTGGTTTAGTGGTGTGCTCATGAATAAGAGAACACATTCAGTTCAGTCATCCAGTTGTGTCCGATTCTTTGCAACACCATGGACTGTGGCATGCCAGTCTTCTCCGTCCTTCACCATGTCCCAGAGCTTGCTCAAACTCATGCCTATGGATTCAGTGATACCGTCCAACCATCTCATCCTCTGTCATCCCCTTCTCCTTCTGCCTTGTATTTTTCCCACCATCAGGGTAAGCTACTTTTAGGCATGAGCTCTGATTTCCAAGAATATTGATGTATTCATTCCTGCCTTGCCTACCTCCAGAAACTTGTGAGGGTCGAGTAAATAGGGATGGAAACACTTTTTAAATTTTAAACTGTTCTGTAACTATATGGCATGGCATTTGAAGTTGTAAAATAGTAACTGGCTTCTAGCCAGTCACAAAAGATACTCTTTCAGGTTTCTGAGAATACTCCAATTTATAAAGATAAAAACATTTTAATAGGTTTTGAGCCTTCTCCTGAACCATATTTCCATCAAGTCATTTCTTTCCTATTCATCATTTCACACTGCCAATAAGCTTGCTTCTTCAAATTAAAGTGGACTTCCTGTTGACAGTTGTTTTCAAAAAAGAAACCATTTTTAATAGGCCTCAAGAGTTACTATAAACTTAGCCAAAAAGACAAAAGAATAAAAGCTAAATCAAGATGCAAATGAGTGTAAACAAAGTTCACTGCTGAGCTCTAGGTCCTGTCCACTGATACAGACCATGTTTACTACAACAGTTATTTTAATGTAGGCTCAAAAGATTAGCAAAAGATGTAAACCCCATGTATATGGACAGACTATACACACCATTTTATATAAGGGACTTTTGCATCTTCTGATTTGGGTATCCATGAGGGTTCTGAAACCAATCTACAATGAATACCAAGGGACAACCGTATCACATGTCATACTTTTCAGTAGCTTAAAAATAATCATAATTACACATGGTAAGTCTACAACATTAGGCTCCATGGTATTACCCTCTTGGAGCTTTTGAGAAACTTACTCATGTCTTTTGTAAATAACATTTCAATGTAAGTGTCAGTCTCTTCCATTGCCTTCCAATTCACCCCTACTTTTTAAGCAGCTCTGCAAATCCTGCCTATTGCCTGAAACCTTAGTCAGCTAAAGAGCAGAGAATCTCTATCTTCTCCTTGTCACCTGTGGACCTAACAGAAACCCTCCTGCAAAGGAACATTCACTCTCCTTTTGTTACAAAGAGATCCTTTTTCTCCATGAGCTCCTTCTTCAGTCAAAACAGACTGGGAAACCCGAGAAAACATGGGAAGAACCTGTATCCTGCTAGCACGTGGCAGAATATTGGCACTGCTTAAACATTCACTGTGTTATTTCATTTTTCTAAAGTCTTACTCTTCACAAGCACATCACCAGCAGAGAGGAAATAAAAGTGGTACATCTTCCCCAAGAAGCTCATACTCCATGAGTGGCCCACATCAATCAACTGTCCATATTCATTGGAAGTGACAGAAGTCTGAGAAAATGCTCTGTGCTTATGAGCAAATGTAGCATGTTAATTGAGTTAAGTGAGCTGTTCTACAGAGCAGAGTTATGAAACTGCTGTGCAATATTTACATTAGTTGTCCTGAGAAATCCCATAGTATGAACAAAACAAAATAGAAAAAGCAGTACCTCCACACACAACAAAACAACTTATGTTTTTATATAGGTGTGCAGGTTGACATTTTTCTCCATATACCTATTAATAGCACACAAGTTACCCTAAACACCAAGCAGAGTAGCTCTGCCCTGGGACATGTGGAATTTGAAGATCAGAAAGGAAGCAGATGCCTTAATAACTTAAAAATAAATTTCTGCTTTTCAAAAGCATTTGAGATCACATCTTCCTAGGCACAATTCTCAGTATACTCTTCGAAAGACACGTTTGTTTCATTAATATTCTAGTGCTTGCACTACTTCTAAGTCTTATTTTAAATAATTATGCAAATCTCTGGATATTTTACCTACACATGAAAAGATGATCTAACAATAGACAGCAATGAAATTTATTTAAAATAAGGGAATATACTTACATCACAGAGCTCATAAATGTTTAAACCTATATGAAATAAATAATTTTCTGGAAAAGAAATAAATTACCTAAATTGGCTCAGGAAGAAATGGGAAACCTAAATAAAAAATAGTCATGGGAGAGAAATGGAAAAGTTGTGATGTTTTCCTTCTTTAGCAAAAGGAAGCGAAATCCACAGAGGCACCCAATATAAGCCACCCAAAAAAAAGAGCAGAGAATCTCTATCTTCTCCTTGTCACCTGTGGACCTAACAGAAACCCTCCTGCAAAGGAACATTCACTCTCCTTTTGTTACAAAGAGATCCTTTTTCTCCATGAGCTCCTTCTTCAGTCAAAACAGACTGGGAAACCCGAGAAAACATGGGAAGAACCTGTATCCTGCTAGCACGTGGCAGAATATTGGCACTGCTTAAACATTCACTGTGTTATTTCATTTTTCTAAAGTCTTACTCTTCACAAGCACATCACCAGCAGAGAGGAAATAAAAGTGGTACATCTTCCCCAAGAAGCTCATACTCCATGAGTGGCCCACATCAATCAACTGTCCATATTCATTGGAAGTGACAGAAGTCTGAGAAAATGCTCTGTGCTTATGAGCAAATGTAGCATGTTAATTGAGTTAAGTGAGCTGTTCTACAGAGCAGAGTTATGAAACTGCTGTGCAATATTTACATTAGTTGTCCTGAGAAATCCCATAGTATGAACAAAACAAAATAGAAAAAGCAGTACCTCCACACACAACAAAACAACTTATGTTTTTATATAGGTGTGCAGGTTGACATTTTTCTCCATATACCTATTAATAGCACACAAGTTACCCTAAACACCAAGCAGAGTAGCTCTGCCCTGGGACATGTGGAATTTGAAGATCAGAAAGGAAGCAGATGCCTTAATAACTTAAAAATAAATTTCTGCTTTTCAAAAGCATTTGAGATCACATCTTCCTAGGCACAATTCTCAGTATACTCTTCGAAAGACACGTTTGTTTCATTAATATTCTAGTGCTTGCACTACTTCTAAGTCTTATTTTAAATAATTATGCAAATCTCTGGATATTTTACCTACACATGAAAAGATGATCTAACAATAGACAGCAATGAAATTTATTTAAAATAAGGGAATATACTTACATCACAGAGCTCATAAATGTTTAAACCTATATGAAATAAATAATTTTCTGGAAAAGAAATAAATTACCTAAATTGGCTCAGGAAGAAATGGGAAACCTAAATAAAAAATAGTCATGGGAGAGAAATGGAAAAGTTGTGATGTTTTCCTTCTTTAGCAAAAGGAAGCGAAATCCACAGAGGCACCCAATATAGAGAAGCTTCTAACCCCAAAGATAACATTCACACTAACAGCAACTTCCAGAGGAAAAGTCTGATGGAAATCTGATTTGCAATCAGTCCCACTGAAACATAAATGTTCAGGGATTTGGTATTTTTCCTAGAAAAGCTGAATTAAGAAGAAAAAATATTTTTAGGTAGGATTTCAACATGCCCACCGGCAAAAGATAAAAATGACAAAGAATAACACATTTTCTTCAGGATTAAAAGCACTGGTTTCCTGCAAGTGCCCATGAAAACTAATTCTTTTCACTTAAGACATTTTTACACAAACTCAGAAAACAAAGCAAAGGTCACAAACCTAAATCCTGATGTCTTTTTGAGTTGTGCATACTAAATATTGACTATTTGTTGATGTCGGTGGTCTCCATACTAGCTCATTTTTCAGAGCTGCTTGAATCTTAAAATACACAGCTTTTGTATTGATTTCTTTCTCACTTTGCTGACTACTGATTTGGAGTTGTAAGCTGCACTAGGTCACCTTCTACCTTTTTTTCCCCACTAAAATATGGGCGCATTTATGCTAAGTCTTCTTTAGTCGACCTAAGAAATATCATCTGTTACAATACTGGGGGTTGGGGGTAGCAGAACCCTCTACTAAAAGTGGTGTTAATAACAAGGATATTATTTTTCCCACAAGACCTGAGGCAGAATCGTTTATTCAGCATCTCAAGGACACCCCTGCGCGTTCAGTCTGCTCCTGCCCATCTGTCCACTCCACCCACTCATTGGCTGACTTGCTGCTCTTGTGCGGATGCATGCAGCAGTTCCCAACACAGCCCCACAGAAGCACCACTCAGGGAACGTCCCTCTCTTGTATCTCTCTTCTGTGTGTGAATAAACCTTTCTCAAAGACTCCCCAGCTATCTCCCAGTTTTAATTAGTCAGAATCCAATTGCATGCCTTAGTTTAAGTCCATCCCTTAGGAACGAAAGCAAGACCACTGTATATAAAATTCACCACAGGGCTTCCCTGGTGGTCCAGTGGGTAGAGAGTCTGCCTTGCAGCGCAAGGGGCACCGGTTCAATCCCTGGCCCAGGAAGATCCCACGTGCGGTGGAGCAGCTGGACTGGTGTGTCCAATTACAAGCCAGTGTTCTGGAGTGCATGCACCCAGAGCCGGTGCTCTGCAAAGAGAGAGGCCATTGCAATGGGAGGCCCACACAGGCCAAAGAATAAAGATGGATGAAAATATAAAAATAAATAAACAATGAAAGGGCCAAAATTTTTTTTAAAACCTTGAGGCTTACTGTTTAAAAAAAAAAAAAAAAAAGATTCACAACATAGGACCCAGACTTCTCAGTCAGACACAGCCATTTATATGGAAATAAAATCTGGGTTCTGTTATCAGTAAGCAAAAGTTTTCTACCAGTTAGGCAACCAACAATGTCTGTCATATAGTCTATTCATATTTGTCTGCACTATCAAATATCCATTTGTATTACAAAGAGTATTTCTTATTGGTAAGTCTGTTATATAAATGATTACAGGTAACTCTGGGTTGGTACTATACATTTTATTCAGTTTCTCACCAAAAATCAAATCTATTATAGCTGTATCTAATAGAATTACAAAATTCTAAGGTAGAAGATCCTTGACATTTAATAAACTGACCTCTGATATATTAAACTCTGTTTATTTTTTTTTTTTAATTTTTATTCTTTATTTTAAAGGTTTTACAGAGTTTTGTTGTTCACATACATGTATGTTCCCAGATCAGTGATATGCATATCCATGGTCCCCACCCGCCCAGATCCCCCCATCCCACCCCTCCATACCTTTGCCCCAAGCCATTGTAAGCACTCCTATTCCCTTAGCACTGTGACACTAGCTATCTTTTCCACACATAACACTATAGGTTTCCTTGTTACTCCCTCCATGCTTCCCCCTCCCTATTTATTCGCTACGTTGTCCCTCTGTCTATGCTCTGTCTTTTTTTTCATGAGCTCCCTGTGTGTGACATCAAGACCGTCCTACTAGATTCCATATATGTGTGTTAGTATACTGTATTTGTCTTTCTCTTTTTGACTTACTTCACTTTTTATGATAGGTTCTAGAGCCAGCCACTTCATTAGGACTGAGTCTTCTGCATTTCTTTTAACAGCTGAGTAGTATTCCATTGTATATATGTACCAGAGCTTTTGGATCCATTCATTCGTCGATGGACATCTAGATTGCTTCCATGTTTTGGCTATTGTATAGAGAGCTGCAATGAACATTGGGGTACAGGTGCTTCTTTCAGTTTTGATTTCATCAGGATATAAGCCTAAGAGTGGGATTGCTGGGTCATAGGGTGCTTCTATTTTTAGTTTTTTAAGAAATCTCCAGACTGTCTTCCATAGAGGCTGTATCAATTTACATTCCCACCAGCAATGCAAGAGGGTTCCCTTTTCTCCACACCCTCTCCAGCATTTTTTGTCTGCAGATTTTTTGAAGATGGCCATTCTGACGGGTGTGAGGTGATATCTCATTGTAGTTTTAATTTGCATTTCTCTAATAATAAGTGAGGTTGAGCATCGTTTCATGTGCTTTTGGGCCATCTGTATGTCCTCTTTGGAGAGGCGTCTCTTTAGGTCTTAAACTCTGTTTTAAATTGATCAGGAATGCTTGCTACACAATAAAACTTTCTCAACATCTGTATTTTTCTTAAAGTAGAAATAACTGCATAAGTATGAAAGTGATGCATGAATAGTCATTTATTATCTATTCTCTAATTATCTTGTTGGACTTTTTACTCGATCACCAGCTCCGAACCAAAATTTAGATTTAATCAAATGTAGTTGGTTCCTTAGTATATATGGGTTTTCTATTTGACCTCTCAAAAACACGCATATGGCATGTGACCTAAGGAGAAAAAGTATATACCAACAGGCATTCAGCAAGTAGGCAGCAAAGTCATTTAGGGGCAGCAGAACTCAGCTGGAAGGGAAACTAAAGCCCATGCTTATGGTAGGTTTTTCAAGGTAACATCATAATCCAGCAGAGAGAAAGAGACACTGGATGGAAAACCAAGAGATCTGGCCTCTACTGCCCTTGCTCTGCAAGAGATTCACAGCAAAGGCCAGGCCCCTCACTCTCATCTTACAGGTAAGAGAGGAAAATATTTCAAACGCAATCAAACCCATTCCCATAATTCACTGATTCATTCATGTAGTCAACAATCACTTACTAAATGTAATTTGTATGAAGCAGTGTATTAAATTCTAAGTGTGTGGAGAACAAGAGAGAGACTCCCCACAATCCTGGAGTGTGTATGTGCAGGGGGAGGGGAAACACCAAATAATCAAACTGTGAAGTATTAGGAATGAGCTAAACACCGTAATGAAGGAGAGGACTGACCTCTTTAGGATGGCCAAGGAAGACCTTGCAGAAGAGGAGCAGATGAGAAAGACCAAATAGGTTGAACAGATAGAAATCCAGGAACAGAGAAGCCCCTGCATGAAGGTGTCAAGACAATCAAAATGTAATCAGTGAAGGAGAGTCTGGCATGAGATGAAGGAAAAGAAAAGTGAAAAAACAGGAGCTAGACCACCCAGGGCTTTGTAAGCCATGATGAGTTTTTAACTTTGTTTCAAATTAAATGGAGGGGCTTCCCAGGGGCTTCCCCAGGGCTTCCCCTGGTGGTCCAGTGGGTAAGGACACCGCCTTGCAGTGCAAGGGGCGCCGGTTCGATCCCTGGCCTGGGAAGATCCCACGTGCCGCGAAGCGGCTGGACTGATGTGTCCAATTACCGAGGAGCTCTGGAGCACATGCGCCCAGAGCCGGCGCTCTACAACGACAGACGCCACCGCGATGGGAGGCCCACAGGAGCCAAAGAACGAAGACGGATGAACATAGAGAAACGAAAGACCAATAGAAGTGGTCCACCTGCTCTCCTCCCTCCCCAACCCGACCCCCACCCAAAATAAATAAATAAATAAATCTTAAAAAAAAAAAAAAATGGAGAGCTGTTAACAGTTCTATGAATCTAGACACACTGTTCCTGCTACAGCCTCTGAGAACTACAAAATTTGTTCTCTTTTTAAAAATATCCCTGCCAAATTTGTTATCAAATACTGCAGCTATAGCCAAAGGTATACAACAGAGTAAGGTGCTCCTCTGGACTTCCTAATAATGGTTTCTTCATTATCATTTGTGTTCTCTTTCTTTTCAAAATCAAATTGGTTGGAAGTATGAAAACAATAACAACACTGTCTGTCCTATCAAAATTATATTTTGCTCCCACTCAATAAACACAGGCCTGTTTTCTAATATTAGTTTGGCTTTCTGACAAAATTTAATGTTAGTGCCCAGGAAAATCATAACCATGGATCTAGGGTCAAAATTAAGTAAGAGTTGTTTGGGGAAAAAAAAGGAATGAGTTTCATTTCTGAGGACTGACTATACTTAAGAAACAAAAGGGGAGAAAAGGATTTCTTAAGAATCCTTCATGTACAATTATCAGTTTAAGAAGAAGAGAAATCTGGCAGTTCAATGAGATGGATCGTGAGTTTGTTTAAATATAAATTAAAGCATTCTTTACTGGTTAGGGTTTCCAGACTGTAAATCACCTATTGATTAAAAAGTTCCTGTGTGTGTGTGTGTGCACTTGGGGGAGAAGGCACACAACTTTACAGACATGATGGTCCTGAGGGGAAGAGTCAACAGCCAGAACTAGTGCCCAAGACTTCCTAATAGAAATCACTGGTAAAGATTGAGTATGACTGTCCCTTAATCTCCCATCCATTACCATCAAGCACATAAACTATTCAATTATAGGTGACCGTGGGAGGCTATGAACCTCCAAGGTCATGGACAGTATCACTCACATTCTGCTGCAGTTTCTGCTGTGAGTGAATTATCATCAGGTCCACAGGAAGCACTCAATACAGCTTGTGAAATTTATATATGAATGGCTTACGCGGTTTCTCATTTAAGGCAAGCAGTTTTAAATACAACTCACACAAGAAACAAGGATCAGGGCTGATCATTTAATTAAAAAACTATAATTATAATAATACATTTATAAGAGCTAGTATATATTGAACTCCTGTTGTGTGTCAGATGTATTATTCAGAGCTTTACTGAAATTTCTGAGTAACTGATTTAGAGCTTATAAAATTGCAAAATTTTCTGGAAACAGATGAAAACTCAGGGACTATGATGGGGAAGGATGAGAGATAAGGAACAGTTAGAAATAGGAGTTGTAGTCACAGTGCAAGTTCTTGAGAAAGATCTCTGAAATGACTCAAATGTGCTAAGTATATCTCCTATGATCCATGATACTAATATAAAGGCGATGTGAATTTATTACTGCATAGCTGGATCTCAAAATTTCTCAGCCTTTTTCTGCTGAAAGTCTTATTATGGTTTTATTCTATCAAGTTTTATTTAGTACCCCAGAAACCACAAAAGGACTCTTCGTCATAGAGCATAGACCATGCTACCCTGTGCTTATGTTCAACTGCATCCTGAGGGGATCCTACACCTATAACTTCATGTTGAAACAGCCTGAAAAGTGACCCCTCAAAAAGCATGCAGAAATATTAGGAGAATAAAAGAACCAGCCTTTTTGCAAGAAATTAGATGGTTTGGTACCAATTCAGTTGCTTTGGGATAGTGTTGAGCAATCCTTTGTTTTCTCTCCTTTTTCCTATTTTTAATGTGCTCAGTAAATACCTTGTCACTGCTCAATACCCACAGCAATCTTCTTCCTAGCCACCAAAGGCAGGACCTATGATATCTCCAAGGGATACTAAAGCAGGGTCTGGAACTCTCCGAGTACCCAGAATGGAAAATGAGAACCCACAATTCACAAATAACTAAACATGGAGTTACAAGGGCTGCGATCAAATGCATTATCCATCTCTGGAAAGTTATTTCCATATTTTCACTCTCTTGCCTGTAAGAGAAGACTGCATAGTCCTGTTCATGAGCATGTGACTGATGCTACCTCATAGACGCAGAGAATACCTCCCAGTCATAGAGTTGGTCATGTATCTTGCTTCAGCCAGTAGAAAATAACAAAACGTACTCTAGATCTAGGGCTTCCCTGCTGGCTCAGACAATAAAGAATCTGCCGACAAACACAGGAGACCCAGGTTTGATTCTTGGGTCCGGCTGAGTCTCTGGAGAAGGAAATGGCAACCCACTCCAGTACTCTTACCTGTGAAATCCCATAGACAGAGGAGCCTGGCAGGCTATAGTTCGTGGGGCCGCAAAGAGGCGGGCACAACTGAACAACCAAGCACACATACACTAGATTTAAGCATTGATTTTAAGCGTTGATTGGGGGGTTCAGCCCAGTATCTGGCTTCCACTTGTTATCATAAGAATGTCAGATGCCAAATAAGCGGTGCTTCTTCACAGTGAGCCCCTGAATGAGAAGACAACATGAATCCACAACAGCCAAGCCACCACTGTAGGAGACATGGGATCTAAAATTTGTTTTTAACCTATCAAGTTTTATTTAGTACCCCAGAAACCACAAAAGGACTCTTCATAGAGCATAGACCATGCTACCCTGTGCTTATGTTCAACTGCATCCTGAGGGGATCCTACACCTATAACTTCATGTTGAAACAGCCTGAAAAGTGACCCCTCAAAAAGCATGCAGAAATATTAGGAGAATAAAAGAACCAGCCTTTTTGCAAGAAATTAGATGGTTTGGTACCAATTCAGTTGCTTTGGGATAGTGTTGAGCAATCCTTTGTTTTCTCTCCTTTTTCCTATTTTTAATGTGCTCAGTAAATACCTTGTCACTGCTCAATACCCACAGCAATCTTCTTCCTAGCCACCAAAGGCAGGACCTATGATATCTCCAAGGGATACTAAAGCAGGGTCTGGAACTCTCCGAGTACCCAGAATGGAAAATGAGAACCCACAATTCACAAATAACTAAACATGGAGTTACAAGGGCTGCGATCAAATGCATTATCCATCTCTGGAAAGTTATTTCCATATTTTCACTCTCTTGCCTGTAAGAGAAGACTGCATAGTCCTGTTCATGAGCATGTGACTGATGCTACCTCATAGACGCAGAGAATACCTCCCAGTCATAGAGTTGGTCATGTATCTTGCTTCAGCCAGTAGAAAATAACAAAACGTACTCTAGATCTAGGGCTTCCCTGCTGGCTCAGACAATAAAGAATCTGCCGACAAACACAGGAGACCCAGGTTTGATTCTTGGGTCCGGCTGAGTCTCTGGAGAAGGAAATGGCAACCCACTCCAGTACTCTTACCTGTGAAATCCCATAGACAGAGGAGCCTGGCAGGCTATAGTTCGTGGGGCCGCAAAGAGGCGGGCACAACTGAACAACCAAGCACACATACACTAGATTTAAGCATTGATTTTAAGCGTTGATTGGGGGGTTCAGCCCAGTATCTGGCTTCCACTTGTTATCATAAGAATGTCAGATGCCAAATAAGCGGTGCTTCTTCACAGTGAGCCCCTGAATGAGAAGACAACATGAATCCACAACAGCCAAGCCACCACTGCTACGTATAATATGAATATTTAAAAAGTTCTATGACTACAAGCTATAGAGATTTAGAGGCTGACTTCTATGATAGTACACACATTATGGTCATCACAATGTCCAATTAGTAACATACTGTAATAGTCAATTCATGGATGTTAGGTTTAAATTAAAGACTCACAGCATGTACACCTAGGATGGATGTGAGGACAGGAGTAAGAGGAGGACAGGGACCAACCCTTGAGCTGGAGTCTATGCTAGAATCATAGGATGAGGAATTAAAGCATGGAGCAACTTATAAATGTACACACTTCTAAACACTAATGCACCTACTATTTAATTTATAGATGACTAATCCATCCTTATAGTTTTCCTATAAAATTTCAGTACATTATTGGCTTTTTTAAAACTTGACACAATAAATGATATTGAGGCAAAACAAAGCTAAACCTAGTAAAACTTGGCATTGATGCCAGGAAATTATGCTTCACTGCAAAGTTTCCTTTAACTTCTAAGAGATTATTATATGAGAGATCACAAACAAAAATACTGTAAAGCAAATAAGCATCATCCCCAAATCTGCACCAGCACCCATAACATGGGGAGCACACTCCAGCCACTGAGCAAATCCTTCATGAGGAAACAGAGTCCATTTGGAGTTGTGAACCCTTTATTCTTTGTTAAATGTTGAATTTCTAATACTCTCAAATTTTTTATCACACAATCTATACATTTATATAATTCCTGAATAATGAAAAAATACAGAATTGATTATCCTTTCAGCCAATTCAAACTAGTAAGGAAATTCTGAGGAACTGTATAATGATTCCAGTACTCTTAGCTGTGTAATCCCATAGACAGAGGAGCCTGGCGGGCTATAGTTCGTGGGGCCGCGAAGAGGCGGGCACAACTGAACAACCAAGCACACATACACTAGATTTAAGCATTGATTTTAAGCGTTGATTGGGGGGTTCAGCCCAGTATCTGGCTTCCACTTGTTATCATAAGAATGTCAGATGCCAAATAAGCGGTGCTTCTTCACAGTGAGCCCCTGAATGAGAAGACAACATGAATCCACAACAGCCAAGCCACCACTGCTACGTATAATATGAATATTTAAAAAGTTCTATGACTACAAGCTATAGAGATTTAGAGGCTGACTTCTATGATAGTACACACATTATGGTCATCACAATGTCCAATTAGTAACATACTGTAATAGTCAATTCATGGATGTTAGGTTTAAATTAAAGACTCACAGCATGTACACCTAGGATGGATGTGAGGACAGGAGTAAGAGGAGGACAGGGACCAACCCTTGAGCTGGAGTCTATGCTAGAATCATAGGATGAGGAATTAAAGCATGGAGCAACTTATAAATGTACACACTTCTAAACACTAATGCACCTACTATTTAATTTATAGATGACTAATCCATCCTTATAGTTTTCCTATAAAATTTCAGTACATTATTGGCTTTTTTAAAACTTGACACAATAAATGATATTGAGGCAAAACAAAGCTAAACCTAGTAAAACTTGGCATTGATGCCAGGAAATTATGCTTCACTGCAAAGTTTCCTTTAACTTCTAAGAGATTATTATATGAGAGATCACAAACAAAAATACTGTAAAGCAAATAAGCATCATCCCCAAATCTGCACCAGCACCCATAACATGGGGAGCACACTCCAGCCACTGAGCAAATCCTTCATGAGGAAACAGAGTCCATTTGGAGTTGTGAACCCTTTATTCTTTGTTAAATGTTGAATTTCTAATACTCTCAAATTTTTTATCACACAATCTATACATTTATATAATTCCTGAATAATGAAAAAATACAGAATTGATTATCCTTTCAGCCAATTCAAACTAGTAAGGAAATTCTGAGGAACTGTATAATGATTCCTCATTTTCTTTATGAAATCTATGGGTTCAACTTTCTGTCATCAAGATAGATGTTAAGTAGTTGCTTTGGCTAGTTCTTAAATAAGGTTGATTTTTTTTGCAAAGACTTTCAACATAACCAACTAAAAGATGAGGCTGACCAAGAAACTATCAATATATTGCATATAATTACAAATAAAGCAGTCAATTCTAAAGGAAATCAACCCTGAATATTCATTGGAAGGAATGATGCTGAAACTGAAGCCAAAGCTCCAAACTCTGGCCACCTGATGCGAAGAGATGACTCACTGGAAAAGACCCCGATACTGGGGAAAATAGATGGCAAAAAGAGAAGGGGCAACAGAGAACGAGCTGTTTGGATGGCATCACTGAGTAAATGGACATGAGTCTGAGCAAGCTCCAGGAGATGGTGAAGAACAGCGAAGCCTGGTGTGCTGCAGTCCATGGGGTCACAAAGAGTCAGACATGAGTGACTGAACTGAGTTAAAAATAAATAGATTAGGGCTTCCCCGGTGGTCCAGTGGGTAAGGACACCGCCTTGTAATGCAAGGGGCACCGGTTCGATCCCTAGCCTGGGAAGATTTCATGTGCCGCGGAGCAGCTGGAGCCATGTGTCCAACTACCAAACTGGAGCTCTGAAGCGCACGCGCCCAGGGCCAGTGCTCTGCAAGGAGAGAGGCCACTGCGATGGAAGGTCCACACAGGCCAAAGAACAAAGAAAATAAGTAAATGAAAGACCAATAGAAGTGTCCAAAAAATAAATAAATAGATTAATCCCTCAAAAAATTTAAATAAATGATCAGTGTCCTCAATTAACCAGTACTTTTCACAATAAGTATTTGGGGACCTTTTCCCCCATTACTCTTAAAAGTCAGAATCAAATACCATTAAATGGGCCCTTTATAGTACAATTATTAGCATTATTTAACAAAAGTAAAGGGAAAATAACAAAAGCAAAGGGAAAATTTTACTGAACACTTGAAAATAATTTTAAGAAAACTAGTAAAAATTAAAACCAAGTGTTTCAGATTTGTGATTCTACTTGGTTAAGCCAGCAGGTTTCATGAATACAATTTCACATTCTGGTATGAGTATTTACTATATTAGATAACCACGTTGCAAGAAATGAGTCATTTTCTAAAATGTTACCCATCACAGCACTTCAGTGCAATCTGTATTGAAAAGGAAGGCCAGTGCAGTGGCCACAAAACATTCACTCTCTGTGGTAATATTCTACATGATCAGAGGAACATTTTACATTAAGCTCTATAGAAAGCACAGCAAGAGCTACCTGTTATGATAACAGCATAAACTGAAAAAGGTCATTTTGTCAATCCTAATTAATGTAACTGTGCAAACAAGCCTATCAAAGAGGTCCTTTCTGTTCATCATGTTATTGGCAATGTATCTTTTTCAAATCTCAGAGATGTTGGAAACCTATTCCAAAATTCTTAATAGCTGAATTCTTTATATGTGGGCATGTAGTAATAAATCAGTATTTTTAAGTAGCAGTAATTCTCAGTAATCAATGATTTTTTAAAATCCCTTATTATCCAATGTGCTACTTCAAATAATTTGTTTACTGGATTACGCTTTTTTTTGTCACCACACGTGACATTCTGCTAGTGTATATCTTAACGGAAACCATGTAATTTTATCTTCATAGTACAATATTACTTTCATTTAAGAAACTGTGCTTCCATCAGTAAAAATGCATCTAAATTACTGGTTTTTGTATTGTAGCAAACTCAAATTCCACTTAGAAAAGTAGTCAGTCAAGAGGAATCAAAGGCAGCTTTTCTATTTCAGAACTTTCACAATCATCAAGCGACAGATTTATCATCATGAGGTACTTGAATTCATTTCTTCTATTGAATATCTCCCTCTGGAAAAAGTGTTATTCAATTACACAGTTCCACAGCACATTGGAGGTCAGTTGTTAATAGCAAGGACGTATTATGATGTGCTTTTATTATTTCTAAGGAGTGGGAAAAATAATACATTGTAATACAGAGTTCCAGTGATAGTCAATGTTTTCATTCATTTGTAAAGACAGATAGGCAGCGGAATCTAGAAGTACATGGAAGGCTGCAGCAGGGGAATTTTTTCATGGAGAAAAAATTTTTAATTAGAGAAAAGCCCTTGATTTTATCACTAAATAGTAGACACTAAAAAGAAAACTGAAATTGCATTAAATCTAACATTTCACTTTCAAACAATTTTAGTCAGTGTTTGTTTGCTGGAACACTCACCACGTGAGATGTCTCAGTCCTGCAAACACCATTGTCTTTTGGCTTGTCAACAATTTAATCTAAATAACAAAAAGGAAACACACAAGGTGGGGACTTTTAGTGAAGGTAAAACTTTTCTTGTACCATAATTTAGGAAAAAGAAGGAATAAGAATTCTTTTAGCTGCCTGGGGTAAAAACAAAGTGTCCCAGCCAGGAAAGGTAAAATAGCACATTTAAAGTTAAAGTTTTAACTCAATTATTATAATGAGAAAATAACTACATCCATGTTAATGAAAGATAATTCTGAAAGATTCCTAATGCCTGCTGCAAACTGTTTTTCCTTTTTAATCCTAATTTTCATAATATCCATTCCCTCCCTCCAAA
Organism: Tragulus kanchil; assembly: GCA_022376925.1. Lineage (NCBI taxonomy): Eukaryota > Metazoa > Chordata > Mammalia > Artiodactyla > Tragulidae > Tragulus > Tragulus kanchil. The sequence goes on from JAIOJX010000023.1 coordinate 81,294,498, forward strand.
ATATTTTAACCTACTTGAATGCTCTATGTGTTTACCACAGTACTGTCTCAATTATTGCCATCATTAGGAATAAAGTATTCCATGCAGAGATCAAACCAGTCAATCCTAAATGAAATCAACCCTGAATATTCATTGGAAGGACTGGTGCTGTATCTGAAGCTCCAATACTTTGACTGCCTGATGCAAAGTGCTGACTCACTAGAAAAGACCCTGATGCTGAGAAAGACTGAAGGCAGGAGGAGAAGGGGGATATAGAGGATGAAATGAAAACTCCAGTGAAGGGTGACGGGGAAAACCTGGTGTGCTGCAGTTCATGGGGTTGCAAAGAGTCAGACACGACTTAGAGACTGAACAATTCCATAGAGCAGCAGTATTTTTTCAATAAATTATATGTATTTCCATACTTTAATTTTAATGAATTGTAATGCATTAAGTGCATTTCTGTTTTTGAACTGAATAAAACAAGTCAAATCACTTCCTGATGTATGGGTACGTATGAGTGCTCAGTTGCTCAGTGAAGTCAGACTCTTTGCCACCCCTTGGACTCAGCCCACCAGGCTTCTCTGTCCGTGGCTTTTCCCAGGCAAGAATACTGGAGTGGGTTGCCATTTCCTCCTCCAAGGGATCTTCTCAGGGATCCAACCCACATCCCTTGTGTCCCCTACACAGGCAGGCAGATTCTTTACCACTGCGCCATCTGGAAAGCCCTTATTTCTTTGAAGGGTTTATTAAATCTAACATTTCACTTTCAAACAATTTTAGTCAGTGTTTGTTTGCTGGAACACTCACCACGTGAGATGTCTCAGTCCTGCAAACACCATTGTCTTTTGGCTTGTCAACAATTTAATCTAAATAACAAAAAGGAAACACACAAGGTGGGGACTTTTAGTGAAGGTAAAACTTTTCTTGTACCATAATTTAGGAAAAAGAAGGAATAAGAATTCTTTTAGCTGCCTGGGGTAAAAACAAAGTGTCCCAGCCAGGAAAGGTAAAATAGCACATTTAAAGTTAAAGTTTTAACTCAATTATTATAATGAGAAAATAACTACATCCATGTTAATGAAAGATAATTCTGAAAGATTCCTAATGCCTGCTGCAAACTGTTTTTCCTTTTTAATCCTAATTTTCATAATATCCATTCCCTCCCTCCAAAATATTTTAACCTACTTGAATGCTCTATGTGTTTACCACAGTACTGTCTCAATTATTGCCATCATTAGGAATAAAGTATTCCATGCAGAGATCAAACCAGTCAATCCTAAATGAAATCAACCCTGAATATTCATTGGAAGGACTGGTGCTGTATCTGAAGCTCCAATACTTTGACTGCCTGATGCAAAGTGCTGACTCACTAGAAAAGACCCTGATGCTGAGAAAGACTGAAGGCAGGAGGAGAAGGGGGATATAGAGGATGAAATGAAAACTCCAGTGAAGGGTGACGGGAAAGCCTGGTGTGCTGCAGTTCATGGGGTTGCAAAGAGTCAGACACGACTTAGAGACTGAACAATTCCATAGAGCAGCAGTATTTTTTCAATAAATTATATGTATTTCCATACTTTAATTTTAATGAATTGTAATGCATTAAGTGCATTTCTGTTTTTGAACTGAATAAAACAAGTCAAATCACTTCCTGATGTATGGGTACGTATGAGTGCTCAGTTGCTCAGTGAAGTCAGACTCTTTGCCACCCCTTGGACTCAGCCCACCAGGCTTCTCTGTCCGTGGCTTTTCCCAGGCAAGAATACTGGAGTGGGTTGCCATTTCCTCCTCCAAGGGATCTTCTCAGGGATCCAACCCACATCCCTTGTGTCCCCTACACAGGCAGGCAGATTCTTTACCACTGCGCCATCTGGAAAGCCCTTATTTCTTTGAAGGGTTTATTTACACTTTGTTTTAGTAAATTCATGTATTCATTTGGCTTTAGATCTGATGGGAAGTCCTGGCTGGTTATGTTTGTTTTGTTTTGTTTTGTTTTTTTAATGAGCTCTCTCCCTTCTTTTGTACAGTTTCACACTCTGCTATTTTTCACAGGTTTTGTTTCTGCCTATTTTGTATAGTTTTTCATTTCCTGTCAGTCAGCGGTTGTTTTTTTCTGAGATCTGTCAGTGGGTCAGGAGTTTGTCTAAGTTTATGCAGGTCAGAGTGGATGCCAAATAAATAAGCACTTGAGACTTGTGTGTAAGGTCAATGACAACAGGCTGAGTGAAGCTTATGGGCCTTTACTTTTAATAAAGTACTGTATTTATTTATTTGTACCATCTCTAGCTTTTCAGAGAACTGTTCAGCTATTGCTATAGTATTTCTTGTTTCTCAATTGGATTAGCCTAGCTGAGTTTCATGTATTCATTCAACAAAGAGTTAGTGATTACTTAGTACATTAGGCCATGAGAATAAATAACCAGTTTCTGCTACTTCAGGATGTTTACCCCATTTTAAGATGGAAGGAAGGAAGGGAAAAGAAAGGAGAAAGAAAAGAAAAGCACATCTGGGGACTTTTTTATAGAAATTTATATAGTATAGGTACATAAAAGATTCTTTAAGGGTAGGTATATAAAAGAGTGACAATTAAAAGCAAGAGAATGGGCTTCCCTGGTGGCTCAGGTGGTAAAGAGCCTGCCTACAATGCAGGAAACCCAGGTTTGGTTCCTGAGTCAGGAAGATCCCCTGGAGAAGGGAATGGCAATCTACTCCAGTATGCTTTACTGGAGAATTCCATGGGCAGAAGAGCCTAGCTGGCTATAATCCATGGAATCGCAAAGAGTTTGACTCAGTGGTACGTATGAGTGCTCAGTTGCTCAGTGAAGTCAGACTCTTTGCCACCCCTTGGACTCAGCCCACCAGGCTTCTCTGTCCGTGGCTTTTCCCAGGCAAGAATACTGGAGTGGGTTGCCATTTCCTCCTCCAAGGGATCTTCTCAGGATCCAACCCACATCCCTTGTGTCCCCTACACAGGCAGGCAGATTCTTTACCACTGCGCCATCTGGAAAGCCCTTATTTCTTTGAAGGGTTTATTTACACTTTGTTTTAGTAAATTCATGTATTCATTTGGCTTTAGATCTGATGGGAAGTCCTGGCTGGTTATGTTTGTTTTGTTTTGTTTTGTTTTTTTAATGAGCTCTCTCCCTTCTTTTGTACAGTTTCACACTCTGCTATTTTTCACAGGTTTTGTTTCTGCCTATTTTGTATAGTTTTTCATTTCCTGTCAGTCAGCGGTTGTTTTTTTCTGAGATCTGTCAGTGGGTCAGGAGTTTGTCTAAGTTTATGCAGGTCAGAGTGGATGCCAAATAAATAAGCACTTGAGACTTGTGTGTAAGGTCAATGACAACAGGCTGAGTGAAGCTTATGGGCCTTTACTTTTAATAAAGTACTGTATTTATTTATTTGTACCATCTCTAGCTTTTCAGAGAACTGTTCAGCTATTGCTATAGTATTTCTTGTTTCTCAATTGGATTAGCCTAGCTGAGTTTCATGTATTCATTCAACAAAGAGTTAGTGATTACTTAGTACATTAGGCCATGAGAATAAATAACCAGTTTCTGCTACTTCAGGATGTTTACCCCATTTTAAGATGGAAGGAAGGAAGGGAAAAGAAAGGAGAAAGAAAAGAAAAGCACATCTGGGGACTTTTTTATAGAAATTTATATAGTATAGGTACATAAAAGATTCTTTAAGGGTAGGTATATAAAAGAGTGACAATTAAAAGCAAGAGAATGGGCTTCCCTGGTGGCTCAGGTGGTAAAGAGCCTGCCTACAATGCAGGAAACCCAGGTTTGGTTCCTGAGTCAGGAAGATCCCCTGGAGAAGGGAATGGCAATCTACTCCAGTATGCTTTACTGGAGAATTCCATGGGCAGAAGAGCCTAGCTGGCTATAATCCATGGAATCGCAAAGAGTTTGACATGATTAAGTGACTAACACGCAAGGGAGAAGAATACTTCAGGCAGATTCAACAGTCCTGAATCAACCCTACTGACTGGAGAAATGTTTAATCTTTATAAATTTTAACCTCCACTTATTTGGAGAACTTTAAGTAGTTCAACATAATTGGAGTGGGAGAGTAAGTGTGTGTCATCAAACAAAACACAAAAGAGCTGGTCAAAGACCAGATTATAAAAGAAATATTTTGGGGATGATAGCAATCATGATTTTGAAAAACTATTTAGATTTCATCCCCAGACCAAATATGCAGTGTGGTGATATACTGACTCCACTTTGAAGAGATCAGCAGAAAAGGGAAGAAAAATAACAAACTCTAGAAAAATAGAAGTTTAAAGATTCCTTTTTGTTAAATGCATACTTACGACACTACATTAAAAAAAGATTCTGTTTTGAGTTTATGAGCTAAAGATGATTGAATGAACACTTCCAGATTCAGAATTCTCTGTATGCTTTCCCTCTCTTCCTTAAACAAATAATCCACTCCACTCCTTCATTTTCCCCCAGTTCAAGTCTCCCTAATGTTATCAATTTCCCTATGTCACCAAATGCAATAAACATCTTCCAGACCCTTCAAAAGATTCTCAGAACATCTTTCCTCCAAACATCTATGCACTTGAACTCTAAAACATGCTCCTCTCTGAAGTTACCTCTTTTCAATAGTTTATCATCTTTCTCCTTTCCCCCCTTGATCTCCCTGTGATACACATCCTCTATAAACAGAAGGTTTCCAGGGGCTGCTTCCTAATCTCTCAGTCTTCATTTTCTCCTTTGGCAATATTGCCTCTTCTCATTTCTAACTTCAAGAGATTAACTTCAGCCCACAGCTCTTTTCTCGTAGCTAGAGCCACATACCCTGCTGCTTATTTAGCTTTTCCACTAGGTTATTTATCCAGGTCAAATCCACTATTCCTCAAACCAAGCTCATGATTCTCCATTCATTCCAAACACAAGTCTTCCTTCCCCAGTGCTTTCTGTCTCAATAAACACTACCATCACGAAATTAGGTGCTTATTAAAGGGATGTGGAAGCCATCCTTGACTTACTCTTCTATTTCCTCCCTCTCCATATTTCTGGCATCTATCCACTTCTCTCCAATTTCACCACCACCACGAGAGCAGAGGTCATCATCTCTCTCACCCTCATCAACCGCACTCCCTTCAATAAATAAAGAGTTCACAGAGCAATCTTTCTTCCCTGTTAGTCACAAGTCATAAATCCATAAATCCATAATGTCCATACAAGTTACAACACATTCCTATCAATGCCTCTCATAACACCTTCTGATTTTTAATTAAGTTGTAGAAAGGTTCAGTCTCTGACCTCTCACCTATCCCAAGACTGTTAAGTTCATGTCCTTCCTGAAAGTAAAATATAAATACACTGATTCTCTTAGCAGGTATAACTACTTGTCTAAAACTGTTTTGAAATGAGAAGTATCTTTTCATATTAAAACAAATACAAACAGAATACTTGTAAGAAACAAATTTCTAATGGTTAACATATCAACTAATCATAGTTTTTAATTTTAAATTATTTCTGACTATTAGAGGTCATTTTCCATTCTGAATCAGCATTCATCTCTTTGTTACAGAAGATAAGCAACAGCAAAGAGGGATACACAAGACATATCTACTTCTCAGGTTAGAAAGCAATTAAGCACATGTTATACAGAGAATATAGAATCATAAGCTATCAGATTCACGTAAAAGAGTTTTAAAGGAAGTATATTTATGTCTAAATATAAAATGTTTTATAATTAGGTATCTCATGTTAATGCTTATCAGATAAAACTATAACCACATTAAACTATGCATGATATAGCTATAATTCTCTAAGAATTTATTTCAGTGATGATATAAAAGATTTACTTGTCTGCTATATTTTTCCACAAGCAGAGTTATCTGAAAGTTATGTCAATAATAATTTAAAAAAAGAAAAAACAGCTAACTCTGATTAGGAGCATGCAGGCAGCATTATATCCATGTGTGTAAATTCTAAGCCAGGCTTTCTTTTTGATCTGCTTTTGCTGCCATGCTATTGCTATCATATCAGTCGGAAAAAGTACAGAACTCGAATTCTTCCAGAGAACTGCCAGACTCAGTTTGTCCAAAACTAGAGAAAAGCCAATTATCAGTTTCATTACTTCCACAATTTTCCTCAAGAGGAACATAATAAGAAAGAGCATCAAAAAGAGAAAGAAAAGAAAGCCTCATCGTATTGAAGGAATCCTGACAAAACCAAGCTTACCAGAGAAGGCCTTCTGAAATTAAATAGGATAGGACTAATAAGGAGGTTTGAAATGTACTCCAAGGTAAAACAGCTTCTTGCTGCCTTACCTTTTCCTTTGTTTAGTCTGATTCTAATGTTATTGTAATTATCAGATTAATGATTCACTTTAAAAGCCAACTTTCAGGCTTGAAATCGCTCTGTTAAAAAAGCTCACATTTCAGCACCTGAAGACAAGTGTTCATGGTTCCGCCAGTTCGCTAGGAGCCTTCTAAGTTGGCATCTTCCCTCCCTCCCTCTGCCTTGAGGCCGCTTTGAAGTTTTAAAAAGAGCTTCATATATTTAGGAAACAGAGTGATTATCCTGAGGCTCCGAATCTGAATAAGAAGAAAAATCACTCACCTCAGAAACACTGCGGCACAAGACTAAAGACATGTGGGCAAACGCTAGGCAGGAAGGGGCATCAGAGCCCTTTGATGGAAATCCACCGTTTCAGAAAGGTACCCAAGCAAAACACAACCAACAATGAAAGTTAATTGCCAGAGACAGGATTGTCTCCATAATGGATTGCATCTGCATGGTGGTTTACCGTCCAGTGTTAATTAGCCACAGCCGGGTTGGGACTGCTGCCTGATTCCACTGAGATGCAGCTTAAACAGCAACTCTGTCCACAGGTTACTGTTACCCTCCTGCGCCCCTGTGCCCGCCATTGGTGTCTGTCAATAGCACAAAACACCTCAAAAAAAAGAGATGCGTGAAAAACTGAAAGGGTAGTTCTTACGGGATCAAGCAGAATTGCACTGAGTTTTACTGCTAGCAAGGGATCAGCTTCAATCAATTAATGATTTAATTACCTAGACTAATTAAGATAATGAACAACAGCAGACCTACAATCAATTAGCTTTATCCAAACTTTCTATTTTGAGGATAGGGCCTGAAGGACAACACACTTTTTCTTAGTTGCTCCAGTAGAATGCATCGCTTTATTACAGAACAAATTAAGGGGATATAATCCTACACAATTTTAAGCAAAAATAAAAGATCCCCTGACTGATTCTTGGCAACAAAAGCTTGTGTAAAGGTGTTACCTGAATAGGCAGTGGATATTTAACACTGTATCAGAATTTCAGATTTTAAATAAAGTCTCTCTATACCAAGTAATGGACCAGAAACAGAAGTGCATCCCTTTAGCTACCCTGTTTCGGTGATTTGAGTTGCTCAAAGTAAGCATCTAAGAATATAAAGCCTTTTAAAATTCATGAGAAAATAGCAGTGTTCCTTGATTGCATTGTTCTTGGGGACAGACTGTTTCTTAAATTACTTAGTATAGCCTAAGAAAAATGCACAGACTTCATAAGAAGTGCAGACAAGAAGCCAACAGTAAGAAGGTAGGGGCACAACTCTGATAAGAATAGTCAAAGCTCTGGGGCTTCCCCTGGTGGTCCAGTGGGTAAGGACACCGCCTTGCAGTGCAAGGGGCGCCGGTTCAATCCCTGGCCTGGGAAGATCCCACGTGCCGCGGAGTGGCTGGACCGATGTGTCCAATTACCGAGCCGGAGCTCTGGAGCGCATGCGCCCAGAGCCGGTGCTCTGTGACAACAGAGGCCACTGCGATGGGAGGCCCACATGGGCCAAAGAACAAAGATGGATGAAACTAGACAAATGGAAGACCAGTGGAAGTGGTCCACCTGCCCCTCTCCCTCCCCACCCCCACCAAAATAAATAAATAAATAAATGTTAAAAAAAAAAAGAATAGTCAAAGCTCTAGACATTCTTCCCCTTCCCGTTCTTTTCCTGTTTTCAAATTTAACATTTCGTGGTCTTATTCCCTAATTACAAAGGATATTCCTCAGAGAGAGAAAGAACCTCACACTATCATGTTTAATCATGGTCATCCTTACAGTGTGATCAATTATAATCTAGAACGAAAATTTGTGAAGGATCTCCTTAACAGTTGGTGATCACAGAGTTATTCGGATTCCCCATCAACAGAATAAAACCCAGGTCACAATTAAGACAGAAATGAAAATGCATCTTGGTATGCATTTTGATGATCAAAGCACATTCTGAGTGGTTCAGGGAAATGTTTTAAAACCCCATGTGTTCTTACGTAATTTATACTTGATGTGGAAATATCTTTATTTTAATGTAAACTAACTCAATTACCCAATTTCATAGTGATTTTAATGTTGTTTCAGTCTTTCACTCAACATAATTGATTAAATTGTTGTTAAATACTGTGATAAAACATTGTAAGAACTCACTATCAATATACATAAGATAATAATATATTTCATCAGCAATATCAAATAATTGTCTTGGTAATTAAGCAAGCTCATTTCATTCTAGTGCTAGTGTATTCAAACATATAATTACACTATATAACTAACAAGTACTCCTTTTAATCAAATATATAATTATTAAATATTTCTAAGAGATATAATTGGCATATTATAAATATATTTCTGTCATGAATACTTAAAAAAGTGTACATTTAAAAAGGTCTTGGTTTAATTAGCATACAGTAAGTCTCCCCTTAAAATGAAAATTAAATCCTTAAGAGAAACAACGAATCTGAAGCATAATCTTATATTACCTAAATATAATTACTAAACCATGCCAAGTAAAAATAATAAAGAAAACCCTAGAGAGCTGATGTGTCCAATTACCGAGCCGGAGCTCTGGAGCGCATGCGCCCAGAGCCGGTGCTCTGTGACAACAGAGGCCACTGCGATGGGAGGCCCACATGGGCCAAAGAACAAAGATGGATGAAACTAGACAAATGGAAGACCAGTGGAAGTGGTCCACCTGCCCCTCTCCCTCCCCACCCCCACCAAAATAAATAAATAAATAAATGTTAAAAAAAAAAAGAATAGTCAAAGCTCTAGACATTCTTCCCCTTCCCGTTCTTTTCCTGTTTTCAAATTTAACATTTCGTGGTCTTATTCCCTAATTACAAAGGATATTCCTCAGAGAGAGAAAGAACCTCACACTATCATGTTTAATCATGGTCATCCTTACAGTGTGATCAATTATAATCTAGAACGAAAATTTGTGAAGGATCTCCTTAACAGTTGGTGATCACAGAGTTATTCGGATTCCCCATCAACAGAATAAAACCCAGGTCACAATTAAGACAGAAATGAAAATGCATCTTGGTATGCATTTTGATGATCAAAGCACATTCTGAGTGGTTCAGGGAAATGTTTTAAAACCCCATGTGTTCTTACGTAATTTATACTTGATGTGGAAATATCTTTATTTTAATGTAAACTAACTCAATTACCCAATTTCATAGTGATTTTAATGTTGTTTCAGTCTTTCACTCAACATAATTGATTAAATTGTTGTTAAATACTGTGATAAAACATTGTAAGAACTCACTATCAATATACATAAGATAATAATATATTTCATCAGCAATATCAAATAATTGTCTTGGTAATTAAGCAAGCTCATTTCATTCTAGTGCTAGTGTATTCAAACATATAATTACACTATATAACTAACAAGTACTCCTTTTAATCAAATATATAATTATTAAATATTTCTAAGAGATATAATTGGCATATTATAAATATATTTCTGTCATGAATACTTAAAAAAGTGTACATTTAAAAAGGTCTTGGTTTAATTAGCATACAGTAAGTCTCCCCTTAAAATGAAAATTAAATCCTTAAGAGAAACAACGAATCTGAAGCATAATCTTATATTACCTAAATATAATTACTAAACCATGCCAAGTAAAAATAATAAAGAAAACCCTAGAGAGCTGATTTACCAAAAATACAATGATCACATGTTTCCAAGCATTAATTCCCAACCGGATTGCACAAGAGGACCACCTGGGGAGCTTTTACAAAACCATGAACCCAGGCCCCATCCACAGAAGTTGATTCAATTGGTTGGGAGTGGGGCCCAGACATCTGTGTTTTTTGTTATTTTTGAAAGTCCCCAGAACCACTGCACCAGAGACTGATTAAAATTTATTTTTTACCAGTCCGTAAATGTTTATAACAGCTTTATTCATAATCACTAAATATTTGAAACAACCCAGATGTCCTTCAACTGGTGAATGGATAAACAAACTGTGTATATATACAATGCAAAACCACTCAAGCAACAATCTATTGATTCATGAAACAAATATGGATGAATCTTAAGTACATTTTGCTAAATGTAAAAAAGGCTGAATCCTAGGTGGAGTGCTGTGAAGGATAATTTCTGGGGTAAAGCTATATAATCGTAGCGGGAGATATACAACTCTATGCATCTGTCTAAACGCATGCAACAGAATACCACAAAGAACGGATTTTACTGTACACAAATTGTAAAAAATCAACCAGGAAGCAAGGGGGAAAAATGGAATGCAGACTGTGACAAATCAATCTAACTGCCTTACAAATGTATCACATAACTCAACCGAACGAGATAGGGAAAGAGCTGTCCTAAGTAATTGAGGAAAAGTGTTTGACTAGATATTGCAAGGTTAAACGTCACCTTTAATGATGGCATTTTTTATCAATCAAAAACTCAGTACCAGGCTTCCCTAGTGGTCCAGTGGGTAAAGAGTCTGCCTTGCAGTGCAAGGGGCACTGGTTCAATCCCTGGCCTGGGAAGATCCCACACACTGAGGAGCTGCTGGACCGGTGCATCCAATTGGGAGCCAATGCTCTAGAGCGCATGAGCCCAGAGCCAGTGCTCTGCGACCAAAGAGGCCACTGCAATGGGAGGCCCACACAGGTCTTTAAAATGAAAATTAAATCCTTAAGAGAAACAACGAATCTGAAGCATAATCTTATATTACCTAAATATAATTACTAAACCATGCCAAGTAAAAATAATAAAGAAAACCCTAGAGAGCTGATTTACCAAAAATACAATGATCACATGTTTCCAAGCATTAATTCCCAACCGGATTGCACAAGAGGACCACCTGGCGACCTGCTACAACACCACGAACCCAGGCCCCATCCACAGAAGTTGATTCAATTGGTTGGGAGTGGGGCCCGGACATCAGTGTTTGTTGTTATTTTGGAAAGTCCCCAGAACCACTGCACCAGAGACTGATTAAAATTTATTTTTTACCAGTCCGTAAATGTTTATAACAGCTTTATTCATAATCACTAAATATTTGAAACAACCCAGATGTCCTTCAACTGGTGAATGGATAAACAAACTGTGTATATATACAATGCAAAACCACTCAAGCAACAATCTATTGATTCATGAAACAAATATGGATGAATCTTAAGTACATTTTGCTAAATGTAAAAAAGGCTGAATCCTAGGTGGAGTGCTGTGAAGGATAATTTCTGGGGTAAAGCTATATAATCGTAGCGGGAGATATACAACTCTATGCATCTGTCTAAACGCATGCAACAGAATACCACAAAGAACGGATTTTACTGTACACAAATTGTAAAAAATCAACCAGGAAGCAAGGGGAAAGATGGAATGCAGACTGTGACAAATCAATCTAACTGCCTTACAAATGTATCACATAACTCAACCGAACGAGATAGGGAAAGAGCTGTCCTAAGTAATTGAGGAAAAGTGTTTGACTAGATATTGCAAGGTTAAACGTCACCTTTAATGATGGCATTTTTTATCAATCAAAAACTCAGTACCAGGCTTCCCTAGTGGTCCAGTGGGTAAAGAGTCTGCCTTGCAGTGCAAGGGGCACTGGTTCAATCCCTGGCCTGGGAAGATCCCACACACTGAGGAGCTGCTGGACCGGTGCATCCAATTGGGAGCCAATGCTCTAGAGCGCATGAGCCCAGAGCCAGTGCTCTGCGACCAAAGAGGCCACTGCAATGGGAGGCCCACACAGGTCAAAGAACAAAGATGGATGAAAATAAATAAAAGACAATTAAAAAGGTCAAATTTAAAAAAAAAAACAACTCGGTGCTAATAAAATATTTATATTTTGTCATTTCTAGAGCAAATATGTTGATGGGCTCTTTGTCGATTGTGTGGTGTATTTTAAAGTAAACAACGTAAGATATTCTTAAAATCTGAAAGGCTTTATAAAAATCTTTGCGGGAGTCATTTTAACCACTGTGTGTCTTTTTTCTCTTTTATTGTAGCAGGATGCTGGGCAGTAGGAGTATGAAAGGCTCCCTGAGAGTGTGACAGTGGACAGAGACTGCTCCACAGACCCAGGGTGACAGTGAGGAAGACCAGCGCCAAGCGAGCTGAAAACGCAGCAGCAGCAGGGCAGCCTCTGCAGCAACCAATCAGCTTGTTTAATCAGATAGCTGATCCTCTAGTTAAGATACAGTACATTCTACTGTATCATTTTTGTTAGTGAAATTTGAATGTACAAAAATAATACTGAATCCTAAATATGGCAAAAATGTCAGAATAAATAAATGCACTCTTAGAAACCTATGAGAGTGTGTATTTTTATTTAGTTATAAAATATGATTTGAGAGAATTAAAAGTTAAAGATTGGCTGTGGAGTGTGGAATCTTCACAACTTCTGCATTACTAATTGTCCAGTGCCAGAACTGCAGCCTCCTACAAAATCTGATTTAAACTCTGGTGTCTGGTTTGTTTCTGAATGGAATCCCCATCTTGCCCACCTAAAACCTTTATCTGCTGCCTGTGACTTGGAGGAAGGTAAGAAGGTCTTGCCTGTGAGGTCCATAGTAACTCCATGGCAAACACTGCTTCAGGCAATCTATCTGAATGCTACAAGTAAGAGTATCCTAGGAAATCTACAGTGGCCATAATAACAAATGCTTGGCCCTATATCTACAGCCTGAGGAAGTATGGGTGGATCAAAAGTAGGCCACAAGCCTAAAGAGATGGTCTACATAGTCCATTTTTCTTGCCAATTCATTTTGCTCTGTAGAGACAGAAATCCCTAACTTTAGGAGAGGATTTTTGTGTACAACTTATTACTATCAACAAGAGCAATCACAGATTTTCTATGCTATAACCAGAGTAATCTTGATAAGACCTAAATATAATCATCTTCATCCTCTTCCTGTAGTAGCTTACCATTTTTCTTTGCTACATTCCCCTTTTTCTGTCCTTTCCAGACACTAGTCATGCTCCCTTTGTCTCAGGGCCTTGGCACCAGCTGTATTTTCTGCTTGTAGGTTCTTGAAGCCCAGTAGGATCTTAACTCACTAATGCTTCCAGGGAACCTGAATTCCCAATGAGGCTGATTCTCCTCATTACAGGCCCTCTGTACCAGATGTCTCTTCTTCGAAGCCCTTGTTCATTTATTCCCCTTGCATTTCCTAGAACATGCCAGGCAATCTCCCACCCTAACATCTTGGAACTGAACTGGCTCCCTGTCTAGCATACTACCCACTCCATAGTTAATTTGCCACCCTTTTTCAAAACTGCTTGACTGTTCCCTTCTCAACAGGGTCTACCTTGACCTGACCACCCAATTTAAAAACTGTATCTGAATCCTCCTCCTCCTCGTCCACACACACACACACACACACACACACGCAGTCACACACAGCTCCTATTACTCTAGTTGAACCCCTGCAGAATTTTGAGCCCCCTGCTTAAGGACTATGCATGCAAACCGTGTGGAAAGGAGAAAGGGAGGAAGCTCAGACTTCAAGACCTGAACAACATCTGTGAATAGCAATGAGAAAGATTTCTGGAAGAAAATAGCTTGGTGTAAATTTAAGGTAATGAATTGGAAGGCACTGACAAATAAGCACAAGAGAAGCAAATCCTGCAGTTACACCTACCAATTATGAACCCTAATGATTTCCAGCTACCTCATTCACATTATCACAGTTAAGCCCCATGAAACAAGTGCAGGATATGGTTCTTATTCCTGTTTTACAGAAGAAAAATCCAAGACTAGATTAGAAGCTCTAGCAGGGCATGGGTTGGTCTTCTTTACTATCACATTCCCAGTAACCTGCAAAATGCTGGCAGATAGTAGGTGTAGAATATATGGTAACTGAATAAAAAATTATACACAGCGAGATTAATACACTTCTTCAGGGCCATCCACCTGATAAACAGCAAAAGACAGGCTCTAAAGCATTATGTTTTTATTCAGAAGCTAGTGCCTTTCCACTATAGCATATTTCTTCAGAAATTATAAAACACACAGAGACCTACAAAAATGCAGTAGTCGGAGAACTATAGACCACCATAACTCTTCAGGGCATTTCAGTGTAACAGAAGGAAATAGAAAAATCAATATTCCTGATTGCTTGATCAGCTGAGTGTCACCCAACTGATCAAGCAACAATCATGCTTCGCCTGATCTGTTAAATATGAAGTGCAAGGTACACTCTGGAAAGAATTCCATCAAAATCGATACAGCAAAAACTTTTAGTACCACATCTTTCAGTCTTCCGAACAAAAGAAAGTCATTTTCACACCAATATCCTATTACCCAGACAGGACTGTGTGAGTAAACTCATCTGCCTCCACCCAGATGCTCACTTTAGCAATGTCCTTCATAACATCGGCCTTTGAAATGCTAATTCACTGGCTGAACAACTGCTCAGCTGCTCTTTAGCCTTAAACATTTTGAGGCTGCACATTAGGCAGCCAGAGCAGGCCCTGAGAGAAACAGCTCCAGCAACCATGCTGGCTTGACTCCAGGGGATGGATGAAATCAGGAAGAAGGAGCGGGAGCCTCTCTCCCCAGCCTCTGGCGATGAGGGACCACCTGAGGTCCTTAAACCCGGCCTCCTTAGAATGTACAAAACTGAGGACGAAAGGATGGAAATGAATAATTCATTATCCCCAATTCGCATTCACCATAAGTATCTATATAATTGCAGTTAAAGGACTTTAAATTCGCCCTTCTGCTTTATATTGCAGTGTGAGATACCTGGTAATGGAATCCATTCTCTAATTCACTTTCCACAAACAGAATCAGCCCAAATGTTTGCTGCTGATGCTCTGCTACATTTTCTGCTATTGTCAACCACTGAAAGGGCTGGAAATTGTTGGGACTGAGAACTTCTCATTTCCATTTACAAACGACTATGGAGACTCAAGACAAAGATAGAAAACCTGTGATCTCAGACCAGATCCATCCTAAAGGTGTTTTGTCTTTGGCCTCCATATGACTATTGCTTAATGATTTTTAATTTAACTAAATGTGTGAAATTAGGGATATATCACCTATAAATCTGGACTCCAAGCTTCTCTAGAAAAATCGGCAGATCCTGGACAGGCACTCCCAAATGGCAAGAGGAGGTTAGGTGGCTGCTTCTCTCATGAAATCCAGCACAGAGTTTCCAAAGAGCTACCCTGCTGTGTCAATGATGAATTTTTACTTGACTGGTCACTGTGGGCATTGAACTTGCTACCATGGACTGTATTTAAGGCCCAGTTTTAGGAAGAGGACAGGAAGCAGGATTTGAAATGAGGGAATACACTTGCCCTGCGCAACCAAAGTGAGAATTTAGACAAGTTTAGACTAAATTTAGTTTGCTTATCGAGTCTGAATAAAAGTAATGTATGGCAACTATGGTAACTGTTAGGAAAAAGTAAAAACTATAATACAGTGCATTAGATGCACTGGCAGAGGGGGAATGGAGTGGGAGAAAAATATACAAACTACTTCTCCTCTCTAGTGGTCTCCTGTGTAACTCATTTAGTCCTTACCAAGTTCAGTCCATCACAAACTCCTGCAAGTCTTTAATCCTTTTAAATAAACTGTGTATTTGGTGCCTCTTTATCCTATAGCCACAGTCACAATTCAGACCATCTTAACTCTTATCCTACTTGACTTTACAGCAACTCACCTCTACCCAGCTATCAGTGACCTATCAAAAATTCAAGTTGGACCACATCACCTGGCAGTTTAAAAGGTTTCACTGCTTCCCTTATTAGCTGGCAATGCTAGGCTGGGGTTAAGAACTAACCTGGGGGGCTTCCCTGGTGGTCCAGTGGGTAAGGACACCGCCTTGCAGTGCAAGGGGCGCCGGTTTGATCCCTGGCCTGGGAAGATCCCACGTGCTGCGGAGTGGCTGGACCGATGTGTCCAATTGCTGAGCCGGAGCTCTGGAGCGCATGAGCCAGAGCCGATGCTCTGCGACAACAGAGGCCACTGCGATAACAGAGGCCACTGCGATGGGAGGCCCACGCGGGCCAAAGAACAAAGATGGATGAAAACAGATAAATGAAAGACCAGTGGAAGTGGCCCGCCCGCCCCCCTCCCTCCCCACCCATCCCCCGCGCCCCCCCCCACCAATAAAAGAACTAACCTGGGAACAGAAAAAAAAAAAAACCTATGCTTGGCACTTAACTTCGTATATTTTTATTTAAAAGCTCAGCGTGGGGCCCAGACTGCTCTATTTTATCCCCAGTGATTTCAAAGTATCATTGGGTTACTGATCCACCAAGCACGCTCCAAGCTCCATAGCTTTGCCTTAATGCCCTCAGGTGTGTTTCTGCCTCCACCACCTCTGTTCATATTCCCTACAAATTCCAACAACTTGCTACTGGCAACACCTTATGCACGGGTACCATTGCACACACCTCTCTGTGTTGTAATTACCTTTCTAGGCCTCTCCCACTATTCTGAAATCAGTGCCTTAGCTCAGTCTTTTAGTTGCCCACGAGATACCTACGATACACTGGGTGCTAAATAAGAATGGGCAAAGACAGCAGAAGAGATGGAGCTGGAACGGTAGGTAAGATTTGACATGCCAAAGCTCTTCAGTCAGGAAGGGAGAAGGGGAGAATGCTAGCAACGCTGGAAAAACAGAAAGCACTCTTTGAGCTAAGGAGAAGGCTGGTGACTGTGAGTAATGTGTGAAAGCTTCTCTCGGGCCATAAAGAGGAGCCCAGTGGCCTGAGTAAATACACCAAAGGGAAGTGAGCCAATTCATCCCCTGCCCAATGGTGGCGTCAGATCCATTTGTTAAACTGCAAACTCTCTAGAGGGAAGAGATCCCAGAATACAAGCAATTGTTTTATTATAATTATCATAATACCCTTCCTGTTTCCATCTCTCATTCCAAGTCAGTATAATTAAAATGCAAAAAGAATTATGTGTTTTGCAATTGCTAAATGATCTTTTTATATCCCTTTACTGATGTGGTCCTGATTATTTCAGAAACAGTAGTTCTCCATGGTGGTTTCTGCCACTTCATTCAAATGATTCACCCGGTGGGCTCTCATTCTTTCCCTTGAGGCTTTACTCCATAGTTGAAGAGACTTCACCATTACTCATCATCCTTCCTATTCAGCCAAGATTTTTGTTTCATCTAATTAGTCCTCCTTCTTCACGCAACTCTCAACAACCTCCATCCTTATGAGAATATAGTTACAGTTATGCCCTTCCTACTTTTTCAGAAGCTCGTGCCTTCTAAGAGCTGCCAGGACAAACTGGCAATCGCTGGTAATTTAAATTTTCCTATATGAGTCAGGGATTCCAACTGCAATCAACTGCAAACCACCCCCTATCCGTGCCATACAGAGGCCTTTCCATTTAATGACACTGTGGATCATAAGTGGGATTTCTGGGCACAGCTGCTGGATCAATGATGCTTTCCTGTTAACACATTTATTTTGCTTTTGATTTATCAGCCCTGAGACAGTACAGAGGACATCTATACCAGAAACACCCACAATGTGATCAAATTCACCATGACGTTTCTGTTTTTGCTTGCCTTTATGAAACCAATATCAGGCTTCAGTACCCATGATGACAAACCTATTTCTTTACAGAACTTGTTACAACATTCCCATCAAACGTAACACTTTCCAACACTTTTTTCCCTAAGATGTTCATAGCTCCAAATGTCAGACTCACAGTGCAACGAAAGCTATCCCACAGCTGATAAATTATTCATTTGTCAGGAGTTTGCAATTTGAAGTGGCACTAACAGCCGAGTACCTGAAGCACCCCCCAAAGACACAAGGCTCAGGAACATGCAAAGCTTCTTCTGCATAAATTCGAAAGGTTAAGTGCTATTAAACATCTCTGTTTATCAAGAGACGTGCTCCTTGAACTTATTTATTCTAATTAATCTGCTCCCAATAAACATTGCTAACAAAGCCAAGTGCTAAAAAAGAGACTAATCAAACGTACCGCTTTTCCCTGACTAATCTCGTCAGGTTAAGACAAGGTCTTCTGCTGATATTTAGTCCCCACTATCTGAGTAGAACTTGTGTGGAAGGGTAAAAGCAGGGGCCATCAAACTATGACCCTCAGTCCAAAGTGGGCTCACTGTATGGGTTGTAAGTAAAGCTTTACTGGAACACTGCCTTTCCGATATATTTATGGTTGTCTTCTTGTTATAATGCAGAGCTGAATAGCTGTCAGAGATGGCTTGGCCTGCAAAGTCAAAAAATAATAATGTTTACTGTATGGTCCTTTACAAAAATCATGTCGACCCCTGGTTGAAAGGCATACAAAATATGGAAATGTTTCAGAATTTTAGTACTAGGTAGGGCTTTAACTGCTGTATATTAATGTGCTCATCTGTGTTCATAAAAAGAACTGCCTTTAAATGCTTGTTATCTAGAATGCCATCTGTATACAAAGCCAGAAGAGAAGAAAGAATAAAGCAATGACAGGTCCAAGGCAGCTTTGCGAGCTGGTAGGCGCTTCACTTGGATGACAGTAATCACAGTGCTCCAATTATCTATTGCTGTGTTTCAAAGCACCACAAAACTTGCTTAAGACAAAGATTTCTCTGCACAGGATTCTGCTTTGCAGGCTTCAGATGGGTGGTTCTCTTCATCGTACCTGAGGTCACTTCCAGGGCATCAGGAGGCTGGACTCTGGCTGTAAAATCAACATGGCTCAGCTCACATATCTGGTTCTTCACCTGGAGAAGTTCTTCACATGCGAGCTGTCTGGGCATTTCTTTTTCTCTGCCGAGTCCATCCAGCAAAACAGCTGGGCATCTTTCTATGAGGATTCCAGGTGCCACAGAGTGGAAATGGAAGCTCCCAGACAAGGACAGTACAGCATCTCTTCCGCAGTAATGTATTGCTTAAAGCACCTCAAGGAACAAAACCCAATTCAAGGGGAGGAGAATCTGATTCCACCTTGAAAGGAGCTATAATATTGTTTGGTGACGATTTCCCACCTACCAGAACATAACTAAGAGAATCATCACACCATGCGTGTGGTGATGAAAACTTACAAGTCAGGCCTTACCGCTGTCAATTTCATTTCAAATTAGCAGATAAGAGCAACAAGGAACTCTAATGAGAAATGAGAACAACTTTATAATAAAACAATAGCTGCAGGGCTTCCCTGATGGTCCAGTGGGTAAGGACACCGCCTTGCAGTGCAAGGGGCGCCGGTGCAATCCCTGGCCTGGGAAGACAGATGTGTCCAATTACCGAGCCGGAGCTCTGGAGCACATGAGTCAGAGCCGGTGCTCTGTGACAACAGAGACCACTGCAATGGGAGGCCCACACGGACCAAAGAGCAAAGACGGCTGATAATAGATAAATGAAAGACCAACAGAAGCGGCCCACCCGCCTCCCTCCCTCCCCACCCCACCACCCCACCCCCCAAAAAACAATAGCTGCATCGAATGCAGAATATTCCAAATTGCTAGTATTTTCTTTTTTTAAGTGAAACAAGAAAGAACCCTTCCTAAAAGTCATTCAACGGTTCTGTAATTCTTTCAGTGTATAAACTGTGGTATGATCTTTCCTCCATGACTCTGAATCCTCACTCTGCTGTGAAAAAAGTTCCAGCACAACCACCTGGTGATAGACCTCCGGCACCTGCCTTGACAGTGACACACCTTTGTCCCTTTGTCCAGGTTTCTGGCCACTTATGTTTTGTTCTTGTGCCTGTTCTTTTTTTTTTTTTAATATTTATTTATTTATTTTTGGGGCGGGGCAAGTTGGGGAGGGAAGAGGGCAGGCGAGCCACGTCTATTGGTCTTTCATTTATCTGTTTTTCATCCATCTTTGTTCTTTGGCCCATGTGGGCCTCCCATCGTGGTGACCTCTGTTGTCACAGAGCACCAGCTCTGAGCACATGCGCTCCAGAGCTCCGGCTCGGTAATTGGACACATTGGTCCAGTCGCTCCGCGGCACGTGGGATCCTCCCAGGCTAGGGATCGAACCGGCACCCCTTGCACTGCAAGGCGGTGTCCTTACCAACTGGACCACCAGGGAAGCCCGTGCCTGTTCTTTTTAATCATTGTGCCTCTTCCATGGACAGAGCATCAAGAGAGCTGAGTTTCAGGGCCTTCTCTGTTACTTATTCGCCTTTTTGCTCCAGGCAGGTAATCTGCTCTGACCCTTGGTTTCTTTCATCTGAGAAGTGGGAATGATAAAACGTATTCTTCCTATTCCTACAGTATTCAGGAACAAGGCAAACATTTAAAAATTATACAAGGGGATGGTGTTTTCATGATCACAGCTTGGAGATAGAATTGGATTTTACTGCTAACACAAAGTAAAATAAAATAAAAATAACATATGAACAATATGCTATAATGTACACTGTTGATGTATTAACAATGGATAATATTCATTTAGTGCTTACTATGTGTGAGGCATATTTCTAAGCACCATACACTGGTTAATATTTGATCTTCACAGCAATCATACAATTATCATGCAATACTCCAGACAACAAAACTGAGACATAAAGAAATTAGGCAATCTGTTCCTGGTTATACAGCTACCAAATAGATACCAGATTTAGCTTTATCAATTTCCAGACCCGCCTCCCTCCTCCCCCCCACCCCCAAGCTGCATCGAATGCAGAATATTCCAAATTGCTAGTATTTTCTTTTTTTAAGTGAAACAAGAAAGAACCCTTCCTAAAAGTCATTCAACGGTTCTGTAATTCTTTCAGTGTATAAACTGTGGTATGATCTTTCCTCCATGACTCTGAATCCTCACTCTGCTGTGAAAAAAGTTCCAGCACAACCACCTGGTGATAGACCTCCGGCACCTGCCTTGACAGTGACACACCTTTGTCCCTTTGTCCAGGTTTCTGGCCACTTATGTTTTGTTCTTGTGCCTGTTCTTTTTTTTTTTTAATATTTATTTATTTATTTTTGGGGCGGGGCAAGTTGGGGAGGGAAGAGGGCAGGCGAGCCACGTCTATTGGTCTTTCATTTATCTGTTTTTCATCCATCTTTGTTCTTTGGCCCATGTGGGCCTCCCATCGTGGTGACCTCTGTTGTCACAGAGCACCAGCTCTGAGCACATGCGCTCCAGAGCTCCGGCTCGGTAATTGGACACATTGGTCCAGTCGCTCCGCGGCACGTGGGATCCTCCCAGGCCAGGGATCGAACCGGCGCCCCTTGCACTGCAAGGCGGTGTCCTTACCAACTGGACCACCAGGGAAGCCCGTGCCTGTTCTTTTTAATCATTGTGCCTCTTCCATGGACAGAGCATCAAGAGAGCTGAGTTTCAGGGCCTTCTCTGTTACTTATTCGCCTTTTTGCTCCAGGCAGGTAATCTGCTCTGACCCTTGGTTTCTTTCATCTGAGAAGTGGGAATGATAAAACGTATTCTTCCTATTCCTACAGTATTCAGGAACAAGGCAAACATTTAAAAATTATACAAGGGGATGGTGTTTTCATGATCACAGCTTGGAGATAGAATTGGATTTTACTGCTAACACAAAGTAAAATAAAATAAAAATAACATATGAACAATATGCTATAATGTACACTGTTGATGTATTAACAATGGATAATATTCATTTAGTGCTTACTATGTGTGAGGCATATTTCTAAGCACCATACACTGGTTAATATTTGATCTTCACAGCAATCATACAATTATCATGCAATACTCCAGACAACAAAACTGAGACATAAAGAAATTAGGCAATCTGTTCCTGGTTATACAGCTACCAAATAGATACCAGATTTAGCTTTATCAATTTACATAAATGATTTCAAGACCTTACAAAAGGCCTATCATATTTCTTACAAAATTTCCCCGTCTTGTTAACAGGACAGCATCTCCCCCTTCTAGTCTCTGCACCAGAATTTTGTACCAGAAAAGTGAAAGGGTTAGTCGCTCAGTCGTGTCCGACTCTTTGCACAACTATGGACTGTAGTGGGCCAGGATCCTCTGTCCATGGGATTCTCCAGGCAACAATACTGGAGTGGATGGCCATTCCCTCCTCCAGGGAATCTTCCCGATTCAGGGATTGAACCTAGGTCTACTTGCATTGCAGGCAGATTCTTTAGTATCTGAACCGCCAGGGAAGCCCATTCTGCACCAGAACTTACACATTATTAGCATTCTTAACCAGGAGTACCTCTATTCCAAAGAAAACACTTAGCAAACTCTGAACACTTTTTGGTTGTCGCAACTGAGAGTTAGAATATTACTGGGATGTTGCTACACATTGTCAATACTCAGGGCAGTCCCCACCCACAAAGAAACACGCAGCCCAAAATGTCAACAGTGTCAAGCTTGACAAACTCTGGGCTACACTGATGGCAGGAATATAGCAAGGAGAGCTTTCACTGAGTTCAGCATGTAAGTAATAATACAAATCTATGATATGGATGTTTTCTTGTTATGCTTTATTTGTTGCTGCTCACACTATGTTCTGTTTCATTCCTTGAGCTGAAAGCCATCTCAGTAGGAGAAAATGTTAGATAATTGATTTCTACATACATCAGGTATGATGGTTTGCATAATGTGATACAGATGAACTTTTACTGAATACCAGCCATGCAGCAGGCATTAACAGTATTTTGCGTATAGGATTTCATTTGCACCTCACAGCAACTTGTAAGAGCTATGAGCATCTCCAAAGGGTCAGAATAATTGATAAAAGTGTTCCAGATAAGCAAAGGGGCCAGAACTTAAGCCAAACTGGTTGCTAACCCCATGTGCTATTTTAGAGAGAACACACTTACGTTATGGTTTAATAACGTTTATTTTATTTGTTACCCTATAAGTCCACTGGGCTTAAAAACTAAGTCCAAACAAAAAGAGGTTTACCAGGAGAGTTTATTAAAATTCTTTCATCTATATGGAGAACATACTTTCCATATAGGAATCACTTAGGAATCCTATTGCTATAATCTTGACTAAATGGAAGCCTAGAGATGAAAGCCCTATTCAAGTTCCCTTGTTCTCTGCAAATGTATGTTGGCCATCACCTTCTGATCACAGCTCTGTCTTTCATATGTGTACCCTCCTCAGTCCTCTCCAGCCATGGATACTGATAATGTGAAGGACAGACTTCACTGTGTATCTCCAGTGTAGAAATAGCATCTGCTTTAAAAGAGAAACAAATCTGGCCAGAACTAAAGAGCTAAAAGCAGATGTTTTTGCTCATGTCAGCCAAAGGCTTTAATGTCCAAAGTCTGTATCAGATGATTCAAAGGAAATTTCAGTCTAGCAGCTTGACAATCAGTTCAGAACCTGATCAGAGATGGCACCAACCCTTCAATGACCTACTTGAGGAAGAAATATTTACTCTTGTCTCAGGAGGAGACAGTGTGCCCAACTCAGGTTTCACAGATAAATATCCCAAGAACATATATGTTTCCCTACACACTGGCTGAGCAAGTCAACTCCTTCTGAGGTCCATGGGGTCCCAGGGTCTAGCCCCACCCTGCTCTCTTAACTACATCCTCCCACTTCAGACTCCTTGGTCTTATTTTGTCCTCTGAACACACGAGGCTTCTTTCCTTCAGGGTTTTGTGAATCACTGTTCTGTTTTCCTGGATGCTCTGTACTCCATTTTTTCATGGTAGGTGCCTTCCCATCACTCAGCTTAAGTGCTGGGTGTCACGAAGCAACACCTTCCTTGATATAAAGTGAAGGAAGGCTCTGTCCCCTCCCCCAGTTTCCACCCTTACTCTCACAGCACATTACCCTTTTTTATTACCTCTGCAGCATTTATAACTATCAAAGTCACATTGTTCCTTTGCCTTTTATTCTTAACCTTGCCATGCTACACATTTCTCTCCTTCCTGCTAGCCTCACTCCAACTAGAATGTAAATTCTGTGATAATGAGAACCAGGATCTGGCTTATCTCGGGCATACAGTAGGCATTTACTAAATGAAATATTTATTTTAAATATATTTACTTTCTGCATTGTGAATTACATTTACTTTTAAAGGATATCTATAGACATCAGAGAGGTATCTTTGTAACAACCTAAAATCAGTAACTAGCTGGCCCTGAAGGAAATCAACCCTGAATATCTGAAGCTGAAGCTCCAATACTTTGGCCACCTGATACGAAGAGACGACTCATTGGAAAAGACCATGACGCTGGGAAAAACAGAAGGCAGAAGGAGAATAGTACGACAGAGGATGATATGGTTGGATGGTGTGACTGAGTCAATGGACATGAGTTTAAGCAATCTCCAGGAGTTGGTGAAGGACAGGGAAGTCTGGCGTGCTGCAGTCCATGGAGTCGCAAAGAGCTGGACACGACTGAGCGAGTGAATCAAAAAATCACTATAGATGAATGCCGTCCCCATTCTTTTTTTCCAAGTTAACACTGTTATTAACAGGTGATTGCAGTAACGTTTTTGAACAATCAAACTGTAAACTTTTGTTACTAATTTAAATGAGGTTCATAAAAATATTAACTTGACCAGGTATAAAACAATTTAAAATCTTTAAAGGTGTACTGAGAAAAATCAGGCTTTTTTAAAAAACACATTTGTCATTACTAAAAACATCTGTCTTTAAGTAAAAATAAAAAATAAAAAAATTCATGCTACATAAATAATACAGATAGTTCTAGTTATCTGGTCAATGGGCAAAAAGCAGTAGTTAAGGTTTACCCTTTTTGATGGTAAGCTAACAACTGCAATTTACTTTTCTCTCACTCCTTTATGGTCATATTGAATTTAGTAAAAACAACAAAGATAAACTAAGAAACAAAATAAATTATTGGCATATATTTAATCAGCTCATTTTACTTCATGGCTTTGTAGCTTGAATGTAATATATTATGCACTTTTTTGCAGCATTTAACTATCAAAGTCCTTGCCTTTGCTTTATTCTTAACCTTGCCATGCTACACATTTCTCTCCTTCCTGCTAGCCTCACTCCAACTAGAATGTAAATTCTGTGATAATGAGAACCAGGATCTGGCTTATCTCGGGCATACAGTAGGCATTTACTAAATGAAATATTTATTTTAAATATATTTACTTTCTGCATTGTGAATTACATTTACTTTTAAAGGATATCTATAGACATCAGAGAGGTATCTTTGTAACAACCTAAAATCAGTAACTAGCTGGCCCTGAAGGAAATCAACCCTGAATATCTGAAGCTGAAGCTCCAATACTTTGGCCACCTGATACGAAGAGACGACTCATTGGAAAAGACCATGACGCTGGGAAAAACAGAAGGCAGAAGGAGAATAGTACGACAGAGGATGATATGGTTGGATGGTGTGACTGAGTCAATGGACATGAGTTTAAGCAATCTCCAGGAGTTGGTGAAGGACAGGGAAGTCTGGCGTGCTGCAGTCCATGGAGTCGCAAAGAGCTGGACACGACTGAGCGAGTGAATCAAAAAATCACTATAGATGAATGCCGTCCCCATTCTTTTTTTCCAAGTTAACACTGTTATTAACAGGTGATTGCAGTAACGTTTTTGAACAATCAAACTGTAAACTTTTGTTACTAATTTAAATGAGGTTCATAAAAATATTAACTTGACCAGGTATAAAACAATTTAAAATCTTTAAAGGTGTACTGAGAAAAATCAGGCTTTTTTAAAAAACACATTTGTCATTACTAAAAACATCTGTCTTTAAGTAAAAATAAAAAATAAAAAAATTCATGCTACATAAATAATACAGATAGTTCTAGTTATCTGGTCAATGGGCAAAAAGCAGTAGTTAAGGTTTACCCTTTTTGATGGTAAGCTAACAACTGCAATTTACTTTTCTCTCACTCCTTTATGGTCATATTGAATTTAGTAAAAACAACAAAGATAAACTAAGAAACAAAATAAATTATTGGCATATATTTAATCAGCTCATTTTACTTCCTGTGTTTGTAGCTTGAAAGTAATATATTATGCACTCCTCCTTAAATCTGAAAATACAAGTACTTAGTATATGTATATTTTTTAAAATTTTGGCCTCCCCTATTGGTCTTTTATTTATCTATTTTCATCCCTCTTTGTTCTTTGGCCTGTGTGGGCCTCCCATTCCAGAGGCCTCTCTTGTTGCAGCCAGCTCTGGGTGCTTGCACTCCAGAGTGCTGGCTTGCAATCGGACAAACTGCTCCATGGTCCAGCCACTCCGTGGCACATGGGATCTTCCTAGGCCAGAGATCGAGCCGGTGCCCGTTGTACCTCAAGACGGACTCTTTACTCACTGGACCACCAGGGAAGCCCCTTAGTATATTTTAATGTCTTATTTAATAGCTAGTATAAAACAACTGTCACAACACTATGATGTGACTATGCAAAATCCATCACCCCACACTGTAGGGTGAATTTAAAAATTTTGTCTGAGAGCAAAAACTAAATTGAAATAGCTTTTCCAGCAAGGTTTTAAACTTCATTCACATTTTAAAACTGATTCTGGATATCAGAGTATTTTTTATTTCATAAACATATTAGTATAAGTGTAATGTACTGTTAGTCATTCAGTTGTGTCTGACTCTTTGTGACCCCAAGGACTACAGCCCGTCAGGCTCCTCTGTCCATGGCATTCTCCAGGTAAGAATACTGGAGTGGGTTGCCATATCCTTTTCCATATCAATATAAAGTTAAGTTTAAATAAAATTATCTGAATAACCAAAATGAAAAAGTATCAGTATGAGCAATCTGGAAAAAAAGGACATGTTAAAAATAAAGAGCCACATGTCCCTCATTAGCTTGGTTTCTTCTTTCACTCAGAATTATGATAATTTATCAGTAATTCTAGTTTTAGGAGAACATATCTCAATAAAACCAACTAAATTTTCTCTAAGTTTCAGGGACATTTGGTCTTCCTATGCTCCGTCACTCTTCTCCCTGATTCCCATTGTTTCTTTAACTTCCAATTGGACTCTTAAAGATCTCAAGGCCATTTTGCCTGTCTCCAGAGGTTCCCCCTTTCCACTATAAAGCTTATGATATTTGCTCATTTTACTTCCTGTGTTTGTAGCTTGAAAGTAATATATTATGCACTCCTCCTTAAATCTGAAAATACAAGTACTTAGTATATGTATATTTTTTAAAATTTTGGCCTCCCCTATTGGTCTTTTATTTATCTATTTTCATCCCTCTTTGTTCTTTGGCCTGTGTGGGCCTCCCATTCCAGAGGCCTCTCTTGTTGCAGCCAGCTCTGGGTGCTTGCACTCCAGAGTGCTGGCTTGCAATCGGACAAACTGCTCCATGGTCCAGCCACTCCGTGGCACATGGGATCTTCCTAGGCCAGAGATCGAGCCGGTGCCCGTTGTACCTCAAGACGGACTCTTTACTCACTGGACCACCAGGGAAGCCCCTTAGTATATTTTAATGTCTTATTTAATAGCTAGTATAAAACAACTGTCACAACACTATGATGTGACTATGCAAAATCCATCACCCCACACTGTAGGGTGAATTTAAAAATTTTGTCTGAGAGCAAAAACTAAATTGAAATAGCTTTTCCAGCAAGGTTTTAAACTTCATTCACATTTTAAAACTGATTCTGGATATCAGAGTATTTTTTATTTCATAAACATATTAGTATAAGTGTAATGTACTGTTAGTCATTCAGTTGTGTCTGACTCTTTGTGACCCCAAGGACTACAGCCCGTCAGGCTCCTCTGTCCATGGCATTCTCCAGGTAAGAATACTGGAGTGGGTTGCCATATCCTTTTCCATATCAATATAAAGTTAAGTTTAAATAAAATTATCTGAATAACCAAAATGAAAAAGTATCAGTATGAGCAATCTGGAAAAAAAGGACATGTTAAAAATAAAGAGCCACATGTCCCTCATTAGCTTGGTTTCTTCTTTCACTCAGAATTATGATAATTTATCAGTAATTCTAGTTTTAGGAGAACATATCTCAATAAAACCAACTAAATTTTTCTCTAAGTTTCAGGGACATTTGGTCTTCCTATGCTCCGTCACTCTTCTCCCCTGATTCCCATTGTTTCTTTAACTTCCAATTGGACTCTTAAAAGATCTCAAGGCCACTCTTGCTGGCCTGTCTCCAGAGGATTTCTCCCCCTGCTACCACTATACTGATGTTATTCACATCTCTTTCTGTTACTCCCTTAGCTACCCTTAGAATAAAAACCAAGATCTTGAACACGTTCTAAGGTCTTTCATTAAATGGTTTTGCTTACCTTTCTATTCTTATTTGATTACTTCCTCCTTCTTACTGTCTGGGTTCAGTCACATCCATTCTTTCAATTCCCTAAAATACACAAGGTTGTCCCTGTCTTGCTGTATAAGAACATGTTCTTCTTGGATCTTGTAGTTCAGTTAACTTTCAGCCATTAGGCACTAGGTCAAAAATTAATCCCTTGGAGGTATGCACGTGATCTAATTTAATACAACTATATCTTTAAAAACAACTGACATAAAAACTAGTAAAATCTGTAGTTAATAGTATTGTGCTAATATCATTTCCTAATTTTGATAATGTACTGTCATTATATTATTGGGGAAATACGTGTGAAAGCTACATGGGAAATTCCTGTACAATTTTAACTTCTTTCAAATCTAAAATTATTTCACAATAAGCAAAAAATAAATCACTGCTTCAGGAACACTTTTTATTACTCTTCTGAATAGCTGAGACACTAACCTCCTTATTTTCCTCCCTCATAACATTATCACAGAAAGTGTAAAAATGCAGACATTAACCATGGGGCAGAGATCATATCTCTTTTTCTCACCATTGTATATCCAGTAGTTACCTCAATACTTGACACAAGAAATGTGTCCAACAGACACTTATTAAAGGGTGTATTAAATACATGAAAGTACCAACCAGTCAATGCCCTTTGGAGGCATAACTGTGTATATAATGATACATATTTACCTTTTTGAAAGACACTGCTGAAATTGTGAAGTTAATGGGATTATCAGTGTCCACAGAGATCTAAACATATACACTTATCACTTGGAAAACACGCAAGTTGATGAGCAAAAACCATAATAGCAACTATCTCAATAAAACCAACTAAATTTTCTCTAAGTTTCAGGGACATTTGGTCTTCCTATGCTCCGTCACTCTTCTCCCCTGATTCCCATTGTTTCTTTAACTTCCAATTGGACTCTTAAAAGATCTCAAGGCCACTCTTGCTGGCCTGTCTCCAGAGGATTTCTCCCCCTGCTACCACTATACTGATGTTATTCACATCTCTTTCTGTTACTCCCTTAGCTACCCTTAGAATAAAAACCAAGATCTTGAACACGTTCTAAGGTCTTTCATTAAATGGTTTTGCTTACCTTTCTATTCTTATTTGATTACTTCCTCCTTCTTACTGTCTGGGTTCAGTCACATCCATTCTTTCAATTCCCTAAAATACACAAGGTTGTCCCTGTCTTGCTGTATAAGAACATGTTCTTCTTGGATCTTGTAGTTCAGTTAACTTTCAGCCATTAGGCACTAGGTCAAAAATTAATCCCTTGGAGGTATGCACGTGATCTAATTTAATACAACTATATCTTTAAAAACAACTGACATAAAAACTAGTAAAATCTGTAGTTAATAGTATTGTGCTAATATCATTTCCTAATTTTGATAATGTACTGTCATTATATTATTGGGGAAATACGTGTGAAAGCTACATGGGAAATTCCTGTACAATTTTAACTTCTTTCAAATCTAAAATTATTTCACAATAAGCAAAAAATAAATCACTGCTTCAGGAACACTTTTTATTACTCTTCTGAATAGCTGAGACACTAACCTCCTTATTTTCCTCCCTCATAACATTATCACAGAAAGTGTAAAAATGCAGACATTAACCATGGGGCAGAGATCATATCTCTTTTTCTCACCATTGTATATCCAGTAGTTACCTCAATACTTGACACAAGAAATGTGTCCAACAGACACTTATTAAAGGGTGTATTAAATACATGAAAGTACCAACCAGTCAATGCCCTTTGGAGGCATAACTGTGTATATAATGATACATATTTACCTTTTTGAAAGACACTGCTGAAATTGTGAAGTTAATGGGATTATCAGTGTCCACAGAGATCTAAACATATACACTTATCACTTGGAAAACACGCAAGTTGATGAGCAAAAACCATAATAGCAACTAACATTTAGTCAGTATTTAATCCTATTATTCTGAATGCTTTATAAAAGCAGTTTTCTATTTAATCCTTATGATAATCACACTGAATGTATGCCATTTTCCATCTTCATTCTACAAATGTGAGATACGATAGAGATTTATAACTTATACATGGCCAGAATACCTATACAGCAGAGACAAGATTTGAACGTGGGTACTAAAGTCTGAGAGTACTGCTTGAGAGAGCTCCGCAAAATGAGCCATGAATTCTGAAGGAAGGCTACAACTGATGTGGAATCACACTTCTTTAAATCTTTTTATCCCTACCATTATACAGAAAACTTTCCATGTAGCCTGGACACATGCCCTCTCCTTCCCTCCCTCCCTCCTCCCCTTGTCTTTCTCTCTCTCTCTCTCTCTCTTTCTCTTTCTCTCTCTCTCTCTCTCTCTCCCCCTCTCTCCCTTCCTCCCTCTCTCTCTCTCACGAGCACACACACACACACACACACACACACACACACACACACACTGGTATCATGAATGAATAAATAAATCTAAAGCAAACTGAGAAAAAGAGAAAGAGAAAAATTACAGGTAAGAGAAATGCCTTCCACCCAATCACCAGTACTTTTTTCTCTCTTTGATTCTTTATTTCAAGATGGACACTGGTTGGAGGTTCTCTTAATTTACTAAAGCAGGACATGGGCTGAAGAGGGAGGACTCCCAAACAGATCAAACTTACTTGAAATGAATGCAGTAAATAGCAACTAACTACATCAGGAAAATTCAAGACACTAAGATGTGCTGGGAAAGAAAGAAATGAGAAAAAACATAGAACAGCATAATCAAATATCACCAGGCTGCTAGCAATGACAAGAAGTAATTCACAAATATTTCAGATATTGTTCCATCTATCAAGTTTAGGGCATCATAGCAAATACAGATCAGCGATAAGGAATAAGTTGTATCTTGGATTTTTTTTTTTTAAAGCAAGTCCCTCTGTACACAATAGAATACTTTGAAGTGCACACATTTGTTGATTGTGTGAGGTATTATTAACCTTACTAGATAGGTACAGCTCTGCTGGGAGCAATTAGTTCAGAAAGCTACAGAAAACTCTGCAAAGGATTAGTGAAATAGTTGGAATACTTTTCTTGCTGCAGACAGCTGGATGCTGCTAATTTAGCTACTTTAACAGTGAGGGGAGGAAGAAGGAGGGAGCAGTAAGGTTTTTTTTATTTTTCCACACCTCTGTAAGTTCAGAGAAAAGAAAAACAAGGAAGGCATTGACAAACACAGAAACTGTCTTTCTATCTGCTCTCCTCAATGAGCATGAGTCTTCTAACTGGCCCCAAGGAACCAGCACACTGTTGGTTCAAGTGACATATACTGAAGGGAATCTAACCAGAGAACTGTGCCAAGCAGCAGTTTACCTTTTCTTTTTCAAATAGCTTTGTTGGAATATGACTCACAGACACACAGATCATCCATTCAAAGTCTCCAAAGTCTCCAATTCAATGGTATTTTGTATGTGAATATCCAATTAATACCATCACCTCAATCTAATTTTCAAACATTTCTATCATCCTGAGCAATTTATTAATACCTTTTAAAAGATGATTAAATGGTTTGTGATCTAAATATACACATCCAAACATGCATATGTATATATCACACATACCTCAATACTCATTATCCAAAATAAAAACTAAAGGACATTTTTGATGAGCTATGAATGCTCTCAGCATGAAATGGCCCTATCTACTTAGAGGAATGCATTTTGATGACATAAGAAAGACAATCTTCCATTCCTGTCTTAATTCTCAAAGTCTAACTACTCGACTGAGGCTTCTTCTCAGAAGTAAATGCTGCAAAATGGAAAAGGAATCATTTACCCTGCCCTTCAAACTAATCATTTCCCTATTTTTTAGTTTTTTTCCTTAAGAATAATTTCTGGTCATAACAAAAGCCACTTACTCTCTTCCTAACCATGCTTATTTCCATCTCCAGCTTTCCAGACCACAGGCCCATATATTTTTGTATTTGCTTAGTGTAAATATCTGTAACCCCTCCCTCCAAGGCAGCTCAAGAAAATTCATTTCACGAAGCAGCAAACCTGGAAGATGGAAACACTTTCCATTATCCATTAGACCCAAGCCAAATTAATTTTAAATGGGTAATTTCTTAAGCTTGAAAAAGTAGATATGCTTCATATGCTTCCCTCTTGACCTTCAGGTTAATTCCTTGGACTAGAGTTTATAAGAATCTCCTATGTATAGGATTTTGTAAAGAGAAGCAAGCTAGGGACTTTAACACACTGCAGGAAAATTCGATTTCTCAACCATCCAGATTTTGATGATCTGTAGATTAAACTAAGTAGATTTAGCTCAGTACGTAAATACAAGTGCTCATTAAAAATGTTAGCTGGGGGTTCCCTGGTGGTCCAGTGGGTAGAGTCTGTTTTACAGTGCAAGCAGCACAGATTCAATCCCTGGCCCAAAAGATCCCATGTGCCACAGAGCAGCTGGAACAGTGTATCTAATTACGAGCCAGCGCTCTGGAGCGCATGCACCCAGAGCCGGTCCTCTGCAATAAGAGAGGTCACTGCAATGGGAGACCCACACAGGTGAAAGAATAGAGATGGATGAAAATATTGACCACTCTCCTATGCTGCCCATCACAAAACAAGTAAGGAGGGAAAAGGTCATCTTACAACACTGATATCAGTCTATTCTCTAATGTCAAGTTCCATTGGATAGAGCAACACACCATCAGAGAAGGGCTAAAAGAAACCTACTTGCTTTCAGATAGGACAGAAATATTGTGAGTAGATGGGGACCACGGGGAGGTTTCTATAGGAAAGAAAATGACGGTGTGTTCACCATGTGAGACAAAAATGTCGCAAAAAGCAACACGAAAGGATGAATTAAACCATTTTAGGAACTCCTCTATCAAGAGTTGTGCTTCTAATGAAGATCCAGGAAACACTCAGGTCCAGTGACAATGGACAAAAAGCATAAACTCAGGGCTACAATGAAAGTGATTTCTTTATATAGTGAAACCAGCCTTATAAAAGATCTAACAACTGATTCTTAGTCTGCCTATAGTTTAAAAAATAAACAAACAAAAATGACTGGTAAATAGCAAACTAAAGTTAAATAAAATTATCAGAAACTATTATGAAAACTCCACCAAAAGAAAAATGTTTACCCCGGTCTTATATTAATATAATCTAAATTCATCTAGATTATCCCTGAATTGACCTCAGGTGAACCACTACAGAAAACCGGTTAGCCTGGAATGAGGAAGGGCCACTTCTAGCACTCGGACACAAGTCCCACTTGACAAGACCCTGAGACCACAGATTACCATATTTTAAGTGCATTTAACAAGCAACAAGCAACAACATTTCAAGTGTTCCAGACACAGGAATAAAAAGAAACAGGATCCACGCACACACCTAGCCTTTTAAAATAATAGTGGAGATGGGCCGGGCAGTTTAAATGGACACTGGCAAAGACTATAATTTTCTGTTAAAGGGATATTATCACAATTTTTCAACCAGAGTTTGAACCAAGGCTTGTGAGAGCTCTGCTACTTAATGCAACATCATACAAGCACTTTGCCATGGTGCTCCACACAGCAGATTACAAACCTGACTTCTTGGCTCTCTGGAGTTAATCATTTCAAAAAGGTAGGGAGTTGAACACGTAAAGCTGACATGGTGCACCAGAGTGGCTTCCTTCCACTCTCCACCTGTATCTCATTGTCTTCTTCAAAAGATAATAATATTTATAAAAATATACCATGATTATTGAATAGCTTTGACAAGTTACTATTAAATTTCAAAATATATCTCCCAATCCCTTATACAAATACAAAATACAGTCAGGAAAGAGACAGAAAAAAAATAACCAAATATAGCTAGATGTTCTAAAGAGAGCATAGGGAAACAATCAGTGATCCAGGTAATATAAGCCTGAGAAATACCATCTCTATATAATGGTGAAGAATCATCATTTTTCTTCACTGTAGCTTCTATCCTGATTCTTTTTCAGTGTTTTAAGAGAAGCTAATAGCACAAGTTAATGGGTTACAATCTAAATTCTTTTTTATCAATTGTTATTAAACATTCTTAGTAGCTAAAATTCTCTCCCTGGTTTTTCCACGTGCTTTCATGCACCATGAATATCCTCTAGTAGCTTATTAAGGGATATTCTTTCTTCTTTTGCAATGCACTGAAAACAGCATGGCTAATTCTTCCTTTCCCCAGGAATGTTCAGGTTACATATGCTATCCAACAATGCCAACAGAATGTCTTAAAGGGAAAATATCCAAAAGTAAGGTTGAGGACATAGGAAAACCAAACAAAATTAATTTGACAAAAAAGAAACCTATGCCTCTTTGTAGCTGCAAAGGGAACAGTGAGAGAGAATGGATTCTTTTCCAGGTTAAATCTTAAGGTTGAAAATTGGTACCACCTAAATATATAACATGGTAAATATCTTAATTTAAGTAGCAATCACTTAGTCACACAGGACTTTGTTGTTCCTTGCTTAAGACTCTACTGGATAAAAAATGTGATAAAGAATGAAAAAGAAAAAGAGGAGGAGTAAGAGGAGGAATAAGTGATGATTATTTATAGCCTATAGACTAAATTTTTAAATTATCCTTTAAAAACAAAGAAATCTTTGCTCAGCGCTTGGTACCTTTCCATCAGAGAATTAAGCAAAAGCAAAGTTTCCCAGTAAAAGAATATGTTTACTTATCTGGAAAGACAACTTCATGGATATATGATAACTACGTTGAGTAACTTTAAGAAAACCTCCGAGCTCTGATATTAAAGTGAATTCCCACGGTCCTAATATGCTTCTGCCAAAAATTCATAATTGTAGAACAACTTATTTTTTCACTCTAGCCACAACAGAGAAATAAAGCCATATGCCTGCTTACTTTAATACACTAAATTTAGATTTCAACATTAAAATAGATTTTGACATAAACGGCTTTAAAATAACATAACCGTCTTTCATTTGGGTCTTTTCCCAGTTAATTATTTGCTGGCATTGTGCTAGAAATTCCTTGGCTTCACCTTAAACCAGCACTCTCAAGTGCTAATTAGGAGACTATATACATTATTAACCGGAGAATGCTGTGCTTAAAACATGCATGTTCCATATGTATCCTATTATTAACAGTATTCCCTTCACTCCTGGAAAGCTCTCTTTAAAAACTAGAGCCCCGATTTAAAGAAAGAAATTGGCTGCTATTGAAGATATTCTTGTCAAGAATGTTCCTCTAGTAGCTTAAGGGATATTCTTTCTTCTTTTGCAATGCACTGAAAACAGCATGGCTAATTCTTCCTTTCCCCAGGAATGTTCAGGTTACATATGCTATCCAACAATGCCAACAGAATGTCTTAAAGGGAAAATATCCAAAAGTAAGGTTGAGGACATAGGAAAACCAAACAAAATTAATTTGACAAAAAAGAAACCTATGCCTCTTTGTAGCTGCAAAGGGAACAGTGAGAGAGAATGGATTCTTTTCCAGGTTAAATCTTAAGGTTGAAAATTGGTACCACCTAAATATATAACATGGTAAATATCTTAATTTAAGTAGCAATCACTTAGTCACACAGGACTTTGTTGTTCCTTGCTTAAGACTCTACTGGATAAAAAATGTGATAAAGAATGAAAAAGAAAAAGAGGAGGAGTAAGAGGAGGAATAAGTGATGATTATTTATAGCCTATAGACTAAATTTTTAAATTATCCTTTAAAAACAAAGAAATCTTTGCTCAGCACTTGGTACCTTTCCATCAGAGAATTAAGCAAAAGCAAAGTTTCCCAGTAAAAGAATATGTTTACTTATCTGGAAAGACAACTTCATGGATATATGATAACTACGTTGAGTAACTTTAAGAAAACCTCCGAGCTCTGATATTAAAGTGAATTCCCACGGTCCTAATATGCTTCTGCCAAAAATTCATAATTGTAGAACAACTTATTTTTTCACTCTAGCCACAACAGAGAAATAAAGCCATATGCCTGCTTACTTTAATACACTAAATTTAGATTTCAACATTAAAATAGATTTTGACATAAACGGCTTTAAAATAACATAACCGTCTTTCATTTGGGTCTTTTCCCAGTTAATTATTTGCTGGCATTGTGCTAGAAATTCCTTGGCTTCACCTTAAACCAGCACTCTCAAGTGCTAATTAGGAGACTATATACATTATTAACCGGAGAATGCTGTGCTTAAAACATGCATGTTCCATATGTATCCTATTATTAACAGTATTCCCTTCACTCCTGGAAAGCTCTCTTTAAAAACTAGAGCCCCGATTTAAAGAAAGAAATTGGCTGCTATTGAAGATATTCTTGTCAAAATGCAATTAATAGGTAAGGGCTAACATGACACAGGATCCCTGTCTTTGAAACATCTTTAACATGAATCAAATTTAATCTGAAATAGTCAGTGAAAGGAAAAGTTAATGACTGCAGATGTTACATACTTTAATAGTACCAAGGGGACTCTAAAGAGAATGGCCAACTCTCGTATGAACTAAATCATTACCAAGGACCAGACATGTCGATGAGTACAAGCCAGAGACATGCCTTCCTCCAGAACTGTCTCTTCCCCCAAAACCAAAGGACAGATGGGGAAAGAAACATATGTGAACAAGGTAGGCCTAATGACTTCCTAATTACAAAGGCGATATGATTTCCCATTAACTGCCAAACTAATTGACCACAATCTCAGCTTCCCAAATGGACTCCCCTAATCCAAACTCTGGGTTCCATACGCCACAGAATTCTCCTCACACCTCCACACCCTTCATTCAACCACAGAGTTGTCAGTTCAGCTTGATTTGTTTGAATACTGTACTCCACGACAGCTGTCGGAAACGGTACATTAGAACAGCTGCTATGACAGCTACAAGGGCTTGGAAGTTTAATTGGGCTCAATGTGACATTGTGCATTTTTCTAAACATAGAAATATCCACAAAACTAAAGACAGTTCTAACGGGTCTGAGCAATGTTTACTTATCGGCACCACCAACTGGTTAATCCCAGTGTGCGTTCTATCATTGTTCTCATAGTATCTTTCACTACTGGGCTGGCAAGAGTATCAAAAAAAAAAAAAAAGACAAAACAGTAGGAGCAGTTAGATGCACAAGAGAAAGGGCATTAAGCGAGAGAGGAAATGGCAAGGAAGTCACATCAATAATCTCTCTGAAAGGCTGGCTGGGAGCCAAGGAGGATCCCACAGTGTCTCAGGATTTACTTCCCAAGGAAACATATTCTGAGGCCCTGAGCGTGGTGCCAACTGCAAACAAAATTACTCGTTATGGTCCCAGCCGCATCCCCCACCCCCAGCCCCCCAGAGAAGGGGCGGAGAGCTTACTCTCAGCATCCGCGTGGAGGAAGAAGGCGAGGAGCAGCAGCAACGGCCTGGCTATGTGCACCATCCTGCAGCCTGGCACCAGCACACACTGGCAGCTTGGAACCACTGCCTCGGAAGCCGCCCAGAGTCAGTCTGATCTGAAACTTCAGCTGGAACACTCTCAGAGCCTGGGACGGGGGAGACAGAGGAGAAAGGGACACAAAGACACTTAAGACTCCACACTCTCTTCACCTCATCCCACCACAACCACCACGAGAGATGCAAACCACTGTAAATCCACCAGAAACTGGAACCGCACTTCCTTTGTATTAGGAATCAAACAACTCGCGTTGTGAAATGGGGTGGCCCAAGCTTATCTTAGTCCCACGATCAGGCCACCCTAAAGCCAACCCTTTTGAACTTCACTCTCTGCTCAGGCCACCTTCTGGGCAATGCTTTATGAGAAGAAACTGTCGCTGCTTAGGAAGTATTACATGAATACATCGATGAAAGAAAGCACATCGGTGCTATGAGTAAGATTTAAGAGAAGCTCCACCATGCAGGATGAAAGTCTATTGTTGGTAGAATAATGGAAGGTGCTTTCTTGGCACCAGGCAGACATGACAGGGCTAATTCAATTTCTGCAGCTAAATAGTAGAGGCTAGAATTTTTCACACCAGCACATTTGGCTTCTTCCCTAAAGAGACGTCACATTTAAGTCTAGTTTGGCTTCAGTAAGTCAAAACAATTTCAAAAAAGTGAGCAATGTTTACTTATCGGCACCACCAACTGGTTAATCCCAGTGTGCGTTCTATCATTGTTCTCATAGTATCTTTCACTACTGGGCTGGCAAGAGTATCAAAAAAAAAAAAAAAGACAAAACAGTAGGAGCAGTTAGATGCACAAGAGAAAGGGCATTAAGCGAGAGAGGAAATGGCAAGGAAGTCACATCAATAATCTCTCTGAAAGGCTGGCTGGGAGCCAAGGAGGATCCCACAGTGTCTCAGGATTTACTTCCCAAGGAAACATATTCTGAGGCCCTGAGCGTGGTGCCAACTGCAAACAAAATTACTCGTTATGGTCCCAGCCGCATCCCCCACCCCCAGCCCCCCAGAGAAGGGGCGGAGAGCTTACTCTCAGCATCCGCGTGGAGGAAGAAGGCGAGGAGCAGCAGCAACGGCCTGGCTATGTGCACCATCCTGCAGCCTGGCACCAGCACACACTGGCAGCTTGGAACCACTGCCTCGGAAGCCGCCCAGAGTCAGTCTGATCTGAAACTTCAGCTGGAACACTCTCAGAGCCTGGGACGGGGGAGACAGAGGAGAAAGGGACACAAAGACACTTAAGACTCCACACTCTCTTCACCTCATCCCACCACAACCACCACGAGAGATGCAAACCACTGTAAATCCACCAGAAACTGGAACCGCACTTCCTTTGTATTAGGAATCAAACAACTCGCGTTGTGAAATGGGGTGGCCCAAGCTTATCTTAGTCCCACGATCAGGCCACCCTAAAGCCAACCCTTTTGAACTTCACTCTCTGCTCAGGCCACCTTCTGGGCAATGCTTTATGAGAAGAAACTGTCGCTGCTTAGGAAGTATTACATGAATACATCGATGAAAGAAAGCACATCGGTGCTATGAGTAAGATTTAAGAGAAGCTCCACCATGCAGGATGAAAGTCTATTGTTGGTAGAATAATGGAAGGTGCTTTCTTGGCACCAGGCAGACATGACAGGGCTAATTCAATTTCTGCAGCTAAATAGTAGAGGCTAGAATTTTTCACACCAGCACATTTGGCTTCTTCCCTAAAGAGACGTCACATTTAAGTCTAGTTTGGCTTCAGTAAGTCAAAACAATAGCTAACATAAGCCACTTTGATTTAACAGGATTTTTATATGCCTCCTGGGCCAGGGCTTGGTTTTCTCAATCTTCTATGTAAAATCAATAAGCCACAGACTGTTTTGAGAGAGCCTACTGCGTTTGAGACATCTGAGCTTCTACTTGGCTCATCTAAGTATCTCAGGAGACACAAATGAATCAGATTCCATCATCTGTGATTTCCCAGTTTAGGGGGGAAAATGAGGCAGGTACAGTGAATGACAAGTAGAATACTTGATTAGTGCCAGGGAGGAAAGCCAAATAATGCCATGAAATACAGGAATGACATCATGGAAAAAGCAGTGTCTCCAACTGGGCAATGGAGTACAGACAGAATTTTACCAAAAGAAAGGAAAGGCATTCCAGGAATTCTAAGCAAAGGCAGGACAGGAACATAGTGCCTTGGTGAAGGTGAGTTGCCTGGCTCGCCTGGAACACCACTTCTCAAATAGCTATATACATCAGAACCACCTGGAAGACTTATACCTCGGTGTGCTCCCACCAGAATCTGTGATGCAGCAGGTCTATGGTAGGGGTCCAAGAATCTGCATTTCTAACAAGTTTTTGAATAATGCTCAAGCAGCTGGACCAGGGTCCATGCAGAGACTATGGAATTGGTGTGATGGATCCATTAGGAAACCAAAGAAGATACAGTAAAACAAATGGCTCAGGCTTAAAAAATAACAGGTCACAGAGAGCCTTGGATACCAACCTAAGTCAACCAGCCTTTTTTCAGCAAACCACAATGGGGATTACAGAATGTTTTGGAGAAGAACGATACAGAAGGAAACTTGGAAAAGATTAAGTGACAGCTGAATGTGCGATGATTTACAGAACTCTATTATCAACAGTCACAGGCAAGAAGTAACACAGTACGTAAGAGTGATGGTGGTCCTGATGGGAATGGAACAAATGGAAGTGAAGACTGATTGGCTACAAGCAAGAATTTTAAAAATGTTTCTTTGGGAAAAAAAAATGAAGAAACTGAATTGAGCTAAATAGTAGAGGCTAGAATTTTTCACACCAGCACATTTGGCTTCTTCCCTAAAGAGACGTCACATTTAAGTCTAGTTTGGCTTCAGTAAGTCAAAACAATAGCTAACATAAGCCACTTTGATTTAACAGGATTTTTATATGCCTCCTGGGCCAGGGCTTGGTTTTCTCAATCTTCTATGTAAAATCAATAAGCCACAGACTGTTTTGAGAGAGCCTACTGCGTTTGAGACATCTGAGCTTCTACTTGGCTCATCTAAGTATCTCAGGAGACACAAATGAATCAGATTCCATCATCTGTGATTTCCCAGTTTAGGGGGGAAAATGAGGCAGGTACAGTGAATGACAAGTAGAATACTTGATTAGTGCCAGGGAGGAAAGCCAAATAATGCCATGAAATACAGGAATGACATCATGGAAAAAGCAGTGTCTCCAACTGGGCAATGGAGTACAGACAGAATTTTACCAAAAGAAAGGAAAGGCATTCCAGGAATTCTAAGCAAAGGCAGGACAGGAACATAGTGCCTTGGTGAAGGTGAGTTGCCTGGCTCGCCTGGAACACCACTTCTCAAATAGCTATATACATCAGAACCACCTGGAAGACTTATACCTCGGTGTGCTCCCACCAGAATCTGTGATGCAGCAGGTCTATGGTAGGGGTCCAAGAATCTGCATTTCTAACAAGTTTTTGAATAATGCTCAAGCAGCTGGACCAGGGTCCATGCAGAGACTATGGAATTGGTGTGATGGATCCATTAGGAAACCAAAGAAGATACAGTAAAACAAATGGCTCAGGCTTAAAAAATAACAGGTCACAGAGAGCCTTGGATACCAACCTAAGTCAACCAGCCTTTTTTCAGCAAACCACAATGGGGATTACAGAATGTTTTGGAGAAGAACGATACAGAAGGAAACTTGGAAAAGATTAAGTGACAGCTGAATGTGCGATGATTTACAGAACTCTATTATCAACAGTCACAGGCAAGAAGTAACACAGTACGTAAGAGTGATGGTGGTCCTGATGGGAATGGAACAAATGGAAGTGAAGACTGATTGGCTACAAGCAAGAATTTTAAAAATGTTTCTTTGGGTGATAAATAACAATTCCAATAAAACCTTCAGTAAGTCTACCACAACGTGTTATACACAATAGGCTCTTAATACAGAAAGAGAGGGAATATTTAAAGTTACTGCTTATTCTATCACTGTGAGAAAAACTTGAGAAAGACAATCAGAATGTGTTTGCCCATTAAAGTCTGCCTCTAAGTTTTGCATGTTGAAGTATGTGAAACACATAAAATTTGTGGCACAATATATGAGAGATATCCAGAAATAACCTAAAAACTTAAAATAACTTGTCCTTGGC
Organism: Tragulus kanchil; assembly: GCA_022376925.1. Lineage (NCBI taxonomy): Eukaryota > Metazoa > Chordata > Mammalia > Artiodactyla > Tragulidae > Tragulus > Tragulus kanchil. Next base: position 81,336,427 of record JAIOJX010000023.1, read on the forward strand.
TTCCCTGATGGCTCAGATGATAAAGAATCTGCCTGCAATGCAGGAGACCTGGGTTCAATCTCTGAGTCAGGAAGATCCCTTGGAGAAGGGAATGGCACCTCCCTCCATGGACAGAGGAACCTGGTGGGCTACAGTCCATGAGGGCTACAAAGAGTCACACTAGAGTGAAGCAACTAACACAAACAATGCAAATACTATAGTGAGTCTTCTCTGAAATTGAGCATGAGAGTAAAATCTTTTCTAAAAAGACATTATCTTTTTCAACCCTATGCATGAATGGTGTGAATGCAGAAAAGATAAAACTAAAAGGAAAGGGGGAAATCATTTCCATTACCATTCCACTAGATAGCCTTTTTTTTCCCCAACGAATTTGTGGGTGGCATGAAGAATCAAATTGTACACTGAAATGCACGTACTTGAAACCAAAAGCTAGCCAGCTGCTCCAAATCAGCTATTGTTATCAATCTCATCTGGAAAACAACTTATCAAGCCGTTCACAGCTATCAAATGTTAAAATTCTCCAAACTTCATAGAAAAAGTGCTAAACAGCTCTCCTGCTTCCTCCCTTTCACCGCTCCTATCTTTATGCCAGCATTTCAAATGATGGCAAGTCCAGGAGACATCAGTCCTGTCAGACTCAATTTGTGTCTGTGCAAGCGTATCAGAGCCAACTGCTACATAATGACTCCACACACAGAGATGGAGATATGTGCAAGGCTCTCCCAGGAAAGTGGTGATTTGGCTTTCCCCTTGCTCAACGAAGGACCATAAGAACTACAAGCAAGAATTTTAAAAATGTTTCTTTGGGTGATAAATAACAATTCCAATAAAACCTTCAGTAAGTCTACCACAACGTGTTATACACAATAGGCTCTTAATACAGAAAGAGAGGGAATATTTAAAGTTACTGCTTATTCTATCACTGTGAGAAAAACTTGAGAAAGACAATCAGAATGTGTTTGCCCATTAAAGTCTGCCTCTAAGTTTTGCATGTTGAAGTATGTGAAACACATAAAATTTGTGGCACAATATATGAGAGATATCCAGAAATAACCTAAAAACTTAAAATAACTTGTCCTTGGCTTCCCTGATGGCTCAGATGATAAAGAATCTGCCTGCAATGCAGGAGACCTGGGTTCAATCTCTGAGTCAGGAAGATCCCTTGGAGAAGGGAATGGCACCTCCCTCCATGGACAGAGGAACCTGGTGGGCTACAGTCCATGAGGGCTACAAAGAGTCACACTAGAGTGAAGCAACTAACACAAACAATGCAAATACTATAGTGAGTCTTCTCTGAAATTGAGCATGAGAGTAAAATCTTTTCTAAAAAGACATTATCTTTTTCAACCCTATGCATGAATGGTGTGAATGCAGAAAAGATAAAACTAAAAGGAAAGGGGGAAATCATTTCCATTACCATTCCACTAGATAGCCTTTTTTTTCCCCAACGAATTTGTGGGTGGCATGAAGAATCAAATTGTACACTGAAATGCACGTACTTGAAACCAAAAGCTAGCCAGCTGCTCCAAATCAGCTATTGTTATCAATCTCATCTGGAAAACAACTTATCAAGCCGTTCACAGCTATCAAATGTTAAAATTCTCCAAACTTCATAGAAAAAGTGCTAAACAGCTCTCCTGCTTCCTCCCTTTCACCGCTCCTATCTTTATGCCAGCATTTCAAATGATGGCAAGTCCAGGAGACATCAGTCCTGTCAGACTCAATTTGTGTCTGTGCAAGCGTATCAGAGCCAACTGCTACATAATGACTCCACACACAGAGATGGAGATATGTGCAAGGCTCTCCCAGGAAAGTGGTGATTTGGCTTTCCCCTTGCTCAACGAAAGGACCATAAGAACTAAATTCTTCCCAATGAACCTACACATGGTATCTCTGGACTCGAAACAGTGATAGGATCTGTAAATGAACACAGATATGAACATATCTATTTTTACTTAAATAGGCTATGCCCTTGGCCAAAATGTGACAGATCATCAGAGGTGTGAAGATAAAACCAGTTCTGGATGTTCGTTCTGGCCAGTCTCCATTCTGTATCTTATTTATTATACAGAAACTCTGCCCAAAGGAAAATGCTGGCTTGTGTATCCGTAAGGTGGAATTTAAATTTTGCAACAAAAAATGGGCAGTAGATTTTTTCCTTTTTTAGATTTTTTTATGTGAACCATTATTAAAGTCTTCATTGACTCTGTTACAACATATTTCTGTTTTGTTTTGTTTTTTGGCACTGAGGCACGTGGGCTCTTAGCTCCCTAACCAGAGATCAAACTGACCCCTCCTCTCAACCAGAAGGCAAAGTCTTAACTACTGGGCCCCCCAGGGAAACCCCTGGGCAAGAGATGTTTAAGAAAACATTTTCAGTGTCAATAATGAGGATGAATCAATGTTACAAATAGTCTCAATTAGCCTAAAGAAAAGGTTGCCAAACAGTCCTCAAGACAGTATGGTACTGGCACAAAAACAGAACTATCGACCAATGGAACAAGATAGAGAACCCAGAGATAAACCCACGCACCTATGGGTACCTTATTTTTGACAAAGGAGGTGAAACTATAAAATGGGACAAAGACAGCCTCTTCAACAAATGGTGCTGGGAAAATTGGACAGCTACATGCAAAAAAATGAAGTTGGAACATTCCCTGACACCATGCACAAAGATCAACTCAAAATGGATTAAAGACTTAAATGTAAGGCCAGAAACCATCAAACTCTTAGAGGAGAATATAGGCAAAACCCTCAAGGACATACATCAAAGCAAGATCTCTGACACACCTACTAAAATAGTGGAACTCAAAAGACAAATGAACATGTGGGACCTAATGAAACTTAAAAGCTTTTGTACAGCTAAAGAAACTACAAAAAAGCTGAACAGACAGCCCACAGAGTGGGAGAAAATCATAGCAAATGAAACAACAGACAAAGAATTAATCTCCAAAATCTACAAGCAACTCAGACAACTCAGCACTGGAAAAACGAACAACCCAATTAAAAAATGGGAAAAGGACCTAAACAGACACCTCTCCAACGATGACATACAGATGGCCCAAAAGCACATGAAATGATGCTCAACTTCACTAATAATTAGAGAAATGCAAATCAAAACTACAATGAGATATCACCTCACACCCGTCAGAATGGCCATCATCCACAAATCGAAAACATGAATGCTCAAAAACCTTCACTAATTTTGCAACAAAAAATGGGCAGTAGATTTTTTCCTTTTTTAGATTTTTTTATGTGAACCATTATTAAAGTCTTCATTGACTCTGTTACAACATATTTCTGTTTTGTTTTGTTTTTTGGCACTGAGGCACGTGGGCTCTTAGCTCCTAACCAGAGATCAAACTGACCCCTCCTCTCAACCAGAAGGCAAAGTCTTAACTACTGGGCCCCCCAGGGAAACCCCTGGGCAAGAGATGTTTAAGAAAACATTTTCAGTGTCAATAATGAGGATGAATCAATGTTACAAATAGTCTCAATTAGCCTAAAGAAAAGGTTGCCAAACAGTCCTCAAGACAGTATGGTACTGGCACAAAAACAGAACTATCGACCAATGGAACAAGATAGAGAACCCAGAGATAAACCCACGCACCTATGGGTACCTTATTTTTGACAAAGGAGGTGAAACTATAAAATGGGACAAAGACAGCCTCTTCAACAAATGGTGCTGGGAAAATTGGACAGCTACATGCAAAAAAATGAAGTTGGAACATTCCCTGACACCATGCACAAAGATCAACTCAAAATGGATTAAAGACTTAAATGTAAGGCCAGAAACCATCAAACTCTTAGAGGAGAATATAGGCAAAACCCTCAAGGACATACATCAAAGCAAGATCTCTGACACACCTACTAAAATAGTGGAACTCAAAAGACAAATGAACATGTGGGACCTAATGAAACTTAAAAGCTTTTGTACAGCTAAAGAAACTACAAAAAAGCTGAACAGACAGCCCACAGAGTGGGAGAAAATCATAGCAAATGAAACAACAGACAAAGAATTAATCTCCAAAATCTACAAGCAACTCAGACAACTCAGCACTGGAAAAACGAACAACCCAATTAAAAAATGGGAAAAGGACCTAAACAGACACCTCTCCAACGATGACATACAGATGGCCCAAAAGCACATGAAATGATGCTCAACTTCACTAATAATTAGAGAAATGCAAATCAAAACTACAATGAGATATCACCTCACACCCGTCAGAATGGCCGTCATCCACAAATCGACAGACAATAAATGCTGGAGAGGCTGCGGAGAAAAGGGAACACTCCTGCATTGCTGGTGGGAATGTAGATTGATACAGCCTCTATGGAAGACAGTCTGGAGATTTCTTAAAAAACTAAAAATAGAAGCACCCTATGACCCAGCAATCCCACTCTTAGGCTTATACCATGATGAAATCAAATCTGAAAGAAGCACCTGTACCCCAATGTTCACTGCAGCTCTCTATACAACAGCTAGAACATGGAAGAAACCTAGATGCCCATCGACGAACGAATGGATCCAAAAGCTCTGTACATATATACAATGGAATACTACACAGCTGTAAAGAGAAATGCAGAAGAATCAGCCCTAATGAGGTGGCTGGATCTAGAACGTATCATCAAAAGTGAAGTCTGTCAGAAAGAGAAGGACAAATACAGTATATTAACACATATGTATGGAATCTAGTAGGATGGTGATGATGGCACACGCAGTGAAGCGACAGAAAGACAGACATGGACAGTGGACATATGGTCATTGTGGGGAAGGAACAGAAGGTGGGAGGTGTAAAGGAAGTAGCATGAAGGCCTGTACTATCATAAGTGAAGAAAATAGCTCTAGTCATTACTCTGTGAGAAAAGGGGATCCTTCAAGGGTGCTGTGTGATGGTTGGGAGGGGTGGGAAGGCGGGGATATGCATATGACTAATCTAGGAACATACATATCTGTAAAGAACAAAACTCTGTAAAAGTTAAAAGCAAAATAAAGGTCTAAAAAAAAAAAAAAAAGAAAGAAAGAAAATGTTGCCAAGAACTCTGCAATGAAAAGGTCAAGAAAGGGGCTCTGGAGGTAAGAGTACCTACATCACGAATTATTCTGCATCTGTCCAATAGCCCTCAGCAGAGGCTAACTCTGTGACTTTTATATTCTTTGCCTTTTGTGACTTGTATTAACTGGAACAGACAGAAAGAATGGAACTATCTAAATGAGCTGAACATAAAAAATATTTAAGGGCTTCCCTGGTGGTCCAGTGGGTAAAGAGTCCCCCTTGCAGTGCAAGGGGCGCCAGTTCGATCCCTTGCCTGGGAAGATCCCACGTGTCATGGAATGGCTAGACCGGTGTGTCCAATTGCGAGCCAGCACTCTGGAGCGCATGCCCCCAGAGCTGGTGCTCTGCAACGAGAGAGGCCACTGTAATGGGAGGCTCACACAGGCCAAAGAATAAGGATGAATGAAAATCAATAAATAAAGAACCAATGAAAAAAAGGAAAAAACATTTTATTAAACTCCCTAGTTTCTTACAGGGAATCACTCACAGCACAAAAATGTTAACAGCAATTTTGTTAATTTCCATTTAGCTCAATATCTGCTTTTCTATTGAAGTAAACATGTGGTTAGAGAAACTAACAACTGAGAGGGCCAGTGTAGTTCAGTTGCTCGGTCCTGTCTGACTCTCTGTGACCCCATGGACTGTGGCATGCCAGGTTTCCCTGTCCATCACCATCTCCTGGAGCTGGGTCAAACTCGTGTTGGAGGGCTAGTATGTGCAATCCAATCTGAAATGGAACAAGAAAAAGATTCTTGCCCTGAGTCTTGAATCACTGCTTCAAGTGGTCTCTTTAGTTGACACTTAGCCAACCCTTTATCTTCAAGTCAACATTAGAACCCTTTTCTGCAATGTCTCTTCAAATTCAAACTAATATAAGGCTTAAGGATTTTTACCATCTTTTTGCATTGTTGATATTTCTATAGATTAAAGAGTTCTTTTTTTAATCCTCAAAGTTCCTTAGAGAAATGAGTGATTATAAGGTATTTTGCAGGAAATGTGTGAAATAAATGTGGAACATTTTGCCATGCCAGGAAGCAAGGAGGCTTTCAGCAACTATCAGGGTTTTTGGTTTGTTTGTTTTGAACTTCTGATGTTAGACTGGAGTATAGCTGATAAATAAAATGTTATGAAAGTTTCAGGTGGGCAGTGAAGGGACTCAGCCATACATAGGCATGTCTCCATTCTCCTCCAAACTCCCCGTCCATCCAGGCTGCCACATTATCACTGAGCAGAGTTCCCTGTGCCATAGAGTAGGACCTTGAGGAACTATCAGGTTACTTCAAAAAGAGGCATCTAAGGTGACGAGGCTCCCATCAGTCAAATGCAGGAAAATCTGAGCAGCAAAATGAGTAACAACTGCAATGAACTGGAACACATCCCATCAAAATCCATAAGCGGCAATCTTAAAAATCAGTTTTAAAGAATTATATTGGTCTATCTGGGAGAAAGTTAAAGAAGCAAATCATTATTATGAAAAGAGGGAAAGGGAAAGAATTAAAGGGTTTTTAATTTCCATAAGAACTTTAAAAAATACTGCTTTCACTAGAAACTAGATATTGTTTTTTTTGTTTTTTCTAATTTTTGGTCACTTTTATTGGTCTTTTATTTATTTTCATTTATCTTTGTTCCTCGGCCTGTGTGGGCCTCCCATTGCAGCAGCCTCTCCTGTAGCAGAGCACTGGCTCTGGGTGCACGTGCTCCAGAGCACTGGCTCTCAATTGGACACACCAATCCAGCCACTCTGTGGCATGTGGGATCCTCTCAGGCCAGGGATCGAACTGGCGCCCCCTGCAGTGTAAGGCAGACTCTTTACCCACTGGACCACCAGGGAAGCCCAACTAGATATTGTTTATCCCTATACATTTTGCTTCTATCTGTTTTAAAATAACCCTATGCTTTCTTTTTTTTCCCCTTTTAAAAAAAAACTTATTTTAATTGAAGGATAATTACTTTACAATATTGTCATGCTTTCTGTCATACGTCAACATGTATCAGCCATGGGTATTACATGGGTCCCCCTTCCTGAACCCAACCCGACACTTTCAGTTTTGGACATCTAAGAAGCAAAAATACGGTAATAATATTTAACCTGAGCATATGTCCATTAAAGTGGCGCTATGGTGTAGGAAACAGGAAATCTCTAAATGCTGTGACTTCTTTTTATCAATCTCACACCACTTAAGCCTCTATTAATTGATTTAGACAGGTTTCCAACCATTTAACAGGCAGAAAAATCTGTAAGGAGGATGTGCTACCAGGGAACTGTGAAAGATAAGACAAAAGGGCTAGAGGTTGCAGTGGGTCTGGTAGACTTCTGGGGTGCCTTGTGAGTTTCCTGTGCCCTCAGTACACAGTTACAACACAAGGACACGAAAAGAGAAAACAAAAATCAATTTTCAACATTTCACTTATTCATAAGTATTTTCCAAGAGAAGATCAAGGGGGAATCTATATTGGTCTGAGCAGCAAAATGAGTAACAACTGCAATGAACTGGAACACATCCCATCAAAATCCATAAGCGGCAATCTTAAAAATCAGTTTTAAAGAATTATATTGGTCTATCTGGGAGAAAGTTAAAGAAGCAAATCATTATTATGAAAAGAGGGAAAGGGAAAGAATTAAAGGGTTTTTAATTTCCATAAGAACTTTAAAAAATACTGCTTTCACTAGAAACTAGATATTGTTTTTTTTGTTTTTTCTAATTTTTGGTCACTTTTATTGGTCTTTTATTTATTTTCATTTATCTTTGTTCCTCGGCCTGTGTGGGCCTCCCATTGCAGCAGCCTCTCCTGTAGCAGAGCACTGGCTCTGGGTGCACGTGCTCCAGAGCACTGGCTCTCAATTGGACACACCAATCCAGCCACTCTGTGGCATGTGGGATCCTCTCAGGCCAGGGATCGAACTGGCGCCCCCTGCAGTGTAAGGCAGACTCTTTACCCACTGGACCACCAGGGAAGCCCAACTAGATATTGTTTATCCCTATACATTTTGCTTCTATCTGTTTTAAAATAACCCTATGCTTTCTTTTTTTTCCCCTTTTAAAAAAAAACTTATTTTAATTGAAGGATAATTACTTTACAATATTGTCATGCTTTCTGTCATACGTCAACATGTATCAGCCATGGGTATTACATGGGTCCCCCTTCCTGAACCCAACCCGACACTTTCAGTTTTGGACATCTAAGAAGCAAAAATACGGTAATAATATTTAACCTGAGCATATGTCCATTAAAGTGGCGCTATGGTGTAGGAAACAGGAAATCTCTAAATGCTGTGACTTCTTTTTATCAATCTCACACCACTTAAGCCTCTATTAATTGATTTAGACAGGTTTCCAACCATTTAACAGGCAGAAAAATCTGTAAGGAGGATGTGCTACCAGGGAACTGTGAAAGATAAGACAAAAGGGCTAGAGGTTGCAGTGGGTCTGGTAGACTTCTGGGGTGCCTTGTGAGTTTCCTGTGCCCTCAGTACACAGTTACAACACAAGGACACGAAAAGAGAAAACAAAAATCAATTTTCAACATTTCACTTATTCATAAGTATTTTCCAAGAGAAGACAGTCACTTAAATATTTTTTCATGGTCTAGGACAAGAATCCTTTGGCACTATCCTATAAAACTTTTTGCAAGATAGATTTTTTTTTTATTTGCTAACAATTGACCATGTTAAACATTGCTAGTAGAACTAGTAAAGTAAACATTTTCCTGTGTTAAAGTTTAATTTAAGTTTAAATACCCTTAGGAGGATAGTGGGTACCCCACTGTATAGTACAAACTATAGCTTCATTTTTCAATAGCACTGAATAGCACAACTATACACAAAGCCTAGGTTGTCTGGGTTGCAAATTGAAAAAATAAGGTGGGAATCCTGGATCCATGAAGTCCTTGGCTCCCAAATAATTAGTCTCTAAGGATTTACGGTGTTAGGTGAGGAAACCCACATAACCTCCAGATCACTTACTTCCTGGCCCTATCCCTCACCCTGCCCAAAACAATTGTTCCATTGTTTCAAACTAATTCATAGAATGTGGAAGATCAAAAGGTGGTCAATTGTGTAACTGGAAAATGTCCAAATAGAACAACTGTAATTAAAAGGGAAAAGTGGGTATTTCATATCATTGCTAGAAGTTGCGTTCCCCATCACTGAAAGGTCTCTCTGGGTGAGATATAATAGAAATGGGAACGCTGATGGCAAAGACATACCACATTCCATAGATGGGAAAGACAAGGATACTTCTACACATCCATATGAAATCATGTGTGTAATGTTTATGAAAAAGCCACATGTACTTAATTAATATGCGTGAGGGATATGAAAAATGCAGTCTTAAATACATGCAGCACCAAAAGCCTCATCTCAACTATGGAAAATAGTGTTGAGATTTAAGGGCAATACAAGAATGCCATTAAACAAAACAGAACGTCATTAAACACATTCAATATACTTCTGAACCTAAGAATATAAAGAATTACTTTTATGAAATAAACTCAAAACTCAACTTGTACTCTTTCACATCACAGCACACCATGTCAGAACTCTATTTTGCCATAAACATGTATTCATGAAAATAAATTGGGAAAAAAGAAAATTCCGGAGGGGGTTTATGAGATATTATGTATAAGTACATAGTAATAAGTTAATCATCTAATTTTTGGCTTAGGTTATGACTTAGTTTGAAGACAGCAGGTGAGTACCTGAAAACTCTTTGCTGAAATCTACTGGATTATAAGAGTAACTGAAGAGTAAGACAAAGCCTATCAATATGCATACATTAAAAACTCTTCATATGTTCAGTTCTGACACATAGAAAAGTCAATGGTCTGAGTTTTCTGTAACTCACTTTTCAACTTATGACTGGTAGAATCTCTATACAATTTCAAATAACTTTACACTTGAGGCACACATAAATATTATTTACTTTCAGAAATGGCAAAATGACATTATTAACTTTGATCGTTTCTTTCTCCTTAAGGAAACAGAAATGAAGTATGCCACGAGAAATGAACAGATAGAAAGTAAAAAAAGAAACCTCATCTCCCTGTCTACCTACTTTTTCCTTACAAACAGAAACATAATTCTAACTTGAAAAGTCAGATAGCTTTAGAAAAAAAAGCATATAATGTCTAAAGTCTGTAAGTGATTATTACATGAGATAACTTCTATTCAGCTTTATACAGCACTAGTAGAAACATGCAATGGAAAAGTTAAAGTACAAGTCTATTCAACATGCTGTTAGACTCTATTTGTTCTATTCTTCCTAAAATACACCATAAAAATGAGAAATTGATCAATCTTACAAAGTACAGACAGATCTGTAACCAAGTCACTTCTTATCCCCAAAACAGAAAACATATTATATTACTTTGATCTTTTGTTGTTGTTGTTGTCATCTTGTCACTAAGCTGTGTTTGACTCTTTGCAGCCCCATACACCTGCAGCCTGCCAGTTTCCTCTGTCCATGGGATTCTCCAAGCAAGAATACTGGAGTGGGTAGCTGTTTCTTTCTCCGGGGGATCTTGTTAACTCAGGAACTGAACCCAGGTCTCCTACCTTGACAGGCAGATTTTTTTTTTATATACCCCTGAAGCATCAGGGAAGCACTTTAATCTTTGGGCATTGCTAAACGCATGTGAAACTATCATTTCTAACTCATTACTCTTTTTCATTATCTTATAAAACAAGTGAGTATCTTTAATGCATTAAAGTAATTTTTGTTTAAAGTATATTTTGCTTTTAGAATACATTACGAGTAATAAAGTTTTAGTTATTATGACCATTTGTTTTATTTACATCAATATATAGTAAAAATACACAGTACATGACAACTATTTTACTTATTTACTATGAAAAGTAAATTTTAAAATGCATTCTGTGAAGAATTTACCATTCCCTTTACCACCTAGTGGCTCAGATGGTAAAGAATCTGCCCACAATGTGGGAGATTGAATTTGATCCCTGGGTTGGGCAGATCCCCCTGGAGGAGGGCATGGCAACCCACTCCAGTGTTCTTGCCTAGAGAATTCCATGGGCAGAGGAGGCTGGCGGGCTACAGTCCATGGGTTGCAAAGAGTTGGACACAATTGACTGACTAACACTTTAGCAAAGATTACTTTTTTTTTTAAGATTATTTTTAAAACAAAGAGGCTTTTAATGGTAGCATTTAGTAGCTTTTAAACACTCCGTTACTAGATCTCAACAGAAATCAATTTGGCCTGCTCACCAGTGCTACGTCTATTGTTTCATCTTCAGAGTGATCACAGCCCTGGACCAATGGTCTAAACTGAAGGCAATTTTGCCCCTTCCCAGAGGACAATGAGCAATGTCTAAAGACACCTTGTCACAACACCAGGGGAGTGCTAATGGCATCTAAGGAGGAGGCCCCAGGGATACTGGTAGATACCCTACAGCCCACAAGACTGCCCTCCACAGCAACGAATTTTCTGGACCAAAATGTCAATAGTGCTAAAGGTGGGAAACAATGTCCTGGAACAGTTCATTAATGTTGAAGAAAAATGCTTACATTAAAAATACATTTTCAAGGCCTGTCTCTAGTACATTACTTTCTAAGTCTAGTATACTTGTTTCTAAACATCCAATTTTAGGTGTTCCCAGTAGAGTTTTTTTATATACCCCTGAAGCATCAGGGAAGCACTTTAATCTTTGGGCATTGCTAAACGCATGTGAAACTATCATTTCTAACTCATTACTCTTTTTCATTATCTTATAAAACAAGTGAGTATCTTTAATGCATTAAAGTAATTTTTGTTTAAAGTATATTTTGCTTTTAGAATACATTACGAGTAATAAAGTTTTAGTTATTATGACCATTTGTTTTATTTACATCAATATATAGTAAAAATACACAGTACATGACAACTATTTTACTTATTTACTATGAAAAGTAAATTTTAAAATGCATTCTGTGAAGAATTTACCATTCCCTTTACCACCTAGTGGCTCAGATGGTAAAGAATCTGCCCACAATGTGGGAGATTGAATTTGATCCCTGGGTTGGGCAGATCCCCCTGGAGGAGGGCATGGCAACCCACTCCAGTGTTCTTGCCTAGAGAATTCCATGGGCAGAGGAGGCTGGCGGGCTACAGTCCATGGGTTGCAAAGAGTTGGACACAATTGACTGACTAACACTTTAGCAAAGATTACTTTTTTTTTTAAGATTATTTTTAAAACAAAGAGGCTTTTAATGGTAGCATTTAGTAGCTTTTAAACACTCCGTTACTAGATCTCAACAGAAATCAATTTGGCCTGCTCACCAGTGCTACGTCTATTGTTTCATCTTCAGAGTGATCACAGCCCTGGACCAATGGTCTAAACTGAAGGCAATTTTGCCCCTTCCCAGAGGACAATGAGCAATGTCTAAAGACACCTTGTCACAACACCAGGGGAGTGCTAATGGCATCTAAGGAGGAGGCCCCAGGGATACTGGTAGATACCCTACAGCCCACAAGACTGCCCTCCACAGCAACGAATTTTCTGGACCAAAATGTCAATAGTGCTAAAGGTGGGAAACAATGTCCTGGAACAGTTCATTAATGTTGAAGAAAAATGCTTACATTAAAAATACATTTTCAAGGCCTGTCTCTAGTACATTACTTTCTAAGTCTAGTATACTTGTTTCTAAACATCCAATTTTAGGTGTTCCCAGTAGAGTTTTAGTATATAAACTCAGAACTAATTTAAATTTCTGGGCATGGAAGTCAAAACACTATGGATAGCTCCCAAATTTCCCTTTTTGTCCTAAGTTATAACTGGAGTTGGCTTACCTTTTGGGAAGGTCAGTTCGCAAACTTAGACAACATAAATACTAAAACCAAATAAAAGGATGAATCTGTTAAATGGGGCAGAGACTGCACTGATGTCTGTCAGGGAATAGATGTGAGTCCCAGTTTTCATGATGGGAGCTTAGAGTCCTCTGAGGGAACAGTCCAAAGACAGAAATATTTGGTACCAAGCCATGTTCTTTCACTTCATCGCCAGTAACAGAGACAGACAGTAGAACTGTGAGAGGCCATCACGAATGGCTGGAGAATATGGAATTAGAGCATCTTCTCTTCATTTCCTCACTGTTGTCCTCTGCATGTGTGCATGTGTGTCTGTGTCTGTGTGTTCATGCTTGGGTTAGTTGGTCAGTCATGTCTGACTCTTTGTGACCCTGCCGAGCTGCTCTATTCATGGAATTCTCCAGGCAAGAATACTGGAGTGGGTAGCCATTCCCTTCTCTAAGCCATCTTCCCAACCCAGGGATCAAACCCAGGTCTCCTGCACTGCAGGTCATTTCATTACCATCTGAGCTACCACGAAAGTCTCGACTTATCCCATACCTCTGTGAAAATCAAGGAACACCACACATAGTAGAGAAGTTAGGTTTTGTGTGAAGAAACCAAAGAAATGATTATTAACTAAATAGAAACATAACCTAAAGAAAGGGTAAAGAGAACCAATATCAATCATACACATTCAATATACCCTCTCCTCCTCTCTTGCCTGGCACATTTAATTTCTCAATTATAGTGTACTCTTCTTTATCGTTAGTGCCTTCTTCACATCTATCTTTCTTTGTGAATGAAACCAAAGATTAATAAAAATCAAAAAAATTTATACATCATTCTAGGTAACTTCCTCATGTAGCAGACAATAAAATGAAAGAACATAATGGAATTCATAACCTTAGAACACACATTCAGTAGAGTTCTAAAAAAGTTATACATATTTAAGCTATATCAAAAGGAAAAAACTCAGAACTAATTTAAATTTCTGGGCATGGAAGTCAAAACACTATGGATAGCTCCCAAATTTCCCTTTTTGTCCTAAGTTATAACTGGAGTTGGCTTACCTTTTGGGAAGGTCAGTTCGCAAACTTAGACAACATAAATACTAAAACCAAATAAAAGGATGAATCTGTTAAATGGGGCAGAGACTGCACTGATGTCTGTCAGGGAATAGATGTGAGTCCCAGTTTTCATGATGGGAGCTTAGAGTCCTCTGAGGGAACAGTCCAAAGACAGAAATATTTGGTACCAAGCCATGTTCTTTCACTTCATCGCCAGTAACAGAGACAGACAGTAGAACTGTGAGAGGCCATCACGAATGGCTGGAGAATATGGAATTAGAGCATCTTCTCTTCATTTCCTCACTGTTGTCCTCTGCATGTGTGCATGTGTGTCTGTGTCTGTGTGTTCATGCTTGGGTTAGTTGGTCAGTCATGTCTGACTCTTTGTGACCCTGCCGAGCTGCTCTATTCATGGAATTCTCCAGGCAAGAATACTGGAGTGGGTAGCCATTCCCTTCTCTAAGCCATCTTCCCAACCCAGGGATCAAACCCAGGTCTCCTGCACTGCAGGTCATTTCATTACCATCTGAGCTACCACGAAAGTCTCGACTTATCCCATACCTCTGTGAAAATCAAGGAACACCACACATAGTAGAGAAGTTAGGTTTTGTGTGAAGAAACCAAAGAAATGATTATTAACTAAATAGAAACATAACCTAAAGAAAGGGTAAAGAGAACCAATATCAATCATACACATTCAATATACCCTCTCCTCCTCTCTTGCCTGGCACATTTAATTTCTCAATTATAGTGTACTCTTCTTTATCGTTAGTGCCTTCTTCACATCTATCTTTCTTTGTGAATGAAACCAAAGATTAATAAAAATCAAAAAAATTTATACATCATTCTAGGTAACTTCCTCATGTAGCAGACAATAAAATGAAAGAACATAATGGAATTCATAACCTTAGAACACACATTCAGTTAGTCTCAGGAGAAAGTTTAGGACCCAAACTAATTTTTTTTTTCCTATACAGCATTCTGCGTCTATCATTTCTGACTTACTGTAGCTGTAGCTTTAGGTGAGGTCATGACTAATTACAGAATGAGGTACATAAAGAAAAGTACTCTTCTTTAATTGACAGAAACAGTCTAAGGATTGTCCCAAAAAAGGGGGGAAGAAAACCTTAAAAGTTGGGTATAGGAAGGAAAGATGAGAGGATCTCATTGCATAAAAGTAGTTGAGGGTCACTATCTTATATGAATAAATAATGCACAAAAGAAAATTTATCCCATGAGTCAAAAATTCTTCAAAAAGTCATTCTTTAACTTAGGCACCCATTATTGTGTATTTGATTGTCTTAGAGTCAAAGAGTTTATAGGTGTTTAGAAATGATTAACCAAAAATAGAGGTTTTTTAAATTCTCCCGTGATATTAACAGTAATAGATCTAGGAACATGAAAACACCTTGAGGCACATTTATTTTGCATAATGTCATCAAGCTCTTTTCTTTATGGAGTTTTCGCTTTCATTTAAATTTTAGCAAAACTTCATGTTGACTAATTTGGGGCAGATAGGAATGTATTACATGGTGAATTCACAGAGATACACAGGACAGTTATCCAGGTGGAAAGACACCAGCTAGAGTGTACTTTATTATAATGTTGCTCAGGGCAAAACGGCCATATTGAAAGAAGAAATGAAGACACACAATGGTCATTTTTCAAAAGCAGTGGCATTATAAAGTGATTTGATAATAAAGTACAAAAATTTCCTGCAGCAATAAAAGCACTATGCATTTCCCATACCAAAATGTGCCAGTCTAGGAAGGAAAAAAATATACATTTTTTCCTATAGCCACTTTTTCAAAAACTATATTTGAGACCTTCGCAGAAACATTCTGCAAAATACAGTCATTTTTATCATACTTCTATAAAATACTCAAACAAAAATACACAGTACATATATCCAAAACAAGGAGCTTAAAGTCATTAAAAGCCTACTTGCAAAAGAGATGTAGTATAACTTTCTAAGTACCACACTTCCTAGATACCGACTGTAATCTGATCTGAATGGTCCACATGACTACAAGAAAAGGAAATGCCAAATAATAACACCAACCAAACTTCTCTGCTGGATCTAGGCATCATCCTAGAAGCTTTCAAAAATACAAGCTTGTATATATATATATTTTTTTTTAATTTATTTATTTTGCGGGGTGGGGGGTGGAAGGGGCAGTGTGGGTGGGCCGCTTCTATTGGTCTTTCATTTATCTATTTTCATCCGTCTTTGTTCTTTGGCTCCTGTGGGCCTCCCATCACGGTGGCGTCTGTCGCTGCAGAGCTCCGGCTCTGGGTGCATGCGCTCCAGAGCTCCGGCTCGGTGATTGGACACATCGGTCCAGCCGCTCCGCAGCACGTGGGATCTTCCCAGGCCAGGGCTCGAACCGGCACCCCTTGCACTGCAAGGCGGTGTCCTTACCCACTGGACTACCAGGGGAAGCCCAAGCTTGTATATTTTTAAGTAGAGGAGTACCCAGAAAAGAACACAGTAGAATAAGCATGGGCTAGAGTTGGCAACAGGTGTGCAAGGACGGTGGTGGTGTGCCCACTTCCACCACAGTAATTATTACTAGGGCCAACACTATTCACAGCAGAAATCTTCACCATTTTCAAACTTTAGATGGGTGAATAAACTCCACAGGTCATACATAAATACAGCCCATGTTTAAAAAATACGTGAAACTATGCATGTATATATGACATATTCCCATTATACTACTAATGAACTAAATATATTGTCAAACACATAATTAGAAATTTTTAAAATGAGATAAAAATAGACACAGAAGTTCTATCATTTTTTTCCCTAGGCCACACCAACCACTGGAATTTCACTGCACTAGATATTCTGCAGTTTGGATATTTTTCACATACATTTCAGGTGACAGAAGATAAAATAGAAATATTTTACTGATAGGCAGTTTGGTTTTGTCCCACCAGCCTCCTTATGGAATCAAACACTTGCTGTAATCACATGTTAAGGTCGCCGTGTGACAGCTGATGTCAACATGATGTAACACACAGAGGAGAAAAGAGATTGTTGTTGCTTCAGATTTCATACAATGTCCTCATTTTCTCATTGTGAACCATCCACAGGAAAGCTGTAACAACTTTACACATCAACTGTGTTTCTGTTTTAAAAATGAATTCCTTCATTCTTTGGCTCTATGAATATTCTTGAATACCAGGCACAATGACTCATATGAGAGACATAACAATGTACAAGGTCCCTGATCCATGCAGGTGTGAAAAGATAGAAAAATAAAAGTTTTTAAAAAGTTAAGTGGTAAATGCTATACAGAAAACAAGGTAATAGGGATGGAGGAGAAGCTTTAGATATGGTGGCAGTAAAGAGCTCTGAAGCGATGGGGTGTAAGCTTCAACCTGGATGAAGATGACCACATGACCTAGAGAAGAACATTCTAGGCCAAGGGGCAAATCACCCAGGGCAGAGGATGAGAGTTGAGGCAGGGCTGAGCCTAGTGTGGGTGGAGCCTTGGCAGCCAGGCATTCAGAACTGTACAGAGACTGGGAAATCAGCATGGAACGAGACTGAACAGGGCCTGCAGGCCACACTGCAAATGTGGGCTTTCATCTGCAATGCAACAGGAAGGCACTGGAGGGCTTTCTGCTGTGGAGTAGCAGAGTCTGATTTATATTTAGACAAATTCTCCAGTGGCTGAGTGCCAATGATTTTTAAAATGTAAATCTCAGGCTTCCCTGGTGGTCCAGTGGGTAAAAGTGTCCGCCTTGCAGTGCAAGGAGCACTGTTTCAATCTCTGGCCCTGGGAAGATCCCACATGCAGAGTAGCTGGACCAGTGTGTCCTATTACAAGCCAGCGCCCTGGAGCACAGGTGCCGGAGCTGGTGCTCTGCAGCAAGAGACTGGCCGACGCAATGGGAGGCCCACACGGGTCAAAGAATAAAAATGGATGAAAATAAATAAATTAAAAAATAATAATAATAAAAGAGGCCAAAATTTAAAAAAAAAAAAATGTAAATCTCTCTTTACCACCTACCCCGCCCCAGGTCCCTGTGGAGACTTCCAATTCATTTATTTGGACATAGCATTTCACTGTGTTGGAAAGACTCTGACTGTTTATGAAGCTTTCCCGGTTTCCTTCTTCAGGGATCCTATGGCAATATCCCTTTCCTAAATTCTGCTTAGAAAAATCAGACAGTATGTGTTGTTCTTTAATGTTTTAAACTGTTTTCTGTTCCCATAAAATAACAGGCCTTAGAAAACCAAATGAATCATTTTCTTTGCTCCAAGACTTTGTTCCACTTGTTCAGCCGCCCAGTCGTGTTCAACTCTTTACAACACCAGGAATCGCAGCACCCCAGGCCTCCCAGGCCCTCACCATCTCCCAGAGTTTGCCCACGTTCATGCTCATTGAACCAGTGATGCCATCCAGCCATCTCCTCCTCTGTCACCCTCTTTCCTTCTGCCTTCAGGAAGTCTAAAGAGCTCTGAAGCGATGGGGTGTAAGCTTCAACCTGGATGAAGATGACCACATGACCTAGAGAAGAACATTCTAGGCCAAGGGGCAAATCACCCAGGGCAGAGGATGAGAGTTGAGGCAGGGCTGAGCCTAGTGTGGGTGGAGCCTTGGCAGCCAGGCATTCAGAACTGTACAGAGACTGGGAAATCAGCATGGAACGAGACTGAACAGGGCCTGCAGGCCACACTGCAAATGTGGGCTTTCATCTGCAATGCAACAGGAAGGCACTGGAGGGCTTTCTGCTGTGGAGTAGCAGAGTCTGATTTATATTTAGACAAATTCTCCAGTGGCTGAGTGCCAATGATTTTTAAAATGTAAATCTCAGGCTTCCCTGGTGGTCCAGTGGGTAAAAGTGTCCGCCTTGCAGTGCAAGGAGCACTGTTTCAATCTCTGGCCCTGGGAAGATCCCACATGCCGCAGAGTAGCTGGACCAGTGTGTCCTATTACAAGCCAGCGCCCTGGAGCACAGGTGCCGGAGCTGGTGCTCTGCAGCAAGAGACTGGCCGACGCAATGGGAGGCCCACACGGGTCAAAGAATAAAAATGGATGAAAATAAATAAATTAAAAAATAATAATAATAAAAGAGGCCAAAATTTAAAAAAAAAAAAATGTAAATCTCTCTTTACCACCTACCCCGCCCCAGGTCCCTGTGGAGACTTCCAATTCATTTATTTGGACATAGCATTTCACTGTGTTGGAAAGACTCTGACTGTTTATGAAGCTTTCCCGGTTTCCTTCTTCAGGGATCCTATGGCAATATCCCTTTCCTAAATTCTGCTTAGAAAAATCAGACAGTATGTGTTGTTCTTTAATGTTTTAAACTGTTTTCTGTTCCCATAAAATAACAGGCCTTAGAAAACCAAATGAATCATTTTCTTTGCTCCAAGACTTTGTTCCACTTGTTCAGCCGCCCAGTCGTGTTCAACTCTTTACAACACCAGGAATCGCAGCACCCCAGGCCTCCCAGGCCCTCACCATCTCCCAGAGTTTGCCCACGTTCATGCTCATTGAACCAGTGATGCCATCCAGCCATCTCCTCCTCTGTCACCCTCTTTTCCTTCTGCCTTCAGTTTTTCCAGGATTAAGGTCTTTTCTGTAAGTTGGCTGTTCACATCAGGTGACCAAAGTACTGGAGCTACAGCTTCAGCATCAGTCCTTCTTCCAATGAGTATTCACAGTTGATTTCCTTTAAGATGGACTGGTTTGATCTCCTTGCTCTCATCGCTAGAGAAGCTTAACATACTTTAGAAATTTTACTTGAAAAGTATCTGACGCTAGTTCTCATTTGTGTTCATGAAAACTAGGGGGAAAAAATCTGCTTTCATGTACAAAGAAACCATGGGCACACCAGATCTCTATGGTCACACTTTTAAATCGGTGATTCCAAAATGGCTTTCTACACATATGTAAAAAAAACAAGTTTCTCAAGTTTGCTGCATCAAAGTCTTAATTTGACCCTTTTAAGCCTTGACATGTTAGCACTGATATTAATATCTAATAGCACAATGACATTCAGACTATTAGAAAACACAGCCTTTCCAATAATTCAAAACTGCTTTCTTTCAGGATTTCGAAGCCAGATCCCACTGTGGGTCAACTGCTGGCTACCTTCCCAAATTGGCTTTTCAGTCTTAGTTATCTTTTACACTTCATCCCTTAAGTCTTCATTCCAGGATTTCCTCCATTATTAAAAGCAAGGCTTTTAACACCCCAACATGAGGTCACTGAAGTCCTTCTTTTTTCTTCTTAGTTACCCAAATAAGCTGGAAACTACCAGTATTTAACAATCACTGAAAAACATATCATAGAGCACTGTGGTCTGTTATATGGAAGGTATAGAAGGTGACCCCAGAATGCCACCTTCAAAAAATTTTTACTACCCCACAGCGCACTTTAATGTTTTAAACTGTTTTCTGTTCCCATAAAATAACAGGCCTTAGAAAACCAAATGAATCATTTTCTTTGCTCCAAGACTTTGTTCCACTTGTTCAGCCGCCCAGTCGTGTTCAACTCTTTACAACACCAGGAATCGCAGCACCCCAGGCCTCCCAGGCCCTCACCATCTCCCAGAGTTTGCCCACGTTCATGCTCATTGAACCAGTGATGCCATCCAGCCATCTCCTCCTCTGTCACCCTCTTTTCCTTCTGCCTTCAGTTTTTCCAGGATTAAGGTCTTTTCTGTAAGTTGGCTGTTCACATCAGGTGACCAAAGTACTGGAGCTACAGCTTCAGCATCAGTCCTTCTTCCAATGAGTATTCACAGTTGATTTCCTTTAAGATGGACTGGTTTGATCTCCTTGCTCTCATCGCTAGAGAAGCTTAACATACTTTAGAAATTTTACTTGAAAAGTATCTGACGCTAGTTCTCATTTGTGTTCATGAAAACTAGGGGGAAAATCTGCTTTCATGTACAAAGAAACCATGGGCACACCAGATCTCTATGGTCACACTTTTAAATCGGTGATTCCAAAATGGCTTTCTACACATATGTAAAAAAAACAAGTTTCTCAAGTTTGCTGCATCAAAGTCTTAATTTGACCCTTTTAAGCCTTGACATGTTAGCACTGATATTAATATCTAATAGCACAATGACATTCAGACTATTAGAAAACACAGCCTTTCCAATAATTCAAAACTGCTTTCTTTCAGGATTTCGAAGCCAGATCCCACTGTGGGTCAACTGCTGGCTACCTTCCCAAATTGGCTTTTCAGTCTTAGTTATCTTTTACACTTCATCCCTTAAGTCTTCATTCCAGGATTTCCTCCATTATTAAAAGCAAGGCTTTTAACACCCCAACATGAGGTCACTGAAGTCCTTCTTTTTTCTTCTTAGTTACCCAAATAAGCTGGAAACTACCAGTATTTAACAATCACTGAAAAACATATCATAGAGCACTGTGGTCTGTTATATGGAAGGTATAGAAGGTGACCCCAGAATGCCACCTTCTTAAAAGGATATCAAGAGGGGGAGTCTGTCCCCTACTCGTTGGCCTCATTCCTCACCCAGGCCAGCAGAACAGCGCAGAAGCAACACTGCTTACATTCTGACCCCGAGCTGAAAGAAGCCCTTAAAAACTTCAGGAGGCAGCTTTGCAGGCTCTCTTGAACTTGCTGATGGTGAATCCCCTATCACCACCAGACCAAACTAGGCTTCTGGAGGATGAGAGCTTATGGGGAATAGAGAGGAGACATCCAGCTGAGCTATCTTAGACCAGTTATTCCCCACAGGACCTGGCCGCAGATCACAGACTCACGAGCAAGTTCAGCAAGGATGAGCCTGGTGGGGCCCACAGCAGCAGAACCAACTAGTGGAACTCAGTCCTAACTGCCAACCCAGAGCACTGTGAAATAAAGAAGCAGATGTTGGAATAAGCTACTAAGTCTTGGGATGGTTTGGTACACAGCAAAAGCTAATGACACAGAAGGGTTAAATATTTACTGAAGCCACTCTCAAACAATTAAAAAAAAAACAAAAAAACACAAGTTGTATTCAGTACTTCACCATACTTTACATACAGGTAGGCAACTTGGCTTCTTTAGGCTGAAACTGATATTTTGGTCTGCTTTTGAGAGCAATCAACTAGCAAAATCACTGTCATAAACTTTCAGAGTTTTTAAATAGTATATTATTCTGTGATTTAGGAAAATTAGTAAGTTGAAAATATTTATGCCTCTTTTCCCCTTCTTTCAATTGTAAATATTTTCTGCCACATAGATCAGAGGGAGCAAAACTGCTTTAAAAGGCCTTTAACCTTCAGCCATGGGCTAAAACCACACATCATGACGTTCCTTCCTGATGATATAATTGAAGTGACGTATGTGTCTGAGATCTCAATTGATCTCACCAAATGTACTGACAAGTAATATTTAGCATCATTTTATCTCCACAGATGCTGTTTTCCTTAAGCAGTATCCCAGGGATAAAGCCCACAATTCAAGTTAGGTTAATAATCTAAAAGGAGGGAAATCTTCACTCAAGTTTTTTAAATGAAGTTTTTTAAAAATCAGTGTGTGTTGCTTGGGCCAGTTTCTGACAGCATGGCTCATTGTGTCTGTCCTTGGATAGGAACTAGCCAAGACTACAAGTTACTAGAATGTCTAAAAAGCGAGGAGACGTGATGAATATTAAAATTAATAAGTGAATTTAGCAAAACTGCTGAATACTTGATCAACATCAAAAATATCAAAATTGTTCTTTTATTAGAGGAACAAATGTTGAAGGATTACCTGTTTAAGGTATCATACCAATCACTTATTAAGACTTAATTCAAAGACACAGAAATTAAGATAGTGAAGTACTGGCTCAAGGACAAAGGGACCAGTGAAGTAGAATAATAACTCTAGACACATATCCACTTGCATTGAGACAAATGACTTATAAACAACTGTGTCCCTGTTATGCAGTGGAAAAGAATAATCTTTCACTTCATAGAACTGAGTCAAGTGGATATCTGAAAAATAACATATATTGACCCCCTACCTCACATCATATACAAAATCAACTTCATGTAGAGACCTAAATGTGAAAGATAAACAGTGATTCAACCTTGGAATAGGCGAAGATTTCTGAAAGAAGGCAAAGTAATAACAATAAAAGCTAATACGTTGGAATTAATTAGAATTAAAGATGTGTGTTCACCCACAGACATTATTAAGAAGGCCATTCCACAGAGTGGAGGAAGATATTTGCAAAACACATCCACCACAAGTCTGATACGATCTATTCACTTCTCATTGTATTACATGTCTTTGGGGTGTAGAAGGTGGAGGCAAAAGCCTTGAACAGGCAGTTGACAAAGAAAATAGTCAAATGGACATTAAACATACAAGAAGATGCTCAACAGTGTTAGCCACTGTAGTTACACAAAGTAATATTATGATAAGAAACCACATCACAGTCACCAGACTATGTAAAGTTAGAAATTGAACAATACATGTTGGTGAAGTAGTAAAACAAATGAACACTCATATACTGTTGGTGGGGGTGCAAACTAGTAAAACTTCTGAAAAACTGTTTTGTAATTCTTAATAAAGCTAACTGTACACCAACCCTATCATCCAGCAGTTTCATTCATTTTCATTCATAACTCATATGTCCAACACTAACATAATTACTATAAAAACATACAAACTATCAATACCCTAAATACTCAACAACAGTGGAGTGAATAAATTGTGCTATATCCGTAAAATCACATACCTGACTAAAGCAATAAAATTTTTTTAATTTGTTGAGAAAACTTAAAAGATAGTTTTTATAAAAAACTGTTTATCAGTACATACTTTAACTTACTTTTCCCCAATCATTCTGAAGAAAACAAAAGAAAATACAGTCACAAGGAATAGCATAAATTAATGTTACACACAATTTAGAGTTGAGCTTAAATTCTCTTGGAAACACACAGAAAGCAAAAATAGTATGTGATCAGCCCAAATCACTGAGAATTTGAGTCACAATTTTCAGTGGCTGGGGTCAGCTATGACCTTCAGTTCTTAGGAGAAAGCAGACATCTTGAAACATGAAGAAGGAATCCATGTGGAGAAAGAATGGTTCCTGGGTCTGGGAAAGGCAGTATAGCCCAAAGAAAGAGGCAGACAGTGAAGGGACTAGAGTTCTAGATGGGCTTTCGTCCCCACTTTTATATGCAATTTGGGCAAATAATCCTTCTTTAGCTGCTCTATTTTATAGCCTGTATTAACATCATCATATCACAGAATGCATTTATTATGTTAATTACTTATTGTCCTCATCTTCCAAAGTATCCACAATGTTTTTAAAAAGTTATTCACTTCTCATTGTATTACATGTCTTTGGGGTGTAGAAGGTGGAGGCAAAAGCCTTGAACAGGCAGTTGACAAAGAAAATAGTCAAATGGACATTAAACATACAAGAAGATGCTCAACAGTGTTAGCCACTGTAGTTACACAAAGTAATATTATGATAAGAAACCACATCACAGTCACCAGACTATGTAAAGTTAGAAATTGAACAATACATGTTGGTGAAGTAGTAAAACAAATGAACACTCATATACTGTTGGTGGGGGTGCAAACTAGTAAAACTTCTGAAAAACTGTTTTGTAATTCTTAATAAAGCTAACTGTACACCAACCCTATCATCCAGCAGTTTCATTCATTTTCATTCATAACTCATATGTCCAACACTAACATAATTACTATAAAAACATACAAACTATCAATACCCTAAATACTCAACAACAGTGGAGTGAATAAATTGTGCTATATCCGTAAAATCACATACCTGACTAAAGCAATAAAATTTTTTTAATTTGTTGAGAAAACTTAAAAGATAGTTTTTATAAAAAACTGTTTATCAGTACATACTTTAACTTACTTTTCCCCAATCATTCTGAAGAAAACAAAAGAAAATACAGTCACAAGGAATAGCATAAATTAATGTTACACACAATTTAGAGTTGAGCTTAAATTCTCTTGGAAACACACAGAAAGCAAAAATAGTATGTGATCAGCCCAAATCACTGAGAATTTGAGTCACAATTTTCAGTGGCTGGGGTCAGCTATGACCTTCAGTTCTTAGGAGAAAGCAGACATCTTGAAACATGAAGAAGGAATCCATGTGGAGAAAGAATGGTTCCTGGGTCTGGGAAAGGCAGTATAGCCCAAAGAAAGAGGCAGACAGTGAAGGGACTAGAGTTCTAGATGGGCTTTCGTCCCCACTTTTATATGCAATTTGGGCAAATAATCCTTCTTTAGCTGCTCTATTTTATAGCCTGTATTAACATCATCATATCACAGAATGCATTTATTATGTTAATTACTTATTGTCCTCATCTTCCAAAGTATCCACAATGTTTTTAAAAAGTTGTTCATGACTTATGTGAATATACATATATGAAATATGTACAGGACAAGCTTATTCTGTAAGAAATATCAAAAAACACAGCAAATCCAACTGTAGTTTTTCTCAGCTCACTGGGTGATGGTGGTGGAAGTGACTTTAGAAGAGGTACTGGTTGTTCCTTGGGAGCTGTTCTGACTTTCTTCTTTGAAGGGCATAATACGGGGCTACTCACAAGTAGGTTTAAAGAAGCCCTAGAGCTGTACTTTTCATAAAAGGAGACTCAAGAAGGAGGGGATATACATATAATTATGATTGATTCACACTGATGTACAGCAAAGAGCATCACAACACCATAAAGCAATTGTCTTCCAATAAAAAGCTATAAATTTAAAAAAAAGGAATTACTCTCCCAATTTCAAGCTTACTCTATAGGGAGGTCCTACCAAAGCATGAACATATAAGCAGGTAAAAGGAAGAAAAAATCTTCAAATAATAATCTGATTTCAGAGCACATTCTTTTCTTTCTGTGTAATAGGAAGAAACTTGTTTAAAAGTCAATGAGTTAAAATATAGTTCTGAATAATCTGGACACAAATATTCATTCAGTGTCAACCCTCTGTATGTGACATCCTGCTAACACGTATCACACGCAAAGAAGATAAGACAAGGGCAAAGAGTTTTAGAAATGTGCTATACAGAAACATAGGAATGTGAAAATTACAAGAGCATGATAATATGTTAAGAACCGAATAAATGGGTTGAATAATAAAGACCCATATATGTTTAGAGGGGTGATCCATATGATCTCTGTGTTTAGGGAAGATCTTATGAAATTGGTGGTCGTTGACAGAGCTTCAATGTGTAGAATCTTGCTTTGAGAGGAATGTAAGGAACTTCAATCATTAGCACAAGCTCTAGAGGCCGAACTTAGCCATGAAAACAAACAAAACTGTGCTGTTTGCAGAGACATGAATGGACCTAAAGACAAAAGAAAAGTGCCCGGCACAGTTAGAGTTCTATTTTTTTTGCAATTTGGGCAAATAATCCTTCTTTAGCTGCTCTATTTTATAGCCTGTATTAACATCATCATATCACAGAATGCATTTATTATGTTAATTACTTATTGTCCTCATCTTCCAAAGTATCCACAATGTTTTTAAAAAGTTGTTCATGACTTATGTGAATATACATATATGAAATATGTACAGGACAAGCTTATTCTGTAAGAAATATCAAAAAACACAGCAAATCCAACTGTAGTTTTTCTCAGCTCACTGGGTGATGGTGGTGGAAGTGACTTTAGAAGAGGTACTGGTTGTTCCTTGGGAGCTGTTCTGACTTTCTTCTTTGAAGGGCATAATACGGGGCTACTCACAAGTAGGTTTAAAGAAGCCCTAGAGCTGTACTTTTCATAAAAGGAGACTCAAGAAGGAGGGGATATACATATAATTATGATTGATTCACACTGATGTACAGCAAAGAGCATCACAACACCATAAAGCAATTGTCTTCCAATAAAAAGCTATAAATTTAAAAAAAAGGAATTACTCTCCCAATTTCAAGCTTACTCTATAGGGAGGTCCTACCAAAGCATGAACATATAAGCAGGTAAAAGGAAGAAAAAATCTTCAAATAATAATCTGATTTCAGAGCACATTCTTTTCTTTCTGTGTAATAGGAAGAAACTTGTTTAAAAGTCAATGAGTTAAAATATAGTTCTGAATAATCTGGACACAAATATTCATTCAGTGTCAACCCTCTGTATGTGACATCCTGCTAACACGTATCACACGCAAAGAAGATAAGACAAGGGCAAAGAGTTTTAGAAATGTGCTATACAGAAACATAGGAATGTGAAAATTACAAGAGCATGATAATATGTTAAGAACCGAATAAATGGGTTGAATAATAAAGACCCATATATGTTTAGAGGGGTGATCCATATGATCTCTGTGTTTAGGGAAGATCTTATGAAATTGGTGGTCGTTGACAGAGCTTCAATGTGTAGAATCTTGCTTTGAGAGGAATGTAAGGAACTTCAATCATTAGCACAAGCTCTAGAGGCCGAACTTAGCCATGAAAACAAACAAAACTGTGCTGTTTGCAGAGACATGAATGGACCTAAAGACTGTTATAAAGAGTGAAACAAGTCAGAAAGAGAAAAAACAATACCATATATTAACACATATGGAATCTAGCAAATGGTATAGATGAACATATTTGCAAAGCAGACCCAGAGACGCAGATGGAGAGACCAGCACGTGGCTACTGAGGGGAGCCAAGGGGTGGGTGCACTGGAATCGACATGTATACACTACCAGGTGTAAAACAGAACTAGCGAGAGCCTCTTGGATAGCACCAGGAACACTCCTCAGTGCTCTGTGGGGACCCAAATGGGAAGGAAATCCAGGGAAGAGCGGTATGTGTATACATACAGCCGATTTACTTTGCAGTACAGCAGAAACTAACACAATATTGTAACGCAACTATACTTCAATTAGAAGAAAACGATTCACAGGTGGATATATTCAGAATATTTTTAGGAACCAATAAACTGGCCACTGTATAGTTTTGGTTATGACAAGCATTTGCGATGTGGGGAAAGTAAGTTCGTGGTAGGCCTTTAAGGCAAGCTGAGTTGATCCTGCAGGGCAATAAATCTCAACTATCAACAGAAAAACTAAAGATAAAGTTGGAATTATTATCCCTCAAAGTGTGCATATAAACCTCAAATGTCTTAAAGGAGAAAAGGACTCTGCTGACAGCAATGACTGCCTTTGCATGTTAGCGAACAAGGTAATAATAAATCATAATATTGCCCCAATTTATCTATGCATGTCACCCGTGTCAACCCTCTGTATGTGACATCCTGCTAACACGTATCACACGCAAAGAAGATAAGACAAGGGCAAAGAGTTTTAGAAATGTGCTATACAGAAACATAGGAATGTGAAAATTACAAGAGCATGATAATATGTTAAGAACCGAATAAATGGGTTGAATAATAAAGACCCATATATGTTTAGAGGGGTGATCCATATGATCTCTGTGTTTAGGGAAGATCTTATGAAATTGGTGGTCGTTGACAGAGCTTCAATGTGTAGAATCTTGCTTTGAGAGGAATGTAAGGAACTTCAATCATTAGCACAAGCTCTAGAGGCCGAACTTAGCCATGAAAACAAACAAAACTGTGCTGTTTGCAGAGACATGAATGGACCTAAAGACTGTTATAAAGAGTGAAACAAGTCAGAAAGAGAAAAAACAATACCATATATTAACACATATGGAATCTAGCAAATGGTATAGATGAACATATTTGCAAAGCAGACCCAGAGACGCAGATGGAGAGACCAGCACGTGGCTACTGAGGGGAGCCAAGGGGTGGGTGCACTGGAATCGACATGTATACACTACCAGGTGTAAAACAGAACTAGCGAGAGCCTCTTGGATAGCACCAGGAACACTCCTCAGTGCTCTGTGGGGACCCAAATGGGAAGGAAATCCAGGGAAGAGCGGTATGTGTATACATACAGCCGATTTACTTTGCAGTACAGCAGAAACTAACACAATATTGTAACGCAACTATACTTCAATTAGAAGAAAACGATTCACAGGTGGATATATTCAGAATATTTTTAGGAACCAATAAACTGGCCACTGTATAGTTTTGGTTATGACAAGCATTTGCGATGTGGGGAAAGTAAGTTCGTGGTAGGCCTTTAAGGCAAGCTGAGTTGATCCTGCAGGGCAATAAATCTCAACTATCAACAGAAAAACTAAAGATAAAGTTGGAATTATTATCCCTCAAAGTGTGCATATAAACCTCAAATGTCTTAAAGGAGAAAAGGACTCTGCTGACAGCAATGACTGCCTTTTGCATGTTAGCGAACAAGGTAATAATAAATCATAATATTGCATTCCCAATCTACTTATTCAAGTAATCCTACTGCCATGATAATATAATCTCAATTTTGTCCTAAATGGCCTAACACATTTCTGATTTCCTTGGGAACAATATCCACCTAAAAAACATGATATCCATTTTACAGTTTGAAATCTAGATTCCACAGAAGCAGTCTAGTGCTTGGGCTGAGTGAGTGTTACTTCCCTCACTTTGTCATTATCTTATTTCAAGAAGGCTCTGGAGACTGTCTCTGAGATCTCCGTGCTTCAACTTCCATCTGTGTGAAATGAAATAATGACTGTCTCCTCCCTACCTCATCAAAATCAGTGAGCAACAAAAGCACATTAAAATCAGGGATGCAGGAAAGGCTGGAAGGAGAAACGCGTCTGTCCATTGTCATTAGAAAACAAAACAAAATTTAGCCAGTCTTTCTCATCTGGGGTTCCATGAGATAATTACACTCTACAGAGTTTAATTTGAATGATGCCTTTTTCAATTCTCCCAAGGATGTTATAAAGCTGGTATCATTCTAGATGCACAGGCCAGAAGTTAACTCATTACATACAAGAAATGCCTTAGATCATTAGCACTGAAAATTTCTTGTGAACTTAGGATGAGAACAGCTGATTCTGTATGTTACACACAAATTAGGCCAGGCCATTTGATGTCATTTTAAGTAAAATAACAAAGCTCTGTGTGACCCTATAGATCCAAAGTCTGCCCATATTCTAAAGAAAAATGACATAATTTGAAGTAATGCTGAAATGAATGGCCTATAAATTTGGGGATGTTATAGAGAAGTAACAAAAAAGGAACAAAAGTGCAAATGCTTTGCCATTTACAAAACGTTTTTTTGAAGAGAATTTGTGACTTAATATCTAATATTTCTGTAGCTCATTTAAATTCTACTAAACATGCTTCTACAATACAAACATCCTTCTTCCTGTTTTAGAGATGAGGACAATGAGACTCAGGAAAAATAACCTCCCTAACATCTAAAGCTGGTGTGAGCAGAGGCTCAGCTTCAAAGTAAGCTTAATTATAAGAGAGACTGGCTCCTTTTGAAGGCATTTAATTTTACAAAACTCAAAATGAGGTTTATCTTCATGAGCAGATGAGAAAACGAATTCAGAGGAGTAACCAGTGTCTGGTCCCAAAGCTCAGGGCTATCAAGTTTCTGAGTACA
This sequence comes from Tragulus kanchil, assembly GCA_022376925.1. Taxonomy (NCBI): domain Eukaryota; kingdom Metazoa; phylum Chordata; class Mammalia; order Artiodactyla; family Tragulidae; genus Tragulus; species Tragulus kanchil. The sequence goes on from JAIOJX010000023.1 coordinate 81,366,754, forward strand.
AACCTTACACAACCTGTAAGGCCATGGTTGAGGGCGAAAAACAGTACACCAAAGTGTGCTGAAGTCTGTTCTTGTCAAACTTTACAAGATTAAACCCTAATCTCCTGAATTTCAGAATGTGACCTAATTTGTAGATGGCATCTTTATAGAGGTCATTAGCTAGTTCTAGTCCAACATAACTGCATCCTTATAAACTAAGGATGCTCGGATACACTCAGAGCAAAGACAATGTGAAGACAGAGAGATAACCAAATCAGGGATGCAAAGGGGGTTTTTAGAAAACAAAACAAAATTTAGCCAGTCTTTCTCATCTGGGGTTCCATGAGATAATTACACTCTACAGAGTTTAATTTGAATGATGCCTTTTTCAATTCTCCCAAGGATGTTATAAAGCTGGTATCATTCTAGATGCACAGGCCAGAAGTTAACTCATTACATACAAGAAATGCCTTAGATCATTAGCACTGAAAATTTCTTGTGAACTTAGGATGAGAACAGCTGATTCTGTATGTTACACACAAATTAGGCCAGGCCATTTGATGTCATTTTAAGTAAAATAACAAAGCTCTGTGTGACCCTATAGATCCAAAGTCTGCCCATATTCTAAAGAAAAATGACATAATTTGAAGTAATGCTGAAATGAATGGCCTATAAATTTGGGGATGTTATAGAGAAGTAACAAAAAAGGAACAAAAGTGCAAATGCTTTGCCATTTACAAAACGTTTTTTTGAAGAGAATTTGTGACTTAATATCTAATATTTCTGTAGCTCATTTAAATTCTACTAAACATGCTTCTACAATACAAACATCCTTCTTCCTGTTTTAGAGATGAGGACAATGAGACTCAGGAAAAATAACCTCCCTAACATCTAAAGCTGGTGTGAGCAGAGGCTCAGCTTCAAAGTAAGCTTAATTATAAGAGAGACTGGCTCCTTTTGAAGGCATTTAATTTTACAAAACTCAAAATGAGGTTTATCTTCATGAGCAGATGAGAAAAGAATTCAGAGGAGTAACCAGTGTCTGGTCCCAAAGCTCAGGGCTATCAAGTTTCTGAGTACAAACCTTACACAACCTGTAAGGCCATGGTTGAGGGCGAAAAACAGTACACCAAAGTGTGCTGAAGTCTGTTCTTGTCAAACTTTACAAGATTAAACCCTAATCTCCTGAATTTCAGAATGTGACCTAATTTGTAGATGGCATCTTTATAGAGGTCATTAGCTAGTTCTAGTCCAACATAACTGCATCCTTATAAACTAAGGATGCTCGGATACACTCAGAGCAAAGACAATGTGAAGACAGAGAGATAACCAAATAGAGGTGAGGAAGAGAGGCCTGGGGCGGATCCTGCCTCTCAGCCCACGGAAGGAACCAACTCTGCTGACGCTGGACTTGCAGCCTCCAGAATTTGGAGACAATTAATTCCTGTTGTTTAAGCCACCTGGTTTGTGCTACTTTGTCTGGGCAGTCCTAGAAAACTGACCAAACCAAAATGAAAATTAAAAATGTATTGGTTCAAAAATGGGCTTCCCTGGTGGTCCAGTGAGGGTAGAGAGTCCATCTTGCAGTGCAGGGGGCACCAGTTCAACCCCTGGCCTGGGAAGATCCCAAGTACCATGGAGGGGCTGGACTGGTGTGTACAATTACGAGTTGGCGCTCTGGAGCGCACGGGCCCAGAGTCAGTGCTCTGCAACGAGAGAGGCCACTGCAATGGGAGCCCAACACATGCCAAAGAATAAAAGATGGATGAAAATAAATATAAAAATAAAAGAGGCATGATGGGCAAAAAGAACCCCATATTGGTTCAAAATTCAAAATTCACACACCAGATAATTACAAAATGAAATATTCTATAAATTTAGTTCTGAGGGTATCAAAGTATAAAATTGTACTCAGTCTAAGGCACAAAAGAGCACCATGCCTAAGGAAATAAAACTAAAACTCATTACTGTTTTGGTTTAAAAAAAAAAGATCTACGCTTACTTCACACTATGAAGCATTTTTGTGTACTCACTTTATGGTAAATGCTAATATACATGTTTTATAGTGATATTCTGATTCTTCAAATACTATCATAAGTATTCCCCAAATGCGTAAGTACATACATGTAATATTATGGAATGCCTATTTAAATTTTATTAATCAATACATAATCAATATGTATGTTTTGGGGGAGGTACAGTAAACAGGTCTATTTTCCAATTATCTACTTAATTCCACAAAGGTAATTCTACGTGCTGTATAAGGAACTTATACCAGAGATTATTTCTAACTGAACATTTTCCTCATTCCAAGTAACTATATACTCTTCACAGAAAGATATCATCTGGGCTTCCCCTGGTGGTCCAGTGGGTAAGGACACCGCCTTGCAGTGCAAGGGGCGCCAGTTCGAGCCCTGGCCTGGGAAGATCCCACGTGCCACGGAGCGGCTGGACTGATGTGTCCAATTACCGAGCCAGAGCTCTGGAGCGCATGCGCCCAGAGCTGGCGCTCTGCAACGACAGACACCACCGTGATGGGAGGCCCACAGGAGCCAAAGAACAAAGACGGATGAACAGAGAGAAACGAAAGACCAAGCTCCCCTCCCTCCCCAACCCGACCCCCACCCAAAAATAAATAAATAAATAAATCTTTTAAAAAAAAAAATATCATCTTCTAACTTGATCATAGTCTAAGCTCTGTTCTGTCTTTTAATTGGTGAGAGCAAAATACAATGATTTTTTAAAGGAGAGAATGATGACAAAATGAAAATGAGTAAGATCCATCTCATTTGATGTCCTTTGGGACGATCCTTCCACAGGCTGCTTAATGAAAGAGATACAGAAAAATGCCTTATAAATGATAGGTAATGCAATTTAATATTATTATTAAATCAATTTGCTAAAATAGTCCATGTTCAACACATGCCAAAGAATAAAAGATGGATGAAAATAAATATAAAAATAAAAGAGGCAACAAAGAACCCCATTTTTAAATTTTGAAACAAAATGAAATATTCTATAAATTTAGTTCTGAGGGTATCAAAGTATAAAATTGTACTCAGTCTAAGGCACAAAAGAGCACCATGCCTAAGGAAATAAAACTAAAACTCATTACTGTTTTGGTTTAAAAAAAAAAGATCTACGCTTACTTCACACTATGAAGCATTTTTGTGTACTCACTTTATGGTAAATGCTAATATACATGTTTTATAGTGATATTCTGATTCTTCAAATACTATCATAAGTATTCCCCAAATGCGTAAGTACATACATGTAATATTATGGAATGCCTATTTAAATTTTATTAATCAATACATAATCAATATGTATGTTTTGGGGGAGGTACAGTAAACAGGTCTATTTTCCAATTATCTACTTAATTCCACAAAGGTAATTCTACGTACTGTATAAGGAACTTATACCAGAGATTATTTCTAACTGAACATTTTCCTCATTCCAAGTAACTATATACTCTTCACAGAAAGATATCATCTGGGCTTCCCCTGGTGGTCCAGTGGGTAAGGACACCGCCTTGCAGTGCAAGGGGCGCCAGTTCGAGCCCTGGCCTGGGAAGATCCCACGTGCCACGGAGCGGCTGGACTGATGTGTCCAATTACCGAGCCAGAGCTCTGGAGCGCATGCGCCCAGAGCTGGCGCTCTGCAACGACAGACACCACCGTGATGGGAGGCCCACAGGAGCCAAAGAACAAAGACGGATGAACAGAGAGAAACGAAAGACCAAGCTCCCCTCCCTCCCCAACCCGACCCCCACCCAAAAATAAATAAATAAATAAATCTTTTAAAAAAAAAAATATCATCTTCTAACTTGATCATAGTCTAAGCTCTGTTCTGTCTTTTAATTGGTGAGAGCAAAATACAATGATTTTTTAAAGGAGAGAATGATGACAAAATGAAAATGAGTAAGATCCATCTCATTTGATGTCCTTTGGGACGATCCTTCCACAGGCTGCTTAATGAAAGAGATACAGAAAAATGCCTTATAAATGATAGGTAATGCAATTTAATATTATTATTAAATCAATTTGCTAAAATAGTCCATGTTCAAGTTAGTATTAAATATAGAAAAGACTCAGGAATCATATGCATTCAGTGAATTCTACACTATTTTTAATTTTATTATACTTTTTCTGTTCAAATGTTTGAGTATGTCCTATACTTTGTATACATTGTAGGTATGAGTCCCTTCTTAATTTTGCCAAGGATGTTAATTAATGAATTTTCCCATTCAATCCATATATTCAAGTATATTTTTTAATTCACTTATTTCATTTGTCCTCCTTACCCGTCCCCACTCAAATAACTAACAATCACCTGTGTTTTTTTCTCATATCTATGGTTCTTTAGAATGTTAGCATTCCAAAAAGCTGAAACTGAGAAGCCATTAGTATGTATGTATGTTTCATGGAGGGGCCTGGACTTGCTGGTGAAGTGATCACTGTGATACTTAATGGCAATATACATCTCCCTTTGATGTTCATGTGAGCACAAAGAATGCAATGGCCTTTCAGGTGACAGTGCTTGGTGGTCCAGCTTCTCACCAGAAAAAAAATACGGTATTACTTGTTTCAAACAAAATAGAAAATAAGACAGAAAATAGTATTATACTTTCTTGCTACCAAAACTTGGAAATTATAAATTTTTAAAATATGAGTTGTTTCACTTTTATTTCTAGTGCCTAATATGTAGGATATTTTTATGTTTTACATCATGAATTAATCATTTAATATTTAGCCCCTTTTCACTAAAAAGCTTGTAATTTGGGGAAGCAAAGACATCAAGCTTGTACATCTCCTATGTCATCAGTTGATTATGGGATGAAACTTCAGGTAGGAAAGCAAAAAATAGAAGACAGAAGTTGATTTCATTTATTTGCCTAAGAAGCAAGTGATCTTTCATTTAAAAAATCTAAGCTATAAGTGCTTAATAAATGGAGGTAAATATAGTTATTATTTGTATTCCAATAATTCAAATATGTAATTATCAAGTTAGACATAGGTATGAAACAGTAACTTTAAGATATTAGCTGTAAAATGTGTCCAAATCACTTTAGCAAAATTAAAAGGAAAAAAAGAGGCAAGAAACACTAGTGGTTAGAGACAGAATAATCTAGTTGTATGTTGTCACTGACAAACCTAAAACTTTAAGACTTCTTTTAACCATCACTGACACTTAACTTTGTATGACTCTCTTTATAAAGCTATGTTCCACATGAGATGTTACTGGTTGTGATGATTATGAATGGAGAGGGCAATCAAACTATAGGAGAAGGAGACTGATCAAGATTGTGGAATAAGAGGATGTGGAGCTCATGTTTTCCCCTCCCATGAACACAACAAACACACCTACACCTGGGACCACTCTCACTGAAAACAAACTGGAAACTCGCAGAAGGATTTCTATACAACAAAGGCCGTAAGAATGATACACATGTAATCAGGTAGGAAGGAAACAAAAGTGACTTGGAAACAAAAGTGTAACTAGGGAGGAGACTCCGAGGAAAGGGAGGATACCAGGGTAGATATGTGCCCTGGGGCAGTGAGGGGTGAGAGCCAAAGACTGGGTTCCCTAGTCCTGGGGTCCTACGTGGGTCCTCCATCAGGTTGGAGGTCCACTGTCATAAACTCTCCCTTTGATGTTCATGTGAGCACAAAGAATGCAATGGCCTTTCAGGTGACAGTGCTTGGTGGTCCAGCTTCTCACCAGAAAAAAAATACGGTATTACTTGTTTCAAACAAAATAGAAAATAAGACAGAAAATAGTATTATACTTTCTTGCTACCAAAACTTGGAAATTATAAATTTTTAAAATATGAGTTGTTTCACTTTTATTTCTAGTGCCTAATATGTAGGATATTTTTATGTTTTACATCATGAATTAATCATTTAATATTTAGCCCCTTTTCACTAAAAAGCTTGTAATTTGGGGAAGCAAAGACATCAAGCTTGTACATCTCCTATGTCATCAGTTGATTATGGGATGAAACTTCAGGTAGGAAAGCAAAAAATAGAAGACAGAAGTTGATTTCATTTATTTGCCTAAGAAGCAAGTGATCTTTCATTTAAAAAATCTAAGCTATAAGTGCTTAATAAATGGAGGTAAATATAGTTATTATTTGTATTCCAATAATTCAAATATGTAATTATCAAGTTAGACATAGGTATGAAACAGTAACTTTAAGATATTAGCTGTAAAATGTGTCCAAATCACTTTAGCAAAATTAAAAGGAAAAAAAGAGGCAAGAAACACTAGTGGTTAGAGACAGAATAATCTAGTTGTATGTTGTCACTGACAAACCTAAAACTTTAAGACTTCTTTTAACCATCACTGACACTTAACTTTGTATGACTCTCTTTATAAAGCTATGTTCCACATGAGATGTTACTGGTTGTGATGATTATGAATGGAGAGGGCAATCAAACTATAGGAGAAGGAGACTGATCAAGATTGTGGAATAAGAGGATGGGGAGCTCATTTTTTCCCCCTCCCATGAACACAACAAACACACCTACACCTGGGACCACTCTCACTGAAAACAAACTGGAAACTCGCAGAAGGATTTCTATACAACAAAGGCCGTAAGAATGATACACATGTAATCAGGTAGGAAGGAAACAAAAGTGACTTGGAAACAAAAGTGTAACTAGGGAGGAGACTCCGAGGAAAGGGAGGATACCAGGGTAGATATGTGCCCTGGGGCAGTGAGGGGTGAGAGCCAAAGACTGGGTTCCCTAGTCCTGGGGTCCTACGTGGGTCCTCCATCAGGTTGGAGGTCCACTGTCATAAACAGGAAGCGCTGGGAAACCTGGGCTCCACTCATGAGGAGCACACAAGCACAGTCTAGCTCCTGAGGCAGCGTGGACAGAGGTCTGCCCTACTGACTGCCAGGTTTCCACGACCAGCTCCACAATAGGGAAGGGACAGCAGAGATGGTGGAGGCAGCTGGCTGAAAGGCACAAGGGTGACCTGCACCTGAGCCTGTGAATGAACAGAGCAAGGGAAACACCTGCCGGCGCCCACACAGGAAGCACACTAGAGAAAGCTCGGGCCTCTGCCTGTGACTGACAGGAGCTGAGAGGCAAAAAAGAAAAAACCTGGAAGGAATGAATAGCTCACTAAACGACACAGAAGGACACATAACTGATCAAAACAATGGAATTCAATCCTGCAGGAGAGGAAAAAGAAACAATGAAAGCAATTTAAGAGATAAACGGGATAACATTAAGCATACCAACACTAGCTTCCTTAATACTTGGCTTACTTAATAATTATGACTAAGTACTTATTTATTTTTCTTGCACCATTACTAATCATAGTGTAAGGAAAATAAATGAGAAGATAAAGGTTTCTCAAAAAAATGGAAAAAAAGAAACCTAAGGATGAAATCATTTTAAAGATCACTAAATTCTGCCACTACAGTGGAAGAGAGATGCAGTTAGTTTGAGTTTTAAATACATTTGAAAAGTAGCCTAAGAATGGGAACATTTTCCTTGCTTCTATAGCGAACTACAAAGCATGGTCCCAGATGTGCCATTAACAAATGGAATAAGAGGATGTGGAGCTCATGTTTTCCCCTCCCATGAACACAACAAACACACCTACACCTGGGACCACTCTCACTGAAAACAAACTGGAAACTCGCAGAAGGATTTCTATACAACAAAGGCCGTAAGAATGATACACATGTAATCAGGTAGGAAGGAAACAAAAGTGACTTGGAAACAAAAGTGTAACTAGGGAGGAGACTCCGAGGAAAGGGAGGATACCAGGGTAGATATGTGCCCTGGGGCAGTGAGGGGTGAGAGCCAAAGACTGGGTTCCCTAGTCCTGGGGTCCTACGTGGGTCCTCCATCAGGTTGGAGGTCCACTGTCATAAACAGGAAGCGCTGGGAAACCTGGGCTCCACTCATGAGGAGCACACAAGCACAGTCTAGCTCCTGAGGCAGCGTGGACAGAGGTCTGCCCTACTGACTGCCAGGTTTCCACGACCAGCTCCACAATAGGGAAGGGACAGCAGAGATGGTGGAGGCAGCTGGCTGAAAGGCACAAGGGTGACCTGCACCTGAGCCTGTGAATGAACAGAGCAAGGGAAACACCTGCCGGCGCCCACACAGGAAGCACACTAGAGAAAGCTCGGGCCTCTGCCTGTGACTGACAGGAGCTGAGAGGAAAAAAATAAAAAAACTAGAAGGAATGAATAGCTCACTAAACGACACAGAAGGACACATAACTGATCAAAACAATGGAATTCAATCCTGCAGGAGAGGAAAAAGAAACAATGAAAGCAATTTAAGAGATAAACGGGATAACATTAAGCATACCAACACTAGCTTCCTTAATACTTGGCTTACTTAATAATTATGACTAAGTACTTATTTATTTTTCTTGCACCATTACTAATCATAGTGTAAGGAAAATAAATGAGAAGATAAAGGTTTCTCAAAAAAATGGAAAAAAAGAAACCTAAGGATGAAATCATTTTAAAGATCACTAAATTCTGCCACTACAGTGGAAGAGAGATGCAGTTAGTTTGAGTTTTAAATACATTTGAAAAGTAGCCTAAGAATGGGAACATTTTCCTTGCTTCTATAGCGAACTACAAAGCATGGTCCCAGATGTGCCATTAACAAATGAATCACAGAGGGTCAAATAAATCCGGATGCACAATTTAGATACACGAGAAATGCTAAAAGGCAGAAAGTAAAAAGATTAAGACTGAAAGTTATATCCAATTGTTTTACTGTCCTAAGAAATTTAGGGGATATCTACATGTATCTGTCTATCTGTCTACAACTCTATTATAAAACCTTTATAGGAAAACTTTTCTCAATGAATTATTAGTGCAATTTTCAGTCACAGTTTATTTGGCTTTCCCTAGGAATTTTTATCATCTCAAATATTCGTTGAGGAAAGAGAGATTTAGCTTGAAACACTGAAATGAGGTTGACTTTTTGGAATTTTATTTTCCTGCTGAGAGTATAAAATAAGCACCATTATTGCTGGGACTATATCAGTAAAATTGTATATATTATCTTCATGGGAATTCTTAAATCCTTAGAGAAATCTGCGATGTTGATAGGATACAGATTTACTACCAAAATAGTAACAACTGCTTCTTAGCATTAATTATTTATCATTTTTCTAATTTAATCCAAGTCCTTGCATTTTCTGTAAATATACTAGTAAATGAATAATTCACTCCTCAACAGCATTACCCTGGCATGGAGGAGGAAATCCATACAGACTAACCTATCATGCAGCCAGATGAACAGGCTCCTTCAGTAGAAAACCTCTTTCAAAATTAATGGCATGCTTCAGCATGATGAGTGCCCAGGAAAGGAAATATTTATGGTTTTTCTCCTAACTTCTGACCCTTGAAATTAAAAGTATTTTCTCCACCTCCTCTATTCCAGTTAACCCGTAGGAAAAATGTCTCTCTTTATGGCAGGGAGAAATTTTTACGATACCCAGAAATACAGCTATATATATACGTCAACCACTACAGAGCTTCCCCTAAAAAGTTGCCTCCCAGTGGTGAATGCCACGAACTATTTATCTATTTTTTCTTGCACCATTAATAATCATAGTGTAAGGAAAATAAATGAGAAGATAAAGGTTTCTCAAAAAAATGGAAAAAAAGAAACCTAAGGATGAAATCATTTTAAAGATCACTAAATTCTGCCACTACAGTGGAAGAGAGATGCAGTTAGTTTGAGTTTTAAATACATTTGAAAAGTAGCCTAAGAATGGGAACATTTTCCTTGCTTCTATAGCGAACTACAAAGCATGGTCCCAGATGTGCCATTAACAAATGAATCACAGAGGGTCAAATAAATCCGGATGCACAATTTAGATACACGAGAAATGCTAAAAGGCAGAAAGTAAAAAGATTAAGACTGAAAGTTATATCCAATTGTTTTACTGTCCTAAGAAATTTAGGGGATATCTACATGTATCTGTCTATCTGTCTACAACTCTATTATAAAACCTTTATAGGAAAACTTTTCTCAATGAATTATTAGTGCAATTTTCAGTCACAGTTTATTTGGCTTTCCCTAGGAATTTTTATCATCTCAAATATTCGTTGAGGAAAGAGAGATTTAGCTTGAAACACTGAAATGAGGTTGACTTTTTGGAATTTTATTTTCCTGCTGAGAGTATAAAATAAGCACCATTATTGCTGGGACTATATCAGTAAAATTGTATATATTATCTTCATGGGAATTCTTAAATCCTTAGAGAAATCTGCGATGTTGATAGGATACAGATTTACTACCAAAATAGTAACAACTGCTTCTTAGCATTAATTATTTATCATTTTTCTAATTTAATCCAAGTCCTTGCATTTTCTGTAAATATACTAGTAAATGAATAATTCACTCCTCAACAGCATTACCCTGGCATGGAGGGAGGAAATCCATACAGACTAACCTATCATGCAGCCAGATGAACAGGCTCCTTCAGTAGAAAACCTCTTTCAAAATTAATGGCATGCTTCAGCATGATGAGTGCCCAGGAAAGGAAATATTTATGGTTTTTCTCCTAACTTCTGACCCTTGAAATTAAAAGTATTTTCTCCACCTCCTCTATTCCAGTTAACCCGTAGGAAAAATGTCTCTCTTTATGGCAGGGAGAAATTTTTACGATACCCAGAAATACAGCTATATATATACGTCAACCACTACAGAGCTTCCCCTAAAAAGTTGCCTCCCAGTGGTGAATGCCCACGAAAGTCCTGCACTGTCCAGCAGGCCTCTAGGGTTAGTAATCAGCCTGAGGGTTCAGGAATGCTCAGGACTCTGGCCCAGATACACAGAAGCCAGCAGTATGCATCAATCAAATTAGGCTTCCTAGACATTTTGCCAAATGAAGGTGGCTTCCAGCTAGGTAAGATCTACCAGAGAAAAACATTCTATTTTCACTCATTTGTTTCAAGACAGTAGAGCATGATAATCAAAATACAGAACTCCAGTCATAAATAATAGTGGCAATAATAATGCATTGGTATACTACTATATATTATACATAGCGTAAATGTAATATTATAGATAATATAATGATTGTGGTAAATATCATTTGGATATGAAAGGTTAGAAAAAAAGCACATTTAAGAAAAAGAAAATAAATAGATGGTAGGCCAGTGAAACCGATTTTAGACCCCAGCCTCTAAAACAATGGAAGAATTATTTTCTGCTGTTTTAAGCCACCAAGTTTATAGTAACTTTTTTTTTACAACATCCGTGGGAACATGACACACTGAAATCTTCAGTGTTTTTGCTATATATTGCTTCCTAGTTGCAAATTTAAAAATAAAAAAAACTGATTGCATTGAGTCCATATAAACAGTGGTTACAGAAGAAACAACCAAATTAACTTGATTTTAAAGACCAAGAAATCAGGCACCTTCTTTTTAAAAAGTTTTTCAAAGCTTTCTTTCTTTTTTTTTTTTTTTTTAAACTAGGAGAAGATGATTCTAAGTTACCATTCAATGTATCAGATGAAAGTTTCTCATCAAAAACCAGACCTTGGGCTTCTCTGGTAGTCCAGTGGGTAAGGACACCGCCTTGCAGTGCAAGGGGCGCCGGTTCGATCCCTGGCCTGGGAAGATCCCACGTGCTGCGGAGCGGCTGGACCCATGTGTCCAATTACTGAGCCCGGAGCTCTGGAGCACATGCGCCCAGAGCCAGCGCTCTGCAACGACAGATGCCACTGTGATGGGAGGCCCACAGGAGCCAAAGAACAAAGACGGATAAACAGAGAGAAACGAAAGACCAAGCTCCCCTCCCTCCCCAACTCCGATGGGAGGCCCACAAGGACCAAAGAACAAAGACGGATGAAAACAGATAAATGAAAGACCAATAGAAATGGCCCATCCGCCCCCTCCCTCCCCACCCACCTCCACCTTACCCCACCCCTTGCCCTACCCCACCCCCAAAAATAAATAAATAAATTAATTAAATTAAAAAAAAAAAAAAACCAGACCTTAAGCACAAAGACAAGTAATCATACACATTTCATAAGATGCCACAAAACACATTTTCCCTTTTTTAATTACCTCTTTTAAGCTCACTAAACATAGTAAATTGAAGGCTGAACTATTTTCTCTTGATTATTTTGGGAAAGTTAATGCTTTCTAAATATCACAATATGAGGGTTCATTAAAAATTATTAGAGGATTTTTTAATAATAAAATACAAATATTAAAAGTGAAGGGAGTGTTAATTACTTGAAAATGTGAAACCATTTGCAGTATTTAAAACAAATTAAGAATATTTTATTACTCTAATTATTTCAGGACTGAAGTCAAGTCATAGTGCTCTGTGTTTGCTGGGCATATGGCACTACAATAGACATGGCACATACGTGAAACATGTTTTTCTTCTTCCGACTCTGCATATTTTACTGTGATGTAAGCCATATGTTTCATTTCAAAGGGCACTATGAAAAGGCTATTGCTAGAGAGGCAAACTCTTGACTCAGAGATCAGCAATATAGAAATGACTCTTCATTAAAAACGCATTATTGTTTTGCTTTGAGGCATTTACCTTATGTTCCTAGTAACACCCTGACAGTTTGGAGATTAAAAACATCTGGATTTTAGGCATTAAGATTTTGAGAATCATGGGTCTGATGCTAAAAATACAGACTATTACAGAATACTCAAAATAATGGGCTGTTTGGTAGAGAAAGGGTTTATGTGATGAATATATTAAAACATAATCATTTCATGATTAAACACATCTCATGACTAAGCATGAGGACACATAGGTTAAAATGTTCAGGGCCTGTACTATCCCCTGTTTATAAACTAGGCAACCTCTAAAATACTGTTAAACTATCATCTTAATTTTAGAAGTCTATTTTAGCTGTGCGGCCATGATAAAATAACTATCTAGGTTCCTTGTAGGACCACGAGGTAAAAGCAAATGCCCTCTGAGCTAAAATTATAAATCTTGTACTCACCAAATGCTAAATAAAGTTTAAACAACCTATGTCGGGATTTAAAGATATCCACAACCCTTTGGTACTCCTCACCTCAAGAAATGGGGCAAAATTCTCCTCCCTCTGAGTGTGGGCTGAACTTAATGACTCACTTCTAGAGAACAGACTCTAACAGAGGTGACAAGATGATGCTTCCAAGATAAAGTTATCTAAAGACCCTGACTTCCAACTTGGGTGTCTACTTCACTGCTTGCTTTAACCCTCTCTCTTTCTAATCAGCCTCTTTAAAGGAAACCAGTTACCATATTCCAAGGACTGACTGGCAGCCTTTGGAGAGATCCACATGATGAGGGACCACGGTCTCTAGCAACACTGTGTGTGCTTGGAAGCAGATTCTCTTAGTACTGCCAAGGGCCATGTGAGTGAACCCAGAAACAAATATTCTCCCACTGAAAACTTCAGATAACTGCAGCTTTAAAGAGACCTTGACTGCAATCTTACGACAGATTCTTGGTCAGAAATACACACTTCACCTAGTTTGTATACCTGACTCACACACACACACATACACAATAAAATTGTGAAATGATAAGTGTTGTTTTAAGCTATTCAATTTGGGATGGTCTGTTACATAGCAGTAGCTAACTGGAGTAAGCCGTGGTGAGGCAGAAGCCAAGCCAGAGCATCAGTCTGGATTCCCAAACCAAGGACTATAACTTTTCAGGTGTAGGATAGTGAACAGGATCATACTGCTTCTCAAGACATCATGTCCCACTGACACAAGAAAAATGTTAACCAAAATGATTTCCAAGATTTCTTCTGGCCATGAAAATGTAGGACTCTAAGCTATAAAGAGGCTGCTCCTGTTATAGACAAGTAGAGACATGTTCATTTCTCACAAGAAAAATTAAGAAAGACATCTGGGCTGAACAGACGTGCAAGCCTCGCTTCTCTGAAACCTCCTCCGAGGAAAAATAGGTAGCTAGTTATTGATAAAAGCCCTGGCCGGAACTCATAAGATTAGCAGTTTCAAACTATTACCTTTAGCAAACATCCATAGAAGTGCTAGTACAGAGCTCAAAATCTCTTCCTCTTACCCCTTTCCAATGCTAATGAAACAGTTTTTTACAACTCTGGTTCCCTTGGTAACTAAGAATTGTAAAAATGCTTTTTCTATAAACAAACGTTTCCCCTCAAGAACAAAGGTGTTGGTGGAGGAGCAAAGGGCCCCAGTGATGACCTCTTTTACATCTCTAGAGACAAAAAGCTTCTTCATGATTATTAATTAGCTTGAGATTACTAGTTGGAAAAAATATAAAAAGGGGTGGGGGAGGATTGTGCGGGTAGCCTCGCCCACAGAGATTGGATGCACCCGATGTGAGGTGGAGACTCTCCAGCTCTGGGGTAAGAACATCTGTTTACATCTGATTGAGTTCTAATTATTTCTGATTACTTGTGCTTGCCTTTATTTGATGATTAATAAACCCACTCTTGGTTTGACAATACTTGAGACCACGATACTTTATTGTCGAGGTCCGAGGCTCACACCCTGAGGGGACCACGCCGTGTTCGCGTAAAGGTCTCTGATCTATTCAATATAGTTTTTCTTAGCGAGAACTAGTGAGAATAGTAATCAGAGCAAACTCCGATGCGGTGCCCACAACACGATGACCACTGGAACTTCCCGGCACTGAGAACTAGCTGCCTTCCAGGTGCTCTTGGGAGAGAAGATGCTGGATTACCCTTGGAGTTGACAGTACCAAGACTTTTCCTGTACTGGATGGGAAATGTAGGTAGGTAATATATATTATTTTTTACAACTCTTGGTATGCTATCGTTCTGACCTAGCCTTAGAACAAAGGAAAAAGAAAGTGTCCCTTATCAAATTAAACCAAATTAGTCATGTAAATAAGAAGGTTAGCTAAAATACTTCTCTGTACTCTCTGAACTGATACTTTGCATTATGGGAATTACCCACAGATAATTTACATAAAGACACATGTACATCTACGAAAGTATTTTTTAATGGCAAAATTATTTTAACATGTGAACGCCATCAATAAAGGTATATTTACTTATGGAAGGATGGTCATGATTTATTTTAAATGAAAAGAACAAACTGCAAAAGCTATGTTAGATATCTACAATTTAGCCACACATCATCAGAGACTTTAAATTCCTGTATTTTTCCTTTTCTCTCTCACTTTTTTCAATTCTGATGCTCAGGCCATGTATCAGGCTAATTAAGTCAGAATCTCTAAACGTGAGACCCAGGTATCAGTATATTTTTAAAGCCTACTTGGTAATTCCAATATATAACCAAAGCCGAGAACTACTTGATAATGGTCTCATTTGAGTTACTAAAATAAAAGTCCACTGAAGTATGTATATTTATCCACTGTATGTGTGTATATCGTGATCGCATGTATACTCTAGTGGGGTAGCATCGCCCACAGAGATTGGATGCACCCGATGTGAGGTGGAGACTCTCCAGCTCTGGGGCAAGAACATCTGTTTACATCTGATTGAGTTCTGATGATTTCTGATTACTTGTGCTTGCCTTTATTTGATGATATATAAACCCACGCTTGATTTCACAATACTTGAGACCACGATACTTTATTGTCGAGGTCCGAGGCTCACACCCTGAGGGGACCACGCCGTGTTCGCGTAAAGGTCTCTGATCTATTCAATATAGTTTTTCTTAGCGAGAACTAGTGAGAATAGTAATCAGAGCAAACTCCGATGCGGTGCCCACAACACGATGACCACTGGAACTTCCCGGCACTGAGAACTAGCTGCCTTCCAGGTGCTCTTGGGAGAGAAGATGCTGGATTACCCTTGGAGTTGACAGTACCAAGACTTTTCCTGTACTGGATGGGAAATGTAGGTAGGTAATATATATTATTTTTTACAACTCTTGGTATGCTATCGTTCTGACCTAGCCTTAGAACAAAGGAAAAAGAAAGTGTCCCTTATCAAATTAAACCAAATTAGTCATGTAAATAAGAAGGTTAGCTAAAATACTTCTCTGTACTCTCTGAACTGATACTTTGCATTATGGGAATTACCCACAGATAATTTACATAAAGACACATGTACATCTACGAAAGTTTTTTTTAATGGCAAAATTATTTTAACATGTGAACGCCATCAATAAAGGTATATTTACTTATGGAAGGATGGTCATGATTTATTTTAAATGAAAAGAACAAACTGCAAAAGCTATGTTAGATATCTACAATTTAGCCACACATCATCAGAGACTTTAAATTCCTGTATTTTTCCTTTTCTCTCTCACTTTTTTCAATTCTGATGCTCAGGCCATGTATCAGGCTAATTAAGTCAGAATCTCTAAACGTGAGACCCAGGTATCAGTATATTTTTAAAGCCTACTTGGTAATTCCAATATATAACCAAAGCCGAGAACTACTTGATAATGGTCTCATTTGAGTTACTAAAATAAAAGTCCACTGAAGTATGTATATTTATCCACTGTATGTGTGTATATCTGTCCATGTATAGAAAAAGATCCAAAAAGAAACATATATAACTAAAGATAGTCAAGATTATGGTGAAAAAATCATTTTATCCCTTAATTTTTTTCACAATGAGTATATATCATTGCTCTAACTCTCTCTCAGGAGGAATTCAAAAGGTCAGGAAGAAAGAAATACAAATCTCTGAAATAGTTACAGAGTCTAGAGGAACAAAGACAGTTATTACCGTACTGCCTAAATTTGCATCTTTAAAAGTTATTGAAATCTTAAGCTACAAAATGACAAAACATCCAGTTGAAAGAGTAAAGCAACAAACAATGACTTAATACTATACAAGACTATAGTCTCTCTCATTTTCTTCTTTACAAATCATTCTTCCCTTAGTTCTGATGATGCGAAGTTATCATCTAAAGTCCTACACTAGAACAGAAAAAATAAGTAAAGCATGTGTACAATTTAGAATGTGGAATATATATTAGAGATAAAGCATACTAGGTCTTCTTTTAAGATATATGTAAGGAAACTGACAGAATAAAATACTTGCTTAATAGTTTGTAAGAGACTGGTACACTGACTTACTCATACTAGTCCAATACTATCCCCACTGTACAGAAACACTGTATAAGAATGATACGTGCTGCCCACGTTTCAAAGGTGTACACATGGCAAGGAAGCATGGGGAGCTGTTTGTTCAAAGGAAACCAGTCCCATCCTTTGCCTACTAATGTTAGTCATTCAACTGTGACTGATTCTTTGAAACCCTCCTAGACTGTAGCCAGCCAGGCTCCTCTGCCCATCTTATGGGCTTATTTTAAATGAAAAGAACAAACTGCAAAAGCTATGTTAGATATCTACAATTTAGCCACACATCATCAGAGACTTTAAATTCCTGTATTTTTCCTTTTCTCTCTCACTTTTTTCAATTCTGATGCTCAGGCCATGTATCAGGCTAATTAAGTCAGAATCTCTAAACGTGAGACCCAGGTATCAGTATATTTTTAAAGCCTACTTGGTAATTCCAATATATAACCAAAGCCGAGAACTACTTGATAATGGTCTCATTTGAGTTACTAAAATAAAAGTCCACTGAAGTATGTATATTTATCCACTGTATGTGTGTATATCTGTCCATGTATAGAAAAAGATCCAAAAAGAAACATATATAACTAAAGATAGTCAAGATTATGGTGAAAAAATCATTTTATCCCTTAATTTTTTTCACAATGAGTATATATCATTGCTCTAACTCTCTCTCAGGAGGAATTCAAAAGGTCAGGAAGAAAGAAATACAAATCTCTGAAATAGTTACAGAGTCTAGAGGAACAAAGACAGTTATTACCGTACTGCCTAAATTTGCATCTTTAAAAGTTATTGAAATCTTAAGCTACAAAATGACAAAACATCCAGTTGAAAGAGTAAAGCAACAAACAATGACTTAATACTATACAAGACTATAGTCTCTCTCATTTTCTTCTTTACAAATCATTCTTCCCTTAGTTCTGATGATGCGAAGTTATCATCTAAAGTCCTACACTAGAACAGAAAAAATAAGTAAAGCATGTGTACAATTTAGAATGTGGAATATATATTAGAGATAAAGCATACTAGGTCTTCTTTTAAGATATATGTAAGGAAACTGACAGAATAAAATACTTGCTTAATAGTTTGTAAGAGACTGGTACACTGACTTACTCATACTAGTCCAATACTATCCCCACTGTACAGAAACACTGTATAAGAATGATACGTGCTGCCCACGTTTCAAAGGTGTACACATGGCAAGGAAGCATGGGGGAGCTGTTTGTTCAAAGGAAACCAGTCCCATCCTTTGCGCTACTAATGTTAGTCATTCAACTGTGACTGATTCTTTGAAACCCTCCTAGACTGTAGCCAGCCAGGCTCCTCTGCCCATGGAATTTTTCAGGCAAGAATACTGGAATGGGTTGCCATTTCCTTCTCCAAAATCCTCCCAACTCAGGAACTGAACCTGGGTCTCCAGCACTGCAGGGATATTCTTAATAAAGATGACAAAGTAGGTCCAAGTTATAATATTTACTAAAAATCTGATTAGGAAACATTTCTATGTCTACCGTCTGCTTGAGTTCATTCAAAGTTTCTTTATTTACTCAGCCACTGTTGATATACCTTGTTTAGTTTCCTCACAATGCTACTACTGTATACACAGTACTACTGAGAATTAAATGGAAATTGCAGAAGCGTAATTACAGCTGGATGAGAATGTTAAGCATTCACTCTGTTTTAACCTGAGAGTGTCTGGGATGAAGAACATCATCAATCAGTATTTACTGAACATTCGGAAAGGACATGATTTGGCCTAGGCAGCTAACAGTAAAGGAATCTGCAGTTGTATGGATTTCCCTAATCAAATGTAATGGAAAGCTGCCAAAAATCTAACATGATAGGTTAAAAAATGTGTCCCTCAGCACTCGTGTGAATACAAACATTAATGAAACAGGTTTCCTTCTGAAAATTAGCTTTCAGTCAGAAATAGGTCTACTGCGAGAATATTGATGTCAGAAAGGAACAGCTGGTATTCCATCTTACAAAAGGCTATGGCTTACCTTTTATTTAAAAATAACTAAAGAATTTTTTTCTTATAAATGGCTGAAATTCACATTTTTTTTTATCCTGAAAAATACACAGAAATCCAACCTTAATGCCTCACTCCAGTTTAAGGATGCCAGTAATGACAAGCTGGTAGGTATCTAAAGGGTTAATAAATGGGTATTCAGATACATAGAAAACAAATGGTCTCCAAAATACTAATGTTGCTAAGTTATCTATTATGAAAAACAGTTTGCTTCAAAGCATCTTCTCAATGTGGCATGATGATATAAGAAGAGAAAGAGAATCAACTGTGTATTCTAACCCAACAAAATTAGAATAAAATAATGAGATGATTTCCTCCAAGAATAAAGAAATAAGGGCAATGAATTCTGTCTATATTCAAGGGCAACTCATTTCCTTACCACAAAATATGATGTCTTTGAACAGCGTAATATGGAAGAGTCAATGATTATTAGACATCAATCCCTCACTCTAGGAAACTGATGGAGAAGCTTTCACTTTATCTAAAACCTTATACTTTAATCTGAACCTGGGTCTCCAGCACTGCAGGGATATTCTATAAGATGACAAAGTAGGTCCAAGTTATAATATTTACTAAAAATCTGATTAGGAAACATTTCTATGTCTACCGTCTGCTTGAGTTCATTCAAAGTTTCTTTATTTACTCAGCCACTGTTGATATACCTTGTTTAGTTTCCTCACAATGCTACTACTGTATACACAGTACTACTGAGAATTAAATGGAAATTGCAGAAGCGTAATTACAGCTGGATGAGAATGTTAAGCATTCACTCTGTTTTAACCTGAGAGTGTCTGGGATGAAGAACATCATCAATCAGTATTTACTGAACATTCGGAAAGGACATGATTTGGCCTAGGCAGCTAACAGTAAAGGAATCTGCAGTTGTATGGATTTCCCTAATCAAATGTGATGGAAAGCTGCCAAAAATCTAACATGATAGGTTAAAAAATGTGTCCCTCAGCACTCGTGTGAATACAAACATTAATGAAACAGGTTTCCTTCTGAAAATTAGCTTTCAGTCAGAAATAGGTCTACTGCGAGAATATTGATGTCAGAAAGGAACAGCTGGTATTCCATCTTACAAAAGGCTATGGCTTACCTTTTATTTAAAAATAACTAAAGAATTTTTTTCTTATAAATGGCTGAAATTCACATTTTTTTTTATCCTGAAAAATACACAGAAATCCAACCTTAATGCCTCACTCCAGTTTAAGGATGCCAGTAATGACAAGCTGGTAGGTATCTAAAGGGTTAATAAATGGGTATTCAGATACATAGAAAACAAATGGTCTCCAAAATACTAATGTTGCTAAGTTATCTATTATGAAAAACAGTTTGCTTCAAAGCATCTTCTCAATGTGGCATGATGATATAAGAAGAGAAAGAGAATCAACTGTGTATTCTAACCCAACAAAATTAGAATAAAATAATGAGATGATTTCCTCCAAGAATAAAGAAATAAGGGCAATGAATTCTGTCTATATTCAAGGGCAACTCATTTCCTTACCACAAAATATGATGTCTTTGAACAGCGTAATATGGAAGAGTCAATGATTATTAGACATCAATCCCTCACTCTAGGAAACTGATGGAGAAGCTTTCACTTTATCTAAAACCTTATACTTTAATCTCAAAGAAAACCCAAAGAGAGATGTATTCGAATAATTGTTTGATTTTTTTTAAGTTGAATATTTTCATGGAAATGCATATTGTACTTCTTAAACAGATATGTCTGACTCTTTGTGACACCATGGACTCTATCCCAGCAGCCTCCTCTGTCTGTGGAATTTTCCAAGCAGGAATACCAAAGTGGGTTGGCATTTCCTACTCCAGGGGATCCTCCCAAAACAAGGATCAAACCCACACCCCTGGTGTCTGCATTGGATTCCTTATGAATAGCTCCACATGGAAAGCCCATTAAAATGGTATATATTTTACTAATCATTTTATGTAGTCTTATCCTAATATGTGTTAATGGATTAAAACTTCACATACGGGGCTTCCCCTGGTGGTCCAGTGGGTAAGGACACCGCCTTGCACTGCAAGGGGAGCCGGTTCGATCCCTGGCCTGGGAAGATCCCACGTGCCGCGGAGTGGCTGGACCAATGTGTCCAGTTACCGAGCCGGAGCTCTGGAGCCCATGCGCCCAGAGCTAGCGCTCTGCAACAATAGAGGCCCCTGCAATAGGAGTCCCACGGGGGCCAAAGAACAAAGATGGATGAAAATAGATAAATGAAAGACCAATTGCCCGCTCCCCTCCCTCCCCAACTCGACCCCCGTCCAAAATAAATAAATAAATAAATAAATCTTAAAAAAAAAAAACAAACTTCACATATATATATAAACTCAACTCAAAGGCAAAACAAGAGAAATATAAAAATTGTAAGATTTAATCAGTATTCTACACTGAATATAAATTCTCATTGCATACTTCCTTATACAAGTCCTTATTCTTTAAAAACTGTCTCCATTTCCACTAAGTGAACTGATTTGTATAATGTCTTTTTTCTTATTTTCCTAATTTTTTGCAAAGCATTTCTCATCATAAGAAAAACAAGAATATTTACATATCTGTGTGTGCAAGTACACATGATACTAAAGACCATGACTATACTTTTTGAAATTTGTCATAGTAAAACATGAACTCTATCTTTTCCCACTAGTGACAAATGACACGTATAAGTCACAGTAGTAACATTATACCTGCACTTAAAACAAGTATTTGGTAAGAGTTAAAGACCTTATGAATTTCCAGTGTAAATCTGATCCCTGATTTGTCACAGGGGAATTTGTGAGGTGAGTCCAGGGATACGGTATTTGTTTTCCTGTGCAAATTTACTCAAAGTTCCAGTGTTCAAAAGAAGAAAACTAGTATCCAGAGGGTAATTATGATAGAACACTCTGCTCAAATAGCATACACACACACACAGGTTCAAAGACATGCATTCAACCCGTGTTCAGATGAGAAACTGGTAGCCACGGTGGTGAGCTGTATATCTGAAAACTATCAATTCAGGCATCAACCATGTCCTGCCATCACCTCATGAACCCGCCCAACCCAGAGTACCTCATTCAGAACACCAGGATCTCAGTTTAGCAAAACTGGATCACAAATCAAATAACTGGACTGTTCTCCACAAAGCTTCATCAGTTATTCAACACTAGAAAATGTGAGAATATAAGAATTATTAACCACTGAAAAACTACCTATTCCTTCTTAGAAAAACAAATGACAACAACAACCCAATTTGATGCAAGAATTATTTTGTTATTCCTTTTCTTACTGTTTCTTGTTTGGATGGTTTATATCACCATGGCTTCAAGCTCGCTAACCTTTTCTTAATGATTGTCAGATGTTTACCTCCACCCAATATATTTTCACCTGAGACATCACAGTTCTCAACTCAAGAGGTTCCATCTTGGTCGTCTAAATATTTACATATTTCTACTTACATTTTTGTACACAGAATACAGCTTAAAACTTAACATCTTTTTCTGCTAACTTTAGCATCTATGTCAATTCTAGCTCAGTTTCAATTGACTGATTTTTCTCCTTATCAATATGGGTATTATTTCTCTGCTTCTTTTCATGCCTGATAACCTTTATTGGCTATCTGAATATCATTAATTTCATTTTGGGGTGTTGAATATTTTTGGACTCTAAAGATTCTGACTTTGGTCCTGCAAACATTTAGTGTTCTGCTTTTATGATTCATTAGATGGGATCAGCTCAGGATTTAATATAGAGACAATTTTCCTCTGTTTCTGAAGCAGAATATTTTGAGTACTCTACCTTTATGAATACTCAACATTCATGATTGTCCATGGATGATGACCTTTCCTCTCTGGTTGGTAGGAAGAGGCATGATTTCCCATTTCGTGTCCGCTGTGGGCGGTATTTCTTTTAATCCTTCTCAGTGGTTTGCTGTCCAGCCTCCCAAAGTTTCCTCACATGCATTAGCTGCTCTCCGCTCTACTGAATCCTCCATGCGGAGCCTCTATAGATCTCCGAATTCTCTCTGTGCAGCTATCTCATCTCTGGTCCCAGGTCCTATAAACACTAGATGCTTTGGGCTCCCCAGACACTCAACCATGTCCTGCCATCACCTCATGAACCCGCCCAACCCAGAGTACCTCATTCAGAACACCAGGATCTCAGTTTAGCAAAACTGGATCACAAATCAAATAACTGGACTGTTCTCCACAAAGCTTCATCAGTTATTCAACACTAGAAAATGTGAGAATATAAGAATTATTAACCACTGAAAAACTACCTATTCCTTCTTAGAAAAACAAATGACAACAACAACCCAATTTGATGCAAGAATTATTTTGTTATTCCTTTTCTTACTGTTTCTTGTTTGGATGGTTTATATCACCATGGCTTCAAGCTCGCTAACCTTTTCTTAATGATTGTCAGATGTTTACCTCCACCCAATATATTTTCACCTGAGACATCACAGTTCTCAACTCAAGAGGTTCCATCTTGGTCGTCTAAATATTTACATATTTCTACTTACATTTTTGTACACAGAATACAGCTTAAAACTTAACATCTTTTCTGCTAACTTTAGCATCTATGTCAATTCTAGCTCAGTTTCAATTGACTGATTTTTCTCCTTATCAATATGGGTATTATTTCTCTGCTTCTTTTCATGCCTGATAACCTTTATTGGCTATCTGAATATCATTAATTTCATTTTGGGGTGTTGAATATTTTTGGACTCTAAAGATTCTGACTTTGGTCCTGCAAACATTTAGTGTTCTGCTTTTATGATTCATTAGATGGGATCAGCTCAGGATTTAATATAGAGACAATTTTCCTCTGTTTCTGAAGCAGAATATTTTGAGTACTCTACCTTTATGAATACTCAACATTCATGATTGTCCATGGATGATGACCTTTCCTCTCTGGTTGGTAGGAAGAGGCATGATTTCCCATTTCGTGTCCGCTGTGGGCGGTATTTCTTTTAATCCTTCTCAGTGGTTTGCTGTCCAGCCTCCCAAAGTTTCCTCACATGCATTAGCTGCTCTCCGCTCTACTGAATCCTCCATGCGGAGCCTCTATAGATCTCCGGAATTCTCTCTGTGCAGCTATCTCATCTCTGGTCCCAGGTCCTATAAACACTAGATGCTTTGGGCTCCCCAGACACTCAACGCCACTCCCTCAACTCAGGGAGTCTGCCAGGTTTCAACACATTTCCCTCCTCCCCACACCACTCTCTAGAGACTCTCTCAACGCAGTTGGCTAGGGCAATCAGGGGATTCATGGCAGGTTTCTCATCACTCTGGAGCACTCTGTTTTACTGCCTGATGTCCACTGTCCTAAAGACTATGGTTTCATATAATTTCTGTGCTTTTGCCTTGTTTCAGGTGGGAGAATAAATTTAGACTCTTATCCCACTTCCCCAAAGCTAAAACCAGGTCTATCTTTTCACAACTCCTTTACTTAAAACACTTCTGAATTCCCATTATTAAAACAAAGTCTAAGCTCTTGAGCCAGACTTAAAAATGATGTCATAATTCAAACCTTGTCTACTTTTCTAGCTAATTTTCTGTCACTCACTTTCAACAGCATTGTTCACAAATAAAATAATGTACAGTTTCACATATACAAAGTATTCTTTTAGTACATCTACATTTGCTGTTCCTCCTGGAGGGAATTCTCTTCCCTGCCTTAGTGGCTGCAAAAGCCCTATTCATTCATAAACAATCAACAAAGATGCACTTCTGCACGACACTCTCCCTCCCTGACATACTGGGAGCCACCATCTTCCCTTTCTATCGCTCCCACTGAAAGAGGAGTCAGTCATTCTTTCTCAATCCTCAGGAAAATTTAACATCTCTGTTCCAACTAGTTGTCCATTACTTTGCACCATAGCTACACTTTAAACATTTAGTGTTCTGCTTTTATGATTCATTAGATGGGATCAGCTCAGGATTTAATATAGAGACAATTTTCCTCTGTTTCTGAAGCAGAATATTTTGAGTACTCTACCTTTATGAATACTCAACATTCATGATTGTCCATGGATGATGACCTTTCCTCTCTGGTTGGTAGGAAGAGGCATGATTTCCCATTTCGTGTCCGCTGTGGGCGGTATTTCTTTTAATCCTTCTCAGTGGTTTGCTGTCCAGCCTCCCAAAGTTTCCTCACATGCATTAGCTGCTCTCCGCTCTACTGAATCCTCCATGCGGAGCCTCTATAGATCTCCGAATTCTCTCTGTGCAGCTATCTCATCTCTGGTCCCAGGTCCTATAAACACTAGATGCTTTGGGCTCCCCAGACACTCAACGCCACTCCCTCAACTCAGGGAGTCTGCCAGGTTTCAACACATTTCCCTCCTCCCCACACCACTCTCTAGAGACTCTCTCAACGCAGTTGGCTAGGGCAATCAGGGGATTCATGGCAGGTTTCTCATCACTCTGGAGCACTCTGTTTTACTGCCTGATGTCCACTGTCCTAAAGACTATGGTTTCATATAATTTCTGTGCTTTTGCCTTGTTTCAGGTGGGAGAATAAATTTAGACTCTTATCCCACTTCCCCAAAGCTAAAACCAGGTCTATCTTTTCACAACTCCTTTACTTAAAACACTTCTGAATTCCCATTATTAAAACAAAGTCTAAGCTCTTGAGCCAGACTTAAAAAATGATGTCATAATTCAAACCTTGTCTACTTTTCTAGCTAATTTTCTGTCACTCACTTTCAACAGCATTGTTCACAAATAAAATAATGTACAGTTTCACATATACAAAGTATTCTTTTAGTACATCTACATTTGCTGTTCCTCCTGGAGGGAATTCTCTTCCCTGCCTTAGTGGCTGCAAAAGCCCTATTCATTCATAAACAATCAACAAAGATGCACTTCTGCACGACACTCTCCCTCCCTGACATACTGGGAGCCACCATCTTCCCTTTCTATCGCTCCCACTGAAAGAGGAGTCAGTCATTCTTTCTCAATCCTCAGGAAAATTTAACATCTCTGTTCCAACTAGTTGTCCATTACTTTGCACCATAGCTACACTTTAAACATCTACGAATCTACCTATGGCCCTAGAAAGCTCATCAGACACTCACATATTCTCATCTGTAAAACAGAAATAATAAAGAGTGTTGAAAATTTGGGTCATTTATGTTGGCTCAGATGCTTAAGAATCCTCCTGCAATGCAGGAGAACTGGGCTTGACCCTTGGTCAGAAAGATCCCCTATATGAGGGAATGGCTACCCACTGCAGTATTCTTGCCGAGAAAATTCATTCTGTACATGGAGTCACAAAGAGTCTGACACTACTGAGCAAGTAAATATGCACACACAGGTTAAATTTATTTTAACAATGGTATTAGTCACACCTTCAACTACTACATTTAATCTGTTTTTCTTTGTATTACAAAAGGGAGAAAATTCTTAAAGAGATGGGAATGCCAGATCACTTTACCTGCCTGCTGAGGTCACTTTTCCTGACCTATATGCAGGTCAAGAAGCTACAAGTAGAATCAGACATGGTTCAAAAGTGCGAAAGAAGTACAACAAGGCTGTGTATTGTCATCCCGCTTATTTAACTTACATGCAGAGTACCTTGTGCAAAATGCCAGGCTGAGCAAAGCATTAAACTGAAATCAAAACTGTCGGGAAAAATATCAACAATTACTACGCTAATGTGAGAGAGTGAGGAGCTAAACAGCCTCTTGATGAACCTGAAAGAGGAGAGTAAAAAAGCTGGCTTAAAACTCAACATTCGGGGCTTCTCCTGGTAGTCCAGTGCGTAAGGACACAGCCTTGCACTGCAAGGGGCGCCGGTTCGATCCCTGGCCTGGGAAGATCCCACGTGCCGTGGAGCGGCTGGACCGATGTGTCCAATTACCCAGCCAGAGCTCTGGCACGCATGCGCCCAGAGCCAGCACTCTGCGATGACAGACGCCACCGCGATGGGAGGCCCACAGGAGCCAAAAGAACAAAGATAGATGAAAATGGAGACATGAAAGACCAATAGAAGTGGCCCGCCCATCCCCCTCCCCCCCCACCCCACCCCACCCCCACCAAAAAAGATAAATAAAAAAAATTAAAAAAAAAAAAAAAAAAAACTCAACATTCAAAAAACTCAGATCATGGCATCTGGTTCCATCACTTTATGGCAAATAGATGGGGAAAAAATAGAAACAGGAACAGACTTTAATTTCTTGGGCTCCAAAATCACTGCGGACAGTGACTGCAGCCATGAAATTAAAAGATGCTTGCTCTTTGGAAAACAGGCTATGACAAACCTAGACAGCACACTAGAAAACAGAAACATCACTTTGCTGACAAAGATCCATGTAGTCAAAGCTTAGTTTTCCCAGTAGTCATGTATGGATGTGAGAATTGGACCATAAAGAAGGCTGAGCATCAAAGAATGGATGCTTTTTGAATTGCAGTTCTGGAGATGACTCTTGAGAGCCCCTTGGACTGCAAGGAGATCAAACCAGTCAATCCTATAAGAAATCAACCCTTAATATTCACTGGAAGGACTGATGCTGAAGGTGAAGCTCCAATACTTTGGTCACTTGATGCAAAGAGCTAAGTCATTGGAAAAAGACCCTGATGCTGGGAAAGACTGAGCACAGGAGGAGAAGGCAGAGACAGGATGAGACGGTTGGATGGCATCATCGACTCAATGGACATGAATGTGAGCAAACTCTGGAAGATAATGAAGAACAGGGAAACCTGGCATCATGCAGTCCATGGGGTCGCAAAGACCTGGACATGACTGAACGAGTGAACAATAACACAACCTTAAAATTGGATCTAATCGCTATCCTTAAAAACATGTAGTAAAAATACTACAGAGAATTTCCTAAAATGGGAAAGACCTCAGTGTCTTCAGAATGGCAGGGGAGCAGAGACCACAGTGCTGAGGTGACAAGACCAAGCTGCAGGGAGCCCTAGAGACCATGAAAAGGATTTCATCATTCTTGGGATGACTGTACAAGAGTCATCAAATTGCATGTGAAGAGTAACTTTAAAGGAAAAAGTATATATTAGAGGTGACAGTAATTGGGTTACTGGTTACAGAAATGCTGAAGTACACAGTGGCATACTATCAATTGGGAATGCAGAGAATCTAAAGGGATAACTGGAGTTTCCCCCCCACTCACTTTGTACTGAAGGGGTAGGTAAAGGAGGGGAGCAATATTGGGTAATGAGTCACACACAACAATCAGCTCATCTCCATTAGCTGTTGTACCCATGGAGAGCTTAACTGTAACATACGTTCTAAAGTCTTTAAAGGGGAAATTCTAACGAATTGATTATATTATATGCATTATATAAAATACACAGATAGGAGGGGAAAAGTCTCTAATACTTCAGAGCAAACAGCAGAAGGTAAAGCACAATTTAACAACAAAAAACATGTTAAGGGAAAAGGGTTTTTTTTCCTGATAGGGTCTATTTAAGCTTTGTTTACTTTCTCAGCAAGAATAAAGGCCTTGGGCAACATTTAATTAAAATGCTCCCTAAGCTTTTATGCTTCCTGAAGCAATACAACTGGGGACACTGAGACAGTCCCCTTGGTATGGACTGTGACGGGACAAGGATGGATAACTCTGAACCCCACACTCAATGTGGAGAGGAAAGCCATATCCCTGGAAAGGCCAATTAGGTAAGTCACCAGTCATAGGAGGTGTGGAGTAGATGTATTCTTTGGGATAGGAACCCAAAACTGGAAAGGCCTCAACAATATACTCTTTCTGTGACCTCAATTAGAAACCACTAATTTCTAAGATGTAATAATTTGTAGGAGGATAGGATTTAATCAATGGTATTCATTTTCATGCAAAAAAGCATGAATGTGAGGCAAACTCTGGAAGATAATGAAGAACAGGGAAACCTGGCATCATGCAGTCCATGGGGTCGCAAAGACCTGGACATGACTGAACGAGTGAACAATAACACAACCTTAAAATTGGATCTAATCGCTATCCTTAAAAACATGTAGTAAAAATACTACAGAGAATTTCCTAAAATGGGAAAGACCTCAGTGTCTTCAGAATGGCAGGGGAGCAGAGACCACAGTGCTGAGGTGACAAGACCAAGCTGCAGGGAGCCCTAGAGACCATGAAAAGGATTTCATCATTCTTGGGATGACTGTACAAGAGTCATCAAATTGCATGTGAAGAGTAACTTTAAAGGAAAAAGTATATATTAGAGGTGACAGTAATTGGGTTACTGGTTACAGAAATGCTGAAGTACACAGTGGCATACTATCAATTGGGAATGCAGAGAATCTAAAGGGATAACTGGAGTTTCCCCCCCACTCACTTTGTACTGAAGGGGTAGGTAAAGGAGGGGAGCAATATTGGGTAATGAGTCACACACAACAATCAGCTCATCTCCATTAGCTGTTGTACCCATGGAGAGCTTAACTGTAACATACGTTCTAAAGTCTTTAAAGGGAACTTCTAACGAATTGATTATATTATATGCATTATATAAAATACACAGATAGGAGGGGAAAAGTCTCTAATACTTCAGAGCAAACAGCAGAAGGTAAAGCACAATTTAACAACAAAAAACATGTTAAGGGAAAAGGGTTTTTTTTCCTGATAGGGTCTATTTAAGCTTTGTTTACTTTCTCAGCAAGAATAAAGGCCTTGGGCAACATTTAATTAAAATGCTCCCTAAGCTTTTATGCTTCCTGAAGCAATACAACTGGGGACACTGAGACAGTCCCCTTGGTATGGACTGTGACGGGACAAGGATGGATAACTCTGAACCCCACACTCAATGTGGAGAGGAAAGCCATATCCCTGGAAAGGCCAATTAGGTAAGTCACCAGTCATAGGAGGTGTGGAGTAGATGTATTCTTTGGGATAGGAACCCAAAACTGGAAAGGCCTCAACAATATACTCTTTCTGTGACCTCAATTAGAAACCACTAATTTCTAAGATGTAATAATTTGTAGGAGGATAGGATTTAATCAATGGTATTCATTTTCATGCATACAAATAGCATGGCATGTCATTTAGGCTGCACAATTCCAAATCCTGGTAGAATTCCAAAATTCTTGGAGATTGAATTTGAAAATGACTGAAATCTTGAAAATTATGAGTTAAAACTGGAAGAAAATGGGGCTTCCCTGATGGTCCAGTGGGCAAAGAGTCCACCTTGCAGCGCAAGGGACAGGGGTTCGATCCCTGTCCCAGGAAGATTCCACGTGCCGTGGAGCAGCTGGACCGGTGTGACCAATTACAAGCCAGTGTTCTGGAGCGCATGGGCCCAGAGCCAGTGCTCTGCAACAAGAGAGGCCACTGCAATGGGAGGCCCACACAGGCCAAAGAATAAAAGATGGATGAAAATAAATATAAAATAAAAAAGAGGCACGACTGGGAAAAAAAAATACTGAAAGAAATGAAGTTATGGTATTCTGAAGATTCCGTCTTATTTCCTTTTGATTTTTAAAGGCCAACAATAGCAAATGTTTACATAAAACATCACAGGGTCTCACTGCTTCATCAACAAGACAGAATTAGAGAAGCCCTGATAGACGACTAAAAGACTGCATCCTGACTTTACAACAGTGATAAAGTGAGATCAGACCCTGGGTGAGCCATGAAATTATGCTCAGGTTCAGTTCGCTCTGGGCAAAATGGATGCTGCTAAAATTAAATGAGATACTACAGGGAACAAGCATTCAACAAAACAGCAGCAACGGTGGTGGTGATCCAAGATGTTCTGTATAAGATTATTCTAGCAACAGTGAATGTGATATTCACAGAACAGAAGAGATGGGAGGCAAGGACTCCAGTTAGGGAGAAATGTGTTTAAAATGTTACCACAGTCTTTTTTATTTATATAAGTCCTACCCTTTAAACCATCATTTCCATTTCCTTCTTAAATTAATATGTTTTTAAGAATTAAATTTAAACAGAAGTCTTGCCCAACTGGCTAACAAATTAACATATTTGTCCTAAATATTTCCTTCTGGGGAAAAACAAGCATTAAAGGGAAAATGAGTTCAGCACACAATAGTAGTAATTAATTAACAGCAAGACGTTTTTATATAACCTTGCAAATAGTTGACAGGCCTCCTTCCCCAAATGTGTTAAGAAAAAGTATTTTGTTGATTTTGTTTTCTGTGGAAAGACATTCTGTAACACAGGAAAGATAATACAGCTGGCATTTTTGCCTTTTAATATACCTAAAACTGTCCTGAGAATGGTTCCTATTGGGAGCAAGCCATATTTCAATTTTTGTAAGTCATTCCAGCACTTAGAAATCTTATATAAATTATGCATCTGTTATCATGAGTGGTATAAACATCAGAGGTAAAAGAGAGATGATCATAAATTCAATTTCATTGAAATCCTGTTTACTACTCTTCCTGATTTATGTAGTCCTACATCCATTTAACCTAAGATACAGCCTGACAGGACCTAATTTTAATGACTGAACTCAAGGATGGTATATAACTCTTGTTTTTTATTCAATTGTCATCTCACAGAAAATCCTTCCCACAATTCATCAAGAAAACATCCTCAACATGAACTATGAGAGAAAAATGAACTCTGAGACTGTCCTAAAGCATTGACCAGTCCACAGAGCATCTTGGGGAACAAAACTTTCAAAATAAAATGTCATGACTCTGATCAGGTTATTTGCTATCTCAGAAGTATTTCAGACAGGCTCTGATTTGAACCGACTGTGTTCTCTGTGCGATTATCTTACGTTTCCCTCTCAAAGTTTCACTCCACTTCTTACTGTTCACATGTTTTTATTTCTATTCACATACGACATGAAAATTCAACAAAACAGCAGCAACGGTGGTGGTGATCCAAGATGTTCTGTATAAGATTATTCTAGCAACAGTGAATGTGATATTCACAGAACAGAAGAGATGGGAGGCAAGGACTCCAGTTAGGGAGAAATGTGTTTAAAATGTTACCACAGTCTTTTTTATTTATATAAGTCCTACCCTTTAAACCATCATTTCCATTTCCTTCTTAAATTAATATGTTTTTAAGAATTAAATTTAAACAGAAGTCTTGCCCAACTGGCTAACAAATTAACATATTTGTCCTAAATATTTCCTTCTGGGGAAAAACAAGCATTAAAGGGAAAATGAGTTCAGCACACAATAGTAGTAATTAATTAACAGCAAGACGTTTTTATATAACCTTGCAAATAGTTGACAGGCCTCCTTCCCCAAATGTGTTAAGAGAAAGTATTTTGTTGATTTTGTTTTCTGTGGAAAGACATTCTGTAACACAGGAAAGATAATACAGCTGGCATTTTTGCCTTTTAATATACCTAAAACTGTCCTGAGAATGGTTCCTATTGGGAGCAAGCCATATTTCAATTTTTGTAAGTCATTCCAGCACTTAGAAATCTTATATAAATTATGCATCTGTTATCATGAGTGGTATAAACATCAGAGGTAAAAGAGAGATGATCATAAATTCAATTTCATTGAAATCCTGTTTACTACTCTTCCTGATTTATGTAGTCCTACATCCATTTAACCTAAGATACAGCCTGACAGGACCTAATTTTAATGACTGAACTCAAGGATGGTATATAACTCTTGTTTTTTATTCAATTGTCATCTCACAGAAAATCCTTCCCACAATTCATCAAGAAAACATCCTCAACATGAACTATGAGAGAAAAATGAACTCTGAGACTGTCCTAAAGCATTGACCAGTCCACAGAGCATCTTGGGGAACAAAACTTTCAAAATAAAATGTCATGACTCTGATCAGGTTATTTGCTATCTCAGAAGTATTTCAGACAGGCTCTGATTTGAACCGACTGTGTTCTCTGTGCGATTATCTTACGTTTCCCTCTCAAAGTTTCACTCCACTTCTTACTGTTCACATGTTTTTATTTCTATTCACATACGTACACATACACACATACTCTAATTTTAGGCCGGCTTCACAGACACAGGCTAGATCACTCAAGCTGCTGTACAATCTATAACATTCAGACAATAATAAGCCAAATCAGTAATTAAAAAAAAAAAGTATTCCCTGCTTACAACTTGAGATAATTTGGCTTTTCACTGTATTCTGAAACATCAAGCTTCCTTCCTATTTTCAGCTTGGTCAGTATCTTTTATATTCCACAGAGCTAGTCTCCTCTGACTGGGAGGTGCTCCCCTCTTCTTTGGCTAACACAGAGACAGTATCTGGACAGATGACTGACCCCAAATCTAACCAGCACTGAAGCAGCGCCCATGCTCCACCAACTCAGCTTTGTTCACGGAAGCACTACTGAATACCTAGAAGATGTTGCATTGTTCACCCACATTTATACTTCAGCCTGTTCCACTGGAAACAAACTCTGTGCTTAGAAAGATCGGTAATACTACAACTGGGAGACCATGGCATGTACTGGCCACATAGACAGACAGCCTGGGTTTGTGCCACATATCACTCTGTACAACTCTGGGGCTTTGGGAACAGTACTCATCTTCTCTGACACTTGGCTGTATCTCATTAGAGTGAAGACTATACAACACAGAGTTCAGAGGGCTGCTCAGTGATCAAAAGGGGTAAGGCAGGTTCAGAATTCACCACAGTGCTTGACCCAGGGCAAAAGCTATTTAATTACCACCACCAACAACAAACATACTACTTTTCATGATCAGGGTAAAAAAGCCAAGAAGTGTGACACTTTCATTCCGAATTATTTTAAATTATCTGAAATGATCCACTCTGAAATGAAAAAGTAAAGGAGACAGGAACAAGGAAGAGGAGGTCAGAGATAAAGATATTAAGTGAGAGGATTAGCCCCTTTAGACCCAGACTCAAAGCAATCTATCCATGTTTCACAATATGAGATGGATAGGAAGGAAAGAGAGAGGAAGGGGAGGGAGGCAAAAGAAGTAGGGGGTGGGGGAAGAAGAGGAGAAAGAAAGAAAGAGGGAGGGAAGGGAAGAGAGAAAGGAAGCAAAGGAAGAAATTGTGGGGAAAACTACCTAATGATCTGACAACCAAAATAGACAGTGAAGCAACTTTAATTCACTCTGCCCATTTATACAGATATAGATACACACATACAATATTTAGTTCTTTTCTTCCCTGAGCCTCTTATACCTTCAGCCAAGGTAATCACAGCCTTGCTCTACCCTTCCTTTGGGAACAATGAGCTCCTCCCATCCATCTGTCAGCCCTTCCAACATCAAGGGTCTTAAGGGCAGATAAGCAGGAAGACAGGAGGAGAGGGGAGGGGTTGAAAAGAGCCAACAAAGAATGTGCATTCCAGGGTAAACTTTCCTGGGATCTTCAGGGATAGTTTAGAGCTGGCATTCACCCCCCGAGGAGTGTCAAACACACCATTAACAATTACAAAGAACATTACGAAGCCCCCAACCCCTCCCACACACATATACACATCTCAAGATGTTACTCTCTCCCCAGTCACTTCAAGCTTTCCATTTAATCAGCACAGTAAACAAGCTTCTATGCCTCCGGCTCGCATTCCACAAACTCAGCCAGATCTTGGGGTTTTGTGAAGGCTGCCGTCAGCACAGCCCTGAGCAAACTCAAGCCAGATCTTGGGATTTAAGACTTCTCTGACACTTGGCTGTATCTCATTAGAGTGAAGACTATACAACACAGAGTTCAGAGGGCTGCTCAGTGATCAAAAGGGGTAAGGCAGGTTCAGAATTCACCACAGTGCTTGACCCAGGGCAAAAGCTATTTAATTACCACCACCAACAACAAACATACTACTTTTCATGATCAGGGTAAAAAAGCCAAGAAGTGTGACACTTTCATTCCGAATTATTTTAAATTATCTGAAATGATCCACTCTGAAATGAAAAAGTAAAGGAGACAGGAACAAGGAAGAGGAGGTCAGAGATAAAGATATTAAGTGAGAGGATTAGCCCCTTTAGACCCAGACTCAAAGCAATCTATCCATGTTTCACAATATGAGATGGATAGGAAGGAAAGAGAGAGGAAGGGGAGGGAGGCAAAAGAAGTAGGGGGTGGGGGAAGAAGAGGAGAAAGAAAGAAAGAGGGGGGGAAAGGGGAAAGAGAGAAAGGAAGCAAAGGAAGAAATTGTGGGGAAAACTACCTAATGATCTGACAACCAAAATAGACAGTGAAGCAACTTTAATTCACTCTGCCCATTTATACAGATATAGATACACACATACAATATTTAGTTCTTTTCTTCCCTGAGCCTCTTATACCTTCAGCCAAGGTAATCACAGCCTTGCTCTACCCTTCCTTTGGGAACAATGAGCTCCTCCCATCCATCTGTCAGCCCTTCCAACATCAAGGGTCTTAAGGGCAGATAAGCAGGAAGACAGGAGGAGAGGGGAGGGGTTGAAAAGAGCCAACAAAGAATGTGCATTCCAGGGTAAACTTTCCTGGGATCTTCAGGGATAGTTTAGAGCTGGCATTCACCCCCCGAGGAGTGTCAAACACACCATTAACAATTACAAAGAACATTACGAAGCCCCCAACCCCTCCCACACACATATACACATCTCAAGATGTTACTCTCTCCCCAGTCACTTCAAGCTTTCCATTTAATCAGCACAGTAAACAAGCTTCTATGCCTCCGGCTCGCATTCCACAAACTCAGCCAGATCTTGGGGTTTTGTGAAGGCTGCCGTCAGCACAGCCCTGAGAAGGCATATCTGCTCGCACATTACGCTAATGATGGGGGCAGCTAGGAACACTTCTTGGATAATAAGTATCATTTCCCTGGACTTTGTTTAGCGGTGGTAACCAGGTAGACTGGTAATCACTATGATCGACTGTAACACTCTTTGATTCTCATCCCACCAGGAAACATCAAAGGCCTCGTGGGGATAGGGCCTTGAAGTGTCAAATATTCAGTCTTAAGCCTCTGCTCCAGTTCTAGGAGTATCTGGAAAACATCTTCCTTCTGAGGGAAAAATCCAAAATAGCATCTTCCAAATAAATGGAAATAAAACTACTCTAAATTCACCAGACCATAATTATTGACACAGAATTATAAAGTATAATACTCGATGTTCAGTAAAAATTCTAGGCAATTATTGCACCACACCAGAACAGACCATCTATTCAAGAGGATCTCATTTGGTAACTTTTGAGACTGTTTCAAGTCCAACCTTTTCCCTTTGAGATGAGACGCAAACATGTAAAAATATTCCTTACGCATAAATTCTGAGTGCCAGGCTGTGCCAGGCACTGCAGAGGACAGCAAAGAATAAGAATATTGTTGCTAAACTCGGGTGCACAATCTATCAGGAGCCTCCTGGCCTTCCTTGGTATGGGCAATATCTCCCTCAGACACTGAGGGGATTAACTTTTGCAACACTGGAAGAAGTGGTGTCCAGAGGTGTCCTGAGATGAAATGTCCATGGCAGCTTCTGCAGATCCAGCGTGCTTCTATTCTTTACAGGAGGTATCTGCAGTTACCTCACAGTTAGGTGGGCACATCAGTGTCAATCCCTAGAAAGACGTACTAGAATCTTGGGCAAGGCCTGGTGATCCTCCTTGAATGAACATGGATAATTATGTCCAACCTTTAAGGCCAAGAAATATATTCCCAAGAAGCTTGAGATAAGTAAATAGGAACAAGTGAACTGTCCTTAAAACCCAGTTTATAGATGCCAGAAAAGGAAGGAGACCGTGCCAAAAATAAGCTCGGAAGCAGCTAGATTCGTATCAATTCCTGAGCTGTGTTTGCTTACAGTATCCCTGGCGCATACTCCTGCGCATCACAGACTTGTTATTGATCCGCTGTGGTCAGATATTGTACATATAAATTAACCTGCTCCAACTGAAAAATGCCCACGGGAGTCATTCTACTCTGAAGAAATCTTCTCTTTAGGTTTAACTGTAATTACTAGAAGAATTCAATGGGAGGGTGGCGGCTGGTGAGCTCTGATTTCCCCAACCACTTCTTAGAAGATCTGATTAAAAGATCTGTAGTACATGACCAGCCTCATGCTTTGGCTTGGCACACCTTCAGACTGAAGGAATGGCACACGCAGTACAACATGTTGTCAGCAGCCAACAATCAACTGTCAACAGGGGCACTGTTTATCTAAAGAATCTCAGGGGCTAAGGGGGTGCTTTTTAATTGACTTTGGCAATTCCTCTGGAAGCCTTACAGCTGGTCTCTGAAGCCCAGGGTAAGATGACTGTTTTAATCCATATGACTTAAATTCATCAATTACAAGGAAAATACCCTTAGGAGACAAAGGTATTAAGCGAAAGAAGAGAGATGTGGTCAGGAGATCTGCATCCTAAGCTGAGGGAAATGTATGCCAAAATATTTACCATAAAAGAAAGTCAGGTTTATAACGTGAGACTACAACTAATTAGTACAGGAAAATAGGGAGAAAGTATTACTCAGGAAGGAATACACAGTCAGCCTCTGTATTTTGCTACCAATTTCTAAACTTCTAAAGGTCACACAGAGCACTATGCTAATATTTTGCAATAATGGACTCCAGGGCAGTGCTTTAATTAAATGAATTCCAGAGCTCTCTGAATCTTAATCAGACTGTGCAGGGGATGTGGGAAGGTCAGGCTGCAGAGCAAATGATGCAAACTATCCTTACACATTACACCGAGCACCCTTTCCCCAAAGACGGGCAGCACGCTATCTTTAACGTCCTAGGAATTTCTGACAAGGTGAAAGGACCTTTCACTTCACTCCATAGGTCTAACAGGCCCAGCAAGAATGTCAGGCCTATGGTCAGTCCAGGAGACTTTCCAGTAAGTCATTTGATTTAAATGTATGGTGTTTGAAGCCAGCACTCTTGATTTCTTGTAATAACATGGCTAAGATATACCCAATACACTCCTTTCAAGGACAAACACGAAAAGAAGCCTCAACCTATTGAGTGCGGAGATGAGGACGCACTAAAACAGAAAGACTTCATACTTCCTCTTCGTATGAAACCCAACAGCCTACATAGTCAGAAAATAATCTCCGAATCCATAAGCAGTGGCATTTTACCTCAAAATAAGTTTCCACTCTAAACTTTGCATATTTTTCTCTAGCCAACTGAATCTTTGCAATCCTAGCAATGAACAGAAATGCTCAGAAAGGATCAGACCACAAAAAAATACTTAGAAATAATGCCTTCTTAAAAAAGTGCATTTGTACACTAACATTCAGAAATGAATGTAGAATGATATAAGCAGAGTATCATCATGTATTAATTTATTCCCCACAAAGTTAAAGACTTTTCCTAATCTTAGAAGTAATCAGATGCTACCATTTTGCTAGGTTCTGGGTTGGGGCTTCCCCAGCGGCTGAACAGTAAAGGATCCACCTGCCCATGCAGGAAACTTGGTTTCGATCCCTGGGCTGGGAAGATTCCCTGGAGAAAGAAATGGCAACCCAGTCCGGTGTCCTTGCCTGGGAAATCCCATGGACAGTGGAGACTGGCGGGCTACAGCCTATGGCATTACCAATAAGTCGGACATGACTGAGCAACTAAACAACAACGCAATTCTGTGTTAAAACTGAAAGATACTTTTTCATTTTATCTCCTAGGGACTATGCTGTGAGGTAAGCACTATTTAGCCCCCACTTTTATAGATTAAGAAACTAAGCCTTGCTGAAGCTAGTTTGCCTAGGATGACACAAAGGCAGAGCTGGGAATTTCGTCTCACCTCATCGGAGTCAACCCAACATTGCCTCAAGGTGAAGTCTACTGCTGCTTGAGAGTAACCACTGGCTTGGTCTCTTAAACCGTTAAGGTGACAAATGACTCCATCCCATTCTGATATTGAAGTACTGGTCCGATGACTGGGTTATAGGGTCA
The DNA here is from genome assembly GCA_022376925.1 of Tragulus kanchil. Taxonomy (NCBI): domain Eukaryota; kingdom Metazoa; phylum Chordata; class Mammalia; order Artiodactyla; family Tragulidae; genus Tragulus; species Tragulus kanchil. Next base: position 81,405,572 of record JAIOJX010000023.1, read on the forward strand.
TGGGCCTTTCGCCTATATTTTATTTCTCTAGAAATTCTCAGACAAGGTAGAAGAGAAGGCAAAGAAGACATATTACTTTCCAAAAAAGAAAAAAAAATTGACAATCGAGAAACTTCAATATTTATGTCAACCCGTAAGTATGAAACATCCTAATATACTTTAAGGTGTGGGTTTTATTCACACGTCCTGCTGCCTTAGCATTTCACAAAAGGTTTGTGTGTCTGACCTCCAATGATAATTCATCATATATCCTAATGCTTTCTTACTGGGGCTATAAAACAATGAATTAGCGACAAATCCCCCACTCTTTGCCCCTTCAGCCCTTGGAGTTTAACTCCTCTCACATTACGGTATTTATTGAATTTCCCAGCCAAACGGTGTTCTGCTCCATAAAATTCTGACAAGTGGACTCTGCCAGGCTAATAATGGCTTCATTCTGCTGAAATAAACTTATTTCACTGCGGCAAACAAAACGACATGACCTGGAAAGGTTATTTTTAACTGGGTAATGACTCAGTCCCAGCCAAGCATTTCTCTCAAGGTTCTCCATTTTAAATAAGTTACATTTCTTTAATATAAAATCTATGCTATGACATGTGTTTTGTCTGTCAATCTTTCACAACGAAGTAAAAGCAGATGTTGTCATTGTTGAAGGTACTTGATTCCATCATTCGACAATTTGGTCTGCTTCCTGAACTATCCCCAAGGACCCTGGCATAGAGAAAGCTCCCAGAGAGTCGGACATGACTGAGCAACAAACACAACGTTCTGTGTTAAAACTGAAAGATACTTTTCATTTTATCTCCTAGGGACTATGCTGTGAGGTAAGCACTATTTAGCCCCCACTTTTATAGATTAAGAAACTAAGCCTTGCTGAAGCTAGTTTGCCTAGGATGACACAAAGGCAGAGCTGGGAATTTCGTCTCACCTCATCGGAGTCAACCCAACATTGCCTCAAGGTGAAGTCTACTGCTGCTTGAGAGTAACCACTGGCTTGGTCTCTTAAACCGTTAAGGTGACAAATGACTCCATCCCATTCTGATATTGAAGTACTGGTCCGATGACTGGGTTATAGGGTCATGGGCCTTTCGCCTATATTTTATTTCTCTAGAAATTCTCAGACAAGGTAGAAGAGAAGGCAAAGAAGACATATTACTTTCCAAAAAAGAAAAAAAAATTGACAATCGAGAAACTTCAATATTTATGTCAACCCGTAAGTATGAAACATCCTAATATACTTTAAGGTGTGGGTTTTATTCACACGTCCTGCTGCCTTAGCATTTCACAAAAGGTTTGTGTGTCTGACCTCCAATGATAATTCATCATATATCCTAATGCTTTCTTACTGGGGCTATAAAACAATGAATTAGCGACAAATCCCCCACTCTTTGCCCCTTCAGCCCTTGGAGTTTAACTCCTCTCACATTACGGTATTTATTGAATTTCCCAGCCAAACGGTGTTCTGCTCCATAAAATTCTGACAAGTGGACTCTGCCAGGCTAATAATGGCTTCATTCTGCTGAAATAAACTTATTTCACTGCGGCAAACAAAACGACATGACCTGGAAAGGTTATTTTTAACTGGGTAATGACTCAGTCCCAGCCAAGCATTTCTCTCAAGGTTCTCCATTTTAAATAAGTTACATTTCTTTAATATAAAATCTATGCTATGACATGTGTTTTGTCTGTCAATCTTTCACAACGAAGTAAAAGCAGATGTTGTCATTGTTGAAGGTACTTGATTCCATCATTCGACAATTTGGTCTGCTTCCTGAACTATCCCCAAGGACCCTGGCATAGAGAAAGCTCCCAGAGAGACAAGATGGCATAAAGAAGTAAGTCTCTTAAAGAAGAATCTGGTTTTACTGCATTTTTCTTTTGAACAGCATCAAAAACTTAATTCTGCGTAACTTTCAGAGCATGCCTGTGAGAAATAGTTACTTTCTTATCTCCCTGGTTTGAAAGCATGAGTAAATCTTGCCAACATCGCTTAGCCCGTTTACCAAATAAAGGTATGCCAAGATAAATTTATCGATATCCACATGAGTTAACATTTCCCTCCAGTATCTTACATGTTCCATACCAAAAAGGTCGACTTCTAAAAAGTTTAAAAAACAAAAGAGACTTAAATTTTCCTTCATTGTGCCTTGATGTTTCATAGTTATCATCCACATCTCTTGCACTGCAAGTCACTCAAAAATAAACAAATGAACACACAGAAACAACTGTTATGATAAGGTTAAATTTTTTCTTCCAGTTTCAAATGATCAGGGACTCTGAGAGCACCATTACAACAGCTGGGATCTTGTACCAACATGCTACACCCTGCCAGTCCTGCCTTCAGAGACTAATAAAAGAGAAAACCCTTGACAGCTAACAGCTGGGCTCCTTATGAAGCTGTTCAATAGAAACGACTAGGCCTCCCACAGCCCACCAAAAATAAGGGCTTGGTGCACCGACGGAGAAATGCTCGGGAAAGGAGCTTTGGTAAAGGGGAGTGCATATTTCAAAAAGACTGAAATAAGATGACAATGAATAACAGGGAAAAGGCTAATCAATGGAAGAGACACCCTGTCATATTCAAATCTGGCACAGCTACCCAAGGTGTAGAAGTTTCAGAGCTGACTGTACTGTCACTTTGATTAGTGCAAAAGGAATCATGCACGTGTTTAAATCCGGCCAGGATCGCTCACTTCTATTACACACTATGAGCTACAAATGGAGGCAAACAACAACCTTTTCAGTAAACTCGCGTAGTCATGGTTCCATCCAAGCCACAATAAGCATCCTGAATACCCTTCTGATGACCTATAGTCTGTTTGTCGACTTCGATTTCCATCATTCGACAATTTGGCCTGCTTCCTGAACTATCCCCAAGGACACTGGCATAGAGAAAGCTCCCAGAGAGACAAGATGGCATAAAGAAGTAAGTCTCTTAAAGAAGAATCTGGTTTTACTGCATTTTTCTTTTGAACAGCATCAAAAACTTAATTCTGCGTAACTTTCAGAGCATGCCTGTGAGAAATAGTTACTTTCTTATCTCCCTGGTTTGAAAGCATGAGTAAATCTTGCCAACATCGCTTAGCCCGTTTACCAAATAAAGGTATGCCAAGATAAATTTATCGATATCCACATGAGTTAACATTTCCCTCCAGTATCTTACATGTTCCATACCAAAAAGGTCGACTTCTAAAAAGTTTAAAAAACAAAAGAGACTTAAATTTTCCTTCATTGTGCCTTGATGTTTCATAGTTATCATCCACATCTCTTGCACTGCAAGTCACTCAAAAATAAACAAATGAACACACAGAAACAACTGTTATGATAAGGTTAAATTTTTTCTTCCAGTTTCAAATGATCAGGGACTCTGAGAGCACCATTACAACAGCTGGGATCTTGTACCAACATGCTACACCCTGCCAGTCCTGCCTTCAGAGACTAATAAAAGAGAAAACCCTTGACAGCTAACAGCTGGGCTCCTTATGAAGCTGTTCAATAGAAACGACTAGGCCTCCCACAGCCCACCAAAAATAAGGGCTTGGTGCACCGACGGAGAAATGCTCGGGAAAGGAGCTTTGGTAAAGGGGAGTGCATATTTCAAAAAGACTGAAATAAGATGACAATGAATAACAGGGAAAAGGCTAATCAATGGAAGAGACACCCTGTCATATTCAAATCTGGCACAGCTACCCAAGGTGTAGAAGTTTCAGAGCTGACTGTACTGTCACTTTGATTAGTGCAAAAGGAATCATGCACGTGTTTAAATCCGGCCAGGATCGCTCACTTCTATTACACACTATGAGCTACAAATGGAGGCAAACAACAACCTTTTCAGTAAACTCGCGTAGTCATGGTTCCATCCAAGCCACAATAAGCATCCTGAATACCCTTCTGATGACCTATAGTCTGTTTGTATTCACACTTGTTGTAGGCGGAACTAATCTGAATGGGTTTTCCATTGCTTCCTGCCAACTCCTCTGCCTCCATATTAAATTCCTTCATCAGATGGGGTTTGGCTACCAGCATCAATGCCCCCTCCGTCAAAGCCACGACACAGAGCTATTGTCAACTGGCTTAACGAATCAACGGGCATAAAATAAAACCTCACTGAAACAAAATAAAGTTAAGGAAAATAAGAGGTAGCTACACTGGGATTTTTATTCAATTACCTACAAGCTCTTGGAGTCCAGTAAGTTAGTACTCTACTAGGCTAGTTGAGATGATAGTCAATACAAGGATGATACAAACGGAAACTAGCAAACAGATAAGGGACACAAGATTCTCCTATAATGTATTACAAGATTTACAAAAAGGTTTCTATCACTTCTAATAAGGAAACAAAGGATATTAAATCTTTTTCCTGAATAACATGTCTACTTTTGATTGTAAAACAGAGTCATTTCTAATTGCTACAGATGGATAACAAACACCAGACAGGAGTCTGAGAAGCCCCTTAATTTGCTGTGAGTGCAATGTGTGTGTATGGTGTACGTACACATGCATGTCAGCAAGCAAACAGCTCATATACATGTTTGTCACTTGTGCTCAAATACCCACTCAGAACATGAGGAGGAAAATATGAGATTTTAGTGTTACTGTGGTAAGTCACCATGGCAGAATTCATAAATCAAGTTCTCAGAGAATACTGTTGTTTGTTCTTTAGTCACTCAGTCACGTCCGACTCTTTGAGATTCCATGGACTGTAGGCACCAGGCTTCTTTGTCCATGGGACATACCAGGCAAGAGTGGGTTGCCATTTCTACCAGTTTCTGTTTTGACTATGAGTTTAGTCTTGATAAACAGGTAACTTGGAAATGTCCACCTCTGCCAAGTCCTATAAGCTCAATCTAAAACAATTATTTAAATGTGATCAATATCAGCTGACTGTACTGTCACTTTGATTAGTGCAAAGGAATCATGCACGTGTTTAAATCCGGCCAGGATCGCTCACTTCTATTACACACTATGAGCTACAACTGGAGGCAAACAACAACCTTTTCAGTAAACTCGCGTAGTCATGGTTCCATCCAAGCCACAATAAGCATCCTGAATACCCTTCTGATGACCTATAGTCTGTTTGTATTCACACTTGTTGTAGGCGGAACTAATCTGAATGGGTTTTCCATTGCTTCCTGCCAACTCCTCTGCCTCCATATTAAATTCCTTCATCAGATGGGGTTTGGCTACCAGCATCAATGCCCCCTCCGTCAAAGCCACGACACAGAGCTATTGTCAACTGGCTTAACGAATCAACGGGCATAAAATAAAACCTCACTGAAACAAAATAAAGTTAAGGAAAATAAGAGGTAGCTACACTGGGATTTTTATTCAATTACCTACAAGCTCTTGGAGTCCAGTAAGTTAGTACTCTACTAGGCTAGTTGAGATGATAGTCAATACAAGGATGATACAAACGGAAACTAGCAAACAGATAAGGGACACAAGATTCTCCTATAATGTATTACAAGATTTACAAAAAGGTTTCTATCACTTCTAATAAGGAAACAAAGGATATTAAATCTTTTTCCTGAATAACATGTCTACTTTTGATTGTAAAACAGAGTCATTTCTAATTGCTACAGATGGATAACAAACACCAGACAGGAGTCTGAGAAGCCCCTTAATTTGCTGTGAGTGCAATGTGTGTGTATGGTGTACGTACACATGCATGTCAGCAAGCAAACAGCTCATATACATGTTTGTCACTTGTGCTCAAATACCCACTCAGAACATGAGGAGGAAAATATGAGATTTTAGTGTTACTGTGGTAAGTCACCATGGCAGAATTCATAAATCAAGTTCTCAGAGAATACTGTTGTTTGTTCTTTAGTCACTCAGTCACGTCCGACTCTTTGAGATTCCATGGACTGTAGGCACCAGGCTTCTTTGTCCATGGGACATACCAGGCAAGAGTGGGTTGCCATTTCTACCAGTTTCTGTTTTGACTATGAGTTTAGTCTTGATAAACAGGTAACTTGGAAATGTCCACCTCTGCCAAGTCCTATAAGCTCAATCTAAAACAATTATTTAAATGTGATCAATATCGGAATCATTTCTATTTCAGAAGATGTTAGGCACTATCTACTTTTGAGATTTGCCCCAGAAAGACAGAAAAGGAAACATTTGGAGTTCTGTATCTAAAGTCTCAAAAAAAAGTGGATGTATTTTCATTAACAACTAGAAAAGCATTCCCAGAATCTGAAACTCAGTATTTATCTCAAGGTATATAAAAATACTTATTTAACTATGACACCCAGGTTTCTGCTGAAAAGCTAAAAGACATAGTAAGAAAACCATTTTAAACAGCCCATAACTTAGACATTCCTATAGCTGTTGCACCCTTTACCATGGTTACCTTGGGACACTACATATTCATGCTGCTTAATGAGAACAGTTCTAACAATTCAACACTGCCATTTGAGAACAAATATCTGCTAGTCTTATTCACCATCTAGTTTTTCTGCTTGAGTCACAACTATATGGAGTCAAAGATGCTTTGATTAATGCTGCTTCTTCAATACTGGGTGTCAGGCCAGAGAAACCTGGCGGGCTACAGTCGATGGGGTAGCAAAGAGTCAGACATAACTGAGTGACTGAACTGAACTGACTAGCCCTGCAAACATTCTGCATTCCCCTACTTAGTAAGAATCATTTTCCCCATTTCATCTAAAAGAGCTCTTCCTTCACATTTCTTCAGTGCCATGTTCAGTCTGTGGCATCCATGCATTATTCTAGTCTTTTAATGTCCAGAACAGGGATGTATACAGTAATGCATATTACTACAAAAGATGCTGAATAAAGCCTAGATCCATATGGGAATCATTCAATCCTCATAGAAAGGTATGCAAAGTACCAAAAGCTAAGAATGATAAAGAGGAGGAGCAGAGAAAGAAGCCTGGAGTGGAGAAAAGAAGGGGGCAGCATGGAGAGGAGGGTAGGGAAGGACAAGACGGGGCAGGGTCAAACAAGGGAGAGGCACCCACTGGGTACTCCTGAGGCTTCCCCTCGACCTTTGCAAGTATTTCCACTGACTTGTCCTTTATGATCTGAGTACCCAGAGAATCCAGCACAAGCTGCTCCAAACCTCTGGGATCTCTCAACCAAATAAATGGGCAAGTATGGCTTTAAGTTCATTCTACAGCAAGGAAGTTTTTTGTACCTTGTGCATGTTAGTCACTCAGCCATAGCTAGTCACTCAGTTAGTGTGAGTCACTCAAATTCATTGCAACCCCATGGACTGTGGCCCACTAGGTTCTTCTGTCCATGGAATTCTCCAAGCAAGAATACTGGAGTGGGTTGCCATTCCCTTCTCCAAGGGATCTTCCCTACCTAGGGATCAAACCCAGGTCTTCTGTATTGCAGGAAGATGCTTTACTGTCTGATCCACCAGGAAAGCCTATATGCTCCCTAGCTCTAGTCTTTTCTTTTTTTATTATTTAACAATTCTATCTACAGTGCCATTCCCACTTAAAAGTTTCATTCTGTTAACTTTGAAAAGCAAACGGATACAGTTTAATAACTGTCTGTCGTGAAAATACTTCATTATTCCAAAATAAGGCAGAATTTTCTTTTCTTAATAACAGGACGTATTGAAAACATTCTGTGCTTGATCGCATCTGTTAGTCTGCATTGAAAATTCATTTATGACAATTAAATTAACAAGGAAAAAAGTCATGAGTAGCAACAGTCATGATGGAAAAATAGCTTATGTAATATAATATTCTTGAATTAAACCTAAAGATATAGTCTTAAAATCTAAAATAAAAATGTTTTAACAGAAAGTAAGAAGAAACACCTACACTGATGACATTTCTTATCATTCAAATTAGTTATCACTGTTTCCAAATGCAAAATCAAACAAAAATTACTGGGAAACTTAGCCTGAGTCAAATCCAGTGCTTTAACATATTACACCCATCTTTGAAGACAGAACTTACTTACTGACCAACTACATACTCAGAAGTGGATGTAATGTGCAGTACAACCTGCAAAGTTGATGGGAACTCTAATGGAATGCAGGTGAAATGTCTCACATATTATAATGTACTCCTACTGCCACTTTGATATTTATTGGACATTGTCCATGGTATTATTAGATGTTATCAATGCTATAATTTTCACAAAAATAACTCACGTAGCTACATATGCCTCAAATACAGCTAAAAGAGGTGCTCCCATGGGTCAGGCCCACTCGTGGACCCCCTCAAATTCCACCAAATAAATGGGCAAGTATGGCTTTAAGTTCATTCTACAGCAAGGAAGTTTTTTGTACCTTGTGCATGTTAGTCACTCAGCCATAGCTAGTCACTCAGTTAGTGTGAGTCACTCAAATTCATTGCAACCCCATGGACTGTGGCCCACTAGGTTCTTCTGTCCATGGAATTCTCCAAGCAAGAATACTGGAGTGGGTTGCCATTCCCTTCTCCAAGGGATCTTCCCTACCTAGGGATCAAACCCAGGTCTTCTGTATTGCAGGAAGATGCTTTACTGTCTGATCCACCAGGAAAGCCTATATGCTCCCTAGCTCTAGTCTTTTCTTTTTTTATTATTTAACAATTCTATCTACAGTGCCATTCCCACTTAAAAGTTTCATTCTGTTAACTTTGAAAAGCAAACGGATACAGTTTAATAACTGTCTGTCGTGAAAATACTTCATTATTCCAAAATAAGGCAGAATTTTCTTTTCTTAATAACAGGACGTATTGAAAACATTCTGTGCTTGATCGCATCTGTTAGTCTGCATTGAAAATTCATTTATGACAATTAAATTAACAAGGAAAAAAGTCATGAGTAGCAACAGTCATGATGGAAAAATAGCTTATGTAATATAATATTCTTGAATTAAACCTAAAGATATAGTCTTAAAATCTAAAATAAAAATGTTTTAACAGAAAGTAAGAAGAAACACCTACACTGATGACATTTCTTATCATTCAAATTAGTTATCACTGTTTCCAAATGCAAAATCAAACAAAAATTACTGGGAAACTTAGCCTGAGTCAAATCCAGTGCTTTAACATATTACACCCATCTTTGAAGACAGAACTTACTTACTGACCAACTACATACTCAGAAGTGGATGTAATGTGCAGTACAACCTGCAAAGTTGATGGGAACTCTAATGGAATGCAGGTGAAATGTCTCACATATTATAATGTACTCCTACTGCCACTTTGATATTTATTGGACATTGTCCATGGTATTATTAGATGTTATCAATGCTATAATTTTCACAAAAATAACTCTACGTAGCTACATATGCCTCAAATACAGCTAAAAGAGGTGCTCCCATGGGTCATTCTAATTACTATAGGCAGTTTTCAGAGGCCTCTGTAGCAGAAGAAATCAACTGACTGCCTTTGGATCAACTAAGAAACTTTCCACCCAAGATGCCATTTTAAGGGCAAAATCTCAGTCAGAGGCTGTATGAGTAAAAGCACCCAGTGGCATGAACATACTCCATGCCTCACCTAATACCTATTCATCCAACAATTGTCCAAGAAGCTGCTCTCTTCTCCCCATCATCCACATTTTACAGGATAAGTTTCCATAGTTGATCAGCACAAGAGTGTTCACTTGACCCCAAATGTGCCTTGAAAACATGGGATGTATATGGGAATAGACTCCCCATGGTCGTTGTATATGTGATAGGTAAAGCTCAAGAACTATGAGTAGCCATAATTCCGACTAACCTGCCAGAGAAACACATGAATCAGATGTGCAGATAGCAGCAGAATTCGCATCTGGCTACTTCTATTAGCACTCATGTCTTCCAGTTCAGCAGCCCCCAACCCTTTTGGCATCAGAGACCAGGTATGTGGAAGACAGTTTTCTGCAGACAAGGGTGGAGGGAAAGGTCTGGGGATGATTCAAGCACATTATATTCACTGTGTATTTTATTTCTAATCTAATACCACCACTGATCTCAGATACCACCACCAGTCCATGGCCCAGAGGTTGGGGACTCCTATTTTTGCTGTTGGTTGTTTGTTTTTAGGTAGTTCAGATTGAGATTCCGTTTATAACTGATTCCACTGAGAATTCTGAGAGGTGGTTAGGTGATTTGAACAGTCTCATCATTAGTGGAACATTAAATAAATTTAATGAATCGCAATTACAAAGATTTTTAAAGAAGTGAGATAACATAGAATTGGCAATCCATACTAAGAAAAAATTCAGCTACTTCCTCACACCATATAAAAAGATCAATTCCAGGTGAATGGAAGACTTAAATGGAATGCAGGTGAAATGTCTCACATATTATAATGTACTCCTACTGCCACTTTGATATTTATTGGACATTGTCCATGGTATTATTAGATGTTATCAATGCTATAATTTTCACAAAAATAACTCCGTAGCTACATATGCCTCAAATACAGCTAAAAGAGGTGCTCCCATGGGTCATTCTAATTACTATAGGCAGTTTTCAGAGGCCTCTGTAGCAGAAGAAATCAACTGACTGCCTTTGGATCAACTAAGAAACTTTCCACCCAAGATGCCATTTTAAGGGCAAAATCTCAGTCAGAGGCTGTATGAGTAAAAGCACCCAGTGGCATGAACATACTCCATGCCTCACCTAATACCTATTCATCCAACAATTGTCCAAGAAGCTGCTCTCTTCTCCCCATCATCCACATTTTACAGGATAAGTTTCCATAGTTGATCAGCACAAGAGTGTTCACTTGACCCCAAATGTGCCTTGAAAACATGGGATGTATATGGGAATAGACTCCCCATGGTCGTTGTATATGTGATAGGTAAAGCTCAAGAACTATGAGTAGCCATAATTCCGACTAACCTGCCAGAGAAACACATGAATCAGATGTGCAGATAGCAGCAGAATTCGCATCTGGCTACTTCTATTAGCACTCATGTCTTCCAGTTCAGCAGCCCCCAACCCTTTTGGCATCAGAGACCAGTTATGTGGAAGACAGTTTTTCTGCAGACAAGGGTGGAGGGAAAGGTCTGGGGATGATTCAAGCACATTATATTCACTGTGTATTTTATTTCTAATCTAATACCACCACTGATCTCAGATACCACCACCAGTCCATGGCCCAGAGGTTGGGGACTCCTATTTTTGCTGTTGGTTGTTTGTTTTTAGGTAGTTCAGATTGAGATTCCGTTTATAACTGATTCCACTGAGAATTCTGAGAGGTGGTTAGGTGATTTGAACAGTCTCATCATTAGTGGAACATTAAATAAATTTAATGAATCGCAATTACAAAGATTTTTAAAGAAGTGAGATAACATAGAATTGGCAATCCATACTAAGAAAAAATTCAGCTACTTCCTCACACCATATAAAAAAAAATCAATTCCAGGTGAATGGAAGACTTAAATGTGAAAATTCACACTATACAGTTTTTAGAAAATACAGAAAATCTTTGGAACTGGAGAATACAAAAGGATCTCCTAAACAAGGTACGAAAAGAACTAAACATAAAGGAAAAATCTGCTAAGTTCTACTATATTACAATTTCAAATATCCTTCATCTAAAGATATAAATAGTATCACTAAAGACTGAAATACAAGCTACATATATTAAGAATATATATAATGGAATCCCTAATGCTGACACACAATTGTATGAAGAAACTATAAAGAATCTGTACAAATCAATGAGAAAATGGTGACAATGAAATAAAGAAATGGACCAAGGACTTAAACAGGCACTTCACAAAGGATGAAATGCAATAGCCAATACACATATGAAAAGGTATTCAACCCTATTAACATGCAAAGGAAAACTTCAAGGAAAGGCTACCATGAATTGGTCACAGTGACAAAAATTCAGAAGTCTGATCATCTCAACTATTGACAAGGATGTAGGACGATAGGGATCCTCATATATGAACTTGCAAAAACATTTTGGAAAAGAATGTGGTACTATCTAATGAGGCAGAATACTGCTTATCTGATCTTACACTCGGACTTTAGTAATTCAGTACACGTCATAGAGATATGTGTGCTTATGAACCCTCAAATAAAGACAAGAATGCTCAGAGCATTCAATGCTGCTCAGAGCAGCACTATTCATAAATGTTCAAAACTAAAACCAACTATCAAGAGCAGAATAGATAACCTGTGGGATACTCATGCAGTGCAAGAGTATATACCCAGGAGAATAAATATACTGGAGATAAATGCAAAAGCATCAATGTATCTTATAAATACAAACACGCACAAAAATGTTACAAAAAGGAGCTGATATATCATTCCTTGTATAGAAATTTATTTAGGGATATATATAAAAATAAACTAATGAAGAAAAACAAGAATGAGATAACTATAAGAATGAGGATGATGGTTCCTTCTGAGGGAGGGGAGAGGATTCTTATGGATAAGACAGACAGAATTCCTAGAGGGCACGTATTCAAGCATTATAAAAATATAGTCCTTATCTCTACTGTTTCCCCTCTGGTTCACTTCCACCCACGTCAAACCTCTCCACTCCCTGCATCGAGCCACCCTTCATTCCTTGCTATTCCCTACCCAAGTCAGGTACATTCCTAACCAGGACTTTCGCTCTAGCCCCTCCCTGCATGTGGAACAAGTAAGTCCCCTCTAGACATTTGCTAGCTAACTCCACTTCTTCCTTCAGGTCTCTGCTCCTCCAGTAGGCTTACACGGACCACTCTCTTTAATACTACAGTCTGCTCCCACACTCACCAGCAGTCTCAATTTCCTCCATCCTATCCTGCTTTTCCTTTTTCCCATCTCTCTCTAACACACTGTACAATGTACTTTGATTACTCTTACTATTTACTGTACATGAGTTCTCACCAATAAACCGTGAGGAGAAGAGGGAATCTTACCTTCTTCACAGATATATTTCTAACTTTGTTTATTTTTAACTGGAGGATAACTGATTTACAATGTTGTGCTGGTTTCTGCTGTACAACAACATGAATCAACTGTAAGTACACATACATCCTCTAGGTACCTCAGTGAATATTTGTTGGGTATACACAACTATCTAAGCTTGTCTTAATCACAACAGAAAATTTCTTAGTGTGGATTGAAGTAAAAAGGCTGCAAGTTCAGCATTAGAACATACACTTGGTATATATGTTTAAGATGAGGTAAGCAGAAAAAAGTGATAAAAACAAGGTTATACTTTTATCCGAATAGATCGACCCTGCCCAGTGTGGCAACCATTGGCCACATATAGCTGTTTCATTTTAAAAATAAAAGTGAGGGCTTCCCTGGTGGTCCAGTGGGTAGAGTCCACCTTGAAGTGCAAGGGACACCAGTTCGATCCCTAGCCTGGGAAGATCCCATGTGCCAAGGAGCGGCTGGACTGGTGTGTCCAATTATGAGCCAGCACTCTGGAGCACATGCACCCAGAGCCAGTGCTCTGCAACGAGAGAGGCCACTGTGGTAGGAGGCCCACACAGGCCAAAGAAAAAAGATGGATGAAAATAAATAAATAAATAAACCAATAAAAGAGGCCAAAATTTAAAAAATAAATAAATAAAATTGAAAGTGAAAATCCAGTTCCTTAGTTTCACTAACTAAATTTTAAATGCTCAGTAGTCACACGTGGTGAGCAGCTACTATATTGGGCAGCACAGACAGAGAATATTTCCACCCTTACAGAATGTTCTAGTGGTTAGTGCTGAGGTAGACCATAAAAAGCTATCACTGTATTTTAAGCTGGGAATAACAGCACATCAGTTTTTTTTTTCCTTTTTTGAAGACAACTGGAAGCTATGGAGAGAATGGATTAAATACAGAAAAAAGAGGAAGATTCAAGGAGCTTAATACCATGACAATTACACTGGCAAATAGGTGAGAGGGAAGGACAAAGTAGATGGAGCCAGAAGAAGGAGGAAATTTAAAGGAATTGTGGAGTTAGCACCAGCACTATCAGGAACCACTGACCAGAGAGCTGAGAGAGAAGGAAAGAATGTGAAGTGACCAAGGATATGGGCTGGCTAAGTAGGTTGTTGGCGGAAAAAAAGCTGTTTTTACTGGACAGAAACTGGACATGGATCTTTTAATTTAGGCAGTCTGACATGGATCTTTTAATTTAGGCAGTTTGACTTAGAAAACATTTCAAAAAGGTCAAATCAAAAATGCAAAAATGTGTTTTAAGGCCAGAGAATGCCTGTAGTAGATACCCAGATTTTCATCCTTTCCCTAATATGTTATCTCAGATATGAGACAGTGTGAAAGTCAGGAACTCAGTAAATAGAGAAGCAAGAGATAGGCAAGGGCAGACCGTGTGTGAATTATCTGTTGTAATGGCCCATTTTCTGACAATGTCAGAATGACTTTTTCAAATAACTGTCAATATAGCATGGATCTGTAGGGAAGGATTGAAAAGATAATACTTTCAGCTTTGGACACACAGACAGGAAGTTCTTATGACTCCATTCAGTAGTAAATGGTCTCCAGTCACCAATTACCATGAGGGAACAGCAACGGTTACCTGGATTCTAAAAGATGATGTCTGCATAAATTGGATGCCAAAATGAAGCAGGAAGTCATCCATAGGGAAAATGAGTTCCAGAAAACACATTAAAAATGATAATGAATACAGTCACTTTCTAGACTCCGGTTCATACAGAGCCAAGGTCAGTGGCTTATGGAAACTCTAATGGTTATGTTACTCACCTTTCCTAACAGACAGCAGAACATTGATAATGGAAGCCACTATTCAGTTCTGGTTCTGATGAAGCAATGCAGGAGCATGACCACTAGTGATTTAAGCCTAGCCTTTCTGACGACTGATTTATGTTCATTTGATTTTAATCAAATCTGCCCAAGCTAAGAAGAGCTCGTAACAGCTTTTCTTTGCGTAAAATCCTCTAAAAGATGGTGGTATGAATCTTGAGGACTTAAGCACCAATTCTCTATGCAAACTTAATCACTGACAAGAAGGAGAAGCAAAAACACGGTAAAGACCTCTGGTCCCTGCTAACTGAGGCCTTCTTTTCTCACTCCTCAGTCTGACATCTTTTTCTTCCTTTTCCCCGTTTCTCTCCATTCCTCATTCCCTCAAGTTTTTCATTTTTCTTTTCTTTTATTACTCCTAAAAATAGTACAGTCTCTTAATTAAACCTCATATATGGATGCTACTGTATGTTTACAGAGTGCTTTCACATGCATCATCTGATAAGATCCTCACATTGAAATGATGAGCTGAAGCTCATCAGTAGAAGTAATAAGGAAACTGAAGCTCAAAGAGTTGGTGACTAATGTAAGGTCATATAGTAATTTAGTGGCAAATCGACGATCCATGACTATGCTAGATGGTCTCCAAGTTGGCCATTATTCCTCCTTGTATTTTGGTATTCACACACTTTGTGTAATGAGTACACACTATAACTTGGTTTCTCCAGTAGCACACAGCACTATAAGGGTGCGTCACTTCCACAAATAAGTTGTATAAGACATAGCAGCTTCCATCTTTGTCTGCCTCTAATCATTTGGAGGACACCAGTGACAAAAGCTACTCACTTGGCACCAAGGGACAAGGAATTAAAGGTTCTTTCAGACATCAAAGAGCTAAAGACTCTTGTCAACAAACATGTTTCGAATCAGGTCCTATAGTACCAGTCAAATCTTCGGACAACTGCAGCTCCAACCTAACATCCTGACTACAGTTTCATAAGAGACTCTGAGCCAGAAAAATCCAGCTAAACCACTCCAGGATTCCTAAAAAATGTGAGCTGGTGTTACCTGCTAAGTTTGGGGTAATCTGTTAGGCATCAATGGACAACTATTAAGTTTCCTCTTCTGATCCTATCAAACTACACCTGCATTCAGAACACAATTTTGGTTGCAGAGGTTTGCCAAACACTCTGTAGGTATCACGTTCTAGAAAAATTAGATAAGACGGACAACAATTTGTACATGTAATTTAAAAAAATGCAGGTATTTTATTTAGATACTAGAGCCAGAGAAAAATTATGGCAAAATCACCTGTGCTAAAAGTATATCCTGTGTGTGTCTTTGCATTTCTGAGTTCGTTTAGAAGTCTTTAACTTGTCTAAACTCAGTTATGAAACAGAAGACTAGCAGAGGGGAGGCTTGGTTGGATTCAATGCTTTGCCCAAGAATTCTAGGGGGAATTGAGAAGAGCTGAAGCAGTTCTTCAAATCTCAGCAGCACAGCTGGGATAGTGACGTTGAGTTCTAGGAATCTAAGGAAGGGTCTTGCTTGACTGCAGTTGTCACATTATCATGCATTACATTGTGGCAGCCCAAGTTAAAGAGACAGACGAAATTCACCAAGGATAGCAGCAATGCATTTTCCTCTATATGTGCAGAAAGGAATGAGGAATAGGAAGGCGGGTACAAATGCAAAAACATCTGCTCCCTAAACCCATTTGAAAAATATCCCTGCAAAAATAAATGTGAATCATCTATAGTGCACAGCAGATGGAAGTGCAGTATGTTTAATTTAAGGGGAGAAAGGATGCAATTCAGGAACCAGAGAGTATAGAAATAACACTAAACCCATTTTACATACTGCTGCCTATTAGGTTATATGCTACTTAGTAAGAAGATAGATAGAAAATCACCCTTCAACTGCATCGAACTGTAAGAATTCAAGATAATTACAGTAGATTCTCTAATGATATTTATAGTTTATAAATTATTTGACAGAAGTCAAATTTCAGGGCAGCAATACAATTATCCCCTAAAATGAGACATAAATTCAAGAGTTGCCTTTCGGTTTCAAAGAAATTTTAATTTCACTGATCTGTCTCACAGGGACTTAACAAGAAAGAGCAAATAAATAAAACATATTAAATAGTAGACAGCAAACAATGCAAACTCAGGATTTGGGGACGATGCCATGAAATCTTATGATCAGCTAAAAAATCATCAATTGGGTAATCTGTTAGGCATCAATGGACAACTATTAAGTTTCCTCTTCTGATCCTATCAAACTACACCTGCATTCAGAACACAATTTTGGTTGCAGAGGTTTGCCAAACACTCTGTAGGTATCACGTTCTAGAAAAATTAGATAAGACGGACAACAATTTGTACATGAAATTTTAAAAAAAATGCAGGTATTTTATTTAGATACTAGAGCCAGAGAAAAATTATGGCAAAATCACCTGTGCTAAAAGTATATCCTGTGTGTGTCTTTGCATTTCTGAGTTCGTTTAGAAGTCTTTAACTTGTCTAAACTCAGTTATGAAACAGAAGACTAGCAGAGGGGAGGCTTGGTTGGATTCAATGCTTTGCCCAAGAATTCTAGGGGGAATTGAGAAGAGCTGAAGCAGTTCTTCAAATCTCAGCAGCACAGCTGGGATAGTGACGTTGAGTTCTAGGAATCTAAGGAAGGGTCTTGCTTGACTGCAGTTGTCACATTATCATGCATTACATTGTGGCAGCCCAAGTTAAAGAGACAGACGAAATTCACCAAGGATAGCAGCAATGCATTTTCCTCTATATGTGCAGAAAGGAATGAGGAATAGGAAGGCGGGTACAAATGCAAAAACATCTGCTCCCTAAACCCATTTGAAAAATATCCCTGCAAAAATAAATGTGAATCATCTATAGTGCACAGCAGATGGAAGTGCAGTATGTTTAATTTAAGGGGAGAAAGGATGCAATTCAGGAACCAGAGAGTATAGAAATAACACTAAACCCATTTTACATACTGCTGCCTATTAGGTTATATGCTACTTAGTAAGAAGATAGATAGAAAATCACCCTTCAACTGCATCGAACTGTAAGAATTCAAGATAATTACAGTAGATTCTCTAATGATATTTATAGTTTATAAATTATTTGACAGAAGTCAAATTTCAGGGCAGCAATACAATTATCCCCTAAAATGAGACATAAATTCAAGAGTTGCCTTTCGGTTTCAAAGAAATTTTAATTTCACTGATCTGTCTCACAGGGACTTAACAAGAAAGAGCAAATAAATAAAACATATTAAATAGTAGACAGCAAACAATGCAAACTCAGGATTTGGGGACGATGCCATGAAATCTTATGATCAGCTAAAAAAAATCATCAAAAGTTCAAATGCTTTTGAAAAATTAGCCAATGACATACAGTATACAAAGAACTTTTCTATTGCAGATGACTTGCTTTTGGTCCAGTCTTAAAATAAAGTTGATTATCTTCTCAACATATATTTAAGAGCTCTTTAATTCATAACACCATTTCTCCTAAAGGACAGAACCTTTTTACATTTTCAGAAGTCATTTAAAGCTTTTGTTACATTTTCTTGGGTACAACCAAATCAGAACATCATTACAATCACCCAGTACTGTGCTTATTTATTTTAAGTAATAAAATAGCTAGGTAAAACTCATGACACAAAATGTGAATTGATTTTACTCATTTGATAATACAGCCAGTTTATGTGTCACTGGACTTTTATTGAATGAATGAATGAAAACTACCAATCATTATAATGTCTATGACTATCTCAGTAATATTTTAATCAGAGTCCACCTTAAAATAAATCATAAAGTCCTTGTTGGTTGCTTAGTCGTGTCCGACTCTTTGCAACCCCATGGGCTGTAGCATGCCAGGCTTCCCTGTCCTTCACTATGTTCCAGAGCAGTCCTTTTAGGACAGTCCAAACATTTTAGTGGTAGAGAATTGCTACAAAATCTGTTTCTTGCAGGTAAGATGCACGACATCACAAACTCAAAGTATCTGCAGCAATTTCTGCTATTGTTCACCACGTTCCATGTAAGATCTAAAGAAGAGGAAATATATCTTCTTAATGCACTGTCACTTTAATAAATAAACTCAAAATGTACAGAAAGAATTCCCCAAATTGCACATGAAAAAATCAAAAGGCAGTTTTTATCTCATACAGTTTACATGAGGTGGCAAAGAACCTCTAACAATGATTAGGAAACACATCTAAATAAATTAAGTGCCAATGAATGAAATATAGTGACAATCAGGTCATCTTTAGGTTTCTGATAACAACGAAGCATAACAGGCCTTTTAAAAATAATTTAAATAATTTAAAAATAATACGCACACTGTCAGTAGTGATGGCAGAAAATGTTATGTTCTTAAAACATCTACAGACCTATACCAATAAGTAGAGGGTGAAATGCCTGAATTTTTAACTGCTAAGGTATATTAACAAATAAAATTTAATAATATTGGAATGGAATATTTTAAACTTTCTGGGGAGTATATTTAAGTATATAAGATGAAAAGTATTCTATAAAAGAGACTAGTGAAGGCCAGTGGAACAGCTGAACTTTAATATTAATACAATATGCTCTTCATCAGGCTGACACTCAGATGTACAAATAGTCTAAGTTATAAAGATCCTCACTAATCAGTACATTAGAGAAAGTAAATAGTATACGGGCTGAAATATTTATCAGTCATCCCAGTACTTGCAGCTATGAAACAAAAGTATGGACTTTACTATCACTTGCCAATATTTAATTTTTCAAAACTTCCATAGACTTTTGGCTCCCTGATTCTGGCTACATTAACTTAATTTAAAAGCCATATTTATCACATCAAAGTCATCATGAGTTTGGTAATTAAAGCTTTTAAAGTAGAATATAATCCACATAATAGATTTATGTAGGAGTCTAAAACGAGCAGCTCTGATCTTATGGCTGACAAATTCAAGTTTCATTAAATTAGAATTGGAATCAGAAGCCAAATGGCCATGATTTATTTCCTAGAGAATAAGGAATGATAGCCCCTACTTCTTTTGGTAAATAAGAACACCTGTAGAATTTGAAAGAGCTTTCTGAATAAATAAACTCAAAATGTACAGAAAGAATTCCCCAAATTGCACATGAAAAAATCAAAAGGCAGTTTTTATCTCATACAGTTTACATGAGGTGGCAAAGAACCTCTAACAATGATTAGGAAACACATCTAAATAAATTAAGTGCCAATGAATGAAATATAGTGACAATCAGGTCATCTTTAGGTTTCTGATAACAACGAAGCATAACAGGCCTTTTAAAAATAATTTAAATAATTTAAAAATAATACGCACACTGTCAGTAGTGATGGCAGAAAATGTTATGTTCTTAAAACATCTACAGACCTATACCAATAAGTAGAGGGTGAAATGCCTGAATTTTTAACTGCTAAGGTATATTAACAAATAAAATTTAATAATATTGGAATGGAATATTTTAAACTTTCTGGGGAGTATATTTAAGTATATAAGATGAAAAGTATTCTATAAAAGAGACTAGTGAAGGCCAGTGGAACAGCTGAACTTTAATATTAATACAATATGCTCTTCATCAGGCTGACACTCAGATGTACAAATAGTCTAAGTTATAAAGATCCTCACTAATCAGTACATTAGAGAAAGTAAATAGTATACGGGCTGAAATATTTATCAGTCATCCCAGTACTTGCAGCTATGAAACAAAAGTATGGACTTTACTACCACTTGCCAATATTTAATTTTTCAAAACTTCCATAGACTTTTTGGCTCCCTGATTCTGGCTACATTAACTTAATTTAAAAGCCATATTTATCACATCAAAGTCATCATGAGTTTGGTAATTAAAGCTTTTAAAGTAGAATATAATCCACATAATAGATTTATGTAGGAGTCTAAAACGAGCAGCTCTGATCTTATGGCTGACAAATTCAAGTTTCATTAAATTAGAATTGGAATCAGAAGCCAAATGGCCATGATTTATTTCCTAGAGAATAAGGAATGATAGCCCCTACTTCTTTTGGTAAATAAGAACACCTGTAGAATTTGAAAGAGCTTTCTGAATAATTAAATTCAAATTATGTTCATAATATATTAAGCATTAATTACTTTCTTTTATTCTTATTAAAGAAGTTGAAATAACTTATGTGAAATATTTCTATAATCCCCTAGCTACCACAATATTAGATGAACCGCAACATTCCATGTCCCAACCATTCAAAATAAACTGAAATTTGCCATAACATATATTATTGCTTAGTATCAGTCCACACTCAAAAGACTTAAGGTACATAAAATTTGATTATGTTATGAAATTAAATTCAAGTTGCCAGTGAAGGTAAATCCTAACATGATTGTGCTGTGGCTAAGAGATTTACTCTCACTTGTCCTGACTATGCTATAACATGCAATCCTACAAAAACCTCAGTCAGACATGAGTCCCAAACTCTTTCACCACCAATTCATTTTCCAAAGTTACCAGATTCCAGTTTTGAGTTAAGCTTATTCTATGTCAATACAAGTACCATAATTAGTGAAACAGCCTAAGCTAGATATGATGAGATGCAAAGAAGGGCACCTCCCAACACATAGGCTTCTAACCTTCTTGTCAAATCCCCCACTGCCCAAAAGACCTGTGGTACTATCTCAAACAATACTATATTTGTGCAACTCAATCTTATCTGCTGCTGTGTCTGATGGTCTCTTTGCTGATTTCACATGGATCAATAGCTGAGTTACTTAACCCACTGTATTCTGTATAAAAGATATTTAAGTTTTGGCTTCTGTTCTCTGATTGACCATAAGGTTCCTTAGAATGGAGAATATAAATTCCCGTGTGTTTGCATTTATTCTCTTTGGGTGTCTGGAATGGTGCAGACTCTCAAATCATACATTTCATAGAATCTTTCAGGAGGGATGACAACTAGACTCAGAACTCTCAAACCAAAGTTGTATAAAATGTCCCATCTGGGTTTACACAGAGTATCACAGTTTATACTTTACAGACTGGAGTTCTTCCTTTTTGGACTTCATTAACACGATAATGAAACATTTTATATTAACTGAAGAAGTATTTATCTATATATGAAATTTTCCTTTTTATTTGTCAGTATTCATTTTTCCAGTCAAGTCTTAAAACATTAAGCCTTTAAATAAAATAACTGAACACCTTGATGATGTAGGGTAAACCCTAGTATCATTAATCCATGTCTCCATTAAGTTTTTTAAAGAAATATCAAGATAATTATTGTTGGGGAATTCCCTGGTGGTCCAGTGGTTAAGACTCTGTGTTCCCAATGCAAGGGGCCTGGGTTCGATCCCTGGTCAGGGAACTACATCCCATATGCCACAGCTAAGTCAAATAAATAAAATTTTTTTTAAAAAAGATAATTATTGTTTTAAATGTTTTTTAAAGTTCAAATCTTACCAAAGTGCCATCCTATCATCCTCTGTGCCAAGAATGCGGATAATACTGCTTTCAAATAGAGATTATTTAGAGAATGCAAAACCAAACAATTCTGGGTTTGCTGGTCTAAGCACAATAAATCAGCAGAGTTCTGATATTTACTAACAGGAAACAGATTATAAAATGTAAGATGTTAAAATCTACCAAAATTATTCTGAATCATCTTTAATAAAGAGAAGCTTCCTGTGGCATTCTAAAGCTAGCATAGCAAGTCATCTAAAAGCTGTGACTTTTTTTTTTACTCATCCATTCATTTAACACGTTTATTGAAAATTTACTCTATTTTATGCATTGCTTGGGGGGATGGCAATTCAGACGATATTAATAATACAACAAGCTGTGCCCTCTTGAAGTTTACAAGTAGTTAAATATATTTAATCTATAATACTGGTCTCTACTAGCCTTCACTAATCATATAGAAATATACCAATAGTTTGGTAGCCAACACTACAAAGGTTCACTTTCCTTAAAGGCTTTCCTCAAGAAAGCCCCATGCAGGTGATGCCGGAAGGTGTTTCAATTTATTTAGGTTGGTATGAGAAAGAATCTCTGGAATCATCTCTGAATTCATTAAACAGAACTTCCTTGGAGTGGTCCCTGAGGTGCTTTAAAGTTTCCCAGTTGAAGGACACAAGACCAAGAATTGTCTATTTAGAAGATAGAAGCACTAACCATGTCACTCCAATGAAAAGCAAAGGAAGGCATTTGATCAAAACATAGTTGGGCAGAAAAGAGGGTTACCTTGCAAACTCCTAACACTTTTAATATTAGCAAAGTCAAACTTGCTTGTATGTCTTCCCAGAAATGGACAGTTGATCAAGCTCAAAGACTCAGCAACCAACTGAAAATCCCACCAGCCTTCCGCACTTCTGCTCTCCCCAACAGAGACAGTGCAGCAGAGGCAACCAGCTTCAATTGACATGTAACCATTAGTCTTTTGTGTTTAGATATATTTTGCAATGAATATACATCATTCTTATTTACTTTGCCAGTTTTCCATTAATACCTCCAGAATGAATGAAGCAGCTGGGCCAAAGCAGAAACAATGCTTAGCTGTGGAGGTGTCTGGTGGTGAAAGTAAAGTCCAATGCTGTAAAGAACAACATTATATAGGAATCTGTGCCAAGAATGCGGATAATACTGCAGATTTTTCCCTTGGGTTTGCTGGTCTAAGCACAATAAATCAGCAGAGTTCTGATATTTACTAACAGGAAACAGATTATAAAATGTAAGATGTTAAAATCTACCAAAATTATTCTGAATCATCTTTAATAAAGAGAAGCTTCCTGTGGCATTCTAAAGCTAGCATAGCAAGTCATCTAAAAGCTGTGACTTTTTTTTTTACTCATCCATTCATTTAACACGTTTATTGAAAATTTACTCTATTTTATGCATTGCTTGGGGGGATGGCAATTCAGACGATATTAATAATACAACAAGCTGTGCCCTCTTGAAGTTTACAAGTAGTTAAATATATTTAATCTATAATACTGGTCTCTACTAGCCTTCACTAATCATATAGAAATATACCAATAGTTTGGTAGCCAACACTACAAAGGTTCACTTTCCTTAAAGGCTTTCCTCAAGAAAGCCCCATGCAGGTGATGCCGGAAGGTGTTTCAATTTATTTAGGTTGGTATGAGAAAGAATCTCTGGAATCATCTCTGAATTCATTAAACAGAACTTCCTTGGAGTGGTCCCTGAGGTGCTTTAAAGTTTCCCAGTTGAAGGACACAAGACCAAGAATTGTCTATTTAGAAGATAGAAGCACTAACCATGTCACTCCAATGAAAAGCAAAGGAAGGCATTTGATCAAAACATAGTTGGGCAGAAAAGAGGGTTACCTTGCAAACTCCTAACACTTTTAATATTAGCAAAGTCAAACTTGCTTGTATGTCTTCCCAGAAATGGACAGTTGATCAAGCTCAAAGACTCAGCAACCAACTGAAAATCCCACCAGCCTTCCGCACTTCTGCTCTCCCCAACAGAGACAGTGCAGCAGAGGCAACCAGCTTCAATTGACATGTAACCATTAGTCTTTTGTGTTTAGATATATTTTGCAATGAATATACATCATTCTTATTTACTTTGCCAGTTTTCCATTAATACCTCCAGAATGAATGAAGCAGCTGGGCCAAAGCAGAAACAATGCTTAGCTGTGGAGGTGTCTGGTGGTGAAAGTAAAGTCCAATGCTGTAAAGAACAACATTATATAGGAACCTGGAATGTTAGGGTCATCAATAAAGGTAAACTGGATAAGGTCAAGCAGGAAATAGCGAGAGTGAACATCGACATTGTAAGAATCAGTAAACAAAAATGGATGGGAATGGGTGAATTTTATTCAGATGACTATTATATCTACTACTGTGGGCAAAAACACCATAGAAGAAGTGGAGCAGCCCTAATAATCAACAAAACAGCCCAAAATGCAGCACTTAGGTACAATTTCAGAAAAAACAGAATGATCTCAGTTCATTTCCAAAGCAAACCATTGAACATCACAATAATCCAAGTCTATGGCCTAACCACTGATGTCAAAGAAGCTGAAGTCGACCAATTCTATGAAGACCTACAAAACTTTCTAGAATGAACAACAAAAAGATGCTGTTTTTATTAGAGGCGACTGAAATGCCAAAGTAGGGTGTCAAGAGATACCTGAAGTAACAGATAAGATTGGGCATGGAGCACAAAATGAAGAAGGGCAAAGGCTAACAGAGCTTTGCCAAGAGAATGCACTAGTCTTGGCAAATACTCTCTTTCAACAACACAAGAGACAACTCTACACATGGACATCACCCAATGGTCAATACAGAAATCAGACTAATTACATTCTTTGCTGCTGAAGATAGACAAACTCTATACAGTCTACAAAAAGAATCCCTGGAGCTGACTGTGGCTCAGATCATCAGCTTCTTATAATAAAATTCAGGCTTAAACTAAAGAAAATGGGGAAAACCACTTGGACATTCAGGTATGACCAAATGAAACCCCTTATGATTACTGTGGAGGTGATAGATTCAGGGGATTAGATCTGGTAGACAGAACACCTAAAGATCTTTGGGCAGACGTTCATAACCCTGTACAGGGGGCAGTGACCAAAACCATCCAAAGAAACAGAAATATAAGAAGGCAAAGTGGTTGTCTGGGAAGACTTTACAAATAGCTGAGGAATGAAAAGAAGAAAAAAGCAAGAGAGAAAGGGAAAGATATACTCAACTGAATGCAGAGTTCCAGAAATAGAAAGGAGAGATAAAAAGGTCTTCTTCAATGAATAATGCAAAGAAATAGAGGAAAACAATAGAATGGGAGAGACTAGAGATCTCTTCAAGAAAACTGGATATATCAAAGGAAAGTTTCATGCAAGGATGATAAAGAACAGAAAGGGTAAAGACTTAGCAGACACAGAAGAGATCAAAAAGAGGTAGCAAAAATACACAGAACTGTACAAAAAAGGTCTTGATGACCTGGATAACCATGATAATGTGGTCACTCACCCAGAGTCAGACATCCTGGAATGTGAAGTCAAGTGGTCCTTAAGAAGCATTACCACCAATAAAGTTAGTGGAAGTGATAGAAGTCCCAGCTGAGCTATTTCAAATCCTAAAAGGCGATGCTGTTGAAGTGCTGCACTCAGTACACCAGCAAATTGGAAAATCCAGCAGTGATGACAGGACTGGATAAGATCAGTTTTCACCCCAGATCCAAAGAAAGGCCATGCCAAAGAATGGTCAAACTATCAGACAATTGATGCATTCACTGCACATGCTAGTAAATTTATGCTCAAAATCCTTCAAGCTAGCTTTTACCAGTACTTGAATCGAGAAATTCCAGATGTACAAGCTGGGCTTGTAAAAGGCAAAGGAACCAGAAATCAAATTGCCAATATTCATTGGGTCATAAAGAAAGCAAGAGAATTCCAGAAAAAAATATCTACTTTTGTTTCACTGACTAGATAGAAGCCTTTGACTTTGTGGAACACAATAAACTGTGGGAAATTCTTAAAAGACATGGGATACCAGACCATCTTACTTGTCTCCTGAGAAACCTGTATGTGGGTCAAGCAGCAACAGTTAGAACCGGACACAGAGTAATAGACCAGTTCGAAAGGAGGAAAGGAGTACAACAAGGCTGTATACTGTCACTCTGTTTATTTAACATCATACACACCATTCAATTCTTTTTCTGATATGATCAAAAGATAGCTGATAGGAAATAATATAGCAAAAACTGTATGAAGGATATCTCAACTGAATGCAGAGTTCCAGAAATAGAAAGGAGAGATAAAAAGGTCTTCTTCAATGAATAATGCAAAGAAATAGAGGAAAACAATAGAATGGGAGAGACTAGAGATCTCTTCAAGAAAACTGGATATATCAAAGGAAAGTTTCATGCAAGGATGATAAAGAACAGAAAGGGTAAAGACTTAGCAGACACAGAAGAGATCAAAAAGAGGTAGCAAAAATACACAGAACTGTACAAAAAAGGTCTTGATGACCTGGATAACCATGATAATGTGGTCACTCACCCAGAGTCAGACATCCTGGAATGTGAAGTCAAGTGGTCCTTAAGAAGCATTACCACCAATAAAGTTAGTGGAAGTGATAGAAGTCCCAGCTGAGCTATTTCAAATCCTAAAAGGCGATGCTGTTGAAGTGCTGCACTCAGTACACCAGCAAATTGGAAAATCCAGCAGTGATGACAGGACTGGATAAGATCAGTTTTCACCCCAGATCCAAAGAAAGGCCATGCCAAAGAATGGTCAAACTATCAGACAATTGATGCATTCACTGCACATGCTAGTAAATTTATGCTCAAAATCCTTCAAGCTAGCTTTTACCAGTACTTGAATCGAGAAATTCCAGATGTACAAGCTGGGCTTGTAAAAGGCAAAGGAACCAGAAATCAAATTGCCAATATTCATTGGGTCATAAAGAAAGCAAGAGAATTCCAGAAAAAAATATCTACTTTTGTTTCACTGACTAGATAGAAGCCTTTGACTTTGTGGAACACAATAAACTGTGGGAAATTCTTAAAAGACATGGGATACCAGACCATCTTACTTGTCTCCTGAGAAACCTGTATGTGGGTCAAGCAGCAACAGTTAGAACCGGACACAGAGTAATAGACCAGTTCGAAAGGAGGAAAGGAGTACAACAAGGCTGTATACTGTCACTCTGTTTATTTAACATCATACACACCATTCAATTCTTTTTCTGATATGATCAAAAGATAGCTGATAGGAAATAATATAGCAAAAACTGTATGAAGGATATCACAAATGAATGAGCAGAGAATTCTAGGTCAGAGAGACATGTATTTGAACATTATTAATAATGGGCCCTTACATAAATACTTAATCTCTCTGAGCACTAGCTTCCTCATCTGAAAAGCAGAAGTAATAATACCTATGCTTATTTTGAAAGGAATAAACATTATGTATCGGAGAAGGAAATGGCAACCCACTCCACTATTCCTGCCTGGAGAATTCCATGGACAGAGGAGCCTGGCAGGCTAAAAGTCCATGGGGTTGCAAAGAGTTGGACGTGAGTAAGCAACTACCATTCACTCAAACATTACATAAATAGATAGAGAGAGAGACAGATAGATAGATAAAGCTATCAAAGCATAACACCTGACTTTTAAACAAGTATTTGCTCCCTTATTAACTTCTCTTTTGCTAGGGTCACAAGATCATGAAGGCAGCATCAAGCAAAGGGTCACAAACGTATGAGTAAATCTAGGAATAAAAATATACTAGAAGCTATTATTAACTCATGTAGTGACTACTAATTCTCAAACCTTGCTATATTTATCTCTTCTTTTTCTCACACCGATTATTTTGGTATTCTCTTGAGAGCATTAAACATGGTGGTTGGATAATTACTTCCCTGAAGTTTAGGAAACATATGAAACAATCTGAATAAACGTCATTAATTTTGATAGTGTGAAGTAAGGGTGACTGGCTGACACGGCTGTTATCTTCCACTGTGTGTTGTCATGTTGCTTGACTTCTCCTGAGTCTAAATTTCAACAGTTGTTTGGACATTACAGACATTAAAAAACACAAAAAAAGGAAGAAAAAAAGAGGGGATATAGGCCTCTGCATAACAACATTTTTGGTCAAAAATAAAAAAAGGAAAAATGCTGAAAAAAAAAAATTTTTACAATGCCAAATTACAAATCAACTTGTGAACAGGGACATAGGAGTTTTAAAAAAAGACCAGTTCGAAAGGAGGAAAGGAGTACAACAAGGCTGTATACTGTCACTCTGTTTATTTAACATCATACACACCATTCAATTCTTTTTCTGATATGATCAAAAGATAGCTGATAGGAAATAATATAGCAAAAACTGTATGAAGGATATCACAAATGAATGAGCAGAGAATTCTAGGTCAGAGAGACATGTATTTGAACATTATTAATAATGGGCCCTTACATAAATACTTAATCTCTCTGAGCACTAGCTTCCTCATCTGAAAAGCAGAAGTAATAATACCTATGCTTATTTTGAAAGGAATAAACATTATGTATCGGAGAAGGAAATGGCAACCCACTCCACTATTCCTGCCTGGAGAATTCCATGGACAGAGGAGCCTGGCAGGCTAAAAGTCCATGGGGTTGCAAAGAGTTGGACGTGAGTAAGCAACTACCATTCACTCAAACATTACATAAATAGATAGAGAGAGAGACAGATAGATAGATAAAGCTATCAAAGCATAACACCTGACTTTTAAACAAGTATTTGCTCCCTTATTAACTTCTCTTTTGCTAGGGTCACAAGATCATGAAGGCAGCATCAAGCAAAGGGTCACAAACGTATGAGTAAATCTAGGAATAAAAATATACTAGAAGCTATTATTAACTCATGTAGTGACTACTAATTCTCAAACCTTGCTATATTTATCTCTTCTTTTTCTCACACCGATTATTTTGGTATTCTCTTGAGAGCATTAAACATGGTGGTTGGATAATTACTTCCCTGAAGTTTAGGAAACATATGAAACAATCTGAATAAACGTCATTAATTTTGATAGTGTGAAGTAAGGGTGACTGGCTGACACGGCTGTTATCTTCCACTGTGTGTTGTCATGTTGCTTGACTTCTCCTGAGTCTAAATTTCAACAGTTGTTTGGACATTACAGACATTAAAAAACACAAAAAAAGGAAGAAAAAAAGAGGGGATATAGGCCTCTGCATAACAACATTTTTGGTCAAAAATAAAAAAAGGAAAAATGCTTACAGCCAAAAATCACATCAAAAACTTATTTAGTGCTAAAAAATATTCTAAAACATATGCCAAAGTTGACTGTTCTTTTAATATTTTTTCAGAATGTTTGAAATCTACCATTTGTCTTAAAAGCACATACTCTAAGCACTTTAAAAGCAACTAACCTGACTATAGAAAAACAAATGTCATGAAATTTCCTTTAATCAGAATGCTATATTACTCCTTCCACTTCTTTCTAATTCCACTGACCTCACACAGTGATTGCCTCACTTTATCCTAGAGGAATAAAACTGACTAAGGCATGATCCTTGGTCACAGAAAGCTTGAAGTCTGTAGAAAAGACAGATAGATAAGCCTATAAACATAGACTGTGTTGGCCAATGAGACGTTTTAATACCTCTCAGACCACATCATATCACGGGTCTTCTAAATTTGAAAGAGAATCCTGATGACAATATTCAATTAGAGATTTTGGTTTTGGTTCTAGTGTAAGAGAGGGAAAAAAAGGGAAACTGAGAAGGGACTACACTACACTGATGGTAGAAACTTCCACTACACTACTGTTCAAATAAAGACAGATGTGCTCATGGATCAAAGTCATGCGATCAGAAACTATACATTCAGATATTATCTGTAAACATAAGAGTAAAGTAGAAGTCAACCAACATCATCTTCCTCCAGCACCTAGCCCCATTTAATTTCACAATAATTCTATGAAGTTGGTATAATCCAAACTATGACAAGAGAAACTAAAGCTAAGAAAAGTTGGACAGTTCAAATCCACACACTAAGACAGAGCTGCGATTAAAATTCATATTCTCTCTACTCGAGAATTCAGACCAAGTGATCTCTTTCTAAAAGCCACAAATCTTTGAAGGCAGCATAAACACCAAGGTAATCTAACCCTAATATCAGAAATGAAAATCTTAAGCAAGTCACTTTTATACAGTCAAGTTAGAAAGCCAGTAGCTTGTCATTTTAAAAAATATGTGTATAACCTCAATTACAATATAAAATAAAAGAAATATAGAGACAGAGATTGAAAATCTTCTGGATGTCAATGCTATGAATGAATGTACTTTTTAAATATCTTAGAAGACAACTGAACCTTAATGCGCACATAAATATCACACTCTCATTATCAAAGCTTTTTAAAACCCTGGTATCACTATCAGTAGGTTAGTTTAAACTTCAGACTACAAGGGCTTCCCTGGTGGTCTAGTGCGTATAGAGTCTGCCTTGCAGTGCAAGGGGCAATGGTTCAATCCCTGACCTGGGAGGATCCCTCATGCTGTGGAGCAGCTGAACTGGTGTGTCCAATTACGAGCCAGCACTTTGGAGCGTATGCGCCCTGAGCCAGTGCTCTGCAATAAGAGAGGCCACTGCAATGGGAGGCCCACACAGGCCAAAAAATAAAAGATGGACAAAAATAAATATATATATATATATATATATATATATATATATATATATATATATATAAAGAGGCATGATGGGGGCAAAAAACATTCTAAAAAAAAATTCAGACTACAATGTGATTTAAAAAAAAAAACAGAACCTATATTCATGTATAATGAATAGATTCAAACCTCTCATCAGCACTTCTAAAGATTTAAACAGTACCTTCTATACACACAAAAAAATCACCTCATCCCTTTTTACATCAACTTCTAGAAGTTGTGTAAAGAGTACATGCTCTGAGATAATCTGTAAGTGACCAGCAAGTATCAACAAAATCTCCTTGAAATTAATTGTATACATTTAAGGCAAGCAGGTGGGTTTCCCTCGTCACGCAGATGGTAAAGAATCTGCTTGCAATGCAGAAGACCCAAGTCAAGGCAATAACCATTCTAACCTCACGTGTTGGTCAGCTTAAGAGATAATATGATTATTCTTCTGAAACTAACACACTAAGATTCTATTCAGACCTTTTTATGCATTCCATCTGATTAAAAGGATTTTGATAGAAGATATACTTGCACTACTAATAAACACATCTTTTTTAAAGCCTTTTGTTCAAACCAAGTATTCAGACCTGCTCTCCATTTGGTTGCTGTACTGAGATCAACTATATTGGTGCCAGAAATGAAAATCTTAAGCAAGTCACTTTTATACAGTCAAGTTAGAAAGCCAGTAGCTTGTCATTTTAAAAAATATGTGTATAACCTCAATTACAATATAAAATAAAAGAAATATAGAGACAGAGATTGAAAATCTTCTGGATGTCAATGCTATGAATGAATGTACTTTTTAAATATCTTAGAAGACAACTGAACCTTAATGCGCACATAAATATCACACTCTCATTATCAAAGCTTTTTAAAACCCTGGTATCACTATCAGTAGGTTAGTTTAAACTTCAGACTACAAGGGCTTCCCTGGTGGTCTAGTGCGTATAGAGTCTGCCTTGCAGTGCAAGGGGCAATGGTTCAATCCCTGACCTGGGAGGATCCCTCATGCTGTGGAGCAGCTGAACTGGTGTGTCCAATTACGAGCCAGCACTTTGGAGCGTATGCGCCCTGAGCCAGTGCTCTGCAATAAGAGAGGCCACTGCAATGGGAGGCCCACACAGGCCAAAAAATAAAAGATGGACAAAAATAAATATATATATATATATATATATATATATATAAAGAGGCATGATGGGGGCAAAAAACATTCTAAAAAAAAATTCAGACTACAATGTGATTTAAAAAAAAAAACAGAACCTATATTCATGTATAATGAATAGATTCAAACCTCTCATCAGCACTTCTAAAGATTTAAACAGTACCTTCTATACACACAAAAAAATCACCTCATCCCTTTTTACATCAACTTCTAGAAGTTGTGTAAAGAGTACATGCTCTGAGATAATCTGTAAGTGACCAGCAAGTATCAACAAAATCTCCTTGAAATTAATTGTATACATTTAAGGCAAGCAGGTGGGTTTCCCTCGTCACGCAGATGGTAAAGAATCTGCTTGCAATGCAGAAGACCCAAGTCAAGGCAATAACCATTCTAACCTCACGTGTTGGTCAGCTTAAGAGATAATATGATTATTCTTCTGAAACTAACACACTAAGATTCTATTCAGACCTTTTTATGCATTCCATCTGATTAAAAGGATTTTGATAGAAGATATACTTGGATTACTAATAAAAACATATTTTTTAAAGCCTTTTGTTCAAACCAAGTATTCAGACCTGCTCCCTCCATTTGGTTGCTGTACTGAGATCAACTATATTGGTGCCAGAAATATATTTGTAATGATACAACTTGGTCGATGGAAATAAAACCTAATTCTGTCACAGGAGTAACTAGGACAACTGAAATGCAGAAACTCCCATGAATTGCCTTTGTTCCATCACAACTACAGTGACAAAAATATTTATGTTAAGGGAATAGCTGCTGACACTGAAAGAAGTGGGAAGCATGGTTTTAACGATGAAAACAGAAGCTGTGAGCATTCACTGACTACAATTTATTTGAAGATATGAACCACTGCACCTACCCAGTTAGTACTAATGAATACTATAATCACTATAATCAAACATACAAAGCAACTACCCATTAGGAGAGAATTGAACTGTTATTTAGAAAGTTTCACTCCATTTCTGTATGGGTAATTTTATTTGTGAATGGTTAATGAGTTGAGAGTAGCTTTGTTTTTTGAAGGATTTGGTTTTTTTAATATGGATTTGGTCAGAGCTCATTTCCTATCTTTATTATGCCCCTATGAATTTATAAAATACAACATAAAGTCCATCAGAGTCCCTCAGAAACTGAGTTTACTAAAATGTCCAACAATTGTGATCTGCCTTTAATTGCCTTTCTGATCTATAGTCCTGCCGTTTTTCCTTAGAGGTGCCTTTAATATACAAATGGCATCCAATGTCAAATAGAGTCAGCACTTCTAAAGATTTAAACAGTACCTTCTATACACAAAAAAATCACCTCATCCCTTTTTACATCAACTTCTAGAAGTTGTGTAAAGAGTACATGCTCTGAGATAATCTGTAAGTGACCAGCAAGTATCAACAAAATCTCCTTGAAATTAATTGTATACATTTAAGGCAAGCAGGTGGGTTTCCCTCGTCACGCAGATGGTAAAGAATCTGCTTGCAATGCAGAAGACCCAAGTCAAGGCAATAACCATTCTAACCTCACGTGTTGGTCAGCTTAAGAGATAATATGATTATTCTTCTGAAACTAACACACTAAGATTCTATTCAGACCTTTTTATGCATTCCATCTGATTAAAAGGATTTTGATAGAAGATATACTTGGATTACTAATAAAAACATATTTTTTAAAGCCTTTTGTTCAAACCAAGTATTCAGACCTGCTCCCTCCATTTGGTTGCTGTACTGAGATCAACTATATTGGTGCCAGAAATATATTTGTAATGATACAACTTGGTCGATGGAAATAAAACCTAATTCTGTCACAGGAGTAACTAGGACAACTGAAATGCAGAAACTCCCATGAATTGCCTTTGTTCCATCACAACTACAGTGACAAAAATATTTATGTTAAGGGAATAGCTGCTGACACTGAAAGAAGTGGGAAGCATGGTTTTAACGATGAAAACAGAAGCTGTGAGCATTCACTGACTACAATTTATTTGAAGATATGAACCACTGCACCTACCCAGTTAGTACTAATGAATACTATAATCACTATAATCAAACATACAAAGCAACTACCCATTAGGAGAGAATTGAACTGTTATTTAGAAAGTTTCACTCCATTTCTGTATGGGTAATTTTATTTGTGAATGGTTAATGAGTTGAGAGTAGCTTTGTTTTTTGAAGGATTTGGTTTTTTTAATATGGATTTGGTCAGAGCTCATTTCCTATCTTTATTATGCCCCTATGAATTTATAAAATACAACATAAAGTCCATCAGAGTCCCTCAGAAACTGAGTTTACTAAAATGTCCAACAATTGTGATCTGCCTTTAATTGCCTTTCTGATCTATAGTCCTGCCGTTTTTCCTTAGAGGTGCATCTCCTTTAATATACAATGAAAGTGGGCAGGATTGGTGTGGGGAGACAGGAGGCAATATGGATCTAAATAGAGTCAGGATTCTACTAAATACTCTATCACATAATGTGTTACATTAATAGAAATCTAAATTCCAAACAGTGCTTAGGGACACATTTGCTCTACAAAATGAAAATCATATACATTTTGCACAAAGCAGTTAGAGTCCCCAATGGCTTTCCCTCTGTACCTCATCTCAGACACAACCTGAAACCCCAAATCATCAACTAGGTTCCCCTCTTTTTCTCTTACCAGCATCCCACTTACAGGTCTATCTGATTTTGGATTTGGAAGTTCAAAATAGTTAAGTAAAGATGCCACCATTTAGCTGGAAATGGGGTTTTTTTACATCGAAAAGGATGGCGTGAGAACTAACCTACAGTGCCCACAGTCTGGGCTCTACGCCCTCCCTCCACCATAATGCTGCTCTTTGCAGACAATGCATCACTACCTTTTTTCATGGTAAGCACTTCAGGGAAAGTACTAAACCAACGCCACACTAACTCACTCCAACATGACTATAATCAAACACCAAACACACACACAAAGTTCATGTGCGAGGAAATTGTAAAAGTGCATATTGGTTTCACTGTGCTTTTTTTTTTTTGCTTTCATGGCAAAAAATAAATTTTAGATTATAACTAGGTATATAAACCCTTAATATGCTACAGTAAACCTCAGAGACACCCAATAATTGTGTTGACCAGCTGGCCCACTGTATTCATGTAAATTCAACTCAGTGATGCAAGTAAATAAGTAGACTTAATTCAAAACAGCAAGTAATCAAAATCATTTCTTTTTAACTCTGCAAATCCTAATGTTTTATAAAACATATAATACACATATGCTCTCAACCAATGTTTTTCAAAGGATCACCTGCATCAGATTCAAATAGGATGCTTATGAAAACTTAGATTTCTGGGACACACAGAATCAGACTTTATGGATATGGAGACTTGGAATATCCATTTTCAAAGAGTTCTCCAGATGCTTCTTACGCAAGCAAATATCATTGACTTTGGCATGAGCAGAATATCAGCACTTCATGACCACAAAGAAGACAAGTAACAGAGAGATGGGAGAGAAGCTCCCAAGTAGCCAGGTTAGCAAAAAGAGCCATAAGCCACAGAATACTTAAAAAAAAAAAAAAAAAAAGGAAGGAAAATCAGATACTACAGTCCAAGGAGGCTAGGGAAGAGCAAACCAAACACCTCCAAGTTCACCAGACTAGTTGTTACATTGTTGGAACTTGAAACTAGATCTCCTGACTCTGGTTGATGCCCATTCCAGCTGCCTACACTCCATCTGTCCCTACAAAATAAAAGTTTGAAAATACTAGTTGCTCACACTTTAATTATTTTAATATTACTAAAACAAAGCACCATTTATGTCCTTTACCAACCAAAACCAAAATATTTCCAAGTTTCTTACAAGTCACTGGAAAAGACTCTAATGCTGGGAAAAACAGAAGGCAGAAAGAGCAGGGACGACAGAAGACAAGATGGTTGGATGGTATCACTGAGTCAACGCACATGAGCTTGAGCAAGCTGCAGGAGACGTGAAGGACAGGGAATCCTGGTGTGCTGCCATCCATGGGGTCAGAAAGAGTTGGACATGACTGAGTGACTGAACTGAATTACAATTCTCTGATGTAGAAATGCAAAATAGTCAGGGTAGGTATTAAAAAAAAAAAGTTCATTGCGAGGAAATTGTAAAAGTGCTAGTTTATAAAAAAAAACCCTTAATATGCTACAGTAAACCTCAGAGACACCCAATAATTGTGTTGACCAGCTGGCCCACTGTATTCATGTAAATTCAACTCAGTGATGCAAGTAAATAAGTAGACTTAATTCAAAACAGCAAGTAATCAAAATCATTTCTTTTTAACTCTGCAAATCCTAATGTTTTATAAAACATATAATACACATATGCTCTCAACCAATGTTTTTCAAAGGATCACCTGCATCAGATTCAAATAGGATGCTTATGAAAACTTAGATTTCTGGGACACACAGAATCAGACTTTATGGATATGGAGACTTGGAATATCCATTTTCAAAGAGTTCTCCAGATGCTTCTTACGCAAGCAAATATCATTGACTTTGGCATGAGCAGAATATCAGCACTTCATGACCACAAAGAAGACAAGTAACAGAGAGATGGGAGAGAAGCTCCCAAGTAGCCAGGTTAGCAAAAAGAGCCATAAGCCACAGAATACTTAAAAAAAA
Source organism: Tragulus kanchil (assembly GCA_022376925.1). Classification (NCBI taxonomy): domain Eukaryota; kingdom Metazoa; phylum Chordata; class Mammalia; order Artiodactyla; family Tragulidae; genus Tragulus; species Tragulus kanchil. The sequence goes on from JAIOJX010000023.1 coordinate 81,442,182, forward strand.
AAAAAAAAAAGGAAGGAAAATCAGATACTACAGTCCAAGGAGGCTAGGGAAGAGCAAACCAAACACCTCCAAGTTCACCAGACTAGTTGTTACATTGTTGGAACTTGAAACTAGATCTCCTGACTCTGGTTGATGCCCATTCCAGCTGCCTACACTCCATCTGTCCCTACAAAATAAAAGTTTGAAAATACTAGTTGCTCACACTTTAATTATTTTAATATTACTAAAACAAAGCACCATTTATGTCCTTTACCAACCAAAACCAAAATATTTCCAAGTTTCTTACAAGTCACTGGAAAAGACTCTAATGCTGGGAAAAACAGAAGGCAGAAAGAGCAGGGACGACAGAAGACAAGATGGTTGGATGGTATCACTGAGTCAACGCACATGAGCTTGAGCAAGCTGCAGGAGACGTGAAGGACAGGGAATCCTGGTGTGCTGCCATCCATGGGGTCAGAAAGAGTTGGACATGACTGAGTGACTGAACTGAATTACAATTCTCTGATGTAGAAATGCAAAATAGTCAGGGTAGGTATTAGCATCTCCATATTAGGTATGGAAAAATCGAAGCTTCCAAAGGTTTAGTGACTTTCCTGAAGTCTCAGAGCCCTAAACCCAGGGTCAGCAATTCCATTTGGACCATCTCTCTCAAAGATTTGCCTTCCTTCTACTTCCACTATCCTGAAATTTATACACACACTCAGCTTAACTACTGATGTTTTCTCATTTCTTAAAGTCCTTCAGGTCTCCAGGATCTCTTCCTGAAACAGATCTTACTATCTTCCACCAGAGTTTCTGTATGCACACATGAAATTCTGGATGGTGATTACGTATGATCTCAAAGGATTTCTATAAAAGAGTTGGGGGAGGGCTTCCCTGGTGGTCCAGTGGGTAAGGACACTGCCTTGCAGTGCAAGGGGTGCCAGTTTGATCCCTGGCCTGGGAAGATCCCATGTGCCGCAGAGCGGCTGGACCAATGTGTCCAACTACTGAGCCAGAGCTCTGGAGCGCGTGCGCCCAGAGCCAGTGCTCTGCGATAACAGAGGCCACTGTGATGGGAGGCCCACATGGGCCAAAGAACAAAGATGGATGAAAATAGATAAATGAAAGACCAATAGAAGCAGCCTGCCTGCCCCACTGCCTCCCAAGCCCACTCCCCACTCCAAAAAAAAAGGGTTGGGGAAGTTTTCATGTGTGTACAAATCCAGCACATATTACACTGTTGACGAAGAAGCAATGTTCATTGTGTTATCAGTTTGAGCCTGATAATTTGATATGACGGGTGTGAGGCACAAGCTACAAGTCTCTCCTTAAAACAATAATTGTGAGCTTTAATATTTTAATTTCAAACAACCAAAACCAAAATATTTCCAAGTTTCTTACAAGTCACTGGAAAAGACTCTAATGCTGGGAAAAACAGAAGGCAGAAAGAGCAGGGACGACAGAAGACAAGATGGTTGGATGGTATCACTGAGTCAACGCACATGAGCTTGAGCAAGCTGCAGGAGACGTGAAGGACAGGGAATCCTGGTGTGCTGCCATCCATGGGGTCAGAAAGAGTTGGACATGACTGAGTGACTGAACTGAATTACAATTCTCTGATGTAGAAATGCAAAATAGTCAGGGTAGGTATTAGCATCTCCATATTAGGTATGGAAAAATCGAAGCTTCCAAAGGTTTAGTGACTTTCCTGAAGTCTCAGAGCCCTAAACCCAGGGTCAGCAATTCCATTTGGACCATCTCTCTCAAAGATTTGCCTTCCTTCTACTTCCACTATCCTGAAATTTATACACACACTCAGCTTAACTACTGATGTTTTCTCATTTCTTAAAGTCCTTCAGGTCTCCAGGATCTCTTCCTGAAACAGATCTTACTATCTTCCACCAGAGTTTCTGTATGCACACATGAAATTCTGGATGGTGATTACGTATGATCTCAAAGGATTTCTATAAAAGAGTTGGGGGAGGGCTTCCCTGGTGGTCCAGTGGGTAAGGACACTGCCTTGCAGTGCAAGGGGTGCCAGTTTGATCCCTGGCCTGGGAAGATCCCATGTGCCGCAGAGCGGCTGGACCAATGTGTCCAACTACTGAGCCAGAGCTCTGGAGCGCGTGCGCCCAGAGCCAGTGCTCTGCGATAACAGAGGCCACTGTGATGGGAGGCCCACATGGGCCAAAGAACAAAGATGGATGAAAATAGATAAATGAAAGACCAATAGAAGCAGCCTGCCTGCCCCACTGCCTCCCAAGCCCACTCCCCACTCCAAAAAAAAAGGGTTGGGGAAGTTTTCATGTGTGTACAAATCCAGCACATATTACACTGTTGACGAAGAAGCAATGTTCATTGTGTTATCAGTTTGAGCCTGATAATTTGATATGACGGGTGTGAGGCACAAGCTACAAGTCTCTCCTTAAAACAATAATTGTGAGCCTTTACTCTTCACCAGGAATATCAAGGTCATTGGTTTGGATCAAACCTAAAAGAGAGCTTCCATCAACAGATGTCATAACAGATAAGCACCAATTTGACATGCTCTTGTAGAACTATCACCTGCTATCAGAGCTGCTCTGACAGATGCGTAGGAAGACAATGTGGGCCAATTCATCAGTCCCCTGGGCCCCCAGCACTCCCCTAATGGGTATGACAAACATATGCCTTCCTGCCACACAATGGGTGTTTACTACTGTAGGGCTGTTTGTATAACAATCCAATTAATCAGTGTTGATAATCAGGTTTTTTGGTAATTGATGGAAAGCCAGAATTAAATGCATGTACTGAATGACTGTATTGACTGTGTGATGGACTTTGTAAAGAGCAAGGTGGACGACTCTGCATGTGCACATGCAAACACACACATACGGAATCCTGCAAAGATATAAATAATATACAGGTGCAACTAATTTTATTGCACTTCACTTTGGGCTTTGCAGATATTGGGCTTTAAAAACAAAGAAAATTGAAGGTTTGTAGCAACTTTTGTCAAGCACGCCTATCAGCACCATTTTCCCAACAGCATTTGCTCACTTTGTGTCTCTGCATTACATTCTGGTCATTCTTGAAATATTTCAAACTTATTCCCTATTATTACATTTTTACCGTGATCTTTGATGTTATATTCGGAAAAGATTATGACTCACCAAAGGTTCGTAAGATACCATTTTTTATGGCAATACAATATTTTTAAATTATGGTATGTACTTCTTTTAGACATAATCCTATTATACACTTAAAAGATTATGGTATAGGGTAAAACAAGAGAACCCACAGAGTCCTTCAGGTGTGCCTGTACCATCTCCTTGGCTCTGCCCTGATCTTATTTTCACCATGCTGGGCCTGATTCCTCTTGTCTGGCCCAATCCTGCTTCCTTTGCAAGACTCAATGCAAGTGTTATCCTGATATACGGATAGTGTCAGTGTTAGCCTGGTATAAGGCTCCCCTACTTCCAGAGCTGAGGCACTGGCACTCCTCGGATGGAAATCAGGGTAGACCAAAGAGGCCAGGTTACCTCATCTTAATCAACAGCCACGCCTCTGCTCAGCTGGCTGCCTCCACAGGAATCTCTTCTCAGGGTTACTAGGTCTTCCTTGTTTCTAGAGACATAAGTTTGAATTTTTATTTGCTACCTTCCATTCCTTTCTTTTTGTAATTTTGCAACTATTTTCCCCTAAAATTAGAGTTTAAGACAAGGACTTGAAAGTGGCTTCCTTAGGATGAAAGAAAATGAACTTATTTACAAAACAGAAAGGGGTTCACAGGCTTAGAAAATGAACTGTGGCTGCAGTGGGGAGGGGATGATTGGGGACTTTGGGAAAGTCATGTACACACTGCAATGTGTGAAATCAATAACCAACAAAAACCTATTGTATAGCACATGGAACTCTGCTCAATGTTATGTACTAGTCTGGATAGGAAGGGGGTTTGGGGGAGAATGGATACATGTAAACGTATGGCTGAGCCCCTTCACTGTTCACTTGAAACTATCATACAATTGTTAATTAGATATAGCCCAATGCAGAAATGTTTTTGGTGTTAAAATTTTTTTAAAAAGAATATAAAATAAAATGGGGCAAAACCAGTTATGTCAATGTCAAATGATCTTTTTAAATGAAACTGCATGCTTAATGACACATATTTCACTCTCCCTGGGTGACGTATGCAATTTGGTGAATAAAATTATACTGACATACCATCAAAAAAAAGAAAAGAAAATCTTGACAAGATAGGCAATGATTGTACCTGACGTGGGCTGCAGTCAGCATTCGCTCATAGAGTCACAGCTAGGACTGAAATCAGAAGTGACTGAGGGCACCAAATCAACAACCACTGCAACTAGCAAAACTGTAAATGGAGTGCAGGTCACGCACCTAGTGGGAACAGGCCTGATCTAGCTCATGGATCCGTCTGCTTTACATCTTAAGTAAGGCCTCTCTGTCTACCTCCTGGAACAAAGCTCCTGGGAGTGAAACTCGCCCACTGTGCACACTGCCAGCAGTTACACCACTGAGTTGGCCATTTCTACTGACCTCCTAGACAATGAGCACCCCGAGGAAAGACTCCTTACTCTGTTCATTATCCCCAGGACTAGGTTTAAACTAAGTATTCAATGAAAATCTATAGACTGAATTAGTTCACCAAAAAGGCCCATTAATGCTTCTAGGACTAAATAAACAAATATGATATAATTTTTAATTGTTCAACTAGTTAAAACTACAGCCCAAATTCAATGAGAAGAAACAGTCCTAAGGTCACTAAAGAATGAAACAATCATTTTTTAACTCTGAACCCAAAAGGCCTTATGACTCAAAATCATTAATCACTGACAGAGATGAAGTTTGTTTTCTGAAAAGGCTACAGTGCTTCAACTATTAAAATTGTAAATTCTCAAGATGTATGCTTTTTCATGTTTATAAAAAGGTTTATAAAAAAAATCTTAGCCCCTTGAAAAACAAAACAGTTATAATTCAGTTTCACTGTCTTCTATCAATGAAACTGAATTTTCTTTACTTGTGACCTAGAAATTCACCTTCTTCCCCATAGAAATTCTATCTTAATATTTTTACCTTTCTCTAAGGTTCTGACAGCATCTTCTTTGAAAGACATCTGGTCTGGCTGGGACTGAAGACAGAAGCCTGAGTGACAGATCTGCCCAGGGAAGCTTCAGAGAGATCAACACAGGTGAAGGGGTTTGGGTACATTCGATAAAAACAAAGGATTTCCTTCCACAAACTGAGTGGGCGAAAGTGAAGTCACTCAGTCATGTTTGACTCTTTGTGACTCCATGGACTGTAGCCCATCAGGCTCCTCTGTCCATGGAATTCTCCCACACAAGAATACTGGAGTGGGGAGCCATTCCCTTCTCCAGGGGAATCTTTCCAACTCAGGAATCAAACTTGTGGGTACCTCAACATATACAGCAGAACAGGCTGAATTTTCTATCTAACTTTATACATACGGTGCCAAAAAAAAAAAACAGAAAATTAAGTACTGAATAGAGAAAGCCTAATACACAATGAAAACAGGCCCAACAGACTTTTATTCTTTTTTTTTTTTTTTCGCCACTTCTATCAGTCTTTCATTTATTTCCATATTTGTTCTTTGGTCTGTGTGGGCCTCCCATCGCAGTGGCCTCTCTTGCTGCAGAGCAATGGCTCTGGGCGCATGCGCTCCAAACCGCTGGCTCAGTAGTTGGACACATCAGTCTAGCCACTTCGCGGCACATGGGATCTTCCCAGGCCAGGGATCGAACTGGCACCCCTTGCACTGCAGGCGGTATCTTTACCCGCTGGACCACCAGGGAAGCCCCAGACTTTTATTCTTGAAGAAAGTATAGAAAGGTGGCCTGCACTAGAGACCTGCTGCACTGTTTCTAGTAACTACATGCATATATAGGGCTTCCCTGGTGCCTCAGATAGTAAATGCACATACAAACACAAGAATTAATATACATGTTTTTTTAGAGAAAAACAAACTAGATTATGCTTGGATAAAAATAACATTTATAAAATGCAGAAGATTTGGGTAAAGTTCCCCTGTAATTGCTTTAAAAAATTAACAACTCCCTGCTTGGTAAACTTATGTCTATTAGCCACTACATATTATTCATTATTTTTACCCTTGTAGGAAGACTAATTTCTGTTGTTAATAAAACTCTCTAATAGATTCTGGAAAAAAAAAAAAAAACATGTGCAACTCCTTCAAAAATATCAATCAAGACAGGCAGAGGGTGGAAGAAGTCTGATGAGAATTCAATAAACCAACTTCACTCCCATCTTCGTAGTCTGTAGTCCACGCTGAACTTCAACCCATTGTTAAAGGAATGAGCCAATGCTATTGCAAGGTGATAAACATTATAAACTCTTCAGGGGACTGGATGTGGCTTAAAAGCTTATTTTTAAAGGTTATGATCTTGCATCACCTCAGAAACATTAAAAAACACACACACACACACACAGTTGGGCTCATTTTCAGGAAAATAGAGTATTGAGCAATAACAGATAGTGAGATGCAGACCCAGTCTTGTCAAATAACCCGATGTCTCCTGATGGAGTGACCAATCCAGTAGATCAAGGGAAAAAAGTCAGAGACTATTTACATTTGGATTTTAACAAAGCTTTTGATTCTGTTCCTCATGACATAATCATCAACAAACTGAGAAAATCGGATCCACGCTGTGCAGCTATGAAACAGCAAGAAGGTCATGCCTGGCAAGGAGCTATCGATGGAAAAGTGTCAGCCTCAGAGGGAGCATAACAAATGGGGTTCCACTGTGGTCAATTCTGGGCAGCACTCTGGTGGATATTTTTCATTAACAACGTGGGGCGTGGAATAATTAATAAGAGACCAGACTAGAAAGAAGTGTTGTGGAAGAGTCACCAGCCCTTGAGGATTATACACTCAGAATTCAAAATGACCTTGAGAGTCTTAAGAAGCACAGACACAATGCATTTCAGGGAACAAGGGTAATGTGTGCTATTCTTTCTCCCAACATTTTCAGTTTACAGGCTCTGAGACCCATTCTTCTCCCATGGCCACTTTAATTTATTTGGCAAATACATACAAGAGGCTAAGATGAACGTGCTTGAATAAGATAGGTTCTAGTTCGTTAACGTTAGAGAAATGACTTTCTTATTGAGGAAAACAATAAAAGAAAGTGATAATATAGAGAGTGGAATATTCCAATAGGGATATTACTTTGTCCAAAAGACTTTCTTCACAGTCTTTATCTCCCTTCTCTAGTCTGAGTCAGTTACTTCTTCAGGGTGCTTTCACATTTCTCACATTTCTCTCGGCCTCCTTCTTCTGTCACTGAACACTATAGTAATCAGATTTATTTATGTGTCTGCCCTCTAAACTGCTAATCTCTGAAAGGCCATGGGCCATAGATTATGTACCTTTGTTTTCCCAGAGCTTCATCTCTAAACTCCCATTGTTAAAGGAATGAGCCAATGCTATTGCAAGGTGATAAACATTATAAACTCTTCAGGGGACTGGATGTGGCTTAAAAGCTTATTTTTAAAGGTTATGATCTTGCATCACCTCAGAAACATTAAAAAACACACACACACACACACAGTTGGGCTCATTTTCAGGAAAATAGAGTATTGAGCAATAACAGATAGTGAGATGCAGACCCAGTCTTGTCAAATAACCCGATGTCTCCTGATGGAGTGACCAATCCAGTAGATCAAGGGAAAAAAGTCAGAGACTATTTACATTTGGATTTTAACAAAGCTTTTGATTCTGTTCCTCATGACATAATCATCAACAAACTGAGAAAATCGGATCCACGCTGTGCAGCTATGAAACAGCAAGAAGGTCATGCCTGGCAAGGAGCTATCGATGGAAAAGTGTCAGCCTCAGAGGGAGCATAACAAATGGGGTTCCACTGTGGTCAATTCTGGGCAGCACTCTGGTGGATATTTTTCATTAACAACGTGGGGCGTGGAATAATTAATAAGAGACCAGACTAGAAAGAAGTGTTGTGGAAGAGTCACCAGCCCTTGAGGATTATACACTCAGAATTCAAAATGACCTTGAGAGTCTTAAGAAGCACAGACACAATGCATTTCAGGGAACAAGGGTAATGTGTGCTATTCTTTCTCCCAACATTTTCAGTTTACAGGCTCTGAGACCCATTCTTCTCCCATGGCCACTTTAATTTATTTGGCAAATACATACAAGAGGCTAAGATGAACGTGCTTGAATAAGATAGGTTCTAGTTCGTTAACGTTAGAGAAATGACTTTCTTATTGAGGAAAACAATAAAAGAAAGTGATAATATAGAGAGTGGAATATTCCAATAGGGATATTACTTTGTCCAAAAGACTTTCTTCACAGTCTTTATCTCCCTTCTCTAGTCTGAGTCAGTTACTTCTTCAGGGTGCTTTCACATTTCTCACATTTCTCTCGGCCTCCTTCTTCTGTCACTGAACACTATAGTAATCAGATTTATTTATGTGTCTGCCCTCTAAACTGCTAATCTCTGAAAGGCCATGGGCCATAGATTATGTACCTTTGTTTTCCCAGAGCACATCACCTGACACATAATGGATAGTCAATAAATGTTTATTGATTTGGAACTGAAAATAAACTACACACATGCAGAGTAGGCTTCATGAAAGTCTAAAAAAAGAATCTAGAGGAACTGTCCAGAAAGTTTTCAATACAGTTGAAAAGTCAAGGTTGAAAGTACAGAGGAGGGCACCTTCTATGTGTGTGTTAAGTTTCCACTCAGGTAAGTGGAGAAGCCTTCCACAGAATGAGTGAGGGCAGCAGTGGAGACAAACAGGGTTGATCTGAGGGAAAACTGCTCTAAGTGGAGGAAAGAACAAAGCGTAGGAAGAGAAGGAAGAATCCAAAGAAGAACGAGGACAATCCAGGAGAATGAGGGGAAGCCGTTCAACCTGAAGCTGAGACCAGTAAGAACGCCCCCGAAAGAGTGAGGTTAGCAATGTCAAAGGCAGCAAAGAAATTAAGAAAGAAGAAATACTTGCGGAGCAAACTCTGGATGACAGGAAGAAGTCAAAATATGTTGAAACTGAAATATGAGTGAAAACAGAGACATCCAAGGACAAGGACAAGACACGGGAATGGACTTGAAGAACACAAAACCAACTGTGTCATATGCTGGTCCAATTCACCATAAACAATAAAGATTAAAAAGAAAAGCTCTTGGGCTTTTCCCTGGTGGCCTAGTGGGTAAGGACACCGCCTTGCAGTGCAAGGGGCGCCAGTTCGATCCCTGGCCTGGGAAGGTATCATGTGCCGTGGAGTGGCTGGACCAATGTGTCCAACTACCTAGCCGGAGCTCTGGAGCACATGTGCCCAGAGCCAGTGCTCTGCAGCAACAGAGGCCACTGCGAAGGGAGGCCCACACAGGCCAAAGAACAAAGATGGATGAAAATAAATAGATGAAAGAGCAATACAAGTGGCCACAAAAAAAAAAGAGAGAGAGAGAGAAGAGAAGCTCTTAACTGGAGGAATGGCGTTCACATACAGACACGTGCACTCATAATAGCGTTGACTATGCAACGACTAAGAGAATACCCTGAGGGTACAAAAATAATAGACAAGTTAGCAGAGAATTCTTAATCCTAACAGAAAGAGAGGGCTTCCCAGAGTGAACTTAAAATTCTCTTTGCATGTGCATTTGTGCAATTTTCTGGAAAGGGTGTTCATATCAATAGAGAGCAACTCCAACCAAATGAATCAATTTCCATCTCTTATTCGATAAAATTTGTTCTCAAATATGGCCAAATCTGTCTGAGCTTTCCTGTGGCTCCAATTCAGGTAACGTATGGGAATGATCACATGCCACATTTAAAGGTGACATGACTTTACAATGTGACATGACTTTACAGAATTTGGCTTTTTCTTTCAACATGCTCTTCATTTTTCTTGAGGGAAGGAGCAGTAGGAGAGCAATGTGGAAAGCCAAGATGAAGTAAATTGCTCATCTGAAAACTCCACCTTTGCTATAATTTGTTTCCCAGTCCGCAGACCATGTTTCTGCTCCTTCTGACAGAAAATTAACTGGTTTCCCTTTAATCAGAGAATAACATGCTAGTGCAACGTTTATTTTCCAAGATAAGCTCCAAAACAAACACAGTCCAAAACAAACAATAATAAATATTTGAGTGAGTTAGACAAGTGTGATCCACTTTTTCCCAATACTTGTTTAACTGCCAGGGACACTTCAGGTAACTCAAAAGACAGGTTAGAAATTGAAAACGAACACCCAGAAGTCATTACAAAAACTAGAGTTTTAACATTTACTCACTAAAACAAAACAGGAACTCTAATATCATTACCTCATATCCCTATATATGAATTTTGTTAACAATCATACCAATTTTGTTACCAATTTTGTTTGAAGCTATGTATTGCAGTCTTCAAAATATTCTTACCCATTTCAGGTTGTAACTTTTTCCCCCTTACCTTCTGCACAAAATTATTCCTAAGCAACTTTAAATCACTGCATTACTAGCAACAATAGTACTGATACAATTCTTTAGTTAAACCATTAAGTTTACTTTGCAGTATCTGATTCTAAGGACCTAAGCCAAAGGGTGAAAATGAAAAACTACAAACATCTGGCTGATTAGAAAAATAGTTATAATAGGCCTTACTGCTGTTATTACTGAATGTACAAGTGAAATAACCATTAGCCTGTTTTAAGCACTGGAAAACACCCTATGGTGGTACTTGACTGATTCGATGCATTTTTGTACACAATTGCTGTGCTAATGGAACAGACATTTACCCCATAACAAAGGAAATCTCAAATGTAAGCCTTAGGGTTTACAGTAATTCCAGAATACCATACCACCGCTAAAGGATTTTAAATGAAGCCCCTGCTGATCTATTTGTTGGTTAAACTCCTCCGTCTCCTCCAAACAGTAACATCACTCACAGGACAAATTACGGATAAATTGCAGAATTTCACACACACAAAAAAACAAAGATAAGGGCAGATTAAAAATCCATAACAGGCATTAGCTTTAGGAAATTCGCTTAACAGAATAAGACCATTGGTCTAGATCCAGTCTTTCCCTTCATGTATTCTAAGACAAAGTTCTGTTCAAGACTCCTATTATCACCGCATACAGAAGAAGAGAACTGGTTCAGCGATGGGAAGAATAAGATGAGCCAAACAGTCTTTTTGATGGCTGAGGATAATCTATAAACACGAGACACCAGGTTGACCCTCAAAGTGATCTCTTCTCACCTCCTCACAAGGGATGGCAAGCCAGCAATATTGTTATAGGGTACAAAACAGCATTTAGGAAAGGTTCCTAAAGGAAATCATTCTTCCATTCAACGGTGTTGCTATGGTAACCAAACCAATCAAGCTTCTTCACAAAGGCTTTTCTGTCAAGTTCTGTTAGCAAACTCATATAGATAGCATAACTCAACTAAATTAACACACATTTGTTACCTTATTAGAGGTAGGTGAGAGGCACAAATTCTTTTAAAAATTAGAAAAATATGTACTCCTTCCCTATCAACATACTAAAGTAGTTAAGTTCTGTCTGTTTAAAGGAATAAAAGCCTCTTGGAGGTACTCACTCTGGAATCGGAGAAAAGGGAAGAAATTTACCGGGCAGTACTTGCTATTTTAAAAATGGATTCTTTCCTTGTCTTCTGGGGAACACAAGAGAATTCCTACATCTTGCTGAATCTTTTATGGTCATTTCCTTGCAAATACAAGTATGTGCTTCAAGCACATATGGACTGTAGCTATAACTTACAGAGGAAAAAAATTGTAGTATTTGCCACCTAGCAGTTTAAAGACAAGTGGAATAGATGGAGACCCCACACTGATCCATGTTATTAAAGGGCATTTTCCTTCAGTATGGCTTGATGAAGCTGTAATATTGATTATGGCCTTAAATTTGAAGACTGCTTTATATTAGTGACAAGGTTTCACACTAGGGTAACATCATTTCTATCAGACACACCTCCTGTAAGTAAAATTCATTTATCAAAATCAAAACAAAAACTCTAGCAATAACTTCAGTGAATTTAATAATTTGACACTTAGCTTTAAAGCCAATAGATTTTATCAGAAAATATAACTTCACTGCACTGAGAAAATAATTTGAATTCTTATTTTTAATTTTATTCAGAAATACTAAACGGAGGCCTAAATCCCCATCCTATATTTATGTTTATAGAAAGTACACCTTATATCATTTTCCTAGAATATAATTCTTAAGGTCTCCAACAAGGAAACGGATTATGGAAGTGGCCAGTTAATGGGGCCAGCATCTGTTCTAATTAACATCTTCCGTTTTAAATATAAATTTTTCCCTGGACACGTTGATAGAATTTAAATATTTCTGATAACCAGATGTTGATCCAAAACATTGAAAACTATGACCAGGTAGGAAAAAATAACCAAGATAAGACTTTGGACTACATAAAACTCATATTAATTGCTCAGAGCTTTTTAAAAGGCTACATATCCTCAATACCATTAAGCATACATGTTGATACATCTCTCTTCCAAAATAATTATCTGACCATGATCTGTGGCACTGACAGTTTGGCAGAAAGATTAGCTTGAGTAAACTCTGACTCCGACTTTCAATTTTAAAACTAAAACACTGTATAAATTAAGATTGTGCATTTTAATTTATAGGGTTTGATATTAGTAAGCTAAATGTCAGTTTAAAACTTTACTCACTCTGGAATCGGAGAAAAGGGAAGAAATTTACCGGGCAGTACTTGCTATTTTAAAAATGGATTCTTTCCTTGTCTTCTGGGGAACACAAGAGAATTCCTACATCTTGCTGAATCTTTTATGGTCATTTCCTTGCAAATACAAGTATGTGCTTCAAGCACATATGGACTGTAGCTATAACTTACAGAGGAAAAAAATTGTAGTATTTGCCACCTAGCAGTTTAAAGACAAGTGGAATAGATGGAGACCCCACACTGATCCATGTTATTAAAGGGCATTTTCCTTCAGTATGGCTTGATGAAGCTGTAATATTGATTATGGCCTTAAATTTGAAGACTGCTTTATATTAGTGACAAGGTTTCACACTAGGGTAACATCATTTCTATCAGACACACCTCCTGTAAGTAAAATTCATTTATCAAAATCAAAACAAAAACTCTAGCAATAACTTCAGTGAATTTAATAATTTGACACTTAGCTTTAAAGCCAATAGATTTTATCAGAAAATATAACTTCACTGCACTGAGAAAATAATTTGAATTCTTATTTTTAATTTTATTCAGAAATACTAAACGGAGGCCTAAATCCCCATCCTATATTTATGTTTATAGAAAGTACACCTTATATCATTTTCCTAGAATATAATTCTTAAGGTCTCCAACAAGGAAACGGATTATGGAAGTGGCCAGTTAATGGGGCCAGCATCTGTTCTAATTAACATCTTCCGTTTTAAATATAAATTTTTCCCTGGACACGTTGATAGAATTTAAATATTTCTGATAACCAGATGTTGATCCAAAACATTGAAAACTATGACCAGGTAGGAAAAAATAACCAAGATAAGACTTTGGACTACATAAAACTCATATTAATTGCTCAGAGCTTTTTAAAAGGCTACATATCCTCAATACCATTAAGCATACATGTTGATACATCTCTCTTCCAAAATAATTATCTGACCATGATCTGTGGCACTGACAGTTTGGCAGAAAGATTAGCTTGAGTAAACTCTGACTCCGAATTTCAATTTTAAAAACTAAAACACTGTATAAATTAAGATTGTGCATTTTAATTTATAGGGTTTGATATTAGTAAGCTAAATGTCAGTTTAAAACTTTAGAAAATATCAGTTTAATTAATTTTATTTATTTTTTTTTCTTTTTGAGTTTTTTTTTTTTTTTTATGGAAGCTCCATTACATAGGAGCAGCTGATTAAACCATTGGCGACTGGTGATTTTTTTTTTTAATTATTTATTTATTTATCCTTTGGAGGGTGGGGTGGGAGGGAGGGGGATGGGCGGGCCACTTCCACTAGTCTTTCATTTCTCCATTTTCATCCGTCTTTGTTCTTTGGCTCCTGTGGTTCTCCCATCACGGTGGCCATTGTCGTCGCAGAGCACCGGCTCTGGGCGCACGCGCGCCAGAGCTCCAACTTGCCAATTGGACACATCAGTCCAGAGGCTCCGCCGCACGTGGGATCTTCCCAGGCCAGGGATCCAACCGGCGCCCCTTGCACTGCAAGGCGGTGTCCTTACCCACTGGACCACCAGGGGAAGCCCATTAATTTTATTTTTAAACATAAAACTATATACCTAATATAAAATAATGATAGCACTTCACATTTGTTTGGTCACTTGACATTCTTTAATGTATACTCTATGTCTCACTTTATTTGATTCTCTCTACAACTGTAGGAGATAAGAAGGGAAGGAACAGAGGAAGAAAATCAAGCTTAATTAGGTTTAGTAACTCATTTATTTATAATGTTTTCCTCTATAATAATAATTCTAAAAACAATTATTAAGCAAGCACCTATTATAGATCAGATATTGTTCTAAGAACTTTTCTCTTCATTGTTAATATAAATTGTCATATTATCATCTTATTGATATATGATAGTGTGTATTGTCTATTATGTATATGTGAGTACATTCACACACACTGAGGTCTTCAATTTTCACAGAAATTTTCAGATGTGGCATGCTCGTTTTACAAATGAGAAAACTGGGATTCAGGGATCATTTGCCGTCTGCCAAAAGTCACACAGCCAATAAACCTTGACGCCAGAATCCCAAGTCACATCCACTGAACTGGTATTATATTTATTTATCCTAGGAACAGACGAAATACTCAGATGTGCTCCCTACAAGATCACTATCTCTGATACATATAATATTTAACTGTTGCTCATAAAACTTTTATGACATAAAACTTCAGACCAATTGTTCATTTGGCTCTGATAACAGTAATTTTACCTTTCAGGGATACACTGGGCTATTTTTTATAGCAATGCAAATGCAATAATTCTAAACAGAACTAGTTGCCTTCACAACATACTTCAATAATTATTTCTGAGGGAACCAGTTCCTGTTTTTATTTAGGAATGTAGAGTACCCAATTACAAATGAGGAAAAAGGCACAACCAACTGCAACATCTGACTGCTGTGTTAAATATGAAATATCGCCATACCAGAACAAAGTATAAATGCTAGGAAGTGGTATTTAACAAGGGATGAACTTTCAAAACGAAAGGCACAAGAACATATTACCTTTAACCCTTTTAGTAATAAGTCACTAGCTTTGTATAAAACACCAAGTTTTCTGAGTCCTGACCATCTCATTGCTTAAAGAAATGATTAATATCTATCAAAGTTTGGCACATATTTGACTCTGTTAAATAAATGAAACATACAAGCTCTCTAGTGTTAATATAATTTTACATATTTATATCGATATTTACTATTAATGTATTAATTTCTATTTTATAAAATGCCTCTAAAAGAAAAGCTCTTTGGGAAACTTGGAACACATATCATCCTTCTACAGACATCTTAGTCATTTCCAATAAAATGATCTGAGAGATCTTAGTAAAATTTTTCTTGGTAACTGGAATTATAGATCAGATATTGTTCTAAGAACTTTTCTCTTCATTGTTAATATAAATTGTCATATTATCATCTTATTGATATATGATAGTGTGTATTGTCTATTATGTATATGTGAGTACATTCACACACACTGAGGTCTTCAATTTTCACAGAAATTTTCAGATGTGGCATGCTCGTTTTACAAATGAGAAAACTGGGATTCAGGGATCATTTGCCGTCTGCCAAAAGTCACACAGCCAATAAACCTTGACGCCAGAATCCCAAGTCACATCCACTGAACTGGTATTATATTTATTTATCCTAGGAACAGACGAAATACTCAGATGTGCTCCCTACAAGATCACTATCTCTGATACATATAATATTTAACTGTTGCTCATAAAACTTTTATGACATAAAACTTCAGACCAATTGTTCATTTGGCTCTGATAACAGTAATTTTACCTTTCAGGGATACACTGGGCTATTTTTTATAGCAATGCAAATGCAATAATTCTAAACAGAACTAGTTGCCTTCACAACATACTTCAATAATTATTTCTGAGGGAACCAGTTCCTGTTTTTATTTAGGAATGTAGAGTACCCAATTACAAATGAGGAAAAAGGCACAACCAACTGCAACATCTGACTGCTGTGTTAAATATGAAATATCGCCATACCAGAACAAAGTATAAATGCTAGGAAGTGGTATTTAACAAGGGATGAACTTTCAAAACGAAAGGCACAAGAACATATTACCTTTAACCCTTTTAGTAATAAGTCACTAGCTTTGTATAAAACACCAAGTTTTCTGAGTCCTGACCATCTCATTGCTTAAAGAAATGATTAATATCTATCAAAGTTTGGCACATATTTGACTCTGTTAAATAAATGAAACATACAAGCTCTCTAGTGTTAATATAATTTTACATATTTATATCGATATTTACTATTAATGTATTAATTTCTATTTTATAAAATGCCTCTAAAAGAAAAGCTCTTTGGGAAACTTGGAACACATATTAACCTTCTACAGACATCTTAGTCATTTCCAATAAAATGATCTGAGAGAATCTTAGCTAAGGCCAGATTCCTCTGTTACCAGACATTGTCAAGTTCTTGGTAACTGGAATTACCAGCTAATTCCTTCCCCTGACATATACCCAGAGAGCAAACACTGAGCAAACAGATCACTGGTGAGCTCTCCTATGTCTTATTCTTGTGGCCGACACAATGGTACCCTCTGGAAACTAGCCTATTATAGAAATATAACCGTAACAATTGTCAATCTCATGACAATTGAGTTGAGTGCCCTTGATTCAAGATTTTTAAAGTAGTTATTTCACAACAGACAACATTGCTTTTGAGGCAGTATTTCAGATATCCTGAAATTCCATTCTCACTCTGCACTAATAGAGAAGATATAAGTCAAATTTTATAACACAGGAGACATTTGCTCACATTTTATATACATATATATATTTATATTTTTATATACACATAAATTTAATGCAGCCTCCTATAATGCAAATGCAGTTATTATGCCCATTACCTAAATGTGGAAACTGAAGCACAAATCTAAGCAATGCAGTTCTATAATCCATTTTTCAAATTTCAGCATTTAAGACGAAAGAAGAGTGTGCTTTCCCTTAATCCAGCTTTTTGTTTGAAGAGAAAGATAAATAGAATATATTTTTACTGTATAGAGTATGATCTTATTCACTAGCTCATTAGAAAATGTCAGAATTTAAATGAAGAACTCTATTTCTCAGTGAATGCTTCATTAAAGTTAAAATACACACACACTACATACCACACACACATACACACACTTCATGTGTACAATAGGCCCTTCATATCTATAAGCTCCAACTCCACAGGTTTAACCAATTGGGTATTTAACAAACCTTGAAAGTATTAAAA
Source organism: Tragulus kanchil (assembly GCA_022376925.1). Classification (NCBI taxonomy): domain Eukaryota; kingdom Metazoa; phylum Chordata; class Mammalia; order Artiodactyla; family Tragulidae; genus Tragulus; species Tragulus kanchil. The sequence goes on from JAIOJX010000023.1 coordinate 81,459,655, forward strand.
AAATAAAATTTCAAAAAGCAAAACTTGAATGAATTTGTCAAGGTCTAGAAATTATTTACATAGCATTTACATTGTATAAGGTATTATAAATAATCTAGTGGTGATTTAAAGTGTACAGGAGGATACACCTGGATTATGTGCAAATTCTACTCCATTCTACATAAGAGACATCAGCATTCAAGGGTTTTGGTATGTGGAGGAGTCCTAGAGTCAATCCCAAAGCTAATGAAGAGTGACTACATCCATCTCTGGATCCATGGAAGGGTCATGGAATATAATCACAAAATGCCGTGATTTTACCTTTCATCATTCCTTTAGAGGAGGAAATGGCAACCCCCTCCAATATTCTTGCCTGGAGAATCCCTGTGGACAGAGGAGCCTGGTGGGCTACAGTTTCTTTAAAATTTGGGGAAAGTTATTCTCTCTCCTTACGTAAACCTTCCTGCAGTTCAGTAACTTTTCTAACCATTTACTTTACTCACCAAATACACTCCCAGTTCAGAAATAAGCATGCTCAGTTAAATATATCATCCATAGTAGAAGCATCCTAGTTAAAGCTACATCCATTTCCCTAATAGAGTTGGCTATAGACCACCACCCAACAGAACAGCATATGGTCAGTCCCTTCTTTTCCTATTTCTACTTTCCTCTAATTTCACTACTTCTCAAATGGACAGCTTATTTTCTGAACCACCAGGCTGAAGCATTGAGGAAGAGGGAAACAATAGGAGTGAGAAAATGCTTATGTGGCTGCAGTTGGTAGATGACCACATGCCCTCTGGTTCTGGCTAATGTTTATGGCTCTTTCTCAGTTCACAGCTTCTTCATAGGACACCCATTCCCGGGCACTGGGCCCTTTGACACTCAATGCGGGTGCTATCATCTCCCCTACCCACCACTTACTCCTCCCACAGCCCCGAAGAATCCAGGGTAACTTCTGTTGAAGTCTGTTCCTTTCTCTTGGCAGTAATCTCAACAGGGCCTCAGAGGGCCTCACCTCTCTTACATCTTGCCCACAGGAAACAAACGGAGGGGAAATCAATCCACACCAAGCTACCTCTTCTTTCCTCTACTTTGTGATAAACAGTTAGCAGGCCTGTTCTTAATCCTTTTAGAGCTTCAAAGCAGAAATAAGGATACCTATTCACCAGATCCTTTAAACTTCAGGAAAACATATAGCTTTAAAAGAGCTTCCCTGAATAATTTTTTCCTAATAGGTTTAGACAAGGTGATGGAAAAGGCACTCACAGAATAGTTCTTATCAAAAAAATTTTCTTTGTGAATGCTATCCTTAAAGCCTAGCCCCTAAAGCTACAATTTTTTTTCTTTTTTTCTTTTTGGCCACTTCTGTTGGCCTTTCATTTATTTCCATCTTTGTTCTGTCAGCCTGTGTGCGTCTCCCATCACAGTGGCCTCTCTCGCTGCAGAGCCCTGGCTCAGTAGTTGGACACATTGGTCCAGCTGCTCCACGGCACGTAGGATCTTTCCGGGCCAGGGATCGAACTGGCGCCCCTTGCACTGCAAGGCGGTGGCCTTACCGACTGGACCACCAGAGAAGCCCCAAAACTACAATTTTAATATTGTTAGCTATGTCCTTATAACTGATCCCATGGCAGCTGTGATGTTATCTGAACTAAGTGTGAAATCAATTTTAAATCATAGGTTAATATTAAGAAGATATTTTAGACATTGGCATTACTGCTTCAAGAAATGTATTAAGCAAAGTACTTGCTTCAAACAATTGATATTTTAATGGTCCTAAATTTAGAGTTGGCTATAGACCACCACCCAACAGAACAGCATATGGTCAGTCCCTTCTTTTCCTATTTCTACTTTCCTCTAATTTCACTACTTCTCAAATGGACAGCTTATTTTCTGAACCACCAGGCTGAAGCATTGAGGAAGAGGGAAACAATAGGAGTGAGAAAATGCTTATGTGGCTGCAGTTGGTAGATGACCACATGCCCTCTGGTTCTGGCTAATGTTTATGGCTCTTTCTCAGTTCACAGCTTCTTCATAGGACACCCATTCCCGGGCACTGGGCCCTTTGACACTCAATGCGGGTGCTATCCTCCCCCCCCCCCACCACTTACTCCTCCCACAGCCCCGAAGAATCCAGGGTAACTTCTGTTGAAGTCTGTTCCTTTCTCTTGGCAGTAATCTCAACAGGGCCTCAGAGGGCCTCACCTCTCTTACATCTTGCCCACAGGAAACAAACGGAGGGGAAATCAATCCACACCAAGCTACCTCTTCTTTCCTCTACTTTGTGATAAACAGTTAGCAGGCCTGTTCTTAATCCTTTTAGAGCTTCAAAGCAGAAATAAGGATACCTATTCACCAGATCCTTTAAACTTCAGGAAAACATATAGCTTTAAAAGAGCTTCCCTGAATAATTTTTTCCTAATAGGTTTAGACAAGGTGATGGAAAAGGCACTCACAGAATAGTTCTTATCAAAAAAATTTTCTTTGTGAATGCTATCCTTAAAGCCTAGCCCCTAAAGCTACAATTTTTTTTCTTTTTTTCTTTTTGGCCACTTCTGTTGGCCTTTCATTTATTTCCATCTTTGTTCTGTCAGCCTGTGTGCGTCTCCCATCACAGTGGCCTCTCGCTGCAGAGCCCTGGCTCAGTAGTTGGACACATTGGTCCAGCTGCTCCACGGCACGTAGGATCTTTCCGGGCCAGGGATCGAACTGGCGCCCCTTGCACTGCAAGGCGGTGGCCTTACCGACTGGACCACCAGAGAAGCCCCAAAACTACAATTTTAATATTGTTAGCTATGTCCTTATAACTGATCCCATGGCAGCTGTGATGTTATCTGAACTAAGTGTGAAATCAATTTTAAATCATAGGTTAATATTAAGAAGATATTTTAGACATTGGCATTACTGCTTCAAGAAATGTATTAAATGACAATTATGAGTATGTCATTATAAAGGAAATCTCTCAAACTAATTTGATATTAATAGTTTATGTTTTAACTTTGTCCATTAACAAAGCTGTGTCTCCTTATAGATGCACCAGATATTCAATAAACACTACACTGGGCGATTTTTAAAGAGTGTTTGGGAATATATATTCTCATCATTAATTTTAGATTAAAATTCATTTCTCTTGCAAAATAATGACTCATTATTATAAAAATTATTACTAAATTATATGACAAGTTACTGCACAGAGACATATCATCCTCAACTTGTGCTCTATGTTCCTTAATCTCCTAAGAAAACAAAGTCAGGAACACAACAGGTGTCTTTCAGTATTCTCTAATCACACAGAGCTGCAGGATGGGTTGCCACCACTTTGCGAAACATGAAAGTCACTACAAAAGTAGAAACCATGCTTTTTAGTTGTGTTTTTTTTAGTTGCTTCGCTTAGTAAGTATTTCCAGTCCCGTTATCCCTTAAATGCATGAGGGGCTGTACTCCTCTCCTGTCTTGGATTCTCTACCAGGCAGCATCACTGCCAGTTTCCCCAGTGATCTAGGACCTCTGTGCTCCTTGACTTTGCCCTTGAAACAGTTAACCATGCCCTGGTAATGCCTGTGTTAGCCAGGGTTCTAGCACCCTAAGAGCTATAAAAGCAAACACAGACCAAGAAATAAAAGGTTATAAGAACGGGTAAAAGTTAAGCCAATATAAATTTTTAAAACTTCTTTTTTCTTGTTCTGTCCATCCTTTTTGTCGCTTTCTCCCATCACAGTGGCCTCTCGCTGCAGAGCCCTGGCTCAGTAGTTGGACACATTGGTCCAGCTGCTCCACGGCACGTAGGATCTTTCCGGGCCAGGGATCGAACTGGCGCCCCTTGCACTGCAAGGCGGTGGCCTTACCGACTGGACCACCAGAGAAGCCCCAAAACTACAATTTTAATATTGTTAGCTATGTCCTTATAACTGATCCCATGGCAGCTGTGATGTTATCTGAACTAAGTGTGAAATCAATTTTAAATCATAGGTTAATATTAAGAAGATATTTTAGACATTGGCATTACTGCTTCAAGAAATGTATTAAATGACAATTATGAGTATGTCATTATAAAGGAAATCTCTCAAACTAATTTGATATTAATAGTTTATGTTTTAACTTTGTCCATTAACAAAGCTGTGTCTCCTTATAGATGCACCAGATATTCAATAAACACTACACTGGGCGATTTTTAAAGAGTGTTTGGGAATATATATTCTCATCATTAATTTTAGATTAAAATTCATTTCTCTTGCAAAATAATGACTCATTATTATAAAATTATTACTAAATTATATGACAAGTTACTGCACAGAGACATATCATCCTCAACTTGTGCTCTATGTTCCTTAATCTCCTAAGAAAACAAAGTCAGGAACACAACAGGTGTCTTTCAGTATTCTCTAATCACACAGAGCTGCAGGATGGGTTGCCACCACTTTGCGAAACATGAAAGTCACTACAAAAGTAGAAACCATGCTTTTTAGTTGTGTTTTTTTTAGTTGCTTCGCTTAGTAAGTATTTCCAGTCCCGTTATCCCTTAAATGCATGAGGGGCTGTACTCCTCTCCTGTCTTGGATTCTCTACCAGGCAGCATCACTGCCAGTTTCCCCAGTGATCTAGGACCTCTGTGCTCCTTGACTTTGCCCTTGAAACAGTTAACCATGCCCTGGTAATGCCTGTGTTAGCCAGGGTTCTAGCACCCTAAGAGCTATAAAAGCAAACACAGACCAAGAAATAAAAGGTTATAAGAAACGGGAATAAAATGTTAACATTGTGAACCAATATAAACATGTGTTTTGTCAGAGAAAGTGGACTTTAAATTGTGCTCAGCCGGGCACTCACTACAATTTAGAAATTCTCCCAGAGAGAGAAGAATTGTTGCATTTATCCCTTGGGTGTCACGTTAAGGACAAGGTTACTGGAGTCTAAAGTTAAAATACTACCATAAGGTATGGGTGAAATGTAATGATTTAATGAAATAAAATCATTACAAAAGGCATACATCTGCTTCCTAAGGTCATATTAGTGATAATAAGTGATGTTATTGAGGACTTAGCCCTACTAGACATTAATCCTTACAACTCTCTATAAGGAGTATATTTTATCTCCCCAAACACGTAAGAAAACAAAAGAAGCTGACAGAGGTTAACCAATGTGCCCAAGGTCCTATAGCTGACAATGGAATAGAACTTGAATCTGGTTGCATTAAACTCCAAAGTCCCCCATCTCCCAGAGCAGGGGCTGCAGTCATTTATGTTAGGATAAAGCAGTTTAACAGGTTAGGGAACAGCGAGGATGAACAGACTTCTGCTTCTCTAAACTAAATCCAATATTGACGCACCCCATATTATGATCTTTCTAAAACACACTTCTGATCAGGTCAGTCCTCTGCAATGAAATCCTTCAAGGCTTTCACATCTACAGCTAAAGAAAGAACAAATAAATACCCCAATAACATACCAAACACGCAGGGTTCTGTTTCCATCCTGCTAAACCTAACAGCCCACTCCCTCAGCCTCCTCTGGAGTTGTTGTTCTTTCTTGGTATCCTACCCTGCAATACTATCCTGGTTTTCTTTCTACCATTTGGGCTGCTCTTTCTGGGGCCCCTTACAACCTGCACTTCCTTTGCCTGCCCTCTAAATACCCCATGTACCGCCGACCCTTCCTTCTTGGATTCTCTACCAGGCAGCATCACTGCCAGTTTCCCCAGTGATCTAGGACCTCTGTGCTCCTTGACTTTGCCCTTGAAACAGTTAACCATGCCCTGGTAATGCCTGTGTTAGCCAGGGTTCTAGCACCCTAAGAGCTATAAAAGCAAACACAGACCAAGAAATAAAAGGTTATAAGAAACGGGAATAAAATGTTAACATTGTGAACCAATATAAACATGTGTTTTGTCAGAGAAAGTGGACTTTAAATTGTGCTCAGCCGGGCACTCACTACAATTTAGAAATTCTCCCAGAGAGAGAAGAATTGTTGCATTTATCCCTTGGGTGTCACGTTAAGGACAAGGTTACTGGAGTCTAAAGTTAAAATACTACCATAAGGTATGGGTGAAATGTAATGATTTAATGAAATAAAATCATTACAAAAGGCATACATCTGCTTCCTAAGGTCATATTAGTGATAATAAGTGATGTTATTGAGGACTTAGCCCTACTAGACATTAATCCTTACAACTCTCTATAAGGAGTATATTTTATCTCCCCAAACACGTAAGAAAACAAAAGAAGCTGACAGAGGTTAACCAATGTGCCCAAGGTCCTATAGCTGACAATGGAATAGAACTTGAATCTGGTTGCATTAAACTCCAAAGTCCCCCATCTCCCAGAGCAGGGGCTGCAGTCATTTATGTTAGGATAAAGCAGTTTAACAGGTTAGGGAACAGCGAGGATGAACAGACTTCTGCTTCTCTAAACTAAATCCAATATTGACGCACCCCATATTATGATCTTTCTAAAACACACTTCTGATCAGGTCAGTCCTCTGCAATGAAATCCTTCAAGGCTTTCACATCTACAGCTAAAGAAAGAACAAATAAATACCCCAATAACATACCAAACACGCAGGGTTCTGTTTCCATCCTGCTAAACCTAACAGCCCACTCCCTCAGCCTCCTCTGGAGTTGTTGTTCTTTCTTGGTATCCTACCCTGCAATACTATCCTGGTTTTCTTTCTACCATTTGGGCTGCTCTTTCTGGGGCCCCTTACAACCTGCACTTCCTTTGCCTGCCCTCTAAATACCCCATGTACCGCCGACCCTTCCTTCTTGGCATTCCTGGGTCATTTCATCCCTTTGAACCTAGCTTTATGTTCCAGTGATTCTCAAATTTGGATCTCTATGGAAACTGCACCTCAGATCTGCAGACTTCTGCGGCATAAGATCCCCTTCTCTCTCAGAATATTTCATGGGTACCCCAAACCAAAGGTTCCCAAAATGATTCCCCCATCTCCCAATACGTTCCTGTGCCTGCTTTCCCTGTCTTGGTCACTCTATTTCAGGACCAAAGCCTGTATCTATCCTCAGTGTCTCTTCCCTGCTTCTCCTCCATCGCCACATGCTCTTTTATTTTTTTGATTTTTTTATTTTTAAAGATTTATTTATTTATTTATTTATTTATTTATTTATTTATTTTGGGCGGGGGGCGGGTTGGGGAGGGAGGGGAGCAGGCGGGCCACTTCTATTGGTCTTTCATTTCTCTATTTTCATCCATCTTTGTTCTTTGGCCCCTGTGGGCCTCCCATCGCGGTGGCCTCTGTTGTCGCAGAGCACCTGCTCTGGGCCCATGTGCTCCAGAGCCCGGGCTCGGTAATTGGACACATCGGTCCAGCCGCTCCGCGGCACGTGGGATCTTCCCAGGCCAGGGATTGAACCGGCGCCCCTTGCAGTGCAAGGCGGTGTCCTTACCCACTGGACCACCAGGGGAAGCCCCGGAAGCCCTGCCACACGCTCTTAATCCAGCCCATCAGATATCCTGTCTCAGCTGCCACCACCATCTTTCATCCAAATTGCCTACAACTGCTCCCTAAACAGCCTTCCTATGCCCACTCTTGTACCTCCAAATTTATTATTTCCACAGCGATCAGAGTGATCTTTTTACAATGAAGATCCAATGTGTCACTCCTCTATAGCCCTCCTTCCCACAGTGTGCCACTGTGCCCTAAATGAAATCCAATCTTCTGACCAAAGCCCACAGACCCTGAGCCACCAGACTTCCTGACCAGCTCTCTCCAGTCTTAATCACTTTCTCTACAAGTTCAACACCCGCCAGCCCAGCTGGTCTCCTTTCAATTCATCGAATGGCTATTAATATTTCCTGTCCTTTACACATGCTGATAATACATCTACCCATATGCTCTTTCTGGGGCCCCTTACAACCTGCACTTCCTTTGCCTGCCCTCTAAATACCCCATGTACCGCCGACCCTTCCTTCTTGGCATTCCTGGGTCATTTCATCCCTTTGAACCTAGCTTTATGTTCCAGTGATTCTCAAATTTGGATCTCTATGGAAACTGCACCTCAGATCTGCAGACTTCTGCGGCATAAGATCCCCTTCTCTCTCAGAATATTTCATGGGTACCCCAAACCAAAGGTTCCCAAAATGATTCCCCCATCTCCCAATACGTTCCTGTGCCTGCTTTCCCTGTCTTGGTCACTCTATTTCAGGACCAAAGCCTGTATCTATCCTCAGTGTCTCTTCCCTGCTTCTCCTCCATCGCCACATGCTCTTTTATTTTTTTGATTTTTTTATTTTTAAAGATTTATTTATTTATTTATTTATTTATTTATTTATTTTGGGCGGGGGTCGGGTTGGGGAGGGAGGGGAGTGGGCGGGCCACTTCTATTGGTCTTTCGTTTCTCTATTTTCATCCGTCTTTGTTCTTTTGGCCCCTGTGGGCCTCCCATCACAGTGGCCTCTGTTGTCGCAGAGCACCAGCTCTGGGCGCATGCGCTCCAGAGCTCCGGCTCGGTAATTGGACACATCGGTCCAGCCGCTCCGCGGCACGTGGGATCTTCCCAGGCCAGGGATTGAACCGGCGCCCCTTGCAGTGCAAGGCGGTGTCCTTACCCACTGGACCACCAGGGGAAGCCCCGGAAGCCCTGCCACACGCTCTTAATCCAGCCCATCAGATATCCTGTCTCAGCTGCCACCACCATCTTTCATCCAAATTGCCTACAACTGCTCCCTAAACAGCCTTCCTATGCCCACTCTTGTACCTCCAAATTTATTATTTCCACAGCGATCAGAGTGATCTTTTTACAATGAAGATCCAATGTGTCACTCCTCTATAGCCCTCCTTCCCACAGTGTGCCACTGTGCCCTAAATGAAATCCAATCTTCTGACCAAAGCCCACAGACCCTGAGCCACCAGACTTCCTGACCAGCTCTCTCCAGTCTTAATCACTTTCTCTACAAGTTCAACACCCGCCAGCCCAGCTGGTCTCCTTTCAATTCATCGAATGGCTATTAATATTTCCTGTCCTTTACACATGCTGATAATACACTCTACCCATATCCATTCCTTCACATATGCTCACATGTTGCTTCGGAAAAGAGATTTACAAGACCAGGATTCTAAGAGGGTTAGGTGCATCATGTTTTTTCTTTCCCTTCTTGTCATAGTTATTAAGCAGTTTATAATTGTATATTCATCTATTATTTCACTCTCCTTCTGCTGGTAAGTTCTCCAATGGAAAGGATGGTGTCTGCTCTGACCACCAGTAAATGCCCGGTACCTAGTGCAGTGCCTATGATATGCAGAAGGCATTCTAACACATACAACTATCAGAATTCAAAGCCTTGCACTAGACAGAGGGAATGGGACACGTCACAACCATGAGCCACTGAGGGTATGACAAAAAGTGGTTATACCCTGTTAGGCCCAAGATGGCGAAAGACTGGGTTTTCCAGTAAGTGTTGACTCTCATTACAGATTCACTGTAATATATCGACATGCTAAATGACACACCCACAGTTCAGAAGTGGACCATGAAAGGCCAAAAGTGGGCAGTGACCCAATTCCTGGAAATCTCTACCCCTTCACAAAAATAGTTGGAATAATCCTCCCACTTGTTAGCCTATGAAACTACCCAGTCCATAAAAATTAACCACCCCATATTTTGGGGCTTCTCTCCTTTTGAGATGGCACACACTTTGTCTATGGCATGTTATCCCTCTGAAGAAATCTATTTTCCCTCTACTTCAGCTCTCACGAAGCCAAGGACCGTCACTTGGCATCCCATCCCAGGGACTCACCAAAACCTAGAACACGATCATCCTCTCACATCCTGTTTTCCTGCAACCGCACAATCTGGTCCCTGACTACCTCTCCCAGCTCTCTAGCCCCACACTTCCAGAACCCGCTACCTTGAAAAGACTTGAGGGTGACCAAAGCACATGCCTCCTTGGCATATGCTGTTCCTTTTCCCTGGAACCCTCCTCTGCTTATTTAAACCGGTAGATTTCTGCTAACTCCTTGGATACAATTCTGGAATCTTCTCTCTGTCCATCCCCCTCCCACCACATACAGACACAAAGACACACACAGATACATACACACAAGATACATACACACACACTCACACTCTCTCTCTCAGGGTAGAGTTACTTTCCTCTTCCATAAATTCACTGTACTTCTATTAAAACATAAACACACTAACTTGCTATAATCCATTCTTCCATCTACCTCCTCTAACAGACTAAGCTCACTGAGGTTAAAGATGATTTCCAATTTATATTTCAACTCCCAAAGCCCAGAAAACTCTATGATAAAGGAATAAATGATTCAACCCACCAATCCATTTGCTGGTATTCAAGGAATTTTAAGTTTCTGCGACAAAAAGTAACCAAATTTCTTTCTCCCCACTCCAGTCCCCAGACTTTGCAATGGAAATCAACTCACCATTTACATCTCAAAGCAAAGGACACCTTTAATCTACAGGATATTTATCATGTCTCTTCACCCAAAAATGTACTCTAATTCTCTAGAGGTTATTAACATGTTTGAATTAAACTAAACATAGATCTAGTCCAATAAAGCCAAATAGCTAGATGAACCTGAATAGGATCCATTTAAAATAATAGGCCTGAAATTAGGTGGAAGAGTTTCTTTTTTGGAAAGATACATTTTCATAATTATTAGTATAATACCTCAAAGCACATTTCATTAGTACTTATCTCTACCTTAAAAATAATAATAATAAGATGATAATAAGATATTCAGTAATGTGTTGCACACTGTTTGATCTATTTTGCCAGTAGGCCCATTATCTAAAAATGAAGCAAATCCTATGAAAGTCTATTGTTTACATAATTGCAGGTGATGAACCTGATGCAATGATTATGAAACATACAGGACTTATGGAAAGAAAATCATTTCTGTCTTCAAAAGACGTATCTTCAATACTTTTAAAATGGCGATATTTAACATGAGAATATTTGTAGCAGTAAAGAACAATCAAATATCCGAAGTCACTGAAGCATATACAAAGCTGGGCTTCCCTGGTGGTCCAGTGGGTAAGGACACCTCCTTGAACTGCAAGGGGCGCCGCTTAGATCCCTGGCCTGGGAAGATCCCACGTGCCACCGAGCAGCTGGACTGATGTGTTCAATTACCAAGCCAGAGCTCTGGAGCACATGCACCCAGAGCCGGTGCTCTGTGACAACAGAGGCCACCGCAATGGGAGGCCCACACGGGCCAAAGAGCAAAGATGGATGAAAATGGACAAATGAAAGACCAACAGAAGTGGCCCGCCTGCTCCCCTCCCTCCCCACCCCACCCCACCCTCACCAAAATAAATAAATAAATAAATCTTTAAAAAAAAAAGAATATACAAAGCTGTTAAAAAACTGATAATGATTTCTACGGATGGTGCAGAGTTATCAAAAATGAGACAGTAACTGTGGTAATTATTGCCCATAAATTTCTAAAATCATAAAAAAATAAGACATCAAGGCCATGTTTGTGCATTCATTATATATCTTTAACTTCTGCAGCAAGAGACAATGAAATAAACCATATAAGATTTCTGAAATGCTACTCCCAAGTAAACTGAAATAACTCAAGACATGGAAAGTTTGTTAGTGTTTTAAAATAACTCAGGGTGCTTTCATCTTCAGAACACATGTGGGCAAGAGTGTTCCATATAATGTAGTACTTGCAAAAAAAAAATATTCTTAGAAAGACTCTATCATACTATACCAACAACACCATATGTCCTGTGCACCCTTTTTACATTTTCTCTTGAGAGCTTACCAAGTTGACTACATACTTACGACTAACATTTTCTTAATTGTTCACATAAATTACTTTTTCATATTTTTTAAATTAAAAGGAGAATTCATGCCGTGAAATGTATAGATCTCAAGTATAATTGGGTGAACTGCCACCCATGTGTATGTCCATATAATCCGCATCCTTATCAAGAGGTACGTTTCCATTACCCTGGAAAGCTCCCTCGTGTCCTCATCCAGACATTCCCCCCTCCTCCCAGTCCTCTTCCATCGTCTTCCAAGGCGATCGCTATCATGACTGTCATCACTACGGATTCAGCCTTACGTGTTTTAAACTCTCACATAAAGGGAATCATACACTATGTATGCTGTTGACTGTCTTAATTCACACAGTATCATGTTGTCAAGATGTATGCATTTTATACACTCATCAGTAGTTCATTGATCTTTTATTGCTGAGAAGCTTTCCATGGCGCACTTTGAAAATGGCCAGAGGGGCATTTGAAGGTTATGATAAATCCCACAGGACCTTTATCATTGCCGTTTCTTGGTGAACTATACTTTTCCCAAAGTGAGTATGAGGTTGTAGCTAACTTGCCCACTGGCAGACGCCCAGCATCTGACAGAGCATCAACTGCATCCTGAAAAGCCCAATTACTGGGAAGATAAGACAAGGAATTTCTCCCTAGAAATATATTTATTTATGATACATTTTGACAGCACGGAATAATGAAACCATCATAGACGGATAAGGGCCATTAACTAGTCACAACCTTTAGCATGTCCTTGACCCTCTGTTGACCTTCCCTTTTCTAATCTATAAAATGGGAATAATAGTAATGCCACAAAAAATTACTCAGAAAGTTCAAACGATATTATGCGTATGAAACCACTTTATAAAAACTGTATACAGTAAGGAACTCTGTAAAAAGTTATTATAATGTAATGAGACAACTATCATTCTAGAACACATTTTTTACTGGGTAAAATTTTAGACAAAACCTAAAAACTAAACACAGGAGACTGAATTTATTGACCCTTACCTTATTTGAATAAGGGACTGTTTCAATTATTCTATGTATGTTAAAACCTTCTACATTTTTAAATGATCTTAGGAAGTAAGACACTATTATTACCCTCATTTAATAAACAAGAAAATGAGGCAAGAGGGTTTAAAGGTCCTTGCCCAAGGACCAAGAGCTCACATGAGGTGGAGCTGAGGTACAGGCTCAGGTCATTTTGTTCCAAACTTATAACCACTTTGTTATGCTCCCTTGCGGTAAGTTTATTTAAAATAATTTCTATAAACTTAGATTAAATTATAGTACTCAAGAAAAAAAAACTCAATGGATGAAAATATATAAGGAGAATTATACGGAGATTTTATAAGAGACTTCCGGGCACTTTCAACAGCGCCCAGGGAGGAGGAAAGTGGAAGAGGGTAAAGGATTTGGATATTAGGAAACAAGAGTTTAATAAGAACAGAAAGTACAAAAATGGGCCGAGATGACTGAAATACTGGGCACAGAAGAGGGTGTCCCAAGCACAGTTAAGAGCTCTGCCCAAGAAGAAAAGTGAGCACTAGGGGCCACTCAGCACTCCTTCGGCTTCTCTAGTACGCTGAGAGAAAGGTCAAGGGGACACACAAGACGGGTCCACAGAGGAAAACAGGACCTTTATCATTGCCGTTTCTTGGTGAACTATACTTTTCCCAAAGTGAGTATGAGGTTGTAGCTAACTTGCCCACTGGCAGACGCCCAGCATCTGACAGAGCATCAACTGCATCCTGAAAAGCCCAATTACTGGGAAGATAAGACAAGGAATTTCTCCCTAGAAATATATTTATTTATGATACATTTTGACAGCACGGAATAATGAAACCATCATAGACGGATAAGGGCCATTAACTAGTCACAACCTTTAGCATGTCCTTGACCCTCTGTTGACCTTCCCTTTTCTAATCTATAAAATGGGAATAATAGTAATGCCACAAAAAATTACTCAGAAAGTTCAAACGATATTATGCGTATGAAACCACTTTATAAAAACTGTATACAGTAAGGAACTCTGTAAAAAGTTATTATAATGTAATGAGACAACTATCATTCTAGAACACATTTTTTACTGGGTAAAATTTTAGACAAAACCTAAAAACTAAACACAGGAGACTGAATTTATTGACCCTTACCTTATTTGAATAAGGGACTGTTTCAATTATTCTATGTATGTTAAAACCTTCTACATTTTTAAATGATCTTAGGAAGTAAGACACTATTATTACCCTCATTTAATAAACAAGAAAATGAGGCAAGAGGGTTTAAAGGTCCTTGCCCAAGGACCAAGAGCTCACATGAGGTGGAGCTGAGGTACAGGCTCAGGTCATTTTGTTCCAAACTTATAACCACTTTGTTATGCTCCCTTGCGGTAAGTTTATTTAAAATAATTTCTATAAACTTAGATTAAATTATAGTACTCAAGAAAAAAAAACTCAATGGATGAAAATATATAAGGAGAATTATACGGAGATTTTATAAGAGACTTCCGGGCACTTTCAACAGCGTCCAGGGAGGAGGAAAGTGGAAGAGGGTAAAGGATTTGGATATTAGGAAACAAGAGTTTAATAAGAACAGAAAGTACAAAAATGGGCCGAGATGACTGAAATACTGGGCACAGAAGAGGGTGTCCCAAGCACAGTTAAGAGCTCTGCCCAAGAAGAAAAGTGAGCACTAGGGGCCACTCAGCACTCCTTCGGCTTCTCTAGTACGCTGAGAGAAAGGTCAAGGGGACACACAAGAGGGTCCACGAGGTACATTCTTTCCAGACTACGGCTGCTGGAGCACACAGCAGAGGAAAAATGGCAAGGGAAGTACACTACAAACAGCCATCACATGTGAGAATGTTCACAAATGTGTCCATAATTCAACGAAAGCACATCCACGGCAGAGAAATCACTGCTTAAGAACTCCTAAGCTCCCACCAGAGGATATGCTGTTGCTTTCTTTCACCAACAAGTAGCTGTTATCCTCAACTGATGAATTATTAATAATTTACAATGCTAATATTATTAACAATTTTTCCTACCTAGGATACCAAGCCAGGTATCCTACATTACAGGTATATTCTTTACCGTCTAAGCCACCAGGGAAGCCCATGATGAATTAGTGATGTCTTAATAAAGATTAACCAACAAGTGATAGTAGTATCTATTGTAAAACCTGTATTTTTAGTAACCAACAGGCTTCAGAATGCTCATGAACTAACTTTCCTAACGAAATGTTGATGGCTCAGCTCCACTGTAGGATACGCACTTAGAAAATCTGGGTGTTCAGTAGGGATATTTGATATTAGTGACTCCAACCCTCACACTTTGCAGGTAAGAAATTTGAGGCTCAGGAAGTTTTGACTGTTTTGCTGTGGTTCATAGGGCTTGGTGATGATAAAATCAGTCCCAGAAGCAATGTCTGCAGCTGACAATAATAAAGGTGATATTTGCTGGACACTTTTCTATGTGCCAAGTATTAGCTCTGAGGAATAGGCAGGCCTAGTGTGCTGAAGTTCATGAGGTCACAAAGATCTGACACGACTTAGCGACTGAACAACAAGTCCTGGCTAAGCACTCTGAATGTGTTATTTGAATTAATCCTCACAACAAACCTAGATACAGATAGGATTCAATTAGGTAGGATTAAACTGACTTTAGCTGGATAATTATCCAAGTCTTTCACATTAAACCTGCATTTTCTGAGGTTCAACTCGGTGTTGCCACAGAAAATCTAACAGTGGTACAGAAGGACAAAGTCACATAAAATTGTGAAGAGAATGCTGCCACTATATTACAACGATTTCTTTTCACCTTGATGACCATTTTACTACAGATTCACTGTAACCAAGGAAAGACACACGCATTAGCCCATGTATGAGTGCACCAAAAATTAGGAGGGTGAGAGGAATGGACTTTTAGACCCATATGAGACTGCGCCAGGAGTATGGTAATGTAAAGACACTCTAGAGATCATAAAGTTCGCATACAATTAGAAAACTTCAGGAAAGCACATCATTTCAGACAGAAGGAGAAATCACAAGTGAAGTTTACTAAACTTTTTTTTCTTTACAATTACACACTAAATCCCTGAAAATGTAAGCTCCAACTCCTGAAGCAAGCCCATCTCCAAATACTAACAAAAAAGAATTCATATAAGATATGTCTTTTCCATCCACAATCAGAATGAATTTGATGACTCTGAAAACACTCTGCTATTCATCCCAACACTGAATTACTTTTATGAGTCAACTCTGCTGTGAGCACTGGAAAACCTCAGAGAAAGTTGCACACAGCAAAGATCATTTACATATACTAATTTAGCAAAAACTGCTTTCCAAATCACAGTGGTTTACAAAGGCCATATACTATTTTTCCTTTAGTGCTTTTTTGACAGTTGGAAATGGGTACAAGTTATAATTTACTTGTATCCATTTCCTACTTCACTAGTGTCCAGTAAAATCATTCAAACAGCATGACAGATAAAAGGCAATAAGGAAAAGTGTTTGCAATCTACTGAGAGCTACAATGTGCACTGAATGCAAACAGTAACTGATGATTAAAATAAGTATATATGATATACACACATATATATATCATATATGTGTATGACCATCAGGTATGACCTGATGACCATTAAGATAGTGTCTAAATGTATTTAAGGATCCTGCAATATTAATGTTTTGTAAAATTGTGTGCACTGATCTTGTAATCCTCAGTTGTCCTAATCTGACTTAATTTATCTTAATAGAGGATTACTTTGGGAAAAATCCTGCAAGACACAGTGAAATCTGATGATGGTATTCATGTGTTTTTGTAGTCATGAAAGCAGAACCACACAAAAAAAATATGTTTTTCATCAGAAACACTCCACAATTTGAAAATTATGGGGAAAATAGGCGATGAATCACAAGAAAGAGAGAAAGTCAATTATGACGATTACCAAAACAGCCACACAAAATTTCAGAAATGCCTGACTAAACAGGGTCACAATACACTGGAAGTTATGTGAAACAGAAAATTAACCATTGTTTGCACCCACTATGTGTATTTTGTTAACAAAGTGATTTTGATTAAGTGTATGGTCACACTGCAGGATCACAAGACCTCACAAAGAGGATTACTTGAAATATGAACTCTTTCAACTGTAAAAGTAATCATGGCTAAAGGAGGATGGATATTAAATATTTCTCTAAATTGGAGTCATCTCTGTTTTTCTTTTCCAGGTGCCTGAGGCTTCATTTTTCCATGAACTGAATAACTACATATACCTCCCCCCAAAGAACAGAAGATAATACCTGAAATGAAAAGAAATGTAACCCTTCACTTCATATTAGTACTCTCATAAATCTAATAACCACCTTCATATAAGATATTCTATACAATTTAGCAAAAATTTGCTTTCCCAAATTTTCACAGTGGTTTACAAAAGGCCCCAATATTTCCCTATTTTTTCCTTTAGTGCTTTTTGACAGTTGGAAATGGGTACAAGTTATAATTTACTTGTATCCATTTCCTACTTCACTAGTGTCCAGTAAAATCATTCAAACAGCATGACAGATAAAAGGCAATAAGGAAAAGTGTTTGCAATCTACTGAGAGCTACAATGTGCACTGAATGCAAACAGTAACTGATGATTAAAATAAGTATATATGATATACACACATATATATCATATATGTGTATGACCATCAGGTATGACCTGATGACCATTAAGATAGTGTCTAAATGTATTTAAGGATCCTGCAATATTAATGTTTTGTAAAATTGTGTGCACTGATCTTGTAATCCTCAGTTGTCCTAATCTGACTTAATTTATCTTAATAGAGGATTACTTTGGGAAAAATCCTGCAAGACACAGTGAAATCTGATGATGGTATTCATGTGTTTTTGTAGTCATGAAAGCAGAACCACACAAAAAAAATATGTTTTTCATCAGAAACACTCCACAATTTGAAAATTATGGGGAAAATAGGCGATGAATCACAAGAAAGAGAGAAAGTCAATTATGACGATTACCAAAACAGCCACACAAAATTTCAGAAATGCCTGACTAAACAGGGTCACAATACACTGGAAGTTATGTGAAACAGAAAATTAACCATTGTTTGCACCCACTATGTGTATTTTGTTAACAAAGTGATTTTGATTAAGTGTATGGTCACACTGCAGGATCACAAGACCTCACAAAGAGGATTACTTGAAATATGAACTCTTTCAACTGTAAAAGTAATCATGGCTAAAGGAGGATGGATATTAAATATTTCTCTAAATTGGAGTCATCTCTGTTTTTCTTTTCCAGGTGCCTGAGGCTTCATTTTTCCATGAACTGAATAACTACATATACCTCCCCCCAAAGAACAGAAGATAATACCTGAAATGAAAAGAAATGTAACCCTTCACTTCATATTAGTACTCTCATAAATCTAATAGCCACTGTCCATTATCCAGAGAGCTACATAACGTAAAAGACATTTTCTTTCCTATTCTTATTTTGTACAAGGAAAAAACAATCACAGTTGACTTGATATTTTCTCTGTGGGCCCCCAAAATCTTGATAGTGGTAACAGATTCACGTCATCCAGAGGCCACAGCCACAAAACTAAAAGTGAGACAGAAAAAAGTACTAACAAGGTTTAAAGTTTGAGATAGAATGTTTACAGCTTTTCTCTTCTGACTTACTGCATAAGAAGACCCTACTAAAAAATTAATCTTATTGGCTGGTATTCCCAAGAGGTGATTAATACTGATCTGAACATGTAAACCTTCGAAATTCTGAAGAATGTCCGAGCAAAGCTACTTGTGATGATCTATAAGCCTTATATACATTAAGTGACAGGCAAAAAGATGGGAGACAGAATTGGGTCCAGTAAGTGTAAATGTATTTCAATTTATTCATTTAACATCTCAGTAATTGTTACATAAGAATTCTCATTATCCTCTAGATAATGTAAAAAAATTTCAAAGTATAAGCATGGTAAGGTAAAAGCTAAAGTGTTAGGTGCTCCATCATGTCTGACACTGTGACCTCATGGACTGTAGCCACCAGGCTCCTCTGTCCATGGAATTCTCCAGGCAAGAACACTGGAGTGGGTTGCCACACCCTTCTCCAGGGGGCCTTCCTTACCTAGGGATCAAACCTGGGTCTCTTGCATTGCAGGATGATTCTACAAATTTCAGAAATGCCTGACTAAACAGGGTCACAATACACTGGAAGTTATGTGAAACAGAAAATTAACCATTGTTTGCACCCACTATGTGTATTTTGTTAACAAAGTGATTTTGATTAAGTGTATGGTCACACTGCAGGATCACAAGACCTCACAAAGAGGATTACTTGAAATATGAACTCTTTCAACTGTAAAAGTAATCATGGCTAAAGGAGGATGGATATTAAATATTTCTCTAAATTGGAGTCATCTCTGTTTTTCTTTTCCAGGTGCCTGAGGCTTCATTTTTCCATGAACTGAATAACTACATATACCTCCCCCCAAAGAACAGAAGATAATACCTGAAATGAAAAGAAATGTAACCCTTCACTTCATATTAGTACTCTCATAAATCTAATAGCCACTGTCCATTATCCAGAGAGCTACATAACGTAAAAGACATTTTCTTTCCTATTCTTATTTTGTACAAGGAAAAAACAATCACAGTTGACTTGATATTTTCTCTGTGGGCCCCCAAAATCTTGATAGTGGTAACAGATTCACGTCATCCAGAGGCCACAGCCACAAAACTAAAAGTGAGACAGAAAAAAGTACTAACAAGGTTTAAAGTTTGAGATAGAATGTTTACAGCTTTTCTCTTCTGACTTACTGCATAAGAAGACCCTACTAAAAAATTAATCTTATTGGCTGGTATTCCCAAGAGGTGATTAATACTGATCTGAACATGTAAACCTTCGAAATTCTGAAGAATGTCCGAGCAAAGCTACTTGTGATGATCTATAAGCCTTATATACATTAAGTGACAGGCAAAAAGATGGGAGACAGAATTGGGTCCAGTAAGTGTAAATGTATTTCAATTTATTCATTTAACATCTCAGTAATTGTTACATAAGAATTCTCATTATCCTCTAGATAATGTAAAAAAATTTCAAAGTATAAGCATGGTAAGGTAAAAGCTAAAGTGTTAGGTGCTCCATCATGTCTGACACTGTGACCTCATGGACTGTAGCCACCAGGCTCCTCTGTCCATGGAATTCTCCAGGCAAGAACACTGGAGTGGGTTGCCACACCCTTCTCCAGGGGGCCTTCCTTACCTAGGGATCAAACCTGGGTCTCTTGCATTGCAGGATGATTCTATCTGAGTCACCAGGGAAGTCCGTAAGCATGGTAATTACAGCTAAAGATACTGTATCATGTATTTCACTGTTTGTATGAAAGTAGATCTTAAATGTTCTCACCGTGATAAAGTAACAGTAATTATGTGATAGGATGGAGGGGTTAGTTAATATTTTCATGGTTATCATATTTTGATATATAAATTTCTCAAATTAGTAAGTCATACATCTTAAATTTGAGGCATCCCCCATGCAGTAAAGAATATGCCTGCGTCACAGGAGCCATAAGAGATGCAAGTTTGATTCCTGGGTTGGGAAGATCCCCTGGAGAAGGGCACGGCAACCCACTCCAGTGTTCTTATCTGGAGAATCCCATGGACAGAGGAGCCTGGTACGCTACAGTCCATGGCTTCGCAAACAGTCAGACACAACTGAAGCAACTTAGCATGCAAACACACACATCTTAAATTTAAACAATATTATATATCAATTGATCACAAAAACCTTAGGGAAAATTTTTTTATGTTTCAGGATGTCACATGACTGTCATTTACTAGATGAATGATGGATGCCATTTACTGGATGGATAATGGGGACACAATTTATATTATATAGTTGCTTAATACTATAAAGTGGAGTGGAAAATAATTCAGTAGATACTTGACATATGATATAAATGTGAAAATTTAGTAATTCACATGACAGAATATAGTTTTTATATAGACAAACATGTAAGAAATTCAGTAATTATGCAAAATATCTTTGTCAAACATCTCATCTTTTATAATCTGTTCTCATTTTAGGAAAAAATTTATTACTAACTGCTCATATATCTAATTTTTCAAGCTTGTATACAGAGAGGAATGACAGCAACGATAGTAATAGTAGCATCAGTGCAAATAAAAATGGCTATTTACAGAATATTCCATGTGTTAGGTACACTACCCTTTAAATGCATTATCTCATTTAATTTTCACATTGATATGAGGCAGGATCCTGTCAGTCCTACTTTTGAGATAAGGAAACAAAGGATCACATTACACACAGGAATTTAAACTCCAGTCCAAGCAGAGAAGATACACACACAATGAGCTAAGATACACAAAAACAAAGATTTCTAACAAGCACCGCTTTGGGCACTCCCTCTAGAGCTTTCGGTAAGACACTGAAACTTCCCATTTCTCAGATTTTTTTATTATATAACCTAAGGGCAAAAAAGAAAGTGAACACAGAACTGCTTTATAGCAGGTGGCTTCATAACTCTTGAATTTATGGGGGGTTATTCAAAACAAATAACAACTCAGAGCAAGGCTGGTGCTTTCACCTAAAGAGGTGGGCATGATTGAGCGGAAGAATCCAACTGTGTGGCAAGGGCCAAAACTGCTACAATCCAGACCTTGAAAGGATCCCCAGGCTACAGTCAGTTAATCAGGAAAAGTAGTGGTCTGGGCAAATACTCCGTCGGGGGCCAGTGCATCAGACTTAGATATTCAGTAAAGTAGAACAAGAGTATGGGGTTGTGGGGCTGGATAGCCGTGGCCCTTCTGCTCAAACAGACATCACCTAGGATCTTGGCACCAGCTGGAACAGGAGTGACATCAGAGAGCAAAGAAAGATCTGGCCCTTTGTTGGAAGCATATGAGCACAGGGAATGTGATAAGTCTAGAACTGTAGCCTCTACAAATAGAGCTAAGGATAAAATTTGCCTTTCAAAAGAGCTGATGAATGCCATCCCAAGCAAAGACCTGCCTCAGGATATTGCACTCACTGGTCTGTCTGCTTAACTTCTTTCCAAGAAAAGTCACCTCTCAGAGACCCTCCATCATTAAAGCATCCCTGCTTCCACTTCACCCCACACACAGTCACTTTCTATTTCCTTCCCCCGCCAAGCTGTTTTCTTCATAGTACTTATCACTATCTCCTTTATTTTTTTAATCTCGTTTATTTTACACATGCTTATCTGTCTATTGCGACTGATTAGCTTCCTACTAGAATGAAAGCTTCCTAAGAAAATAATCCTGTCTTTGTGGATGTCTGCTCTATCTCCAGTGCCTAGATCAGTGTCTGGGACACAGTGAGTGTGTACATGTGCTAAGTTCCTTCAGTCATATCTGACTCTTTGCAACCCCATGGACTGTAGCCTACCAGGCTCCTCTGTCCATGGGGTTTTCCAGGCAAGAATATGAGGCAGGATCCTGTCAGTCCTACTTTTGAGATAAGGAAACAAAGGATCACATTACACACAGGAATTTAAACTCCAGTCCAAGCAGAGAAGATACACACACAATGAGCTAAGATACACAAAAACAAAGATTTCTAACAAGCACCGCTTTGGGCACTCCCTCTAGAGCTTTCGGTAAGACACTGAAACTTCCCATTTCTCAGATTTTTTTATTATATAACCTAAGGGCAAAAAAGAAAGTGAACACAGAACTGCTTTATAGCAGGTGGCTTCATAACTCTTGAATTTATGGGGGGTTATTCAAAACAAATAACAACTCAGAGCAAGGCTGGTGCTTTCACCTAAAGAGGTGGGCATGATTGAGCGGAAGAATCCAACTGTGTGGCAAGGGCCAAAACTGCTACAATCCAGACCTTGAAAGGATCCCCAGGCTACAGTCAGTTAATCAGGAAAAGTAGTGGTCTGGGCAAATACTCCGTCGGGGGCCAGTGCATCAGACTTAGATATTCAGTAAAGTAGAACAAGAGTATGGGGTTGTGGGGCTGGATAGCCGTGGCCCTTCTGCTCAAACAGACATCACCTAGGATCTTGGCACCAGCTGGAACAGGAGTGACATCAGAGAGCAAAGAAAGATCTGGCCCTTTGTTGGAAGCATATGAGCACAGGGAATGTGATAAGTCTAGAACTGTAGCCTCTACAAATAGAGCTAAGGATAAAATTTGCCTTTCAAAAGAGCTGATGAATGCCATCCCAAGCAAAGACCTGCCTCAGGATATTGCACTCACTGGTCTGTCTGCTTAACTTCTTTCCAAGAAAAGTCACCTCTCAGAGACCCTCCATCATTAAAGCATCCCTGCTTCCACTTCACCCCACACACAGTCACTTTCTATTTCCTTCCCCCGCCAAGCTGTTTTCTTCATAGTACTTATCACTATCTCCTTTATTTTTTTAATCTCGTTTATTTTACACATGCTTATCTGTCTATTGCGACTGATTAGCTTCCTACTAGAATGAAAGCTTCCTAAGAAAATAATCCTGTCTTTGTGGATGTCTGCTCTATCTCCAGTGCCTAGATCAGTGTCTGGGACACAGTGAGTGTGTACATGTGCTAAGTTCCTTCAGTCATATCTGACTCTTTGCAACCCCATGGACTGTAGCCTACCAGGCTCCTCTGTCCATGGGGTTTTCCAGGCAAGAATATGTGGACTGGGTTCCCATGCCCTTCTCCAGGGAATCTTCCGGACCCAGGGATTGAACCTGCATCTCTTAGGTTTCCTGCATTTGCAGGTGGATTCTGTAACACTAGCACCGCTAGTGGGAAGCCAAGAGGAACTCGGTAAGCATTTCTCTACTTAATATAAGAATAATTTTCAAAGCAACACTGTCCAAATGCCCTTCATTTCCTAGAGTTTGGGGTTTTATGAAGTCCTGCATGTTCTATGATACACATTAAGAGATGGCTAAACTGGTAAATAATAATAAATATAAGCAAAGTTAGTGACCTTGAAACTTGCGAATTAATTCAGGCGTAAATACTGCTCAAAATGCAGAACTTGAATGTTTTGATAGTTTAATAGAACACTGACAAAGCAAACTACAAGATATGCTCTATTTCACAAAGAAAAGGGGCCCTTGGCACATTTCTAAGAGACCAGAGTTATTGGTTAATCAGTAAAAACCCATACTCCTTTTGGACTATTTTCTTCCTGGTTAAAAATAAAAAGGTTTTAATGTTAGTACATCTACAGAACAGTTAATATGTGTCACAGATATAATCAAAATCACTCCTTACAAAAATACAGAAATTAACTTTCAAATTCTCACCTCATATATACTTCGTAAAATAATTTTAGGTCCTAAGTTCAGAACTTTAATATGCTGTTTTTCTTCTAACTATAATGGCATCATGAAAATTGAATTTGAAGTCAAAATAGGCATTTCCTGGGTAGAAGAGTAAATAATATCTAACTTTAAAATGAAACAAGACTGTGCTATTTAAACCGAAAGTAATTTTATTTGCTTGCTTGTTTTATTGTGAGGTTGTAAACAGAAATGAGAAATTTAAAACTATAATTAAGAATCTGACTACAATTAAACTATATATATATTAAATATATGTAAGATGTCCACATCTTAGAACATAAGTCCCCTGATACTATGTCAGAATTTGATTTAACGCTACTCGGTTTTTAACTCTAAATTATAGGGTCAATTAAAGTTCATTTTAAAGAATAAATTAAGAGAAATCACTAAATAATAATCTATAAGATAAACAGAAGGGGGAAGGGTTCAGCCCAACCAACCATAATAGCAGGAAAAGACCTACAGTAATGGAAAGAATATTATTACTGACTCAGTCATGGACCTACATAAAAATAAAAGTGCATGAGCAAACCAAAGACAGACCCTGAAACTTATAATGAATTCAAATAAGATTCTTTTGAGAAACATTGCAAATAAACTGAGGAAGGAAGGACTGTTTAGTTTGAGGATACCTAATTGGCATTTTTTTTTAATCTATTTAAAATCTTGCTGTCTATTACAACTACTTGTCACTTCCAGATGATTTGAAGGTGAGATTATCAAACTACATTCCTCCCCTTGGAAACATCCAGGTACTATGAGCTGCTAGGAAATGTTTCACTCCTAAAATCAACTAATATGATCCTTTTCAAATTCAACTCAAAATTAGCTAATGTAGAAGTTTTTTACTGAGTATAACACTTTTTCTAATAAATTGCTTGAGACTAAAATACCAATTTATATATGTTGACCAAAAACACTTTTGGACTATTTTCTTCCTGGTTAAAAATAAAAAGGTTTTAATGTTAGTACATCTACAGAACAGTTAATATGTGTCACAGATATAATCAAAATCACTCCTTACAAAAATACAGAAATTAACTTTCAAATTCTCACCTCATATATACTTCGTAAAATAATTTTAGGTCCTAAGTTCAGAACTTTAATATGCTGTTTTTCTTCTAACTATAATGGCATCATGAAAATTGAATTTGAAGTCAAAATAGGCATTTCCTGGGTAGAAGAGTAAATAATATCTAACTTTAAAATGAAACAAGACTGTGCTATTTAAACCGAAAGTAATTTTATTTGCTTGCTTGTTTTATTGTGAGGTTGTAAACAGAAATGAGAAATTTAAAACTATAATTAAGAATCTGACTACAATTAAACTATATATATATTAAATATATGTAAGATGTCCACATCTTAGAACATAAGTCCCCTGATACTATGTCAGAATTTGATTTAACGCTACTCGGTTTTTAACTCTAAATTATAGGGTCAATTAAAGTTCATTTTAAAGAATAAATTAAGAGAAATCACTAAATAATAATCTATAAGATAAACAGAAGGGGGAAGGGTTCAGCCCAACCAACCATAATAGCAGGAAAAGACCTACAGTAATGGAAAGAATATTATTACTGACTCAGTCATGGACCTACATAAAAATAAAAGTGCATGAGCAAACCAAAGACAGACCCTGAAACTTATAATGAATTCAAATAAGATTCTTTTGAGAAACATTGCAAATAAACTGAGGAAGGAAGGACTGTTTAGTTTGAGGATACCTAATTGGCATTTTTTTTTAATCTATTTAAAATCTTGCTGTCTATTACAACTACTTGTCACTTCCAGATGATTTGAAGGTGAGATTATCAAACTACATTCCTCCCCTTGGAAACATCCAGGTACTATGAGCTGCTAGGAAATGTTTCACTCCTAAAATCAACTAATATGATCCTTTTCAAATTCAACTCAAAATTAACTCATGTAGAATTTTTTTACTGAGTATAACACTTTTTCTAATAAATTGCTTGAGACTAAAAATACCAATTTATATATGTTGACCAAAAAACACTGATTAAAGAACCAGTCATGGGCTTCCTTGGTGGTTCAGTGGATAGAGAGTCCGCCTTGCAGTGCAAGGGGCACCGGTTTGATCCCTGGCCAGGGAAGATCCCACGTGCCACGGAGCGGCTGGACCAGTGTGTCTAATTACAAGCCAGCACTCTGGAGCACATGTGCTCAGAGTCAGTGCGCTGCAAGGAGGGAGGCCACTGCAATGGGAGGTCTAACAGGCCAAAGAATAAAGATAGATGAAAAATAAATAAATAAATAAAACAATAAAAGAGGCCAAAATTTAAAAAAAAAATAGAAAAAAGAATCAGTCATTTAATTTCACATCTTTTTTAAAAATAATCTGAACACATATAACCCTACGTTTTAAATTAATAACATGAGTTACTTATACTCATGTTTTCCTAACAAAGCAACACTTGGTTTGTGTGCTAGAAACAAACACTATTAGGTAAATAATGGTTATTTAACACTATCAGGTACTTTACCACTGATATAAGTTTGAAAACCACTTACCTAACAGATACACAGTAATAAGAAGAGGAATAAAACACCAGGAAAACAAGATGAACATCTCAGGAAAAGAGAACACTCTCCACTTCTAAATGCAATAGCAATAACAACATAAAAGAACATCAACTATTTTGATGATTAATATTAGAAATAAAAATTCCATATGTAAAAATAATGTTCCTAACATATTACAGATGTGAAAAGGCAAAGAATATTATTACTGAATTCAAATAAGATTCTTTTAAAAAGATTCTTTTGAGAAACATTGCAAATAAACTGAGGAAGGAAGGACTGTTTAGTTTGAGGATACCTAATTGGCATTTTTTTTTAATCTATTTAAAATCTTGCTGTCTATTACAACTACTTGTCACTTCCAGATGATTTGAAGGTGAGATTATCAAACTACATTCCTCCCCTTGGAAACATCCAGGTACTATGAGCTGCTAGGAAATGTTTCACTCCTAAAATCAACTAATATGATCCTTTTCAAATTCAACTCAAAATTAACTCATGTAGAATTTTTTTACTGAGTATAACACTTTTTCTAATAAATTGCTTGAGACTAAAAATACCAATTTATATATGTTGACCAAAAAACACTGATTAAAGAACCAGTCATGGGCTTCCTTGGTGGTTCAGTGGATAGAGAGTCCGCCTTGCAGTGCAAGGGGCACCGGTTTGATCCCTGGCCAGGGAAGATCCCACGTGCCACGGAGCGGCTGGACCAGTGTGTCTAATTACAAGCCAGCACTCTGGAGCACATGTGCTCAGAGTCAGTGCGCTGCAAGGAGGGAGGCCACTGCAATGGGAGGTCTAACAGGCCAAAGAATAAAGATAGATGAAAAATAAATAAATAAATAAAACAATAAAAGAGGCCAAAATTTAAAAAAAAAATAGAAAAAAGAATCAGTCATTTAATTTCACATCTTTTTTAAAAATAATCTGAACACATATAACCCTACGTTTTAAATTAATAACATGAGTTACTTATACTCATGTTTTCCTAACAAAGCAACACTTGGTTTGTGTGCTAGAAACAAACACTATTAGGTAAATAATGGTTATTTAACACTATCAGGTACTTTACCACTGATATAAGTTTGAAAACCACTTACCTAACAGATACACAGTAATAAGAAGAGGAATAAAACACCAGGAAAACAAGATGAACATCTCAGGAAAAGAGAACACTCTCCACTTCTAAATGCAATAGCAATAACAACACATAAAAAGAACATCAACTATTTTGATGATTAATATTAGAAATAAAAATTCCATATGTAAAAATAATGTTCCTAACATATTACAGATGTGAACTAATGAGTAAAAATCTTTAGGCAAAGAAAATGTAGAGACATCTGATATAACAGGAATAATTACTTGCAAACAAACATTAGAGAGAAAGCATCACTTTTGTAATTAAAGAAATTCATATTAAAACAGTAATGAAGCAATGTTTTGCCTAATAAATCAACAAAATCTAGATGAAAATTTTTAACCTGACCAAGGGGAAGAAACTGGTGCCATCATTAGCACATACATCCTGTCCGGAACACAACCTGGTGAGACGTTTCCAAAGACACAAAAATGTTCATATCCTTTGCCTATCCTTAATACGCCACTTCTATGTGTCAATACTAAGAGAAATAAACACAAAATGTAGAAAAAGCTATCCCAATTAAAACGTTCTTCAAAATGTTGAATTTGGAATAGTGAGGAAAGGGGGGAGAAAGCAACGGCTACTAACAGGAAAATACATACATGTAGTCTCTGCATCATTAGGCAGTCATTAAAGATTACAGTCATGATGAAACAAAATATTTTATATATTTACGCTAAGATGATAGATAACTGACAAAGTGCTGAATAACAAACCCATCATACAGTATAAAGGTCTAGAAATTTTTCTCAAATCAGAACAATGGGTTGTTTTCAGGTGATGAAATTATTAGTAACTTTTATTTTAGTTTGCTTCTAAATTTCCTATAATGAGGTTACACTACCATTATGACTTCAGAAGAGATGAATAAAAGTCAGCATTTTTCACTAAGTGAACAGTACACTACCTTTTTAAAAATAATCTGAACACATATAACCCTCGTTAAATTAATAACATGAGTTACTTATACTCATGTTTTCCTAACAAAGCAACACTTGGTTTGTGTGCTAGAAACAAACACTATTAGGTAAATAATGGTTATTTAACACTATCAGGTACTTTACCACTGATATAAGTTTGAAAACCACTTACCTAACAGATACACAGTAATAAGAAGAGGAATAAAACACCAGGAAAACAAGATGAACATCTCAGGAAAAGAGAACACTCTCCACTTCTAAATGCAATAGCAATAACAACACATAAAAAGAACATCAACTATTTTGATGATTAATATTAGAAATAAAAATTCCATATGTAAAAATAATGTTCCTAACATATTACAGATGTGAACTAATGAGTAAAAATCTTTAGGCAAAGAAAATGTAGAGACATCTGATATAACAGGAATAATTACTTGCAAACAAACATTAGAGAGAAAGCATCACTTTTGTAATTAAAGAAATTCATATTAAAACAGTAATGAAGCAATGTTTTGCCTAATAAATCAACAAAATCTAGATGAAAATTTTTAACCTGACCAAGGGGAAGAAACTGGTGCCATCATTAGCACATACATCCTGTCCGGAACACAACCTGGTGAGACGTTTCCAAAGACACAAAAATGTTCATATCCTTTGCCTATCCTTAAGTACGCCACTTCTATGTGTCAATACTAAGAGAAATAAACACAAAATGTAGAAAAAGCTATCCCAATTAAAACGTTCTTCAAAATGTTGAATTTGGAATAGTGAGGAAAGGGGGGAGAAAGCAACGGCTACTAACAGGAAAATACATACATGTAGTCTCTGCATCATTAGGCAGTCATTAAAGATTACAGTCATGATGAAACAAAATATTTTATATATTTACGCTAAGATGATAGATAACTGACAAAGTGCTGAATAACAAACCCATCATACAGTATAAAGGTCTAGAAATTTTTCTCAAATCAGAACAATGGGTTGTTTTCAGGTGATGAAATTATTAGTAACTTTTATTTTAGTTTGCTTCTAAATTTCCTATAATGAGGTTACACTACCATTATGACTTCAGAAGAGATGAATAAAAGTCAGCATTTTTTTCTAAGTGAACAGTACCACCTGACCACTGTATTAGTGAAAAATATTAGAAAAATTACTTTGTGTTCATGCTGCCTTTCAAATTACTTCACTGTAACCCAAGCAAAAACTAAGAAAGGCTTTTCTTACTCTGCTATTTGTGAAACATAGCCAAGCAGAATATTCCACATTTTTGTGCTTTTCTGTTCCCTCCTCTGAATGTGAGCTATCATTGGAGCTCTGTATTTAATTTGGTAAGGCTATAATTACATACATTTAAAATACTAATACATAAACTATACCTTTCTGAAACCTAATCATGCCCATCCTTAACTTTTTTTTTTTTTTTCAGATAATTAAACAACTGAAAATGATAAATTGGCCCATCAACAGAGTTAGCAACCCTTTGGCACCAAGTGCATCAATTACCTACAGTACCATCTTGGATCCAATTTTGCACCTCCTACACTGCACATGATGATATATACAAGAGACTTTCATTAACAAGGATCAGTGCCATATATGAATCACCATGTCACCTGAACTGAGAGTTCTTAGGATCCTTTCTATAATGACAAATTCAAGTTCAACATTATTACATAGAGCACTGTGTCCCACATGCTGTGTGGTGGGACTGAGGATTTGGACTCTTAAATCTTTCTAGGGTGAGAACACATGGCTGTTTTATATCGGTCCTGCCTGATCATAATATTCTTGTGATCATCAAGATTTAGATCTATAATTACAAAAGGACCCCGATTCTCACCTCGGTTACTGATAGAGACAGTACATACAATCACAAGAAAGCCAAGACTTGAAAATGACACACTGTAGAGGTGAGTATCCTTGTGAATACATACATGTAGTCTCTGCATCATTAGGCAGTCATTAAAGATTACAGTCATGATGAAACAAAATATTTTATATATTTACGCTAAGATGATAGATAACTGACAAAGTGCTGAATAACAAACCCATCATACAGTATAAAGGTCTAGAAATTTTTCTCAAATCAGAACAATGGGTTGTTTTCAGGTGATGAAATTATTAGTAACTTTTATTTTAGTTTGCTTCTAAATTTCCTATAATGAGGTTACACTACCATTATGACTTCAGAAGAGATGAATAAAAGTCAGCATTTTTTTCTAAGTGAACAGTACCACCTGACCACTGTATTAGTGAAAAATATTAGAAAAATTACTTTGTGTTCATGCTGCCTTTCAAATTACTTCACTGTAACCCAAGCAAAAACTAAGAAAGGCTTTTCTTACTCTGCTATTTGTGAAACATAGCCAAGCAGAATATTCCACATTTTTGTGCTTTTCTGTTCCCTCCTCTGAATGTGAGCTATCATTGGAGCTCTGTATTTAATTTGGTAAGGCTATAATTACATACATTTAAAATACTAATACATAAACTATACCTTTCTGAAACCTAATCATGCCCATCCTTAACTTTTTTTTTTTTTTTCAGATAATTAAACAACTGAAAATGATAAATTGGCCCATCAACAGAGTTAGCAACCCTTTGGCACCAAGTGCATCAATTACCTACAGTACCATCTTGGATCCAATTTTGCACCTCCTACACTGCACATGATGATATATACAAGAGACTTTCATTAACAAGGATCAGTGCCATATATGAATCACCATGTCACCTGAACTGAGAGTTCTTAGGATCCTTTCTATAATGACAAATTCAAGTTCAACATTATTACATAGAGCACTGTGTCCCACATGCTGTGTGGTGGGACTGAGGATTTGGACTCTTAAATCTTTCTAGGGTGAGAACACATGGCTGTTTTATATCGGTCCTGCCTGATCATAATATTCTTGTGATCATCAAGATTTAGATCTATAATTACAAAAGGACCCCGATTCTCACCTCGGTTACTGATAGAGACAGTACATACAATCACAAGAAAAAGCCAAGACTTGAAAAATGACACACTGTAGAGGTGAGTATCCCCGGGCTCCAGCAGATTAACTGGCTCAGAATAGCCCTTGCACTTTACCATTTTGTTATGCGGGCTGAGGATACTGTAAAGCAGAAACACTTCCATCCTTGCCAGAGTCCTCTTTGGTAAGGGAATTTAAAATAATAATAATAAATCTTCTAGAAA
The DNA here is from genome assembly GCA_022376925.1 of Tragulus kanchil. Taxonomy (NCBI): domain Eukaryota; kingdom Metazoa; phylum Chordata; class Mammalia; order Artiodactyla; family Tragulidae; genus Tragulus; species Tragulus kanchil. The sequence continues at coordinate 81,491,538 of JAIOJX010000023.1, forward strand.
TAGAAACGAGCTTTTTTTTAATGGACAAATTTTCAGGAGAGGGGTGAGGGACTTAGTCCACGGTTCTGAACCAACACCAAAACACCATCAGCATTTTATGTATGCAATTGCCTGTCTTTGACAGAGACTTTCGTAGTTTAAAGCTACAATCAATGCTTAATACACAACTGACTGCATTCTTAACAAGTTGTCTGTAAAAACACTCATCCCGGGGCTTCCCTGGGAGCTCAAAGGCAAAGAGTTCACCTGATAATTTAGGAGACACGAATTTGATCCCTGATCCAGAGAGGATCCCACATGCCGCGGAGCAACTAAGCCCATGAGCCACAACTATGGAGCCTGTGCTCTAGAGCCTTGGGGCCGCAACTACAGAGCCCATGTGCCCTAGGAGTTCAAGTTCCACAAGAGAAGTCACCACAACAAGAAGCCTGCTCACCTCAACTAGAGAGTAGCCCCCACTTCCTGCAACTAAAGAGCCTGGGGCAACAGTAAAAACCCAGAATAGCCAAAAATAAATAAATTTTTAAAAAATTTTTTAGGGCTTCCCCTGGTGGTCCAGTGGGTGAGGACACCGCCTTGCAGTGCAAGAGGCGCCGGTTCGAGCCCTGGCCTGGGAAGATCTCACGTGCCGCGGAGCGGCTGACCTGATGTGTCCAATTATGAGCCAGAGCTCTGGAGCACATGCACCCAGAGCCGGCCCTCTGCAACGACAAACGCCACCACGATGGGAGGCCCACAGGAGCCAAAGAACAAAGACGGATGAACATTGAGAAACGGAAGACCAATAGAAGTGGCCCACCCATCCCCCTCCCTCCCAAACCCGACCCCTGCCCAAAATAAATAAATAAAAAAATCTTAAAAAAAAAATTTTTTTTTAAATCCCTCATCCCTCAGAAGCCTGTTTTTGTTCACTTTGATTATAAACTGAAGGTACATGGGGACGGTTTCAGAATCAAGTAAAAAAACTACACCTAATTATTGCTGCTTTATTTCTAATGCATACTGAAAACAAAACAATTTCTTGCTATAGCCACAGTTACAATCTAAAAAGCAATACACACACATGTACACAAACACACACACACACACACACACATATAGGCTACCTGTAAAATGCAAATACAGTAACTAAAATTACTGCAGACTCTTGGAGAGCAAGATCAAACCAGTCAATCCTAAAGTAAATCAACCATGAATATTCCTTGGAAGGCCTGATGCTGAAGCTGACGCTCCAATACTTTGGCCACCAGATGTGAAGTGTAGACTCACTGGAAAACACCCTGATGCTGGGCACAGATTGAAGGCAGGAGGAGAAGGGGACAACAGAGGATGAGATGGTTGGATGGCATCACTGACTCAGTGGACATGAGTTTGAGCAAACTCTGGGAGATAGTGAAGGACAGGGAGGCCTGGTGTGCTGCACTCCACAGGGTCTCAAGAATCGGACATGACTGAGTGACTGAACAAAAAAATTACCAGACCCAATGATGCTCCTCCCCGGCAGGTAATAGGTGTGGAAGGAGAAGAGAAAAGCATTTGGGAACAATCACCTCAGATGAAAAGAGAAGCCAGTTGGGAGAAAGTAGGGCTCTGTTCCCAGGATTTGTCACAAAGTCCTTCAACTTCCAGCCTGCCTCCTTCCCTTGGCTGCTCTGTGACAGCTCTCCAGAAACCTGACGTGGAGCCTTGAACCCGTGCCTCGGCATCAGGGAGGGTGTGGCGAGGTAGGAGGCGGCAGTTCAAGAACTGGCTTAGTTCGGTCTCTAGTGCCCTGCCTCTCATCCCCACTGGACTGTCAAGGGTCAGCCTGGAGGCCCTCATCTCCTCCACATTTCTTTCAATGACTTCTAACAGGTTGCTGTTCTTCTGCAAAAAGAAGCGGACTTGGGTTCCAGAGACCAAGGTGGAAGGACTAACTGGGACAATGAAGTCTCCTCAACATGAAGTGCCTGACGCTGGATTGGCCTGATCTCTGACAGAATTCCAGAGTGCTATAATAAAGCAAAAGGACAGGAAAGACGGAAAGTAGGAAAGAAAGCAAGAGAAGGTCCCTAGCGCTCTCACCTCCCATAGCTTTCCTTCAGGCTTCCCTCCAGCTCACCCCCAGCCACCCTCACCCCACACCCATTTGCTCTGCTCTGCATATGAAGCTTTAATGATCAGACCTAAGGGTCTGCTGACAACAGCCTGGTCTACACGAGCTGCCCCATTCACTCTCACACCATCCTGTGTGAATGTTAACTGTGGGATCACCTAGAGCCCTTCAGTGAGAAATGGCTGAAGATGGGCAACAATCACTTGGAAAGCAACAGAAAAGACTCACTGAATAAACCTGAGAGGAGATGTGGTAGAACTGAGAGAAATCAATTCGTTTCCATATTTGACTTAAAACAGAAGCGTATGTCTCCACACTGAGCAGGTGCAAAATGAGAGTAAATGCATATATCTCATTAGATAAAAAGCACAGAATCAGCTCTCAGTTCACTTCCCTTGAGATATATTTCTGAGAAACAGTATCTTTCACTTATATGTGACAGGTAGATTTTTTGCTAGTGAGATCAATGGGTATTTCTCAAGAGATAAACCTTAAAAATATCACATATCTCAGAACCACGAGGCAGACCAGTATTGTCCAATCAAGCTCTGTGCAACAGAACTGCTGCATGTCTACACTATTCTATGAGAGCCCCTCGCTACATGTGGCTATTGACCCCTGGAAACACAGCTAGTACAACTAAGTTTATAATGTTAATTACGACAGAGATTTGTTTTCTTATGGTTAAAAAAGTGGGATAAAAATATCTCTTATTCTTGCTTTGAGTCTTTTTTGAGAAAAAGCAGTAGGTTCCTCATCAAAGCGGATGTTATCTGATGCGAAAGTTTCCTGCATCTGAGAACCAGAAATGCATCAGCGTGAACCCCATTTTGGGCAGTATATCAGGGACAGTGTTAACAACCAAAAGAAGGAGACTTGGGTTCCAAACACCAACACGGAAGGGCTAGCTGGGACAGGGAAGTCTCCTAAACCTTAAGTTTAAGCTAGCATTCTTTCTAACACCCTTTGGAAGATTTCACACTCACTCTCTGAGAAATGGTTACCCCTATGACAAAGAGGCTACTGTGGCCCATTTTTTAGAGAGACACATGTTTAGTTCTCATTGAGAGATACGGAATCATAGTATACTGTCAACCTGGAGCCTAAAAAAATCCAAAAGGCAAAGAGTGCTATGCTTAAAATACCTACAAGATAATTCATGTACCCTTTGGCTATGAGAGATAACATGTTCATATAGGTTTGCAGATGCCAGCTTTTATTTATTTGCTTATTTCATTATTTTTCTCAATTCTAGTTGCAAAGAACATTACTATTCTAGAATCCTACTACATCACTGTGCATCTTTTCTTCTAAATGATGAAAACTACTGTGAAAAAACTTAACACAGTCAGAAGTGGGAGTGGGCCTTTTAAAAACATTTATTTAAAAATATTATTCAAATCTATATTACTTTTACTTGGTATCCTTTTTTAAGTATCAACAATAGTCACTACATGGGAATATACTCCTTAAAGAGTTCTATCAATTTTTTAAATGCTTTGAAATGAAATACCCTTCAGAATGAGGCTAAGAAGATGTAAATTTTTAAAATTTTTTCATAGAAACTAACCATCTATACAATAATCCATTGTCTGCTCTACCAAAGTGATTTATTAAGGATAATGAAGCATATGATTTAATAGCTACCGCAAATCCTTTTTCAAGTAGGATGGGTATAAATAATACAAAAAGACGGTCCAATAATAGCCAAATCCTAACCTAAGAACTATTCTATATGCTGGGTCACAGCAAATTAGATGAGCTCAATTAACTGTTGAGCCAAGTGAAGTGTGGCTAGGCAGTTGAGGCTCTAACCATCAATTCTTACTCTATCAAGAGTTACCAGAATTATTTAGTGAAACCTGTAAGTTTTCCTGTCACAATGGAATTTGAATAGCTTTTTTCCCACATGACAACATAGTATTCGTTGTGTCTAATTCTTCGCATCCCTATGGATGGGAACCCACCAGGCTCCTTTGTCCATGGGATTCTCCAGGGAAGAATACTGGAGTGGGTAGCCATTCTCTTTGGTCGCCAATCGGAAACAGACATTATGCTAGAATGAATTTTCCAAAATCTTAAGAATGCAGAGTGCCAAAGAATTGACGCCTTTGAACTGTGGTATTGGAGAAGACTCGTAAGAGTCCCTCAGACCTTTACAAGATAATTCATGTACCCTTTGGCCTTTATGAGAGAGTACACATGTTCATGGAGCCTAAAAATCCAAAAGGCAAAGAGTGCTATGCTTAAAATACCTACAAGATAATTCATGTACCCTTTGGCTATGAGAGATAACATGTTCATATAGGTTTGCAGATGCCAGCTTTTATTTATTTGCTTATTTCATTATTTTTCTCAATTCTAGTTGCAAAGAACATTACTATTCTAGAATCCTACTACATCACTGTGCATCTTTTCTTCTAAATGATGAAAACTACTGTGAAAAAACTTAACACAGTCAGAAGTGGGAGTGGGCCTTTTAAAAACATTTATTTAAAAATATTATTCAAATCTATATTACTTTTACTTGGTATCCTTTTTTAAGTATCAACAATAGTCACTACATGGGAATATACTCCTTAAAGAGTTCTATCAATTTTTTAAATGCTTTGAAATGAAATACCCTTCAGAATGAGGCTAAGAAGATGTAAATTTTTAAAATTTTTTCATAGAAACTAACCATCTATACAATAATCCATTGTCTGCTCTACCAAAGTGATTTATTAAGGATAATGAAGCATATGATTTAATAGCTACCGCAAACCCTTTTTTCAAGTAGGATGGGTATAAATAATACAAAAAGACGGTCCAATAATAGCCAAATCCTAACCTAAGAACTATTCTATATGCTGGGTCACAGCAAATTAGATGAGCTCAATTAACTGTTGAGCCAAGTGAAGTGTGGCTAGGCAGTTGAGGCTCTAACCATCAATTCTTACTCTATCAAGAGTTACCAGAATTATTTAGTGAAACCTGTAAGTTTTCCTGTCACAATGGAATTTGAATAGCTTTTTTCCCACATGACAACATAGTATTCGTTGTGTCTAATTCTTCGCATCCCTATGGATGGGAACCCACCAGGCTCCTTTGTCCATGGGATTCTCCAGGGAAGAATACTGGAGTGGGTAGCCATTCTCTTTGGTCGCCAATCGGAAACAGACATTATGCTAGAATGAATTTTCCAAAATCTTAAGAATGCAGAGTGCCAAAGAATTGACGCCTTTGAACTGTGGTATTGGAGAAGACTCGTAAGAGTCCCTCAGACTGCAAAGAGATTAAACCGGTCAATCCTAAAGGAAATCAACCCTGATTATTCCTTGGAAGGACTGATGCTGAAGCTGTGATACTTTAGCCATGTGATGCGAAGAGATGAGTCACTGGAAAAGACTCTGATATTGGGAAAAATGGAAGGCAAAAGGAGAAGAGGATGACAGAGGACAAGATGGTTGGATGCTATCACTGAGTCAATGGACATGACTTTGAGCAAGCTCCAGGAGACAGTGAAGGACAGGGAAGCCTGGAGTGCTGCAGTCCAGGGGGTCACAAAGAGTCAGACGTGACTGAGCGATGGAACTGAACTGATGGTATTCATATTATTGCAACACTTGTATCTATGAAGTGACTAAACTGAACTGACGAATCCGGATCTCTGCCTGTCTGGCTCATTCTTATGCTCCCAAAGTGCCTTGCATTTAAGAAAGATAAATGAATGGTGCTTTAAAGAATAAATGTAAAAACTGGGAGAGCAGATTAGTGAATAAAATACCTAATATCTTTACAGTAAAAAAATACAGTTTCATATCTCTGTGAGACTGGGTTCTAACATTTATCCTCACTCGGACTTTTGAGCTCTTCTGATGGCCAGTTGTCAAGCAGTCACTTCCTTTGCTAACAAAGATCTCCTTAGGCCAGTTTCCTATAAAGCATGGGGAGAAAACCCACAAAATCATGCACACAGTTTGAATACAAGTGTCTAACCATCAATTCTTACTCTATCAAGAGTTACCAGAATTATTTAGTGAAACCTGTAAGTTTTCCTGTCACAATGGAATTTGAATAGCTTTTTCCCACATGACAACATAGTATTCGTTGTGTCTAATTCTTCGCATCCCTATGGATGGGAACCCACCAGGCTCCTTTGTCCATGGGATTCTCCAGGGAAGAATACTGGAGTGGGTAGCCATTCTCTTTGGTCGCCAATCGGAAACAGACATTATGCTAGAATGAATTTTCCAAAATCTTAAGAATGCAGAGTGCCAAAGAATTGACGCCTTTGAACTGTGGTATTGGAGAAGACTCGTAAGAGTCCCTCAGACTGCAAAGAGATTAAACCGGTCAATCCTAAAGGAAATCAACCCTGATTATTCCTTGGAAGGACTGATGCTGAAGCTGTGATACTTTAGCCATGTGATGCGAAGAGATGAGTCACTGGAAAAGACTCTGATATTGGGAAAAATGGAAGGCAAAAGGAGAAGAGGATGACAGAGGACAAGATGGTTGGATGCTATCACTGAGTCAATGGACATGACTTTGAGCAAGCTCCAGGAGACAGTGAAGGACAGGGAAGCCTGGAGTGCTGCAGTCCAGGGGGTCACAAAGAGTCAGACGTGACTGAGCGATGGAACTGAACTGATGGTATTCATATTATTGCAACACTTGTATCTATGAAGTGACTAAACTGAACTGACGAATCCGGATCTCTGCCTGTCTGGCTCATTCTTATGCTCCCAAAGTGCCTTGCATTTAAGAAAGATAAATGAATGGTGCTTTAAAGAATAAATGTAAAAACTGGGAGAGCAGATTAGTGAATAAAATACCTAATATCTTTACAGTAAAAAAATACAGTTTCATATCTCTGTGAGACTGGGTTCTAACATTTATCCTCACTCGGACTTTTGAGCTCTTCTGATGGCCAGTTGTCAAGCAGTCACTTCCTTTGCTAACAAAGATCTCCTTAGGCCAGTTTCCTATAAAGCATGGGGAGAAAACCCACAAAATCATGCACACAGTTTGAATACAAGTGTCTAAACATCATCTTCTATTTTCAAATTGACATACTCCTCTCCCAGTTATCTCTGTTAGTACTGAAGCCTTTGCAGGGCCTTATGAAATCAGTGAGGTGAATTTCTGATGACAAGAAATACAAGCAGGGCTTCCCTGGTGGTCCAGTGGGTGAAGAGTCTACCTTGCAGCACAAGGGGCACCGGTTCGATCCCTGGCCAGGGAAGATCCCACATGCCACAGAGAGGCTGAACTGGTGTATCCAATGACAAGCCAGCGCTCTGGAGCGCATGCACCCAGAGCCGGTGCTCTGCAGTGAGGTTACTGCAATGGCAGGCCCACACATGCCAAAGAATAAAAAGGATGGATGAAAAATAAATGATGACTTAGAGGAAGAAAGAAAAAAAAAAAAGAAAAGAAATACAAGTGGTCATACAAGCCAGATGTTTGGTCTAAAAAGCCCGGCTGTGCCTTATAGACATGGCACAGCCATTCACTGATAAGCTGCCACAGCAAGTCCTGTCCCCATGCAACTCAGGAGTCCATCTAAAATAAGATTAGAGGCTGCAATCCTGGTGCTCAAATAATGCTGGGCTGTGGAAAATTTCCATGGCTCAATATAAACAAGGGGCCCACGTGTGAGACATATGTTACCTTCTGAAAAATGTCTGCTTCACCGGGTACATTCAGCACCAGCCCATTTCCACAATGCAGTGCCTACCGCTCCTGCTTGTCCAAGCTGAGCTTGCCAGAACTGAGATCAATTTTATTAGATACCATTAGTCTCTGCTAGGGCGGTCATTTGAATAACAACAGATTGGCAAGTATAAAAAAGACTTTTCAGGCACCTGGTTAGTCATCAAAAAATGGGCTTTAAAGAATAAATGTAAAAACTGGGAGAGCAGATTAGTGAATAAAATACCTAATATCTTTACAGTAAAAAAATACAGTTTCATATCTCTGTGAGACTGGGTTCTAACATTTATCCTCACTGGACTTTTGAGCTCTTCTGATGGCCAGTTGTCAAGCAGTCACTTCCTTTGCTAACAAAGATCTCCTTAGGCCAGTTTCCTATAAAGCATGGGGAGAAAACCCACAAAATCATGCACACAGTTTGAATACAAGTGTCTAAACATCATCTTCTATTTTCAAATTGACATACTCCTCTCCCAGTTATCTCTGTTAGTACTGAAGCCTTTGCAGGGCCTTATGAAATCAGTGAGGTGAATTTCTGATGACAAGAAATACAAGCAGGGCTTCCCTGGTGGTCCAGTGGGTGAAGAGTCTACCTTGCAGCACAAGGGGCACCGGTTCGATCCCTGGCCAGGGAAGATCCCACATGCCACAGAGAGGCTGAACTGGTGTATCCAATGACAAGCCAGCGCTCTGGAGCGCATGCACCCAGAGCCGGTGCTCTGCAGTGAGGTTACTGCAATGGCAGGCCCACACATGCCAAAGAATAAAAAGGATGGATGAAAAATAAATGATGACTTAGAGGAAGAAAGAAAAAAAAAAAAGAAAAGAAATACAAGTGGTCATACAAGCCAGATGTTTGGTCTAAAAAGCCCGGCTGTGCCTTATAGACATGGCACAGCCATTCACTGATAAGCTGCCACAGCAAGTCCTGTCCCCATGCAACTCAGGGAGTCCATCTAAAATAAGATTAGAGGCTGCAATCCTGGTGCTCAAATAATGCTGGGCTGTGGAAAATTTCCATGGCTCAATATAAACAAGGGGCCCACGTGTGAGACATATGTTACCTTCTGAAAAATGTCTGCTTCACCGGGTACATTCAGCACCAGCCCATTTCCACAATGCAGTGCCTACCGCTCCTGCTTGTCCAAGCTGAGCTTGCCAGAACTGAGATCAATTTTATTAGATACCATTAGTCTCTGCTAGGGCGGTCATTTGAATAACAACAGATTGGCAAGTATAAAACTAAGGCACCTGTTGTACATTTGGCAGCCTGGATGAGGCCCCTTAAAACAAAAACAAATACGAGCTACAATCATGCCAGGCAATGGCTTTTGGTTCAGTAATGACCATGTGTCAGAATTAAGTGCATCTGGGAATGCCTACCACAGCCAGATGTAAAGGCAGATTTGTCTTGTCTAGTGGCATATGAGGAAATACACACAGTATACACAAATTTGGCTTTGTCTTGGTTTGGTAGGGAGATAGGTAAGTAAAATAAAATCAATTACTTAAAAGCAATTAGCAATACAGTCATAAATGGTAGAGTTAAATATTAAGCATATGGGTTCAAAGATTTGGACTATGAGCTGATTGACCGCTTCTTTTTCTAGGCACATCAATTTTTTCACAAATTACTCAATAACAATGTGTCAATATTACTAGGACACTGAGCCAGGCAACCATGGGTTTAGGTGTTAGAAATACCACAGGGGAAAGGATTTGGGTCTTGGCTTCAAGGAACTTGTAATGAATCACACCGTTAATAAGCAATTATAATGTATTATGAAAGGTGCTATATGTAAAACAGATTTGCATTCCGAAGTGCAGAAAGAAAGTGTATCTAGGTTTGTCAGGATGAGAAGACTTCTAGAGGAGTCTTCAGGTCTTAGTCTTCAGCTAAGACCAGAAGGAAGAAGGGGCAAAGATGGAAGCACAAGGGAATTTCCAGGAAAGGGAGAAAGCATGCTCATAATTAAACACAGAGGGTCAAAGGAGTGCATCAGTCAAATAGCAAATACTTTAGTATGGCTGGAAAGTGTGTTGGGGATAAAAGAAGGGAAACAGAGAAAAAAAATTATGAGAATGGCAAGGTGGCAAAAGATAAGGAGAGAGGGACATCAAGGGCCCGGTGACTTTTGCTGAGTATTTCAAGTTATATACGCACAGCAGAAAGGAGAGCCAGTGGAGCACTTGAAGAAGTATGACATAATCAGATCTAAGTTTCTTAATGATCATGCTGGTTACAGAGCAACTGAAGCAACTATACTGAGTCCCCAACTAAACACAGAGAGGTTGCATTCCAGGCAAAAGATGATGAGGCCTTGCTAACAGATGCCACCTAACATATTAAAAGGTAGTGAATAATTTGACTGAAAGAAAGTTAATAGTTATTTTGGCATACTGGAATAACAAGAGCTTATTTAGAGAAAACTTTTTTTTTTTTTTGGCCACTTTTGTTGGTCTTCATTTATCCATTTTCATCCATCTTTGTTCCTTGGCTTATGTGGGCCTCCCATCGCAGCAGCCTCTCTCGTTGCAGAGTACCGGCTCTGGGCACATGTGCTCCAGAACTTTGGCTCAGTAGTTGGACACATCAGTCCAGCCGCTTCGCGGCACGGGGGATCTTCCCAGGTCAGGGATCAAACCGGCACCCTTTGCACTGCAAGGCGGTGTCCTTACCCACTGGACCACCAGGGAAGGCCCAAGAAAACATTTTAAATGATACATTTAAAATCAAGATTTAAGTGGTATATTTCCTACTTGGTTTTTTTTTTTTTTTTTTGATGAGATCAGATTCTAGTTGAGTCTAGGCAAAAGTAAAGCTCAGATTCAATTCAATTGCATTTAGCCAACCATTTCTTAAATTAATACCTGAATATTCATAACAATATCATTGAGCATATCATTCTTAATTTATAACTGTTATCACAAAGCATTTATTAAGAACCTAATCGGCTTCCCTGTTGGTGCTAGTAATAAAGAACTAGCCTGCAAATGCAGGGGATATAAAGTGACATGAGTTCAATCCCTGGTGCTGGAAGATCCCTGGAAAATGGCAACACATTCCAATATTCTCACCTGAAAAAACCCTGGAGCCTGGTGGGCTACAGTCCATGGGGTTGCCAAGAGTCGAGCACGACTGAAGCACTAAGCTTAGCATGAAATTATGGAAGAACCTTCACTACATAGTCCTCAAAGAAGGCAGATCTCACAGGTCCAGGCTCCTAGCAGGTTACGTTTATGGATCAGCCCACAGGAAAACAGGAATAAACAAGATAGTGCCTGCATGTGAGAAGCATTTCAGAAGTCTGGACAAAGAAGACTTCTAATTGTTGACATACTGCAAGAGCCATAAAAGACCAAAGCGTTTTCCATATAACTTTATATTTTATGTACCATGTCTGATTTAAAACTTCACGGTGGGGCTTCCCCTGGTAGTCCAGTGGGTAAGGACACCGCCTTGCACTGAAAGGGACACCAGTTCGATCCCTGGCCTGGGAAGATCCCACGTGCCGCGGAGCGGCTGGACTGATGTGTCCAATTACCCAGCCGGAGCTCTGGAGCGCATGCGCCCAGAGCCGGCGCTCTGCAACAACAGACGCCACCGCGATGGGAGGCCCACAGGAGCTAAAGAACAAAGACGGATGAAAATAGAGAAATGAAAGACCAATAGAAGTGGCCCGCCCGCTCTCCTCCCTCCCTAACCCGACCCCCACCCAAAATAAATAAATAAATAAATCTTTAAAAAAAAAAAGAAAGAAAGAAAGAAAAACTTCAGGGTGTCTTGTTGTCAGAGAAAAAATAATTTTCCAAATCATCAAACAAATGTAGCATCCTGTCTCATATTATTTATAAGACCATGATTAATCAGAGATACATCATTGTGGCCTGACCAAAAAAAAAGTGAAACTTTTTTTTTTTAAGTGAGACTTTTATAAAAATGAGTTAAATGGAGAAAAACTTATCAAATCATCACTTATTGATAATGAAATTAACAGATGAACTACAAAAATACTTTAGAAGACAGTATAATTTCCCAGATACAGTTGTGTAGGGTAGGCTGCCAACAAAGAGAAGACATACATCAGTCACTTGGCATAATTCCACTTCTTTGATGGGAGGCTGCTCATCAGATATCTCTGCTGGATCTATAGTTCTTTGTCAAAATGCTTTTGATTCCATACCTTTTGGGCAGTTAAGAAAATGCCAGCCTTTGTGATTCTAAAAACCCGTTCTTGGTGGAAATATTTTATTTAACCACTTCTGTCCTGGAACTAACCCCAGAGCTCAGGCAGTTGTATCACTGGCCAGAAGGCATAGCATTTTAGAGCTGAGAGGCAACTGCAAAAAAAATAAATAAATAAATTATCCAGTCCAATCCAAATGAAACAGTTTAAGTTCAAAATAATGTCAAATCCTACAGTCCCAAGCAGGGAAAGAAACAAAAGACTCTTCAGAACCGACGAGGGGAAAAATCTACATAATGTTTAAGTCTTCCTGAATTTGGTTTAAAAAAGTACCATGTCATTGTGTATACATGCCTGATATACATAAAGTGGTTTTTTTTAAATTTCATATTAGACATACTGACAATATACTGAAGGGTTAAGAGTGGAGTGGATAAAAGTTGGGATGATGACTTAAAACCTCGGTTTGAAGCTCCATCTGTATTTTATCTAGCTTGTGCAACCTTGGGCAAATACTTCACCTCTCCATGAAAGCTTCCTCTTGAACAAATTGATGATAATAAAAGTATATGACTTACTTAGCGATGTTCTGGAAATTAAACACAACACTGAAAGTAAAGTGCTATGCTGAAAGCCTGGCACATAGTAAGTGCTCAGGAAATTTTAGCAACCATCACCACGACAACTTTACATACCAACCACAATTACTGTACTTCTAATATCAAGAAAATTAGAAGAAATTTGTTTTCCACCTATCTTAATAGTCAGAGGTTTCAACTGAATAATTATTCTTCACATTCATGATTTCAATTAAGTTCAACTCAAAGTAAATTCAAAGAAAAGAACATGTAGCACTTGAGAATCAGAAAATGAGAGTCTAATCAGGAGGACTTCAATGGCTGCAAGTCAGGACAGCTGGCAAGGAGAGAAAGGGGATTCTAAGATCTGGACTCATAGAAACAAAAAGGTGCCTGAGGGCAGTCTTCTTCCTGAGGATAGAGGCTCCTGAAGCTATTCGAAGAGCAGAGGCTGGACTCACAAGCTGGGATTGGACTGCAAAGGACTGTGCTGGAAATTCAGCACTTGAGGATACAAGAGTTGAAAGCCTTGCATTTCAGAAAGGAAGGGTTTTTAGAAAGAACTGAAAAGGAGAAAATGAGGTATCAAGAAAAAAGTAGACATAAGCATAGATGAAAAATTATATTTTAGGTTTATAAAATACAGAAGGCTGGACACAGGAGAGCTTTCTATTTCTCAACTAACAAGCAGATAGAAACATTCAGATCTGAAACCCTACAGAGAAGTTATAAATTTTGATTTGAGAGTCACATACGTAGAAATTATTGCTTCTATGAGAAGTAGACAGGAAGAGCTTTTTAGACAGCAGAGACAGAGACCTAAAGAGGACCAAAGATATAACAATAACAGTTAAGAATGGAGATGGGACACAGAAGCCAAAACACCAAATGAAGGGGAAGCAATGTCGATGAAGAAATTGAGGGTCAAAGAAGGAATTCAGAGAGACCTTCCATGCATAAGATATTTCCAAAGGAAGATGCTCCCCAAAATTCATCCCTCTAGTAAAATATTGTAATTCCCTCCTTTTCCTCCAAGAAAGATGTGAAAATCATTATGTCAATTTAGACTATTTAAGGCATTTCTGGTAAATTACTAATATTAACAATTAGTCAATTACTCCAGTTAAATTAAGATATATGATAGTATAAATACAGATATAAAACCAAGTATCTAAAAATCACACACTGAATTATTTCAACTAGAAAAGTCTAAACTAGTAGACATATTTTCTCTATTAAAACCCTTTAACAGTATTTCAATTAAGTTACTATTATAAGCAGTTCAAATATGTTTTTTGCAGGGAGGCAAGTGTCTACTTTTGCAGTAAGAAACCATTGGTGCATGTACGATATGTTCTTTCAGTTAGGGTGGAAAGGACCTGGAGGGAAAAAAATCTAAACTTTGCAAACAAATGTCTTTTTGGTCTATAATGGAACACTGGATCAGCATTTGATGTGTCTAGTCTAATTTTCCTCTGTGAAATTGTACTGGCGGATCTTAGGGACAGACAGAAGGCAGTAAATTCCTATCCTGCATCAATACATTTGACCTCAGAGCAAACCCCACAACTGGCTACAGGCACCCACCATCCATCACTGCTCTGGAAACCTGATCTTTCATGGAAGGACAGCTGCGCTGGGCAAAGAGCTAAGGCGCTTTCTAAGATGCACTACCATTAAAAAAAATAAAAGGCCATTTTGTTGGTTCAGAAAGCCCCAATTTTGGAAAGAATATAGATGAAAAATTATATTTTAGGAAAACAGAAGGCTGGACACAGGAGAGCTTTCTATTTCTCAACTAACAAGCAGATAGAAACATTCAGATCTGAAACCCTACAGAGAAGTTATAAATTTTGATTTGAGAGTCACATACGTAGAAATTATTGCTTCTATGAGAAGTAGACAGGAAGAGCTTTTTAGACAGCAGAGACAGAGACCTAAAGAGGACCAAAGATATAACAATAACAGTTAAGAATGGAGATGGGACACAGAAGCCAAAACACCAAATGAAGGGAAGCAATGTCGATGAAGAAATTGAGGGTCAAAGAAGGAATTCAGAGAGACCTTCCATGCATAAGATATTTCCAAAGGAAGATGCTCCCCAAAATTCATCCCTCTAGTAAAATATTGTAATTCCCTCCTTTTCCTCCAAGAAAGATGTGAAAATCATTATGTCAATTTAGACTATTTAAGGCATTTCTGGTAAATTACTAATATTAACAATTAGTCAATTACTCCAGTTAAATTAAGATATATGATAGTATAAATACAGATATAAAACCAAGTATCTAAAAATCACACACTGAATTATTTCAACTAGAAAAGTCTAAACTAGTAGACATATTTTCTCTATTAAAACCCTTTAACAGTATTTCAATTAAGTTACTATTATAAGCAGTTCAAATATGTTTTTTGCAGGGAGGCAAGTGTCTACTTTTGCAGTAAGAAACCATTGGTGCATGTACGATATGTTCTTTCAGTTAGGGTGGAAAGGACCTGGAGGGAAAAAAATCTAAACTTTGCAAACAAATGTCTTTTTGGTCTATAATGGAACACTGGATCAGCATTTGATGTGTCTAGTCTAATTTTCCTCTGTGAAATTGTACTGGCGGATCTTAGGGACAGACAGAAGGCAGTAAATTCCTATCCTGCATCAATACATTTGACCTCAGAGCAAACCCCACAACTGGCTACAGGCACCCACCATCCATCACTGCTCTGGAAACCTGATCTTTCATGGAAGGACAGCTGCGCTGGGCAAAGAGCTAAGGCGCTTTCTAAGATGCACTACCATTAAAAAAAATAAAAGGCCATTTTGTTGGTTCAGTATTTTAATTAACTGCTTTTCTAAACATTTCTTCCCCCAGACCGCAGCTCGACATCGAATATCATCAAGAATCTATTAACGTATTTTTTGACTTTTAAGCAACATTCTCTCTTTGTACAGTGTAGGTAAAATCAGCTTTTCCTTTAAAAGCTTTCTGAGATAAAGAACATACTATGGCATACTGATGTGTATAGACTTATAAAAACTGTGCTGGACAGGAAAAGGTAGTTCTAGCATCTTCAGTGTTCATACCATGCACACCACAGAGTGCACGCAGGGCAAACGTCCGCTACCCATACTCAACGAATCTTAATTTTTAAATCAGGCAGCAACAATTTATAGTAGATAGCTAAACATAGCAGAACACTAGCATAAAACCTAGCGTCACTGAATACAGTATGTCCGTTACATCATTCCTACAGCCAAGAATTTTTTAATCTAAAATATAAAATAAGACAAATTCTTATCTAATTGGATCGTCATCGTATCTATGGCTATTTTCCTTCATGTTCCAGATGGTGAAGCAAGACCTTAAAATGTTCTGTAATTTCTGCCAAGATCCCACCGACAATAAATGACAAAGCTAAAGTATAACTTCAGTTTTCCTTGCATAAAATAACAACGAAAAAAAAAAAAACAAAGGAAGCTGGTCCAAATTTTGCAACCATTGGCATTATCTTTATATATGCTATATATGTACATGCTTAAACAAGATTAATAACTGTTTTTTAATAACTTAAAAAATCAGTACTAAAAAAATCAGTATTAACATATCTCTTTTAGTGAAAGGAATCCACTTATTGAAGCTGAAAAAACAAATTACTTGTTACTTGGTATCCAATGATTACAGATGATCATTTCATGGATCTGAAAGTACACTCTCTCCTAATCCCAAAGCATTACTGAGAAACACAATTTTCTAAATGCAATTCGCAAATCTCAATTTAGCTAGCTACTGCTATATTAAAGAATATAGCTTGAGGACTACTGAAAAAAACAATTAAGAATTTATAAATTCAATCAAGCTCTTGACACTGACAGAGTTACAATGGTTAAAGTCAGTAAACAGCAATATGGTAAAGGTCACAACGCTCCTTAATTGTTATCTGAATGTCAAAGTTAAGTTGTGTTTCTGGGCAGTGAATTCAAATAACTAGGAGAAAACCCAGCTTCAGATGGCTGCTCTGCTCTTGTATTTCGCTATCAATGCTGAAGAAGCCAAAGAGGAGCCTGACACCCAACAGGGGCTATTTGCAAAGGAGAGCAGAATCTGCTTCAAGTGTTTTCCATACTGTTTGTCTCTGGGTACACCTGATCTGCTGGCTCAGACAGAATCAGTTGTCTTAGCTTTCTAAACAGGCATCTCTTTCATTTAATCTACTGATCTATGACATATAGAGATTTGATTTAGGGGACAGCAGAGGTTGAAAAGCCAAGAAAAAGTTCCAATTTTGCTCTTTGTTTCTGGTAATTTTTAAAAAGTTACAGAGCTGCTGAAAAGTACTGATATGACCCTATTAAAGATGTCAACATCAAACAGAACACAATGAACAGGAAGATACTGAACGCATTATTTTCAGAGGAAGGAGGCATAACATGACAGGCTATTTCAGTTATTCTTTCTTCCCAACAAGTTGCTTTCAGGAGTGTGACAATATAAATGGACACAATACTTAAATTACTTTCATGTCTGTCTTAAAAATACTTTACAATGTTAAGAAAAAGCCAAATGCCGACTGTTAAAAACAAATGGGTGATTTATTAAAGGGAAACCGAGGGACATAGACCTGAAGTGGAATGTTGTGAGTTATGTATGTCTTTTAAGCCTTCTATTTCATTAATGTTTCAGCCTTGCACCACTGTCATGATTCTATTATTTAGGTTACATGAGGTCAGAGACTTCGATAATGTATACGCGCTTGCTCTTTAACCTCCCCAAGACTTAGGATGTAAAAGAAAATGCTAAACTTTTACATCTGAGGCTACAATTTCATATAATGAACAATCAGCGAGCACAAACCATTTATTATTTTAGCTATGCTTCTTAATGGCTTGATTGTGGAGAGCTGAAACACATTTTTATTTTTAAAATTGGGGGTGGGAGAATTTGCACACTATGAATTGTCAAAACAAATGCCAGCCAAGCATGACATTTTCATAAGGGTTACCAACTACTAATTAGAATCAAATGAAATTATCCATACAGAAAACATATCCCCAAACAAACCTATCCAAAGCAGAAAAGCAATATGGTAAAGGTCACAACGCTCCTTAATTGTTATCTGAATGTCAAAGTTAAGTTGTGTTTCTGGGCAGTGAATTCAAATAACTAGGAGAAAACCCAGCTTCAGATGGCTGCTCTGCTCTTGTATTTCGCTATCAATGCTGAAGAAGCCAAAGAGGAGCCTGACACCCAACAGGGGCTATTTGCAAAGGAGAGCAGAATCTGCTTCAAGTGTTTTCCATACTGTTTGTCTCTGGGTACACCTGATCTGCTGGCTCAGACAGAATCAGTTGTCTTAGCTTTCTAAACAGGCATCTCTTTCATTTAATCTACTGATCTATGACATATAGAGATTTGATTTAGGGGACAGCAGAGGTTGAAAAGCCAAGAAAAAGTTCCAATTTTGCTCTTTGTTTCTGGTAATTTTTAAAAAGTTACAGAGCTGCTGAAAAGTACTGATATGACCCTATTAAAGATGTCAACATCAAACAGAACACAATGAACAGGAAGATACTGAACGCATTATTTTCAGAGGAAGGAGGCATAACATGACAGGCTATTTCAGTTATTCTTTCTTCCCAACAAGTTGCTTTCAGGAGTGTGACAATATAAATGGACACAATACTTAAATTACTTTCATGTCTGTCTTAAAAATACTTTACAATGTTAAGAAAAAGCCAAATGCCGACTGTTAAAAACAAATGGGTGATTTATTAAAGGGAAACCGAGGGACATAGACCTGAAGTGGAATGTTGTGAGTTATGTATGTCTTTTAAGCCTTCTATTTCATTAATGTTTCAGCCTTGCACCACTGTCATGATTCTATTATTTAGGTTACATGAGGTCAGAGACTTCGATAATGTATACGCGCTTGCTCTTTAACCTCCCCAAGACTTAGGATGTAAAAGAAAATGCTAAACTTTTACATCTGAGGCTACAATTTCATATAATGAACAATCAGCGAGCACAAACCATTTATTATTTTAGCTATGCTTCTTAATGGCTTGATTGTGGAGAGCTGAAACACATTTTTATTTTTAAAATTGGGGGTGGGAGAATTTGCACACTATGAATTGTCAAAACAAATGCCAGCCAAGCATGACATTTTCATAAGTGTTACCAACTACTAATTAGAAGCAAATGAAATTATCCATACAGAAAACATATCCCCAAACAAACCTATCCTTTGGTGGAAATGTCACTGTGCTACAAAATAGGGAAGCTTAAACAAGGGATCTTTGTTGCAATGAAAGTTACTGACAAATCCCTCCTAAGTAATCTTCCTCCACATTATCAGGTTTCTTCTGTTGATGTGTTATATAGGAATCCTCAATCTTGTAGCTCACAGCAAAAACAACTCTTCTCTTTGTAAATTGGTAATAAAAAGAAAGAATGCTTTTAAACACTGATTTTGCCTGTGACTGCAGATCTTTTTGGTGCCATCACAAATAAGTAGCTTTCTTAAAAGATTTTTTCAAAGAAATCAAACAGTACAAAGAAGAGAAAAATAACTCCATAAGGCAAAAACACATTCAGAGTAGGCCCTGCTTAACATAACTGATTTACTCAAACTAACCTTTTCTTCCAAAACCACTGTGCCTTTAAGAAAGCAGGAAAAAAAAAAAAAAATTAAAAGTCTTTGATTACTCTGGAAAACTAAGTAATCATATCTTTCTATTTAGCATATATACATACTTATAAAATGAATACAAAAGTATGTTTTGTGGCAACTAAGCTGAATATATTACAGGTAAAGTTTATTTTGAGATTACCATAAACTGTGGGGAAAGGGCATCCACGGACAAAGGTTAAATGTATATTTAAATATTGGAGTGTAAAAGTTTGATACTCTCAGAATCATAAATTAGAGTATAGGCATACTTCGACTCTCGAACTACCCCCAAATACACACTGAAAGGGTATTTAGAAAGCAAAATCACCTTGAGAAATCCATCACTCCTGAAATGGCACTTTTAATACATGATTGTGTTAGTGAATTCTTATTTATCCATAGAATCCTTTTAAAAATAGAAATGCTCAATGGCTTGATAAATCAAGCTTGGTCTGAAGGAAATCCAATATGCAAATGCTTACAGTGTGCTCTGTTACAAATAGTCACCCCTGTCAGTTTGAAAAACTGAAAATCAACAGAAGAACAGTGTAAGTATACTTGACCTTATTGCCTAATGCCTATCAAGATTGACACAGCTGGTCGATTTCAAATTTGTGAAACTGACACTTAAAAATGTATGGTGCATCGTAGGTGCAGGGCCCTCAAGGGCTGACTCAACTGGAGTCACAGCCTTAGAGACTCCTTCCACACAACTTGCACTGCACTTACAAAGCCAGTTTAATCACACCATCCATCTATGACTACACATTCCTTAAAGGAACTACTTCCGTTCTCTTTTAACCTTGCATTATGCAAATAATATCCTTATCAGTCCAATAAGGAAAAGTTACTAACGTTCCTAGTTGTTTATCCTTGACATACCTGGAGAACCTGGATCACACATGAATTTGCACAAATACCTCTCCTATGTTTCACACTCTGGAAAGTCATCCTTACACCACCATATTGTAAAGCTTTAAACAATCCTCTTGAAAATCCCTTCAATCAATGTGACTACCATTAGAGCATGAGGTAATAGGTTAAAAAGGCACAACAAAAACACAGGGGACTGCCTACCTGATTCTTTTCAAAGGTCTCTCTAGGAAGGGTTTGCATAAGCCATACCAGAGTATCTCCTGGATATATGCACAGTTATACAGGCCCCTAGTGGCTTAGCAAATAGCAGCAGATGAGGGGATTCCAATTCTTAGTTCTCGACTTTTGAGATAGTCTGACTGTAAATGAATGTCAATCTTAAAAGCTGAATCAAGTCACTGTATTTAATCCTTTAAGCAGTTTTGCTTTCCTGATTATCCAGTGAAATGGATATATATTAAAAGCAAGCACTGTATTTCATTACTTTAGCAACTACAACTGCACTGGTCTAAGAAGAATTTGTTACATAACCTCCACAATATTTAATTCATCTACCTCCCATTGCATGTCATTACAAAAGTAATATATTACTCATACATTAAAATATATTCGAGAGACACTTCCTTTTTGAGTCTTATTTCTATTAGTACTACTGAGGGCTGAAAGAACAGATGATTTCTATGTAAAGTGTTCACTATCTAAAATGAAGTATAGATACAAACTGAATACCACTTTTAAAATAGTAGAAGTCTAAAATAAATGTGCTTCCCAACAAATAAAACCAGTGTTTCAGAAATAAAGCCAGTGATAAAAATGTACGTTAGAGTGCATCTATTTAAAAAGATCTGCAATTAATATCACCCCTTAATCCTCATCCCCTAGCTGCCTTTCCTTTAAAAGAGAAAATTCTAGGCAGGCACATTTACAGCTTTTAGCAATTTTTAACTGGACACAATCTGACAGCTGAATTCATAGAACTGACCAGCTTGTCAATTTCACACTTTGAAAGTACAATAATAGCTGATAGCATGAGGGTGAATTTAAGAAATCTGTCACAGAATTGCTAGCTCCATTGAAAAGCAAAGTATAGGACATAATTATGGGAGGTGGGAGGTAGGAAAATTTTCTTTCTATTGTCCATTTCAGATGTCTGTTTTAGCGACGGGACATTGAGCATTGAAATGTTACTCTCTTTTTGCTATGCTAATAAATAATACCCATCTGTGGCATATAACGAAATGTTTTCTAAGTAAGCATCCTATCTATTAAGCTTCATATGAACAACATGAGAATCTTTAAGTTGGTATCATGTATTTAAATATTTATTTAATTCAGAATATTTCCAGTCTTGGCGGTCCATCACCCTGGTTGCACTCAAGTTGAGTGGTGGGTGTGTACACTTTGAAACAGGGACAGAACAGTCAAAATGGTCAGAAGTATCAGTGGTTGGACTAACGCCCATTTGTGTGCTACAAGATGGTTGGAAAGAACACCCCAAAGGGAAAGGTCCACGTTTGAGCTCCGTAAGTCCAGCAGCGAAGCTATCTCAAGTCACAAGCAGTTACTAGTCTCTGAAAGGCTCAGAACGTATGTGCTCTGCTCTAAGTCACTGGTACCATGACTGTGGGCTTGTAAAGATGGTGGGAGAAGAGGGGAAAAATGGAAAATACGAGCGATCCTTCAGGCATTGCATGTCATACCTCCACAATTTTAAAGCATGTCATTACAAAAGTAATATATTACTCATACATTAAAATATATTCGAGAGACACTTCCTTTTTGAGTCTTATTTCTATTAGTACTACTGAGGGCTGAAAGAACAGATGATTTCTATGTAAAGTGTTCACTATCTAAAATGAAGTATAGATACAAACTGAATACCACTTTTAAAATAGTAGAAGTCTAAAATAAATGTGCTTCCCAACAAATAAAACCAGTGTTTCAGAAATAAAGCCAGTGATAAAAATGTACGTTAGAGTGCATCTATTTAAAAAGATCTGCAATTAATATCACCCCTTAATCCTCATCCCCTAGCTGCCTTTCCTTTAAAAGAGAAAATTCTAGGCAGGCACATTTACAGCTTTTAGCAATTTTTAACTGGACACAATCTGACAGCTGAATTCATAGAACTGACCAGCTTGTCAATTTCACACTTTGAAAGTACAATAATAGCTGATAGCATGAGGGTGAATTTAAGAAATCTGTCACAGAATTGCTAGCTCCATTGAAAAGCAAAGTATAGGACATAATTATGGGAGGTGGGAGGTAGGAAAATTTTCTTTCTATTGTCCATTTCAGATGTCTGTTTTAGCGACGGGACATTGAGCATTGAAATGTTACTCTCTTTTTGCTATGCTAATAAATAATACCCATCTGTGGCATATAACGAAATGTTTTCTAAGTAAGCATCCTATCTATTAAGCTTCATATGAACAACATGAGAATCTTTAAGTTGGTATCATGTATTTAAATATTTATTTAATTCAGAATATTTCCAGTCTTGGCGGTCCATCACCCTGGTTGCACTCAAGTTGAGTGGTGGGTGTGTACACTTTGAAACAGGGACAGAACAGTCAAAATGGTCAGAAGTATCAGTGGTTGGACTAACGCCCATTTGTGTGCTACAAGATGGTTGGAAAGAACACCCCAAAGGGAAAGGTCCACGTTTGAGCTCCGTAAGTCCAGCAGCGAAGCTATCTCAAGTCACAAGCAGTTACTAGTCTCTGAAAGGCTCAGAACGTATGTGCTCTGCTCTAAGTCACTGGTACCATGACTGTGGGCTTGTAAAAGATGGTGGGAGAAGAGGGGGGAAAAAAGTTGAGAAAATACAGGAGCGATCCTTCAGGAATCTTCCTGGGTGCTGAAGGTACAAACTGTACGCTGGTCTGAGGATCACTTTAAGAATGTTAGAAAACAGAGGCGACATTAGGCAAGTCGTGTACTGGGAAGCAAGCTGGAAACAATACAAGTGAATTGTTATCATCCAGGTTTTGGAGAATGGAACAATACTGGAGCACCCAATTCATGAACGCCAAGCTCACGGACAATGTCCAAGACTTTTTTTTTTTTTTAAGCATAAGAAAAGTGACTTAATTTGTTAATACTTCTAAAAGAAAATCAACCTCAAAGATAAACTATTCAAGTTCACAGGCCAATGTGAAAGCTACAATAAATACAAAGAACGCTCGGTTCTTGGTTTTTCTTGTTGAATTGTTTTCTACAACTTGGACTTTGCCTTATAAATTCTGCGTTGCTTTCCCGACAGAATTAGTGTGTTAAGAACAGCGGATCCCCACAGCAAAACTACGAGCTTTGATTCTGCTAAGGAAAGGTCTCCAAAACAAACCCCCTCCTCTTTGGCAGACGGGTAGACTTTGATTCCTGCTATTTCTCCTTCTACCCACTAGTTCAGAGGGAAGATAGAGAAAGAAATTGGCCCCTCTCCGATCCAGTGTTCCTTAAGACAGTACTCACTGCCTCTTAAAAAAGAAGAAAAAAATTGCCTCAGCAGAATCCCTGGGTAGGGTCGTATTGCCCCGCCGCTCCACCATTTCCCCCACACTACGCCCACCCGAGAGGAGAGAGCGGGGACGACACAAATACTCAAGACTCAAACACCCTCATTCTCTAGAACTGCCACTCTCCCGAGTCTGAGGCTTTAAGCGAGAAACGAACCATGCAGGGGAGGACCTCTGCCCAAGGAGGTTCAGAAGAGCAAAGTGTGCGCTCCGGTGCCGGGGCGCCGGGCCCGCGGACGCGGGAGAGGGCAGCTCCGGCCCCGGGCTTGCGGGCTGCGGGAGCCCGGCTCCGGCGAGCCGCGGGCGCAGACCCGGGAAGACACAGGGGGCGCGAAACGGGTCAGCTCCGGGGACTCACCTGGTCATGTTGGCTCTGGGCAGCCGCCGCCACCGCCTCCCGCGCCGCCACCAGCACTTTCCTCCAGCGCCTTCGCGCCCCGCCACGGCCGCGCAGCTCGCGCCTGCCCCAGCCGCCGGAGTCCGGGCGGCCGATTTAATCCCGCGCAGCTGCGGCCCCCGCCGCGGGAGCACCCCCAGTGGCTGCCGCCGCCCGCTCCTCGCGCTGCCAGCCCAGTCCAGAGCGAGGAAGTGGAGGAGAGTCAGCGAGTGAGTCCAAAAAGCCGAAATCCTGCATCCAAAGGAGCGCGTCCCCCCGCCCTCCCTCCACCCCTACCCCCTTCTCCTCCTCCTCCGCCTCCTCCTCCTCCTCTTCCCGGGCCGTCCTCCTGGCCCTTCTGAGCCCGCGGCTTCCGCGGCGGTTTCTCCTCCTCCCGCTCCTCCTGCTCGCCCTGCGCTCGCTCCTCCGGCTGTCGCCGCCGCCGCTGTGTGTCTCCTCCTCCGCCTCTCGCCCCTCGACGCTCCGGCGCTCGCGGCTGGGGGGTCCGGGGCCGCGGAACCTCTCCTCCCTCCACCTCTCCCGTTTCCTCCTTCTTGGCGCTGCTTCTTTTAAAAGAGGATTCTTTGGCCACAAATAGCAACTCGGCTGCCCCCCTCAGCGCCTCCCTCCCCGTCTTCTCTTTTTCTCCCCAAAAGTGAAGCGCACTCGAGAGGTAACCAGAAACTGAGGTCGGCGGCGGGTGGGGGAGAGGGGAGGCGGGGAGAGGGGGCGAGGCGACGCCTGGAGACCGGCCCGCGCGGAGGCAAGGGCCAGGAGGAGGGGTGGCCAGCCCAGCTCCGTCCTCGGACCTGGCGTGAACCTGGCGGCTACGGTTGAAGACGAGGTGGTTTCGTGGGGGAATTAAATGAAAAATCTCAGGAAAGTGATTGGAAAAGCTCCTCTCTTTGTTTCCTTGTCTGGGTGATTTCGAAAATCCTCGCAACGTGCTGGGGATCCCACGGAATCGCGGTGCCCCAGCGCTGAGGGATTGTGCGTGCGCGCTGCCAGCGCGAGAGTGTGAGTATGGGTGCGCCCGGGCGCGGGGAGGGCCAGGCCCGCGGCGCCCACTGGCGAGTCCCTGATTCTGGACCACTGACCCACTGAAAGGGCCAGAGAGCTGGATCGCGAAGGAAGGAGGCAGGAGAGCTGGGAGAAGGAGGCGCACAACACACATACACACAGAGACACACTTGCAGAGGAGGGGGCTGGGTGACGTCACTCCCTAGCATTCATCCACCAGGCCAGAAAAGACCCCCTCTAACAAATGCACTTGTCTCCTGAGAGCTGCACACCCGGGTGCTTCCTGCTCTGGGTCCTGGCACAGGGGAGGAAACATGCTTATCGCGCCCCATTCAAAACAGAGATAACATAAGGAGCGTGTGTTGATGAGCCAGTTTGTGCCTGCCGCTCCAGTTCACCTTGGTAGCTTCATTCAGGGATGCCTGGTGGATCCACTTTGGAATGAGAGAGGAAGAAAGGGAAGCATCAAATCAGTCTTGGTGGAATAAGTCTTGCTTTGCTTCCATGCCGCTTGCTTTTATGATGTTAAAAACAGAATGCTCCCTAGTTTGTTAGCAACACACCGTATAACCCTCTGCCTAGACCTGCACTCAGTTGCGGGGCTTCGCAAGCTTCATCCACAGAGCACACTATGTGGATTGTTAGCTGTAGAGACACACCTTTACCTTCTTTACTCCTCAGGGATCTCCGGCAAGCACAAAAAAAGTCAGCAGCTGGAAACCACCATTGACAATTGGCCTAGGAACATTTTACTAGAAGCTTGGTCAGAAAGGTTAAGGAAGTCAAGGTTTCCAGCCACCTCCCTTGTTCATTTTGAGCTCAAAGCTGCATATACATACAATACTTATTTCTGCAGGCTCTAGGCAGTCTTTGAAAGAGCAAAGGTAAGCCAGACCCTCAGATTCTGCCTAAGGACTGGGCATCTTGGCCATTGTCTCAAGCTGCCCATTTGTCCCCACTCTTTGCATGCTGTGTACCTGAAAGATGTGGAAGGATTGGTCCGTAATCCTCTGCCCGCTGTGTGCTCCAGAAAGAAACCACGTATTTTTGAAAGGCTTCTTGCTAAATGAAGTTTGGTTTTCCCGCAATTTGAGGGGAGAAGGGTAGAACCATCTTGGTAAGACTATTCCTTGTTCTCTTTAAAAATAGTTAGCCTCGCACTCAAAATGCAGAAGACAACTATTCCTGGGCAAGCCTCCAGAACTTTCTGATAGCCCTAGGAACTGAAAAGCTGAGCAGGTGTGCTGAACACTCGCCCCTTGTGCCCTAAGGATGGATTCAGAAAGTGGAGCCTCCACATAGGTGATTCTCATTGAAGGTGTACACTCCATTTTCCCTCTAACAAATGCACTTGTCTCCTGAGAGCTGCACACCCGGGTGCTTCCTGCTCTGGGTCCTGGCACAGGGGAGGAAACATGCTTATTGCGCCCCATTCAAAACAGAGATAACATAAGGAGCGTGTGTTGATGAGCCAGTTTGTGCCTGCCGCTCCAGTTCACCTTGGTAGCTTCATTCAGGGATGCCTGGTGGATCCACTTTGGAATGAGAGAGGAAGAAAGGGAAGCATCAAATCAGTCTTGGTGGAATAAGTCTTGCTTTGCTTCCATGCCGCTTGCTTTTATGATGTTAAAAACAGAATGCTCCCTAGTTTGTTAGCAACACACCGTATAACCCTCTGCCTAGACCTGCACTCAGTTGCGGGGCTTCGCAAGCTTCATCCACAGAGCACACTATGTGGATTGTTAGCTGTAGAGACACACCTTTACCTTCTTTACTCCTCAGGGATCTCCGGCAAGCACAAAAAAAGTCAGCAGCTGGAAACCACCATTGACAATTGGCCTAGGAACATTTTACTAGAAGCTTGGTCAGAAAGGTTAAGGGAAGTCAAGGTTTCCAGCCACCTCCCTTGTTCATTTTGAGCTCAAAGCTGCATATACATACAATACTTATTTCTGCAGGCTCTAGGCAGTCTTTGAAAGAGCAAAGGTAAGCCAGACCCTCAGATTCTGCCTAAGGACTGGGCATCTTGGCCATTGTCTCAAGCTGCCCATTTGTCCCCACTCTTTGCATGCTGTGTACCTGAAAGATGTGGAAGGATTGGTCCGTAATCCTCTGCCCGCTGTGTGCTCCAGAAAGAAACCACGTATTTTTGAAAGGCTTCTTGCTAAATGAAGTTTGGTTTTCCCGCAATTTGAGGGGAGAAGGGTAGAACCATCTTGGTAAGACTATTCCTTGTTCTCTTTAAAAATAGTTAGCCTCGCACTCAAAATGCAGAAGACAACTATTCCTGGGCAAGCCTCCAGAACTTTCTGATAGCCCTAGGAACTGAAAAGCTGAGCAGGTGTGCTGAACACTCGCCCCTTGTGCCCTAAGGATGGATTCAGAAAGTGGAGCCTCCACATAGGTGATTCTCATTGAAGGTGTACACTCCAATTTGGCTTTCTCATGAAAAACCAGTGAGTCCCACTTTCCTCTTGCAAAGTTGCATGTTAGAGGAACAAATAAAAATTTTTTTAAAACCCTGATATTTCCTTTGCTGTTGTCTTTGATGGAGAGACACACATTCTGCTACCTCATTTAAAAAGATCTGACTTGTTCTGACCTTATTTAAGTTCCCGGCTGAGAATCCTGATAACTCTCTGGGAGCACAGTTAAAAAAGAAATAGTATCAACCTATCCCACTAGTAGCGAGTTAGATTAACTCCAGAACTTAATGAGGCTGGTCAACAAGGTGAGCAACAAGCAGGAACAAAAGGGACCCAGAAATCAGAGGAGATAGAGGACAATATATTTAAATGACGTATGCCCAAGGACCCAGCTTCCCAGCTGTCCTCAGTGTCCCTGCCCCACTACAGCCTAACACCTTGGAGAAAATGTGGCAGTGGAAGGAGGGGACTAGAGTGTCTGAGCTATTATTGTATTGAGTTGGTCAATATGTTTGTTCAGGTTTTCCCTGTAACATCTTATGGAAAAACCCAAACAAATCTTTTGACCAGCCCAGTGCAAAAGAGTGTTATTCAGGGTGACGAGAGAACGAGCGAGCACATAGAGGAGCCAAGCTTTCTCTGTACATCTGGGAAGCAGGAATAAGACTGCAGCCCAGTATACACATATTCATATATTCAGATCAGATTTGTAACAAAACACCACCTTGTGGCATCTACTACAACTTCAAGGAGAGTTTACCTCAAGGAGGTTTGAGGTCAAAAAATGTCAGACGGGGGCTAATCATCTGCTAAAATCACCTTTTACAAGGAGGGAAACTGAGTCCCTAAGAGTTTAAGGTGACCCAGCTATTTCATGACAGAAGGAGGACAAAATCCCAGATGTCATGGCCATGTGTCCCCTCCCCCTCAGCTATTCCTAATTGCCTCCCAGTTTTGGATCCAAGAAGCCAGTGTTTTAGCTTATCAATGAGCAGTAAGTATAGAATATTTTAAAGCAGTAAATACGTACATGAAGGGAAATGAATTAATGGTACTAGACCTTTTCCTAGTTCCTTTCTAGCTCTCCCATCATTTGGTGAACAGCACACAGAAGCTTTGCTATAGCACAACCCCCTCTAGCGCATAATTCAGCATACAAGGAGTATGAGTCTATTTTGGACCCCATCCAAGGAAGTTAATTCCTAGAAGCACTGGAAAGATTTTATTCTTATCCATCATGAAGCATCCTAAAAAAGAAGGCTGAAGATGATGTTTAAGGACAATAACGGTAATCACTTGTATTATGTACTAAACATGCTACTCCACTGTTTTTCAAAAGGCACATCATGATCTCTTTTGGGTCATGAATCTAGTACATCAGGCAACAATTTTTTTTTTAATGAAAGTAGGAAAGAAAAGAAAAGTGCATTATATGTATGAAATAATTGTTTTGTAAAACTTGTTTCTGTCATGTGGCTAGTGATTAAGAGAAAAACTTTTAAAGCCTCTGCCTCACCTCCAGTGTTAACATTTGCCCTGCTAATTAAGTATCATTAGCCCCATTGTATAAGTGAGGAAACAAAAGCCAGGGGATAAGTAATTTGGCCAAGCTGTCAGAGCTAGTGAGTGGCCAAGGCAGCATTTAGAAACTAAAACGGTTCTACTTCAAAGTTTTGTGTTGTTACTTCTACTCTGACTATAAATTATTGCCCAAGGAACTGCATTAATTGTTGCTGGTCATATTTTCTTTGTGAAGACTACAGTGGTCTCTATTAAATACAGGTAGAATAGAGAACTATGACATAGGTTCAGATGACATGTTATAAAGACACTAAACTCTTTACTAAGGCACTGAAATGAGTATCTGAGACATCTTCCTACAAGTACTAGTTACGCCTAACCCATTCCATTACTTTGCTGCTAAAGGCAAAAATGGAATAACCATTCATGGTTCTAATCCACCAACAACTTACGTATTAATCGCTACAAGTGTTAAAATGTTTGCAAGAGCTTTACAAATTTAATTCATACGGCATTTCTCAGTAGCTTATTTCTTGATCAAACTCAGACTTAGCATATGAGAAAGATAAACATATACAAAACACAGTCCCTAAAGTAAACAATATTTCTATTCATTTCAGAACACAAGATACACACATAAAAAGTAATCAGACAACATTAACGTTCTTCCTTAGCTGTGAAGAAGAAAGGAAGAAAACTCAGGTGCCATGCTAATTTTTTGAATCAGGTAGAGAATCTAGCACATCTAGGGATTCTACCACTAACATGGCCAGTATAGGTTCTGCTATCCCCATCCCTCAGATTTGAAAGCTCACACTCAGAGGTAGGAACTCTACTCCTGGTCTTTCTGATTTTAGTACCCAAAGACTGCAGAAACAGGTGACCTTCCCTAAGACAAAGAGGTGGTTAGTTTTGAGACATGCTACGCAAACAGTCCCACTTTTCTCCATATGAAAGAAATGTACTTTCTTTTCCTCCAAGGCAGTGTTTCTTGTTGCTGTCAGGCAGCGAAATTCTCTCCTTTCTCTAAAGACAGGCCTAGAAGCCGGCTCTCCTGACTGTTCAGTTTGGCTGCTGCATTTCACCCTCACCTGCCGTGTGCAGAGGACGTTATGGTATGGTGCTATTTTTCCATTGGCTCTGCTACTGGAGATTACAGCCTGCGACTCTGACAAATGAATACTCCCATTAAATTCTTTAGTAGAGTGGGGCATTCCATTAACCATTGGCACTATCCCAACCCAAGTGAAACACTGGGCCATTTTTTTCTTGTGAGCAAGAAGAGAAGGGGGAAAACAAAGGATAGACTCTAATTACCTTTCCTATTTTTTGTGTTGCATGCATTATGATAGCCGTATATTACAATTATTTATAATTAATATATGACAAGCTGTCAGCTAAAATTTAACAGGTGATTTGTCAAGAAGTTGCATTAACTCATACATGAAGCAGTGGATTTCAGCATTTCCAACAATAAAAGTGTGTTTTGGTTTTGTTGTTTCAAAGTTATTGTGTTTAAATATTCAGAGGCCACCATTCTATCTACGTGCAACATCTTTTAAAAAACCACTCATGCTAACACGAACAGCTGTTTAAAATGTTTGCAAGAGCTTTACAAATTTAATTCATACGGCATTTCTCAGTAGCTTATTTCTTGATCAAACTCAGACTTAGCATATGAGAAAGATAAACATATACAAAACACAGTCCCTAAAGTAAACAATATTTCTATTCATTTCAGAACACAAGATACACACATAAAAAGTAATCAGACAACATTAACGTTCTTCCTTAGCTGTGAAGAAGAAAGGAAGAAAACTCAGGTGCCATGCTAATTTTTTGAATCAGGTAGAGAATCTAGCACATCTAGGGATTCTACCACTAACATGGCCAGTATAGGTTCTGCTATCCCCATCCCTCAGATTTGAAAGCTCACACTCAGAGGTAGGAACTCTACTCCTGGTCTTTCTGATTTTAGTACCCAAAGACTGCAGAAACAGGTGACCTTCCCTAAGACAAAGAGGTGGTTAGTTTTGAGACATGCTACGCAAACAGTCCCACTTTTCTCCATATGAAAGAAATGTACTTTCTTTTCCTCCAAGGCAGTGTTTCTTGTTGCTGTCAGGCAGCGAAATTCTCTCCTTTCTCTAAAGACAGGCCTAGAGAAGCCGGCTCTCCTGACTGTTCAGTTTGGCTGCTGCATTTCACCCTCACCTGCCGTGTGCAGAGGACGTTATGGTATGGTGCTATTTTTCCATTGGCTCTGCTACTGGAGATTACAGCCTGCGACTCTGACAAATGAATACTCCCATTAAATTCTTTAGTAGAGTGGGGCATTCCATTAACCATTGGCACTATCCCAACCCAAGTGAAACACTGGGCCATTTTTTTCTTGTGAGCAAGAAGAGAAGGGGGAAAACAAAGGATAGACTCTAATTACCTTTCCTATTTTTTGTGTTGCATGCATTATGATAGCCGTATATTACAATTATTTATAATTAATATATGACAAGCTGTCAGCTAAAATTTAACAGGTGATTTGTCAAGAAGTTGCATTAACTCATACATGAAGCAGTGGATTTCAGCATTTCCAACAATAAAAGTGTGTTTTGGTTTTGTTGTTTCAAAGTTATTGTGTTTAAATATTCAGAGGCCACCATTCTATCTACGTGCAACATCTTTTAAAAAAAAACCACTCATGCTAACACGAACAGGTGCTTTGTTAGTAATTTTAAGGAGTAAGCACATTTTTCTGTCACTTTAGCCTTTAAATACTAATGTTTTCAGTGAAGAAATTAATTGGCTTGTGCTTATTTTAAAGTTATAAACGTTTGTGATTTTTATACATTTTTCAACTGGTGTCTTTGGTAGTAAAGGCGAAGCAGAATGGAGAAAAGTAATTGCTGTTACTCATATTCCATTTAGTGTTTGTATCTTACACTAGAGAGTTTTACAATGAAGACTATTTTAAAATACAGAGAGAGATTAAGGAGTCACCAGAAAGCTAGTAATTAATCACGCAATAGAGGGGGAGTCTACAGAGACCAAAAACTGACAGAGCAGCCTCCATTTTGCTGAATGGCACAAGAATGGAAATGAATCAGCGTGATTTCCTGGGAGGGATAACAAAGACTCTTTAAAAGAGGAAATGCTTCACTTCATTATCCATAGAATATCAATGTCATGGGACCTAACCTGGAAATGAAGTTAAATTTCAAAACTACAGTTTTGTTAGTGGTTCTCTGGCCAACCAAGGTTAGTATTGTGAAAGAGAATGAGAGAAAAGTGAAGCAGCATTTGTTTAATGTTTCCTGAGCACAAGGCTGATTCTTATCTTTCAAGACTCAAGTCGTGCAGCAGAACATTAATGACTCACAGTCCACTACTCTAGAGGGTGCTGCAAAAGAATCATTAAATTCTTTAGTAGAGTGGGGCATTCCATTAACCATTGGCACTATCCCAACCCAAGTGAAACACTGGGTCATTTTTCTTGTGAGAAAGAAGAGAAGGGGGCAAACAAAGGATAGACTCTAATTACCTTTCCTATTTTTTGTGTTGCATGCATTATGATAGCCGTATATTACAATTATTTATAATTAATATATGACAAGCTGTCAGCTAAAATTTAACAGGTGATTTGTCAAGAAGTTGCATTAACTCATACATGAAGCAGTGGATTTCAGCATTTCCAACAATAAAAGTGTGTTTTGGTTTTGTTGTTTCAAAGTTATTGTGTTTAAATATTCAGAGGCCACCATTCTATCTACGTGCAACATCTTTTAAAAAAAAACCACTCATGCTAACACGAACAGGTGCTTTGTTAGTAATTTTAAGGAGTAAGCACATTTTTCTGTCACTTTAGCCTTTAAATACTAATGTTTTCAGTGAAGAAATTAATTGGCTTGTGCTTATTTTAAAGTTATAAACGTTTGTGATTTTTATACATTTTTCAACTGGTGTCTTTGGTAGTAAAGGCGAAGCAGAATGGAGAGAAAAGTAATTGCTGTTACTCATATTCCATTTAGTGTTTGTATCTTACACTAGAGAGTTTTACAATGAAGACTATTTTAAAATACAGAGAGAGATTAAGGAGTCACCAGAAAGCTAGTAATTAATCACGCAATAGAGGGGGAGTCTACAGAGACCAAAAACTGACAGAGCAGCCTCCATTTTGCTGAATGGCACAAGAATGGAAATGAATCAGCGTGATTTCCTGGGAGGGATAACAAAGACTCTTTAAAAGAGGAAATGCTTCACTTCATTATCCATAGAATATCAATGTCATGGGACCTAACCTGGAAATGAAGTTAAATTTCAAAACTACAGTTTTGTTAGTGGTTCTCTGGCCAACCAAGGTTAGTATTGTGAAAGAGAATGAGAGAAAAGTGAAGCAGCATTTGTTTAATGTTTCCTGAGCACAAGGCTGATTCTTATCTTTCAAGACTCAAGTCGTGCAGCAGAACATTAATGACTCACAGTCCACTACTCTAGAGGGTGCTGCATCTACTTAAAGAAAGAATGTGCTTCAAGATGCAATGGTTGGAGTGAGAGAGAAAAAAATAAAAAACCAAAGATCAAAATCGTGAGGGTAAAACCCAAAGTGCAACAGCTTTTCAAAGCTATTAAGTCTTCTTTGCCCACCAACCAAGTTCAGTTTTAGCAAGAAACCCATAGAGAGTAACAAAGCTATTTGTGAAGGGTCTTTCCAGTAGGGTTTCAGAAAATGATTTTCAGGAACTCACTCAAAAGCAAAACACCACAAGTCGATTTCCATTGGCGCATACCTCTTCACAGGCTATGAATTACAAATGACCAGGAACAAACCAGACCTTTTACCCTCAATTGGGATCCCAGTTACTAGATTTCACCTTGCTTCCTAGCAGAGCTGCGAGTGTTTCTACAGAAATTTAGGAGCTGTTTTCAAGACAATGTACACAGCAGACATTAAGATGTCTATTTTTTAAGCCACTTTTCAGACGTTTCTCCGGCTTCATCTAATACTTCATTATGCCAGTTAACAGTTTATACTGGATGTGTCCATACTTGGGATAATAATATTCCTTTCAGCTGTTTGACAGCAGACTCATGTCTGACCGGAGCCTAAAATTCTTACCATATGACTTTCAGCTCTCTGTGTATTCCATAAATATTTGAGAAAATAAAGGAAGGGAAAGATGGAGCTAGGAAGAGAGAAAAAGGAAATGAATTGGTTGTCAGTTACTCTTTTCACGAGAAACATCCCTTTCCTTACAAAGCTTCCTGTAGTTCATTAAAGAGAATGAATTTGTTCTGCCTCTTGTCTCACATTCTTTTCCTTATTTCCTATATCTCTGTATTGTGTGTGTGTGTATATTTGCACCCTATTCATCTCTGAGCATCTCCACCCTTTTTTTTTAATTTTTGGCCTCTCTTATTGGTTTTTTATTTATTTATTTTCATCCATCTTAATTCTTTGGCCTATGTGGGCCTCCCATTACAGTGGCCTCTCTCGTTGCAGAGCATCGGCTCTGGGTGCATGTGCTCATTGGACACACCCGCCCAGCTGCTCTGCCTCACATGGAATCTTCCCGGGCCAGGGGTGTAACCGGTGCCCCTTGCACTGCAAGGTGGATTCTACCCACTGGACCACCAGGGAAGCCCCATCTCCACCCTCTTATATATCACTATCAACAAGCATAGAATCTGGACTATAAACAGAGCTCAAGACTTCTGCTGAGTGACTCGATGGAGGGTAACACGGTCTTAGATATCACAGAGGCTGGTCAGAGGTCACTCTGTCAGTCCTTCTTACTTGGCCTGTGCTGAAAGGTACAATGAGTGTGGTAAGCATTAGGCCTCACTAATTAAAATATACCACAAAATGTCACAAATGAGAAAAAATAATAGAATCTCAACAGGAGTAGAGGGATTCATAGTTGCCCAGAATTCTTAATAAGAGTAATCGCAGACTTTCATGGTTTCCTACCAGATGTCAGAATAACTGATGATTTCAATAGAATAAAAATCCTGCATACTTCTGACTGGTACTGAACTTTTCATTTTTAACTAGGTAAACTATTAGGTGGATCAAACATTCATTTATCTGTAAATATTCTTTTCCTGTATCATCATCTATTCCAAAGCATCCTGATTTTGAAAACTCATTGACCACATCTCCAAATTACCAGTAATACTAAATAGGTCCAGCAGAAATGTAAACAGGCAAAACAAAAACTATTCTTTCCCACATGTATGATCACTTTAAACCATCTACTCCAGTCAGTGCTTGTTTTATAAATAAACAAAATTCTTGGTTAGTTGTGATTTATTTTTAATTCCTAAAGGTCATATTTTGTCTCCTTTTTGTACCAGCAAAACCTAATTTTCTAATACAAACATCTCTATTTTTTTTTGGACTAACACAATAATAATCTTTTGTATATTCTTCTGCTCCTAATCTTTTCTTATTGGCTACAATCTATTCTCCATTGTTCTGTCCAATTAACTTTAATAGAGCACAAGTGTGATAATGTAAATTCTATTTTCAAAAAAAAACAAAGAGAGACCCTAAGTGGGTTGCAACTATTGACCAAACTAAGTAGAAATGTTGTAACAGTATTGAAAGGTCACCACAAATGGAATGCTCCATTTTCCACTGCCCTCACTAACATGGAATCTTCCGGGCCAGGGTGTAACGGTGCCTTGCACTGCAAGGTGGATTCTACCCACTGGACCATCAGGGAAGCCCCATCTCCACCCTCTTATATATCACTATCAACAAGCATAGAATCTGGACTATAAACAGAGCTCAAGACTTCTGCTGAGTGACTCGATGGAGGGTAACACGGTCTTAGATATCACAGAGGCTGGTCAGAGGTCACTCTGTCAGTCCTTCTTACTTGGCCTGTGCTGAAAGGTACAATGAGTGTGGTAAGCATTAGGCCTCACTAATTAAAATATACCACAAAATGTCACAAATGAGAAAAAATAATAGAATCTCAACAGGAGTAGAGGGATTCATAGTTGCCCAGAATTCTTAATAAGAGTAATCGCAGACTTTCATGGTTTCCTACCAGATGTCAGAATAACTGATGATTTCAATAGAATAAAAATCCTGCATACTTCTGACTGGTACTGAACTTTTCATTTTTAACTAGGTAAACTATTAGGTGGATCAAACATTCATTTATCTGTAAATATTCTTTTCCTGTATCATCATCTATTCCAAAGCATCCTGATTTTGAAAACTCATTGACCACATCTCCAAATTACCAGTAATACTAAATAGGTCCAGCAGAAATGTAAACAGGCAAAACAAAAACTATTCTTTCCCACATGTATGATCACTTTAAACCATCTACTCCAGTCAGTGCTTGTTTTATAAATAAACAAAATTCTTGGTTAGTTGTGATTTATTTTTAATTCCTAAAGGTCATATTTTGTCTCCTTTTTGTACCAGCAAAACCTAATTTTCTAATACAAACATCTCTATTTTTTTTTGGACTAACACAATAATAATCTTTTGTATATTCTTCTGCTCCTAATCTTTTCTTATTGGCTACAATCTATTCTCCATTGTTCTGTCCAATTAACTTTAATAGAGCACAAGTGTGATAATGTAAATTCTATTTTCAAAAAAAAAAAAAACAAAGAGAGACCCTCAGTGGGTTGCAACTATTGACCAAACTAAGTAGAAATGTTGTAACAGTATTGAAAGGTCACCACAAATGGAATGCTCCATTTTCCACTGTAAATTTCCACCTCTTAGTATAAATACCCTAAACTCAAGAATTGTCTAAACAAAACTGCAGTTTTCTTACTCAAGTTTCTTATGATTACCCACATGTTGAACTCCCACTCAGCCTTTAAAAGGGTCTTATCAAATAGCTGGGCTTTTTCTGTTTTCCTAATACTTCTACCCAGACATGACTACTACTTCATTTAAAACATTTGATTCTTTAGATTTCCCTAGGCCATTTTTTTCTCTGTTGCATTAATTCACTATACTGGATTGTAAACGCACATGGAAATACACATATGGCTTTATTGATTAAAAAATATCTGATTCTTCAAATTTCTCTTGCACCAGATAAACAGTCTACTGAAGTAAAATGAAAGATTATAGAAAGCACTCATACCCAATATGAGAATGCACTGGATGGAGCCAGTGGGAAATTATGCAAACTTATGTCTAATTATACCTTGAAAGTTCTTTTTCCAGGTGACTATGTTTAGGAAGAGAAGAAATTCTAAAAATTCTAAGTTAAAGACCAATATGAAGAGTGAAAAACAGTAGAAACTTTTAACTCATTCTCTTCCTTCCTTCCTTCTATTCCCTTCGTCCCTTCCTTCCTCCCTCCTTTCCCTCTCTCTCCCTTTCTTTCTTTTCTTCACTCAACTTTGCTCATTATGCATGCAAGGAGATAAACCAAACTGGGACTGTTCACAATCTTTGACCTGGAGAAGCACAAAAGTAAATCAAGCTGGGCAGGAGCTTTTTTTGACAAAATTCTTGGTTAGTTGTGATTTATTTTTAATTCCTAAAGGTCATATTTTGTCTCCTTTTTGTACCAGCAAAACCTAATTTTCTAATACAAACATCTCTATTTTTTTTTGGACTAACACAATAATAATCTTTTGTATATTCTTCTGCTCCTAATCTTTTCTTATTGGCTACAATCTATTCTCCATTGTTCTGTCCAATTAACTTTAATAGAGCACAAGTGTGATAATGTAAATTCTATTTTCAAAAAAAAAAAAAACAAAGAGAGACCCTCAGTGGGTTGCAACTATTGACCAAACTAAGTAGAAATGTTGTAACAGTATTGAAAGGTCACCACAAATGGAATGCTCCATTTTCCACTGTAAATTTCCACCTCTTAGTATAAATACCCTAAACTCAAGAATTGTCTAAACAAAACTGCAGTTTTCTTACTCAAGTTTCTTATGATTACCCACATGTTGAACTCCCACTCAGCCTTTAAAAGGGTCTTATCAAATAGCTGGGCTTTTTCTGTTTTCCTAATACTTCTACCCAGACATGACTACTACTTCATTTAAAACATTTGATTCTTTAGATTTCCCTAGGCCATTTTTTTCTCTGTTGCATTAATTCACTATACTGGATTGTAAACGCACATGGAAATACACATATGGCTTTATTGATTAAAAAATATCTGATTCTTCAAATTTCTCTTGCACCAGATAAACAGTCTACTGAAGTAAAATGAAAGATTATAGAAAGCACTCATACCCAATATGAGAATGCACTGGATGGAGCCAGTGGGAAATTATGCAAACTTATGTCTAATTATACCTTGAAAGTTCTTTTTCCAGGTGACTATGTTTAGGAAGAGAAGAAATTCTAAAAATTCTAAGTTAAAGACCAATATGAAGAGTGAAAAACAGTAGAAACTTTTAACTCATTCTCTTCCTTCCTTCCTTCTATTCCCTTCGTCCCTTCCTTCCTCCCTCCTTTCCCTCTCTCTCCCTTTCTTTCTTTTCTTCACTCAACTTTGCTCATTATGCATGCAAGGAGATAAACCAAACTGGGACTGTTCACAATCTTTGACCTGGAGAAGCACAAAAGTAAATCAAGCTGGGCAGGAGCTTTTCTCTGCCTTTCTCTTGACAAAGAAACAAGTGTCAGACAACTGGAAGCCATCCTGAAATGGACACTTGGCACCCATACTTTCTGCACGAGGAAAAACCCCTGCCTGGTGTCAGTCTCTAGGAAATACCCTATTTTGTACCGAGCAGAGGTAAGAAGGAACATAGCACCTGTATTATTTGTCCTTTTTATTCCTGCACTGCCCCAAAGCAGGCTATGTCACCAAGATTATGGATGTCAGAACTGCTCAATTTGGTCAGTTAGGCTGGGAAAGAAGAGATGGGAAAGTAGAGCAAATGCTGAGAGCTAGATTTCATCCATGATTCAGCCCTTCCCGGGCCATCCACAACACACCTGCCTTTTATTAAAGTTATATTTATACTTGTCTTTCTCATTCCTTCCCTGTGCCTCTGCTACAAGCCAACCCTTGATATGTTTCCAGATGCCAAGACTCTAAAGTCTTTAAGAGAAAGACAGGGCCTTAATCATCTATGTGTCTTTTGTATGCTGTAGAAGGTCCTGTACGAAGAGGGAAAGAGAGAATGCTGTTGAATATTTTAGAAATCCTGTGTTTTCTTTGAAATGAATGTAAACTCTACTGAGCGCAAGCATATTATAGTTTTTTCCAGTTTAATACAGTCAATAATATTGTCCTCAGGAAGTATACTTGCATTTATCAGATCACAAATCTAAATGTTGGCAGTATCAAACCCCTAGAATGGTGGGTCCCACCCCTGGGTGTATTTTAGAATCACCTGCCCATTTTAAACCATATGCCTAGAATCCACTCATATGAGCTGAATTAAATTCTTTGAGAACGGGGCACTAATACAGTATAATTTGAAAAAACAAACAAAACAAAAACAAACAAAAACTTCCCAAGCGATTCAAATGTTAACCAAGGTAAAGTAACCTTGCCTTGCAGTTCTAGGAAGCGCAATTTGAAAAACACTACACTAGTTTTTCTAAACTATTTCCTAGCTCTAGGATTCTTTGTGAAAGCACTTTTAAAAATGAAAGAAATAAAAGTCCCTTTAATTGTATTTCATTTTTAAGTAGTAATTACAAGTGAAACACAATCTAAATTTTGGATACTGATGGGGTGTTTTTAGTATTTCTTTTCACTTAGTTTTCACTAGTCATTCATCCCACAGCTCTCTCATTCAGGCCTCCCCTGTGTGTGAGGTATGTCAGCTATGCACTGTTAAGTCATTCTAAGAATGTGTTCTGCGAGTAAGCCCCCCATATTAAGGAAACCCTTTCATCCAAATACAATGCAAACATCCCCTAATGATTTTCATTCCTCACAATCCAATTAAAAGAAGAAGCAATGTCATCAAACTAGCATAAATTCTAGCCATCCCACCCTCAAATAAAGCTGTGATCAAAATAAAGACTCAGAAGGATTGAAACCCCTTTCCACTTAGATAAAATCTGGAATTAAGTCTTTATACTCATGTTTTATTTTTGAGTTAAATCAGGAGCAACAAAACTACTACTTTGAGAGGGAGATGTGACTCACAAATTTTTGCTTAAAGAATTCATTTTCGTGAGAGGAGAGTATTCTTGGCAAACACTAACAACAGAATATGATCAACTGTGCAAGAGTTCATAGCCCAGTATCTAACACATTCAAGGAGCACTATCCACAGCTTATTAGCTAAATATTAGCATTTATGTGGCACTTTGCACAGACAATTTTAAGACAACAGTCTTTCAAGGCTCCTAATAATTTGGTGGATGGTAAGACACTCATTACCCAGGGTCTTCCTGGCGATCCATTGGTTACAACTTCCAGCTTCCATGGCAGAGTCACAGGTTCTATGGCTGGTGTGAGCACTAGATACTGCATGTGCTAACCCACCCTGGGTGTATTTAGAATCACCTGCCCATTTTAAACCATATGCCCAGAATCCACTCATATGAGCTGAATTAAATTCTTTGAGAACGGGGCACTAATACAGTATAATTTGAAAAAACAAACAAAACAAAAACAAACAAAAACTTCCCAAGCGATTCAAATGTTAACCAAGGTAAAGTAACCTTGCCTTGCAGTTCTAGGAAGCGCAATTTGAAAAACACTACACTAGTTTTTCTAAACTATTTCCTAGCTCTAGGATTCTTTGTGAAAGCACTTTTAAAAATGAAAGAAATAAAAGTCCCTTTAATTGTATTTCATTTTTAAGTAGTAATTACAAGTGAAACACAATCTAAATTTTGGATACTGATGGGGTGTTTTTAGTATTTCTTTTCACTTAGTTTTCACTAGTCATTCATCCCACAGCTCTCTCATTCAGGCCTCCCCTGTGTGTGAGGTATGTCAGCTATGCACTGTTAAGTCATTCTAAGAATGTGTTCTGCGAGTAAGCCCCGCATATTAAGGGAAACCCTTTCATCCAAATACAATGCAAACATCCCCTAATGATTTTCATTCCTCACAATCCAATTAAAAGAAGAAGCAATGTCATCAAACTAGCATAAATTCTAGCCATCCCACCCTCAAATAAAGCTGTGATCAAAATAAAGACTCAGAAGGATTGAAACCCCTTTCCACTTAGATAAAATCTGGAATTAAGTCTTTATACTCATGTTTTATTTTTGAGTTAAATCAGGAGCAACAAAACTACTACTTTGAGAGGGAGATGTGACTCACAAATTTTTGCTTAAAGAATTCATTTTCGTGAGAGGAGAGTATTCTTGGCAAACACTAACAACAGAATATGATCAACTGTGCAAGAGTTCATAGCCCAGTATCTAACACATTCAAGGAGCACTATCCACAGCTTATTAGCTAAATATTAGCATTTATGTGGCACTTTGCACAGACAATTTTAAGACAACAGTCTTTCAAGGCTCCTAATAATTTGGTGGATGGTAAGACACTCATTACCCAGGGTCTTCCCTGGCGATCCATTGGTTACAACTTCCAGCTTCCATGGCAGAGTCACAGGTTCTATGGCTGGTGTGAGCACTAACATACTGCATGTTGCATAATGAGGCAAAACAAACA
Organism: Tragulus kanchil; assembly: GCA_022376925.1. NCBI lineage: Eukaryota > Metazoa > Chordata > Mammalia > Artiodactyla > Tragulidae > Tragulus > Tragulus kanchil. Next base: position 81,533,094 of record JAIOJX010000023.1, read on the forward strand.
AACAAAGATGACCAGACCATGAATCAATCTAGATGCTCTGAATCAGAACCTCTGAACTAGTTCCTGGGAGTCTGAATTTGGGGCATGTTTTCAGGTCATAGTGAACACACCATGATTAACTCATTTCAGATCCAGTGACTTGTATTGCACCTAGAAAAATCACCCAGTCCAGATGAGCAGATTTTGGCATTGCCTAAAATGTACCCTCCTTTTTCTAGGATTTGCCTTTTTCTTCCATACTTTTTAAAAGGAAAACAAAAGTTACACGCGGCACTGTTTTATCTAAATCTACAAGTTTTAAAATTCTGCTCTGCACAGCTGACTTTTTCTAACTGCTCATACTCTGTAGGAAGCTCCTAGCTTCTGGCACTGGAGGTATGAGGGAGGGAGCTTGAGTCCTACCTACTTGCTCTCTGGCTATAAGTAAGGTCTTAACAGCCTGTGGAGACCACAGGCCTCCTTCAGCAGGCAGCTGTAATTACATGAAATTTACCGGATGTTGCAGTGCAAAGCCAGAAGTCCTCTGGGGCCTTTCAGAGGGCTTTAGCCTTCTATTTGGGAACTTGATAGTTCTAGCTGTTGTACTCAGGGAGAATGGGCTGGTGAAGTAATTGTGATAGTGTATGTCTTTCTCCACCTACTTTTCTTTTAATATTTTTTTGGCCTCTTTTATTGGTTATTTATTTATTTATTTTCATCCATCTTTATTCTTTGACCTGTGGGGGCCTCCCATCGCAGTGGCCTCTCTTGTCGCAGAGCACCAGCTCTGGGCACATGTGCTCCCGAGTGCTGGCTCCTAAGTGGACACACTGGTCCAGCCGCTCCATGGCATGTGGGATCTTCCTGGGTCAGGGATCAAACTGGTACCCCTTGCACTGCAAGGTGGACTCTTTACCCACTGGACCACCAGGGAAGCCCATTCACCTATTTGCAAAAAGCCTTATAAGTAAAAGACACTCACTCTCAGCTAGCTATCTCCACCCCCAACCTTAAATTTATGTTAGACTAGAAAAATAGCTACTTTGGAAATCTGATCTCATATACAACTTGGGAGGGGAAGAGTCAAAGAGGCCCTCCCCCAGTGAAATCTTCTTTAGAATAAAACTATGCATTTCAAGGGAGGAGACAATATTATGTTTACCTTATAATTACTCCTAAACCATACCGAGACTGGAGAGAAGAGAACTTTAAGTCTGGAATGAAATATACTTGCCTGAAAGTGAAGATGGAAAGGAAAAGAAACAAACCTCAAAAATTAAGAGAAAGTGTGTGTCAACAAACCATATCTTGTTGATTTCCAAACATTCCAAATTCTTTTGGTTCACTACCCTGACCTTAGGAACACCCTCTTGTTTAACATTATCCAGCAATTCTGGTTACAGTTTCTGGGAAATCTGTCTGTCAAAAGAAGAAAGATTCCAAAGACTTTGGTATTTGTCCTTTTGGGCAACTGAACGTCAATGGTGTTAGGGCACACACACTCTCTCTCTCTCTCTCCTCTAGTTCAGCAACTGGAGGAGCACTAGTCCTTTGGGTCTCTAAGGAAACATTCTGGGAAGGGGTGGGAGGTGGATGTACTGATTACCCGACATAAATGACTAGGTGCCCTCAGAAGCCAGAAGTCCTCTGGGGCCTTTCAGAGGGCTTTAGCCTTCTATTTGGGAACTTGATAGTTCTAGCTGTTGTACTCAGGGAGAATGGGCTGGTGAAGTAATTGTGATAGTGTATGTCTTTCTCCACCTACTTTTCTTTTAATATTTTTTTGGCCTCTTTTATTGGTTATTTATTTATTTATTTTCATCCATCTTTATTCTTTGACCTGTGGGGGCCTCCCATCGCAGTGGCCTCTCTTGTCGCAGAGCACCAGCTCTGGGCACATGTGCTCCCGAGTGCTGGCTCCTAAGTGGACACACTGGTCCAGCCGCTCCATGGCATGTGGGATCTTCCTGGGTCAGGGATCAAACTGGTACCCCTTGCACTGCAAGGTGGACTCTTTACCCACTGGACCACCAGGGAAGCCCATTCACCTATTTGCAAAAAGCCTTATAAGTAAAAGACACTCACTCTCAGCTAGCTATCTCCACCCCCAACCTTAAATTTATGTTAGACTAGAAAAATAGCTACTTTGGAAATCTGATCTCATATACAACTTGGGAGGGGAAGAGTCAAAGAGGCCCTCCCCCAGTGAAATCTTCTTTAGAATAAAACTATGCATTTCAAGGGAGGAGACAATATTATGTTTACCTTATAATTACTCCTAAACCATACCGAGACTGGAGAGAAGAAACTTTAAGTCTGGAATGAAATATACTTGCATGAAAGTGAAGATGGAAAGGAAAAGAAACAAACCTCAAAAATTAAGAGAAAGTGTGTGTCAACAAACCATATCTTGTTGATTTCCAAACATTCCAAATTCTTTTGGTTCACTACCCTGACCTTAGGAACACCCTCTTGTTTAACATTATCCAGCAATTCTGGTTACAGTTTCTGGGAAATCTGTCTGTCAAAAGAAGAAAGATTCCAAAGACTTTGGTATTTGTCCTTTTGGGCAACTGAACGTCAATGGTGTTAGGGCACACACACTCTCTCTCTCTCCCTCCCTCTCCTCTAGTTCAGCAACTGGAGGAGCACTAGTCCTTTGGGTCTCTAAGGAAACATTCTGGGAAGGGGTGGGAGGGGAGTGGATGTACTGATTACCCGACATAAATGACTAGGTGCCTCAGAACTTTACCCTCTGTCCAGACAGTGCCTCATAGCAACAAGGATACCGGGGGGAAAGGGCCCCAGTTTGCCATAGCTCTGGTTATCCAGAAAGGTAGGAGAACTTTATGTTTTTTATTTCCTACATGCTAAGAAGAAAATGCAGCCATCAGACTTGGGGCCACCAGGCTCCCTTCTTTTCATCTGTTTTGTCTTATACCTTTTAAACTCTGTATCCAGGTTTCTAGGTTCATAATCAGAGTGCAGGCAATGTCTGTTCCCTTGCTTTCAATCCCATTTATACAAATGTTCCCATCACTCTTTTTAAAAGCTCTGGGCACAGGTTCAAAACATACAACCCCAGTAAACTGCACAACCTAAGCCAAAGCCACCAACAACTGGACACCCTCCCCATTTTGGAAGGCCACCCTAAGAAGTTACTTAATTGCAGTATATTCTGTGAATTGAAGTTCACAGAGCTGAAAATGGAAGCTTTATGTCAGCACCTCATGAACCAAGAATTGTAGGCCATACAAATAAGCCACAGAATCACCTACTTCAGATTTAATGGAATAAAGTTTACCTTGAGTGACATCTTTAGAAAAAAATTAGGGAATTTATTTAAACCTTGGCAGAAGTTATTATTTGCAAGTACTGAGAAAGAGTTTCTTCTAAGAGGTATTTGTTGATGATACTTGCCTGAAAGTGAAGATGGAAAGGAAAGAAACAAACCTCAAAAATTAAGAGAAAGTGTGTGTCAACAAACCATATCTTGTTGATTTCCAAACATTCCAAATTCTTTTGGTTCACTACCCTGACCTTAGGAACACCCTCTTGTTTAACATTATCCAGCAATTCTGGTTACAGTTTCTGGGAAATCTGTCTGTCAAAAGAAGAAAGATTCCAAAGACTTTGGTATTTGTCCTTTTGGGCAACTGAACGTCAATGGTGTTAGGGCACACACACTCTCTCTCTCTCCCCCTCTCCTCTAGTTCAGCAACTGGAGGAGCACTAGTCCTTTGGGTCTCTAAGGAAACATTCTGGGAAGGGGTGGGAGGGGAGTGGATGTACTGATTACCCGACATAAATGACTAGGTGCCTCAGAACTTTACCCTCTGTCCAGACAGTGCCTCATAGCAACAAGGATACCGGGGGGAAAGGGCCCCAGTTTGCCATAGCTCTGGTTATCCAGAAAGGTAGGAGAACTTTATGTTTTTTATTTCCTACATGCTAAGAAGAAAATGCAGCCATCAGACTTGGGGCCACCAGGCTCCCTTCTTTTCATCTGTTTTGTCTTATACCTTTTAAACTCTGTATCCAGGTTTCTAGGTTCATAATCAGAGTGCAGGCAATGTCTTTTCCCCTTGCTTTCAATCCCATTTATACAAATGTTCCCATCACTCTTTTAAAAGCTCTGGGCACAGGTTCAAAACATACAACCCCAGTAAACTGCACAACCTAAGCCAAAGCCACCAACAACTGGACACCCTCCCCATTTTGGAAGGCCACCCTAAGAAGTTACTTAATTGCAGTATATTCTGTGAATTGAAGTTCACAGAGCTGAAAATGGAAGCTTTATGTCAGCACCTCATGAACCAAGAATTGTAGGCCATACAAATAAGCCACAGAATCACCTACTTCAGATTTAATGGAATAAAGTTTACCTTGAGTGACATCTTTAGAAAATAGAATATTTAGGGAGGCTCAGAGTTCCTAAGGGGAATTTTAGCATAGGGTTAAACCTTGGCAGAAGTTATTATTTGCAAGTACTGAGAAAGAGTTTCTTTTTAAACTAAGTTCTTGATCTTCTCCAGTGATTAACTTTTCATGGCCTTTGGAAGTAACTTTGATAGCAGACTTCCTGTCTGTCATTCACCCCTAAAGCTAACATGACAGCAGCAATGAAAGCTGCTATAAACGAGGCCAGGATAAGAGGAAAAAAAAAAAAAAACTTCATCAATGGGAAGGGTCTCCAACATGTATGAAAAAGACAGGATTTATGATAAATTGGTCTTTACCTTGGTGCAGATTCCCTGGTGGCTCAGACGGTAAGGAGTTGGCCTGCAATGCAGGAGCCCCCAATTCGATTCCTGGGTTGGGACAGTCCCCTGGAGAAGGGAATGCCTGTTCACTCCAGTATTCTTGCCTGGAGAATCCCATGGACAGAGAAGCCTGGTGGGCTACAGTCCATGGCGTTGTAAACAGTTGGACATGACTGAAGAGACTCACATTCAGAGCGAAAAAAGGAAATAGCTCAACCAAATTCCAGTTTTGGTGTGAAATTTCCCTGACATAGACTAGACAGGACTGCACAACTGGTCCATCTGGGGCAGTGAGGAAATAAGGATCTGTGGCTGAGATTCAGGCTGGCACCGTGGTCCTCAGGTGTCACGGGAAGAAATGAATCCTCTGCAACCTGTGGAAACCAGCAAGGTGGATCGATCCAGTAGGGCTGCAGCCCGGCTCGTTTCTCTGAATGTGTCCGTTTAAAATTTATACAAATGTTCCCATCACTCTTTTAAAAGCTCTGGGCACAGGTTCAAAACATACAACCCCAGTAAACTGCACAACCTAAGCCAAAGCCACCAACAACTGGACACCCTCCCCATTTTGGAAGGCCACCCTAAGAAGTTACTTAATTGCAGTATATTCTGTGAATTGAAGTTCACAGAGCTGAAAATGGAAGCTTTATGTCAGCACCTCATGAACCAAGAATTGTAGGCCATACAAATAAGCCACAGAATCACCTACTTCAGATTTAATGGAATAAAGTTTACCTTGAGTGACATCTTTAGAAAATAGAATATTTAGGGAGGCTCAGAGTTCCGAAGGGGAATTTTAGCATAGGGTTAAACCTTGGCAGAAGTTATTATTTGCAAGTACTGAGAAAGAGTTTCTTTTTAAAACTAAGTTCTTGATCTTCTCCAGTGATTAACTTTTCATGGCCTTTGGAAGTAACTTTGATAGCAGACTTCCTGTCTGTCATTCACCCCTAAAGCTAACATGACAGCAGCAATGAAAGCTGCTATAAACGAGGCCAGGATAAGAGGAAAAAAAAAAAAAAACTTCATCAATGGGAAGGGTCTCCAACATGTATGAAAAAGACAGGATTTATGATAAATTGGTCTTTACCTTGGTGCAGATTCCCTGGTGGCTCAGACGGTAAGGAGTTGGCCTGCAATGCAGGAGCCCCCAATTCGATTCCTGGGTTGGGACAGTCCCCTGGAGAAGGGAATGCCTGTTCACTCCAGTATTCTTGCCTGGAGAATCCCATGGACAGAGAAGCCTGGTGGGCTACAGTCCATGGCGTTGTAAACAGTTGGACATGACTGAAGAGACTCACATTCAGAGCGAAAAAAGGAAATAGCTCAACCAAATTCCAGTTTTGGTGTGAAATTTCCCTGACATAGACTAGACAGGACTGCACAACTGGTCCATCTGGGGCAGTGAGGAAATAAGGATCTGTGGCTGAGATTCAGGCTGGCACCGTGGTCCTCAGGTGTCACGGGAAGAAATGAATCCTCTGCAACCTGTGGAAACCAGCAATGGTGTGATCGATCCAGTCAGGGCTGCAGCCCTGGCTTCTGTTTCTCTGACAGAGCACAGCTCTAAAATGTCAGCTCACCGCCCCAACAAAAACTGAAACGTTTATAACAACTGGTACCACCTGTGCCTCTGCCTCAGCTCAGCCACAATAGCTTCTTCCCCTGAGTCTTCTTACCATGGTGAAGGGCAAAGCATGTGGCAGTGAGGATGTGGAGAGGAGGAGGGCTCCAACATGGAAGCTGTAGAGTGAGAGAATTATCGCAGTCTGTGCTAGCGCAGATCAGCAACTCTCTCTCCTTTACCCTGGAACAACTGTGTGTGATATGATCTCCCATCCCCTATCAAAAAAGGCTCAGTCTTCAGGAAAACAAAGACTTCTCTGCTCAGTGCTGTCCCCTCCCATGATGGAGTTTTCTTTTTAACAATGTTACATTATTACAAACTTTATAAAGCTTGGGGTATGGAGGCTGTATTGAAAACACAATAAAGAAGAGCAGCTGTTGATACAAGCTAGTGTTTTGTCCATAATTATACCTTTCTCTTTTTCTTGATGAATCAGGACGTTTCGAGCCAGGTATCTGCACAAAGCCTGATAGAATGAGGATAAAATGCCACACTATCTAGGATGCGACCTACATTTATGTAAACCTTGTGGATACAAAGCGCTTCATCACTTGGGGGGGGAAAGCGTGTAATTCTTTATCTTTGATTTTCATGAAGCTCATTCAGGGACAGTCTAAATTTTTCAGAAAGTACAATTTTTCAGTACAGGAGGCAACGTTTGCCAGTGTAACAAGAAGCCAGCCAAGTTGCTTTGGAGGAGTTGAGCAAGTACATTCCAATAAGGACCCAAACAATCCTTGGCAACCAATCAGAAGAACCAGTCACTGTTGCATTAAAGAAGCCCTCAAATATGAGGGCTGACGGTGGAAAATAGAGTTACTCACCAACTGAAAATGTTTACAATTAATGAAACATCTGGGGCAGTGAGGAAATAAGGATCTGTGGCTGAGATTCAGGCTGGCACCGTGGTCCTCAGGTGTCACGGGAAGAAATGAATCCTCTGCAACCTGTGGAAACCAGCAATGGTGTGATCGATCCAGTCAGGGCTGCAGCCCTGGCTTCTGTTTCTCTGACAGAGCACAGCTCTAAAATGTCAGCTCACCGCCCCAACAAAAACTGAAACGTTTATAACAACTGGTACCACCTGTGCCTCTGCCTCAGCTCAGCCACAATAGCTTCTTCCCCTGAGTCTTCTTACCATGGTGAAGGGCAAAGCATGTGGCAGTGAGGATGTGGAGAGGAGGAGGGCTCCAACATGGAAGCTGTAGAGTGAGAGAATTATCGCAGTCTGTGCTAGCGCAGATCAGCAACTCTCTCTCCTTTACCCTGGAACAACTGTGTGTGATATGATCTCCCATCCCCTATCAAAAAAGGCTCAGTCTTCAGGAAAACAAAGACTTCTCTGCTCAGTGCTGTCCCCTCCCATGATGGAGTTTTCTTTTTAACAATGTTACATTATTACAAACTTTATAAAGCTTGGGGTATGGAGGCTGTATTGAAAACACAATAAAGAAGAGCAGCTGTTGATACAAGCTAGTGTTTTGTCCATAATTATACCTTTCTCTTTTTCTTGATGAATCAGGACGTTTCGAGCCAGGTATCTGCACAAAGCCTGATAGAATGAGGATAAAATGCCACACTATCTAGGATGCGACCTACATTTATGTAAACCTTGTGGATACAAAGCGCTTCATCACTTGGGGGGGGAAAGCGTGTAATTCTTTATCTTTGATTTTCATGAAGCTCATTCAGGGACAGTCTAAATTTTTCAGAAAGTACAATTTTTCAGTACAGGAGGCAACGTTTGCCAGTGTAACAAGAAGCCAGCCAAGTTGCTTTGGAGGAGTTGAGCAAGTACATTCCAATAAGGACCCAAACAATCCTTGGCAACCAATCAGAAGAACCAGTCACTGTTGCATTAAAGAAGCCCTCAAATATGAGGGCTGACGGTGGAAAATAGAGTTACTCACCAACTGAAAATGTTTACTTGAAGTGAGAATTATTTTATGGAAACCACTGTGAGTTTTGGAATACTTACAATCTGTTCAGATTGGTGGCTGTGTACAATGCTACCGTCTCAATATGCCCTGAGACTTCTAATCTGTCTGCCTAATGGAGCAGGTGGTGAGATTCTCCACTGAGCTGTCAGCTCCTGGAGGGCAGGAACCATGTCTTATTCATCTTGGATTGCATACAGTACCCAGCTCTTCACAGGCAGTCAATAAATATTGAATGAAAGAATCTTTACATGCATTGCCACGTTCTCTGACCCCCAGCAGAAAATGTCACCACCTCCATCATCTCATTGCTTTGTTTTATTTTTCCTCTGAGGTATTATCACCAGCTGTTATGTGATTGTTTTTATTATTTGCGCATTATTTACTTTTCCCCTCCAGAATCTAAATTCCCTGAGGGTAGGGACTGAATAAGTTTGATTTCTTGTGTTTCCCTACCCTAGCTCCTAGGATGGTGCCTGGTGCATAACAGGTCAATTATATACAAATATGTCTTTGATTTTTGAATGAAGGCATGAGTGATAAATGAATGGTATTCTCTCTTTAATATGTTTCCTTTTTCTTCATTCTCATTGATTTCATCTTAATAAGCCTAACAATATACTATGAACTTCATAGTAACAAAAGGAATGCTCTTTATTATATAGTGATTTATTCTAAAGAATGGAGAGACCAGGAAACCAGGTCTTGCTGGTGTCAAGCTTGTGGGTCTACAAAACTACAGAGAATTATGAGTAACAAGAAATAAAAAAGAGAATAAAAACAAGAGGGAGCCAAGAAACAAAATAGCCTCCGGGAGGCCCTCAGTGGTAGACACCATATGAACTGGCAGGCTACCCCACGTGAATAGTAAAACATATTTGTGCACCATTTTTTTAGATTCTCTGTGTGCACCTAATCATCAGAACAAAACACTGACTTCTTTATCATACTAGGCAATGTCTTCATGTCCTTCTAGGCTTACAGAGGCAAAACTACATCTGCAAATTTTGACTTCTCTTAACACATCACATTAAAGAAGCCCTCAAATATGAGGGCTGACGGTGGAAAATAGAGTTACTCACCAACTGAAAATGTTTACTTGAAGTGAGAATTATTTTATGGAAACCACTGTGAGTTTTGGAATACTTACAATCTGTTCAGATTGGTGGCTGTGTACAATGCTACCGTCTCAATATGCCCTGAGACTTCTAATCTGTCTGCCTAATGGAGCAGGTGGTGAGATTCTCCACTGAGCTGTCAGCTCCTGGAGGGCAGGAACCATGTCTTATTCATCTTGGATTGCATACAGTACCCAGCTCTTCACAGGCAGTCAATAAATATTGAATGAAAGAATCTTTACATGCATTGCCACGTTCTCTGACCCCCAGCAGAAAATGTCACCACCTCCATCATCTCATTGCTTTGTTTTATTTTTCCTCTGAGGTATTATCACCAGCTGTTATGTGATTGTTTTTATTATTTGCGCATTATTTACTTTTCCCCTCCAGAATCTAAATTCCCTGAGGGTAGGGACTGAATAAGTTTGATTTCTTGTGTTTCCCTACCCTAGCTCCTAGGATGGTGCCTGGTGCATAACAGGTCAATTATATACAAATATGTCTTTGATTTTTGAATGAAGGCATGAGTGATAAATGAATGGTATTCTCTCTTTAATATGTTTCCTTTTTCTTCATTCTCATTGATTTCATCTTAATAAGCCTAACAATATACTATGAACTTCATAGTAACAAAAGGAATGCTCTTTATTATATAGTGATTTATTCTAAAGAATGGAGAGACCAGGAAACCAGGTCTTGCTGGTGTCAAGCTTGTGGGTCTACAAAACTACAGAGAATTATGAGTAACAAGAAATAAAAAAGAGAATAAAAACAAGAGGGAGCCAAGAAACAAAATAGCCTCCGGGAGGCCCTCAGTGGTAGACACCATATGAACTGGCAGGCTACCCCACGTGAATAGTAAAACATATTTGTGCACCATTTTTTTAGATTCTCTGTGTGCACCTAATCATCAGAACAAAACACTGACTTCTTTATCATACTAGGCAATGTCTTCATGTCCTTCTAGGCTTACAGAGGCAAAACTACATCTGCAAATTTTGACTTCTCTTAACACATCACTTTTAAACTTAGGGTTACGTTTTGATAAGACCATGGGAATTTCCCTTGGGCATTTCTGCATTTTCCCCATATGTGAATGAATAACAATTCACAAGCTACTAATAATGCTTCCATTTTACCACCTAATTTAATGGCTGGTAAAACCAGTGACCAGATGGTTCATTGACTTGACCATTATTTACATGTGATTGGTGATCCTTCCAAATATAAAACCTTCAACTGCAAACTCGAGATATTATTTCTTTCTTTCAAGCCAATAGAGAACAGAAGTCTTTGTTCCTTGTAGATGCTCACAATGTGCAATGACAGTTGAGCAAACTTTTTTTTTGCAATTTCTCAGGCTGATTATTACCAAATGGACTTGGAAAGTGGCCTATCTTCAGAGTCTGACTCTGGGAAAAACAGAGGAGTAGAGAAGGTCTGTCATTGGCCTTCCTACGATGCCCCTTCTCTCCCCTGCACATCTCATACTCTCTACCTTAATCCCAATCCCCTCAGTACTTCTGGCCAACCATGCACTCGGTCGCCTTGCTGTCCTAATGAATCTTATCTCTCCCCTCATTTCCAGAGCAGAAATTGGAGATGAAAGAACATAATCCCTAACTCTGTTAATAGCTCTGTATCATGGGGTAAGCTGTTAAAATCCCCAAAGTCCATGTTTCTTTATCTGTAGCACAGAGATAATGATATTATTTCACAGAGTTATTGCACAAACTTCATAGTAACAAAAGGAATGCTCTTTATTATATAGTGATTTATTCTAAAGAATGGAGAGACCAGGAAACCAGGTCTTGCTGGTGTCAAGCTTGTGGGTCTACAAAACTACAGAGAATTATGAGTAACAAGAAATAAAAAAGAGAATAAAAACAAGAGGGAGCCAAGAAACAAAATAGCCTCCGGGAGGCCCTCAGTGGTAGACACCATATGAACTGGCAGGCTACCCCACGTGAATAGTAAAACATATTTGTGCACCATTTTTTTAGATTCTCTGTGTGCACCTAATCATCAGAACAAAACACTGACTTCTTTATCATACTAGGCAATGTCTTCATGTCCTTCTAGGCTTACAGAGGCAAAACTACATCTGCAAATTTTGACTTCTCTTAACACATCACTTTTAAACTTAGGGTTACGTTTTGATAAGACCATGGGAATTTCCCTTGGGCATTTCTGCATTTTCCCCATATGTGAATGAATAACAATTCACAAGCTACTAATAATGCTTCCATTTTACCACCTAATTTAATGGCTGGTAAAACCAGTGACCAGATGGTTCATTGACTTGACCATTATTTACATGTGATTGGTGATCCTTCCAAATATAAAACCTTCAACTGCAAACTCGAGATATTATTTCTTTCTTTCAAGCCAATAGAGAACAGAAGTCTTTGTTCCTTGTAGATGCTCACAATGTGCAATGACAGTTGAGCAAACTTTTTTTTTGCAATTTCTCAGGCTGATTATTACCAAATGGACTTGGAAAGTGGCCTATCTTCAGAGTCTGACTCTGGGAAAAACAGAGGAGTAGAGAAGGTCTGTCATTGGCCTTCCTACGATGCCCCTTCTCTCCCCTGCACATCTCATACTCTCTACCTTAATCCCAATCCCCTCAGTACTTCTGGCCAACCATGCACTCGGTCGCCTTGCTGTCCTAATGAATCTTATCTCTCCCCTCATTTCCAGAGCAGAAATTGGAGATGAAAGAACATAATCCCTAACTCTGTTAATAGCTCTGTATCATGGGGTAAGCTGTTAAAATCCCCAAAGTCCATGTTTCTTTATCTGTAGCACAGAGATAATGATATTATTTCACAGAGTTATTGCACAAACAATTTAGAATTATAGTACTTGAAACTTAACTTGAAATTTCCATGTAGAGTTTATCTCCTAGGAAATATTTGATAAATGTTTATTTAGCTCACAATGTCTAGATATTTGTTCTGACCTGAGATGGTGATTCTCAAGAAATTATTGAAACATAAAAGTGAAGGGCATTTTTCTAGCAGATGGTGAGGGCATTCTTTCAGTTGCAGCAAGAACGGCATGAGGAGGAAGTAGAACATTTAGGGTTATGAGGTACAGTTGGTCAGTGTCCCATCTATACAACCACGCATGGGCACACTGAAGATAGACATCCGCTTATGAAATATAGAAATGGAGAAAAGATCCTATTCAGGTTTAGGGGGATGAGTAAATGAAACAGTGGACTCCAATCACTAACTGTATAGGTAGTAATTATGATAACATAATTGCTTATGTGTCATCTAGTGGATGGTAAAGCTCTCTGGAAGTTCTAGTATAAACAATAAACTTAACTGAAGACTAGCACAATGACTTCATAAACTCTTTATTTTTTACTTCCTTCATGACACAGTTCATATTAACTCTTAAGATGTTATGATCATTGACAACTCTTTTTTAGGCATAAGGATTTCTATGTGTATTTTCAAGCATGTGCAGCAGGGACAGGGTGTCAACAGTTAGGCAATCTAGTTGTTTGGGTGCTTATGTATATTACTATGTTTAATAATAGGCATTACTCATGTCCTTAGATAATGGTTAACATTGATAGTGTATTTCGTGACTTCAGTGTGATTAGAAGAACAAGCTCTAGATTCAGAGAAGTTACCTGATACTGTGGTTCAGCCACTTACTGAGAAAGTCTGTGTTTTAACCTCCCTATATCTCAATACTTTTTTTGGGTTTTTTTATGCCCCTTCTCCTGCACATCTCATACTCTCTACCTTAATCCCAATCCCCTCAGTACTTCTGGCCAACCATGCACTCGGTCGCCTTGCTGTCCTAATGAATCTTATCTCTCCCCTCATTTCCAGAGCAGAAATTGGAGATGAAAGAACATAATCCCTAACTCTGTTAATAGCTCTGTATCATGGGGTAAGCTGTTAAAATCCCCAAAGTCCATGTTTCTTTATCTGTAGCACAGAGATAATGATATTATTTCACAGAGTTATTGCACAAACAATTTAGAATTATAGTACTTGAAACTTAACTTGAAATTTCCATGTAGAGTTTATCTCCTAGGAAATATTTGATAAATGTTTATTTAGCTCACAATGTCTAGATATTTGTTCTGACCTGAGATGGTGATTCTCAAGAAATTATTGAAACATAAAAGTGAAGGGCATTTTTCTAGCAGATGGTGAGGGCATTCTTTCAGTTGCAGCAAGAACGGCATGAGGAGGAAGTAGAACATTTAGGGTTATGAGGTACAGTTGGTCAGTGTCCCATCTATACAACCACGCATGGGCACACTGAAGATAGACATCCGCTTATGAAATATAGAAATGGAGAAAAGATCCTATTCAGGTTTAGGGGGATGAGTAAATGAAACAGTGGACTCCAATCACTAACTGTATAGGTAGTAATTATGATAACATAATTGCTTATGTGTCATCTAGTGGATGGTAAAGCTCTCTGGAAGTTCTAGTATAAACAATAAACTTAACTGAAGACTAGCACAATGACTTCATAAACTCTTTATTTTTTACTTCCTTCATGACACAGTTCATATTAACTCTTAAGATGTTATGATCATTGACAACTCTTTTTTAGGCATAAGGATTTCTATGTGTATTTTCAAGCATGTGCAGCAGGGACAGGGTGTCAACAGTTAGGCAATCTAGTTGTTTGGGTGCTTATGTATATTACTATGTTTAATAATAGGCATTACTCATGTCCTTAGATAATGGTTAACATTGATAGTGTATTTCGTGACTTCAGTGTGATTAGAAGAACAAGCTCTAGATTCAGAGAAGTTACCTGATACTGTGGTTCAGCCACTTACTGAGAGACTTTATGTCTGTGTTTTAACCTCCCTATATCTCGCAATACATTTTTTATAGTTGTGGTGAGATGTGGAAAATGGATAAAAGTCTAATTTTTTTAATCATGCTAAACCACTAAATTAATGAATCCTAGTCCTGTCCTGTGATTTCCTATGAAATAATAATTGTCCTTATTTTTTAAGGAGCATGTTTGTTGGGTTTCTGTTACTCAGAGCTCAAAGTATCTTACTTGTTACATCTTTTTTCTCTGCTTCAGTAAGGAAGGATGCTGAAAAGAGACTAGAGCACAGAATGGCCTTAATTTTCAATTTTTACCACTTTTGCGCTAATATTCTCTAACAGGTTAATCTAAACCAGGAGAGTTTATGTGAGTGAGTGAGTGTATGTGTGTGCACATGCACGTGTACGTATCGCTATTTAAACAATTCACGAGACATGGACTGAAAAAAAAAAAAAATTCACTGGAACTGGTTTTATTAACAATACACTCCAGGGCTTCCCCTGGTGGCCCAGTGGGTAAGGACACCGCCTTGCAGTGCAAGGGCCGCCAGTTCGATCCCTGGCCTGGGAAGCTCCCACGTGCCGCGGAGCAGCTGGATCGATGTGTCCAATTACCCAGCCGGAGCTCTGGAGCGCATGCGCCCAGGGCCAGCGCTCTGCAACGAGAGACGCCACCGCGATGGGAGGCCCACAGGAGCCAAAGAACAAAGATGGATGAAAATAGATAAATGAAAGATCAATAGAAGTGGCCCGCCCACTCCCCTCCCTCCCCAACCCGACCCCCGCCCAAAATAAATAAATTAATTAATTAATTAAAAAAAAAAAAAACAATACACTCCAGGTGTATATTGAGGAATAAATAAACCGATGAAAACCCTGTATTCTACATAGTATCAGTCCCCCTTCCCCTTTAAACTCTGAGAATAGACCAGGAAGCTGGTTTTCTATGGGAAAAATGTTATGAATCCTGAGAGCTCCTTATGCCTCTAAACCTCCTTTGTATGTTCATGTATTCTAATATTATAGGATAATCACTTTACTCCAATATCCTCAGAAGAATTTGTAGCTTTGTCATTTCTTGGTTAAAGGTTTCATTATTTTCTCCTGGCAGAAACCTAGTCAGAACAAATTCATTGGTTGTTCAATTCTGAGTTAATGTACTTTGGCCATATAAATCTGGGAAATTTACTTCGAAAATAACTCAGCACATTTGGTGCTCTTTAAGGACTGAAATAAAACTTATACTGAGTGACCTAATACCCTTTGCAAATAGGGACTAGTTTGAAACCATGTGAATGAAAAACACAAGTACATTTGCATACATCTTTAAAATTTACAAAGTTTTAAGATCCTGTCCTGATATATGGACCATGTAGACTGTATTTTAAATGTATCATTTAAAATGTCCTTTCTTGTCCCCTTCCTTAAATATATTAGCTGAATTAGAAGAAGAAACCTAATCAGAGCCTTGTTCCAAAAAGTAAACATGAATAACCCAAAGTAACTTCTATGTCAAATTAATAGTCCATTAAGGGTCTTCCTTGGTAGCTCAGTGGTAGAGAATCCACCTGCCAATGCAGGAGACAAAGGTATGATCCCTGGTCTAGGAAGACCCTCTATGCCATGAATCTGTTAATCCTGTGTGCCACAACTGTTGAGTCAGTGCTCTAGAACCTGGGAACCACAACTACTGAGCCATCATGCAGCAAGTTACTGAAACCCACACACCTTGGAGCCTGTATGGAGCAACAAGAGAAGCCACTGCAATGAGAGACCTGCACACTGAAACTAGAGAGCAACACCAGCTTGCCACAACTAAACAAAAGCCTGGATGGCAACAAAGACCCAGCACAGCCAATAAATAAATAAATAAATAAGCAATATTTTTAAAATAGTTCATTTGAACTAAAGGAGGCCTATTTACCTGAGTAAACATCTTATTTTTAACTGTTTTTAAAATATTATGACACTTTGGGGCTTCCCCTGGTGGTCCAGTGGGTAAGGACACCGCCTTGCAGTGCAAGGGGCGCCGGTTGGATCCCTGGCCTGGGAAGATCCCACGTGCCGCGGAGTGGCTGGACCGATGTGTCCAATTACCGAGCTGGAGTTCTGGCGTGCGTGCGCCCAGAGCCGGTGCTCTGCGACAACAGAGGCCACCGCGATGGGAGGCCCACAGGAGCCAAAGAACAAAGATGGATGAAAATAGAGAAATGAAAGACCAATAGAAGTGGCCCGCCCACTCCCCTCCCTCCCCAACCCGACCCCCGCCCAATAAATAAATAAATAAATAAATAAATCTTAAAAAAAAAAATATTATGACACTTTGACACACAGGAACTTTTACAATGGTATTTCTCCTATTGTAAAGAATGTCAGAGCAACAATAACTTAGCTTATTAAATTAATGTCTAAATAGATTTACATATTTTAATAAGAAAATAGTCTGGTTATTTTGGTATTTTTGATGACTCTTCTTCTGACAATAGGTCAAATTATAAAAATTCACATTTGCATAAACTTACAAGATGATAGAAATTCATCAGGAAAAAATGCAAAAGAACGTTCAGATCTCAGTTATACTTGACATTTTTTTTTCTGGCAACATTTGCTAAGAATGATAACCCTGAGTGACATTTCACATTCATAAAGGAGACAGGCCAATAGACAAAGTTTGCAGGGGTCTTCATTTTGTCCTTTGCCCCTTTAACATTTAAACATGACAATAAGTGTCTCCAACTTTTCTCAGGTTATCCAGTACTTAAAGATGAAGACTATGCTGAGCATGAGATGGAAATAAACAGGTCTAGTGACATAACTCTGTGGAAGTCATTGCTCAGGATTCAACTAAAATGGCGTAGAAAAAAGTTCAATCTTCCTTGGCTATTGATACAAATCATCATAAGAGATGTTTACGATATCCACCAGTATACAATTTAAATGATTGGCTCTGCAGGTTCACAAGAGTTCCCTAATAATGAGCATTTATTAAACACTTTATAGTCATTGGAAGTAGTATATATTAATCATCCTTGGAAATCATAGTCAGCTGCCATTGCCAGATGTCATTCATTTCTCAGGAAGCCATCTGAAGGAACTTCATAAAACACTGTGTCTCAGTGTTCCCAATAGCTGGATAATTTGTACAAGACTGAAAAGCAGTGGAGTTGGTCCACACTGTGTCCTTCTGTGCAGTTCTTCATTTCAGGCACAGACGATACTTGGGGGGAAATAAAATGACTATTGGACAGGCTGTATTCTCAGCTGTCTGTCTAACCATGCAAACAGACTAAAAGGCACGGGACCAGTGTATGAGAGGAGGGTAGGGGATGGTGGAGAACAAAAGTGGAAGAAGAAAACTAACTAAATTAAGAAGGTTTATAAATGTTTCAGAAGAAAAGAGGAATGATTTGATTTACTACTAATTTAATCTTTTGTACCCTATAATCCCTTATAGGGGACATTACATGAGATACAATAGCCACATCAGTGCCCTTGCTGATTCTAAGTAGATATTAACCCTATACCTTCTCCAGGTCACTGTTGGTTTTATCTAAATTTCCCTCCAATGTGAATTTTTGATGACTCTTCTTCTGACAATAGGTCAAATTATAAAAATTCACATTTGCATAAACTTACAAGATGATAGAAATTCATCAGGAAAAATGCAAAAGAACGTTCAGATCTCAGTTATACTTGACATTTTTTTCTGGCAACATTTGCTAAGAATGATAACCCTGAGTGACATTTCACATTCATAAAGGAGACAGGCCAATAGACAAAGTTTGCAGGGGTCTTCATTTTGTCCTTTGCCCCTTTAACATTTAAACATGACAATAAGTGTCTCCAACTTTTCTCAGGTTATCCAGTACTTAAAGATGAAGACTATGCTGAGCATGAGATGGAAATAAACAGGTCTAGTGACATAACTCTGTGGAAGTCATTGCTCAGGATTCAACTAAAATGGCGTAGAAAAAAGTTCAATCTTCCTTGGCTATTGATACAAATCATCATAAGAGATGTTTACGATATCCACCAGTATACAATTTAAATGATTGGCTCTGCAGGTTCACAAGAGTTCCCTAATAATGAGCATTTATTAAACACTTTATAGTCATTGGAAGTAGTATATATTAATCATCCTTGGAAATCATAGTCAGCTGCCATTGCCAGATGTCATTCATTTCTCAGGAAGCCATCTGAAGGAACTTCATAAAACACTGTGTCTCAGTGTTCCCAATAGCTGGATAATTTGTACAAGACTGAAAAGCAGTGGAGTTGGTCCACACTGTGTCCTTCTGTGCAGTTCTTCATTTCAGGCACAGACGATACTTGGGGGGAAATAAAATGACTATTGGACAGGCTGTATTCTCAGCTGTCTGTCTAACCATGCAAACAGACTAAAAGGCACGGGACCAGTGTATGAGAGGAGGGTAGGGGATGGTGGAGAACAAAAGTGGAAGAAGAAAACTAACTAAATTAAGAAGGTTTATAAATGTTTCAGAAGAAAAGAGGAATGATTTGATTTACTACTAATTTAATCTTTTGTACCCTATAATCCCTTATAGGGGACATTACATGAGATACAATAGCCACATCAGTGCCCTTGCTGATTCTAAGTAGATATTAACCCTATACCTTCTCCAGGTCACTGTTGGTTTTATCTCTATAATTACCAGGTTCCTATGGTCAACAATGTGAACTTTTACTCTGTTTTTCGTGTGGAACAACTCTTTTACTTTGGGCAAGAAATGAACTGGGAGACCTAAGGTATGTGCATTCAGACTTACATAGTACAATACAACTTTGTTATTCCAGACAAAGGTTTATATTCCCAAGTGTCTGCAGACAAGTGTTATCCTTTCTTCCACCCATTATGAGCTCAAGTTAAAAAAAAGACGTTGTGCATGAAATCGGTGAAAGGCAAGGATGGAAAATGCCTCTCAAAGCTGTTGTGCTGGATGTAGGTGGGGTATAAGTAGTGAATAAACAATGTGGTTAGGCCCAGTAGGCTTGCCTCTGCATTCATTCATTCATTCATTCATTCGTTCATTCATTCATTCGTTCATTCATTCATTTACTCAAATTATCTCCTGGAAACTTACTATGTACCTGGCACTCTGAAAAGCATGAAGGATGCAACAGTGAGCAAAAAACACAATCAGGTCACTGGTCCCTTATCATAGAGCTCAATGGCCACTTGCTCGCCAGTGAGAGTCAGTCCTGATTACGATTTTGGTTGTGGATGTCCCTTTTATAATTAATATCCTCTTCCCTATACCAATTATGAGTTACAGATTTATTAGCAGATTCTAAAATTTGAGGGAGGTGAGAACATTCCTGCTAACATTTTTCAATTTATCATGAAAACCTTCCATGGAACAATGGACTGCTTCAATCCATGGGGTCGGATAGCTGGATAATTTGTACAAGACTGAAAAGCAGTGGAGTTGGTCCACACTGTGTCCTTCTGTGCAGTTCTTCATTTCAGGCACAGACGATACTTGGGGGGAAATAAAATGACTATTGGACAGGCTGTATTCTCAGCTGTCTGTCTAACCATGCAAACAGACTAAAAGGCACGGGACCAGTGTATGAGAGGAGGGTAGGGGATGGTGGAGAACAAAAGTGGAAGAAGAAAACTAACTAAATTAAGAAGGTTTATAAATGTTTCAGAAGAAAAGAGGAATGATTTGATTTACTACTAATTTAATCTTTTGTACCCTATAATCCCTTATAGGGGACATTACATGAGATACAATAGCCACATCAGTGCCCTTGCTGATTCTAAGTAGATATTAACCCTATACCTTCTCCAGGTCACTGTTGGTTTTATCTCTATAATTACCAGGTTCCTATGGTCAACAATGTGAACTTTTACTCTGTTTTTCGTGTGGAACAACTCTTTTACTTTGGGCAAGAAATGAACTGGGAGACCTAAGGTATGTGCATTCAGACTTACATAGTACAATACAACTTTGTTATTCCAGACAAAGGTTTATATTCCCAAGTGTCTGCAGACAAGTGTTATCCTTTCTTCCACCCATTATGAGCTCAAGTTAAAAAAAAGACGTTGTGCATGAAATCGGTGAAAGGCAAGGATGGAAAATGCCTCTCAAAGCTGTTGTGCTGGATGTAGGTGGGGTATAAGTAGTGAATAAACAATGTGGTTAGGCCCAGTAGGCTTGCCTCTGCATTCATTCATTCATTCATTCATTCGTTCATTCATTCATTCGTTCATTCATTCATTTACTCAAATTATCTCCTGGAAACTTACTATGTACCTGGCACTCTGAAAAGCATGAAGGATGCAACAGTGAGCAAAAAACACAATCAGGTCACTGGTCCCTTATCATAGAGCTCAATGGCCACTTGCTCGCCAGTGAGAGTCAGTCCTGATTACGATTTTGGTTGTGGATGTCCCTTTTATAATTAATATCCTCTTCCCTATACCAATTATGAGTTACAGATTTATTAGCAGATTCTAAAATTTGAGGGAGGTGAGAACATTCCTGCTAACATTTTTCAATTTATCATGAAAACCTTCCATGGAACAATGGACTGCTTCAATCCATGGGGTCGGATAGAGTCAGTCATGAATGAGTGATTGAACTGAACCGACAGCCTTCCAGTACTGGCTTCCTCAGTGACTCAGCTGTTAAAGAATCTACCTGCAATACAGGAGACCACCAATAATGCAGGAGTCATGGGTTCAATCCCTGGGTCAGAAAGATCGCCTGGAGAAGGAAATGGTACCCACTCTGGTATTCTTGGCTTGGAAATCCTGTGGACCGAGGAACCTGGTGGGCTACAGTCTATGGGGTCACAGGAATCAGACATGACTTAGCAACTAAACTACCAAGACCACCTTCCAGTATTAAAGTTCATTAGACTCTGGTTCAATTTTACTCATAAAGATAGAAATAGACAGAGGCTGGACTAAATCTGGCAGCCAAGGCTCTGATTATCCATTTTCTGAGACTGCTCCAATTATCCCTCCTATGTTTCCTGTTATAGTAAAACGTGTAATAAAAGAAGAACAATCTTTCTAAATCACAGAGGAGGAAAAACCTATTGACAGAGAGCAAACTTTTTTGATCTCACTGCTTAAGTAAGAGTTTTCAAAGCAAACACTTTCAACCTTCCACTCGTAACACTGTTTACAGAGAAAATACACTCTCTGCTGTGGGGTCTGAAATGTAGCCTTCCAAATAAAGTCAGCGGGGGACTCCTGGTTGAAAAGAGGTCAAACTGGGGAAAAATTAAGACAGTCGTCTTTCATTCAGCTATACCGCTAAGCGACCCCACAGTATCTTCTTCAGTATTCTACCTGGTGATATCTGATATAAGCTGGTATGGTAGCCACACTGATAATCACTAAATAAACAGCATATGAATGGCAAGTGTTTGAGAAGGGAAAGTATTTTAATCAGGTCACTGGTCCCTTATCATAGCGCTCAATGGCCACTTGCTCGCCAGTGAGAGTCAGTCCTGATTACGATTTTGGTTGTGGATGTCCCTTTTATAATTAATATCCTCTTCCCTATACCAATTATGAGTTACAGATTTATTAGCAGATTCTAAAATTTGAGGGAGGTGAGAACATTCCTGCTAACATTTTTCAATTTATCATGAAAACCTTCCATGGAACAATGGACTGCTTCAATCCATGGGGTCGGATAGAGTCAGTCATGAATGAGTGATTGAACTGAACCGACAGCCTTCCAGTACTGGCTTCCTCAGTGACTCAGCTGTTAAAGAATCTACCTGCAATACAGGAGACCACCAATAATGCAGGAGTCATGGGTTCAATCCCTGGGTCAGAAAGATCGCCTGGAGAAGGAAATGGTACCCACTCTGGTATTCTTGGCTTGGAAATCCTGTGGACCGAGGAACCTGGTGGGCTACAGTCTATGGGGTCACAGGAATCAGACATGACTTAGCAACTAAACTACCAAGACCACCTTCCAGTATTAAAGTTCATTAGACTCTGGTTCAATTTTACTCATAAAGATAGAAATAGACAGAGGCTGGACTAAATCTGGCAGCCAAGGCTCTGATTATCCATTTTCTGAGACTGCTCCAATTATCCCTCCTATGTTTCCTGTTATAGTAAAACGTGTAATAAAAGAAGAACAATCTTTCTAAATCACAGAGGAGGAAAAACCTATTGACAGAGAGCAAACTTTTTTGATCTCACTGCTTAAGTAAGAGTTTTCAAAGCAAACACTTTCAACCTTCCACTCGTAACACTGTTTACAGAGAAAATACACTCTCTGCTGTGGGGTCTGAAATGTAGCCTTCCAAATAAAGTCAGCGGGGGACTCCTGGTTGAAAAGAGGTCAAACTGGGGAAAAATTAAGACAGTCGTCTTTCATTCAGCTATACCGCTAAGCGACCCCACAGTATCTTCTTCAGTATTCTACCTGGTGATATCTGATATAAGCTGGTATGGTAGCCACACTGATAATCACTAAATAAACAGCATATGAATGGCAAGTGTTTGAGAGATAACGCTGGATTTTATGTTCTCAAGCTGCTCTTTCTAAGCGAGGTTTCAACTCAAGGCCTGGCCCCTCCCCCATTCAGTGTTATCTATGGAAATCTCCAGCCACCTGCTTCTGCCTTTTCTCTCTCACGAAGATGATGATCCAGCACAGCATACAATCAACTCTTCTTCGCTGCTTTTAATGTCATTATTTTTATAGAGCAAAATTCTAACTGCTCAGAGCTAACTATTATTGTTTAATCTGAGACTACCTATTAAGAGTAATGTTATTACTGCAAAGACAGAAACGAGCACATGGTCAGATAACCTGCACTTTTCTCTCTCTCAACTCATGCCTGCTGCTCCTCATCCTCCAGCATTAACAGGAAGTGATTATTACTGTGTATACCAGCACATTTATGTACACAGTAAAGACAATTAACATATTTTAATGTATTTTGTTTCATTGGTGATTTAGTTGCTAAGTCATGTCCAACTCTTGTAATCCCATGGAGTGTGGCCTTCCAGGCTCCTCTGGCCATGGGATTTCCCAAGCAAGAATACTGGAGTGAGTTGCCATTTCCTTCTCCCAGAGATCCTCCCAACCCGGGGATAGGACCTGTATGTCTTACACTGAAGGTGGATTCTTTGCTGCTGAGCCACCAGGCAAGCCCCATGTAGCCAAAAATAATACTTCTAGGTCTTTTCTGATATGCAGCAGGGACTAGCAACACAGTGGTCTCTATCATTTAAATAATAATTTTAATCGTTCATTCCTTCTCTCATTTACTCATTCTTTAAATAATATTCCTAAAGCACGTATTTTATGGCGGGTATCGGGGTGTAATGGAAAAGAAATCAAATAGATTTCCTGCTGTCATGGAGCTAAGAGTTTAGTGAGAGAGATTGTTCCTGAAAAAATGGTATATCGATCAAATTTTTATACATTTATGTTAAAATTCAATATGTAGTTTGGTTTTACAATGAGTTCTCCATGAATACTATTGTAAGGTAAAGCACTGACTTGTAACATATCTATCTGCTTAGGGCAGGCCTATCAGGCTTTATTAAAGCTAGGGACGTATTTCCTTTCAAACTGAGAATACTTTCCTTCTACAAGGTCTGTGCATATGAGTATCATGTAGATACACAACACTTTCATATAAGACGAGGACAATGCTATAGCACATTTTACAGTGTATTGGTAAACTCACAGTGGTATAGATTTACATAAAGAACAAACATACAAACAAGTAAATGTAATCCAATGTATGTGCTTTACTAAAAGTATGAAAGCATAGCATAGTAGGAGTGAAAAGTTGGGCAATAGGGAGAAGAGTTAAAAAAAAAAAAAAAAAAAAAGCTTCCAAGACCTGGATCTTAAGGACTGATAGAACTGATCAGAAAAAGGGAAAACTGGTGAGAAAAGAAACAAATCCACAGAGGATTAGAGACATTCAGTCATGGTTTTCAATCATCCTCATCATTCCTCTCTTGCAAGGAAAGCCTCCGTTACCTTCCTAGTTATCATCCTTGACTCTTACTGGGCTCGCTCCTGTATTCTTTCTCAGAAGAACAAGGAAAGGATAGGGAGGAAATCTGACTGTCACTTATTGGTGATTTAGTTGCTAAGTCATGTCCAACTCTTGTAATCCCATGGAGTGTGGCCTTCCAGGCTCCTCTGGCCATGGGATTTCCCAAGCAAGAATACTGGAGTGAGTTGCCATTTCCTTCTCCCAGAGATCCTCCCAACCCGGGGATAGGACCTGTATGTCTTACACTGAAGGTGGATTCTTTGCTGCTGAGCCACCAGGCAAGCCCCATGTAGCCAAAAATAATACTTCTAGGTCTTTTCTGATATGCAGCAGGGACTAGCAACACAGTGGTCTCTATCATTTAAATAATAATTTTAATCGTTCATTCCTTCTCTCATTTACTCATTCTTTAAATAATATTCCTAAAGCACGTATTTTATGGCGGGTATCGGGGTGTAATGGAAAAGAAATCAAATAGATTTCCTGCTGTCATGGAGCTAAGAGTTTAGTGAGAGAGATTGTTCCTGAAAAAATGGTATATCGATCAAATTTTTATACATTTATGTTAAAATTCAATATGTAGTTTGGTTTTACAATGAGTTCTCCATGAATACTATTGTAAGGTAAAGCACTGACTTGTAACATATCTATCTGCTTAGGGCAGGCCTATCAGGCTTTATTAAAGCTAGGGACGTATTTCCTTTCAAACTGAGAATACTTTCCTTCTACAAGGTCTGTGCATATGAGTATCATGTAGATACACAACACTTTCATATAAGACGAGGACAATGCTATAGCACATTTTACAGTGTATTGGTAAACTCACAGTGGTATAGATTTACATAAAGAACAGACATATAAACAAGTAAATGTAATCCAATGTATGTGCTTTACTAAAAGTATGAAAGCATAGCATAGTAGGAGTGAAAAGTTGGGCAATAGGGAGAAGAGTTAAAAAAAAAAAAAAAAAAAAAGCTTCCAAGACCTGGATCTTAAGGACTGATAGAACTGATCAGAAAAAGGGAAAACTGGTGAGAAAAGAAACAAATCCACAGAGGATTAGAGACATTCAGTCATGGTTTTTTCAATCATCCTCATCATTCCTCTCTTGCAAGGAAAGCCTCCGTTACCTTCCTAGTTATCATCCTTGACTCTTACTGGGCTCGCTCCTGTATTCTTTCTCAGAAGAACAAGGAAAGGATAGGGAGGATACCACTCAGTGTTAACTGTCACAGACTAGTAGAAAAACAAAGAGGGAAGGAAAAAGCCCTGGGATCTAGAGGAAAGTCCTCAAAGGTCAAGCAGTGAGCCAATAAAAGTGGCCTGGAAGAAGCATGCTAGGGCAAGAACCAACATGTTGTTCTATTTTTTCCTTCTATTTATAGCATCAGGAAAGATGGGCTCTGGCAGAAAGATTGTTGATTCATTGACTAAAACCAGGGAGGTGTCCCTCTCATTTTATTTCTCTTTGATTGGATTTATTTCGCGATGTCTCATCTTACACTTGTAGTTCTGGAGAGGATCTTTAAAATGGTTTAATCCAACCCCTTTTTTTAATGGATTAACAAATTACAGATCAGAGTGGTGAGGTCATTTGTTCAAGAACACAATAACTTTGGGGCAAAATTGAGAACAGAAAGAAGATCTTCTGCCTCCGCTTCCCAAAGTGGTAAGGGATTTAAAGTTATTCAAACTGGTTTAACTCTGGGCTGTTAGTTATATGTGTGTCCATTTACTCTGTACAATAGAAATAATAATACTTTACAGGGAAGTGGTGAGAAATAGAGAATAAAAATACATGAAAACCACTTAACAGAATACTGAAATCTTAATAACTACTTATGAAACATCATTTCTCCCCTCCTTCACCCAACAAAAATCATGCAGAGGAACTGGAGAAAGTATGACTAAGATATCACACCACATGACTTCTGAACTCAGCCGAAAATCATGGACATTCTTAGTGGAAGATAAATGTGAGAACTGATTGAAGTCCATGCATATGTATACACACAAACACACACACAGTTTTTTCCCACAGTTAATAATAATCAAATATTTAAAATCCTGGTAATGCCTTAGTGATGCCGATTATATTAATAATGAGTATTACTAATTGAGAACCTACTGTGTGTCACTTGAATCACATACGTTATTCTAATTCTGGCAACAATCTTGCAGAGCACTTCACAGATGATGAAAAGAAGAGGGACTGTGGTTAAGTAATGTTACCCATGGTTTAGCAACTACCATGAGGATTCAGAAGAAAATTACAGAAAAATTTCAATTCACACTTGCTCCAAGCAGATAAACACAGAGAGGTGATATCTTCAAATACTTTTCCGCACAAATAGCTAGATGCTTAAACTAGCAACTGTTCTCCTTGGATATTCAACGGGAGGTGTTGCCTGGCTTAATCGGTCAGGACAGTAAACTTAGGTGATTTAAAAATGAAACAAAGGGCACAGATGAAAATTTCTTCTAAGCACACACCTGCTGGGAGCTATGAGTAACTATCCCTAAGGTCAGGCTTAATAGGATTTAGATCTAAATGAACTCTGACATGTTGATTATTCACTACTTGAAAATAGAAGGAAGAAAAATGCTAAGGTGAGAGGTCAGTAGTGTAAGCTTTCTTTTTTCTCCCCTGTGGTTCTGAAAAGTCCCCACTAAGGACTTCCTTTTAGTTTTCACTTTTGAAGGAACATGGAGAACCTAAAAGTTTTGGTCATAAATCCATCCCTAAACACAAATCTTTCTTAATGAATATGAGTTCTATAGCTTCTAGAATCAGTCCAGTAATGAATATGAGTCTACCAAAGGAAGCACACAGTGCTTAGGGATAAATATTCAATAATTCTCAGAACTTTTTTCTTCCACAGAATCTTTTTTTTTAAAAAAAACTTTTATTTCACTTTTAACTTTTACAGAGTTTTGTTGTTTACAGATATGTATGTTCTCAGATTAGTCACATGTATATCCCCCCATCCCACCCCTCCAGACCGTCATACAGCACCTGTGAAGGATCTGCTTTTCTCACAGAGCAATGACTATAGCTATTTTCTTCACATATGATACAGTACAGGCCTTCAAGCTACTTCCTTTGCGCCTCTCACCCACTCTTCCTTTCCCGCAATGTCCATATGTCCACTGTCCATGTCTTTCTGTCCCACAGAATCTTAAGACAGGGAAGTAGGCTATCTCAGACATGAGAGAAATATTTCTAATGAATAGGAGTGAGTGAATTGTCTGTTCTTCCCCAAGCTTTATATATCTTACCTCAGTTAATTCCCATAATTATTATTTCCATTTCATCACAAGTACAATTCTTATCCTCATTTCATCAAAGGAGCCACTGAAGCTTAGAGAAGTGAAAACAGCCATTTAATGCTGTGCATCCATAAATGACAGAGCTGATATTCAAAGTCTAGCTCTGCCTGACTCTGGCAGTCAGAACTCTGAATGGATGGCTACAGGGACACAGTCATGGTGGGTTAGACACTGGGTGGGACTCATCCTGAAAACTTCACTGGAAAAAGTGGGCCCTGAGAAGGCAGAAGGTAAAATGTGTGACTTGACTACCTGTTGCTAGTATGTCTGGTTTCTGATTCTGCAGGTCTAGGGAGGGCTAGAAGTAGAGGCTTGTCTAAGTTTTAAGAAAGTCAGAGAAAAAGTAAGGTGGACTGAAGAGAGAAATCTGAAAGATTCAAGAGAAGGTTCTTGGAATTTAGAGCTGGACCAAGCAATGAAGCTTGAGGTGACCGGTGCATGTTTCAACACAACAGGAGAACAAGCCAAGGCTTGAGACCCAAAGTACATCATGAGGCCTAGAAAGTGGCGAAGGAGAGACGAGATTGGTTAGTTGGTAAAGATCAACAGGTACACTGCAGATTCTGGAAAATAAATATTTTCGTTTGATTTTTAAAATCTTGATATATAAGCAATGTTTCTGCAGTAAAGTGAAACCTGTGATAGAAAAGATGAATTTGTAGAGAAAAGAAGGGTCATAATTCAACATTCACTCCATTGGTTTACCACAACCAATCTTTTTCTATTTTTTGTTTTTGCATCACTCTTTCATTTAACAAGCATCTGCTAAAGGCCCACTGTGTTTCAGGCTCACTGAGGGAAGTAGAGTTTCCACAGTATTCATCTGGATCAAAGTACCATATCAGTCTGCACAGAAGAAACAAAGTTATCTCTTAGATTCCAGTGAGGATGACATAAAGTTCATGACCATTGAGTTAATGATGTAGAATACAATGTAGACGCGTCAGTGCTTTGGGGAATGAGATGGGATCAATTAAAATGACTCTCATAGTGCAAGTGAAGTGTTGACTGCATTGAACAAAATAGAAACAGACGAGTCACATTCTAAAGAGGAAACAGAAGAGGAGATGTGGATGAGATTTGCAATGATGATAATAGTTCCCATTTGGGGATCCTATGCTTCTCCACTTCCAGATGCTTTACTTACTCACCAGTCTGCACTACAGTCCTTTGAGGAAGTTATTACTACCCTCATTTTATGGATGAGAAATACAGTGACCAAATATCTATTTGCCTGGGACTGACAGGTTTCACAGGGACTGGACTCTGCGGGCTAGCCTAGGGAAACGAGTGGTTTAGTTTTCTTTGAGGAAACCAGGGATCGCAATGTCACTAGTTAAGGACAGAATCTGAGCTCATGGCCAAGATTTCTTAGTGACCATACCTGTCTACTACACCACACTGCCTTGATCTTTAAAACTCCTAAACATAGCAATATCAGATCACATACTTTTGGAGAATACATGCAAGAAGATGTTTATCTCATGAACCAAATACCTTTCATTCTGTCTCTCCTGCCACTGTCTGAACCACTAACATCTATGTATCATCTAGCAGATCTTTGACTGACAGCCTCTTTTAACACAGGAGAAACATATTTATCTAGTAAACTTTTTTTGTTTTCAGTAATCAGTTATAATCCTAAAGGTAAGTGGTAGGACAGAGCTCCAAAAGAGGCTGTGTCTAACAAGAAAGTAACATCTGGAAGAAAATAAAATGAGAAACAAAGGTCCAGCTGTTTTGTCCATAAATGAAGCACACTGATACTTAGGGACATCTGGAAAGTTGATTGAACTTTTTGATTTTCATACAGATGTTCAGTGTCATAGAGACACAGTCATAACTATACATGGAAAGCTATGCATAATGGTATTTCACTACGTAATGGTCATAGGGAACCTTTTCATAATGCTAATGTCTGTGGACAGAATGAAGACTCTGGCTTATACTATTATATCAATTATATTTTATAGCATATGGTTATTATGTAGATTTTGTAGAACGTCAGGGGGTCTGTCGTCAGTGCTTTGGGGAATGAGATGGGATCAATTAAAATGACTCTCATAGTGCAAGTGAAGTGTTGACTGCATTGAACAAAATAGAAACAGACGAGTCACATTCTAAAGAGGAAACAGAAGAGGAGATGTGGATGAGATTTGCAATGATGATAATAGTTCCCATTTGGGGATCCTATGCTTCTCCACTTCCAGATGCTTTACTTACTCACCAGTCTGCACTACAGTCCTTTGAGGAAGTTATTACTACCCTCATTTTATGGATGAGAAATACAGTGACCAAATATCTATTTGCCTGGGACTGACAGGTTTCACAGGGACTGGACTCTGCGGGCTAGCCTAGGGAAACGAGTGGTTTAGTTTTCTTTGAGGAAACCAGGGATCGCAATGTCACTAGTTAAGGACAGAATCTGAGCTCATGGCCAAGATTTCTTAGTGACCATACCTGTCTACTACACCACACTGCCTTGATCTTTAAAACTCCTAAACATAGCAATATCAGATCACATACTTTTGGAGAATACATGCAAGAAGATGTTTATCTCATGAACCAAATACCTTTCATTCTGTCTCTCCTGCCACTGTCTGAACCACTAACATCTATGTATCATCTAGCAGATCTTTGACTGACAGCCTCTTTTAACACAGGAGAAACATATTTATCTAGTAAACTTTTTTTGTTTTCAGTAATCAGTTATAATCCTAAAGGTAAGTGGTAGGACAGAGCTCCAAAAGAGGCTGTGTCTAACAAGAAAGTAACATCTGGAAGAAAATAAAATGAGAAACAAAGGTCCAGCTGTTTTGTCCATAAATGAAGCACACTGATACTTAGGGACATCTGGAAAGTTGATTGAACTTTTTGATTTTCATACAGATGTTCAGTGTCATAGAGACACAGTCATAACTATACATGGAAAGCTATGCATAATGGTATTTCACTACGTAATGGTCATAGGGAACCTTTTCATAATGCTAATGTCTGTGGACAGAATGAAGACTCTGGCTTATACTATTATATCAATTATATTTTATAGCATATGGTTATTATGTTCTAGGGCATATATTTTGACCTGGATAACTATGCCATGATGTAGATAATATGGATTTTGAAATTAGTTACTTTATAGTCCTCTTCTTTTTAAGTTCTAACTGGTTAGATGCAGACAGGGAGAGTGGGACATTTACTGGATTGCCTAGGACTTCTTTAATAACTAAATTTATTGAATACATTTAAAAAATGATTTGAATAATTCACATTTTAAAATGGTGTCACATTCTAACTAAAGACAGTCCTAGGGCTCCATTTTCTCTGTAATCATCACACCCATTGGTTCGACTGTTGTGTAAAGCAGCTGCATTATCTGCATTTTGCTAAGTAAACAAACCCTGCACTGTGCAAGAGTGTTTGCTGTTTGCCAATGTGCTAGTGGTTGGAAGCTGCGTAAAAACTCTAATTACACATTTTCATACAATGTGGGGGCGGTGTAGGGTGTACCTCATTACTTAAGAAATACATACAAACTTCACTTGTATATTTCGTCTGTGGCATGGTAGTTTTTCAATAAATGCTGTATAAATGCCTGAACAATAATACCAAGCCTTAACTGATTACTTACTATGCACTGGGCACTGGGTTAAACATTTAAAGTTTAAGTATTAATTAATGCACAAAATAATTCCCTGAGGTGGCTTTATTAATCTCATTTATTTATGAGTTGACTGAGATACAGAAATGTTAAGTGACTAATCCAAGGTCATATCAATCTAGTCGTATAATATGGCAGAAGAGACTTTTGAACCCAGATTTATCTGACTTCATAACCCATGCTATAATCTGCTACCTCTTCTTAAAATGAGTATCTGATGGTAGAAACCTAGCTTTGCTAACTCCCCCAAGACTGGTTTAAGACCGCTGTCAAACCAAGACATGCACAGATCATTTTATGCCTAATTCATTAAAAATCATCTCGGGAGAAAACTCCTAGCTCCTGTACCTAGACAGAGGAAGTGTATGTTTGTTACACAAACCCCACTTGCATGGTTTAAGGCGCCCTTCAAAAGACATGCTAATGTCTGTGGACAGAATGAAGACTCTGGCTTATACTATTATATAAATTATATTTTATAGCATATGGTTATTATGTTCTAGGGCATATATTTTGACCTGGATAACTATGCCATGATGTAGATAATATGGATTTTGAAATTAGTTACTTTATAGTCCTCTTCTTTTTAAGTTCTAACTGGTTAGATGCAGACAGGGAGAGTGGGACATTTACTGGATTGCCTAGGACTTCTTTAATAACTAAATTTATTGAATACATTTAAAAAATGATTTGAATAATTCACATTTTAAAATGGTGTCACATTCTAACTAAAGACAGTCCTAGGGCTCCATTTTCTCTGTAATCATCACACCCATTGGTTCGACTGTTGTGTAAAGCAGCTGCATTATCTGCATTTTGCTAAGTAAACAAACCCTGCACTGTGCAAGAGTGTTTGCTGTTTGCCAATGTGCTAGTGGTTGGAAGCTGCGTAAAAACTCTAATTACACATTTTCATACAATGTGGGGGCGGTGTAGGGGTGTACCTCATTACTTAAGAAAATACATACAAACTTCACTTGTATATTTCGTCTGTGGCATGGTAGTTTTTCAATAAATGCTGTATAAATGCCTGAACAATAATACCAAGCCTTAACTGATTACTTACTATGCACTGGGCACTGGGTTAAACATTTAAAGTTTAAGTATTAATTAATGCACAAAATAATTCCCTGAGGTGGCTTTATTAATCTCATTTATTTATGAGTTGACTGAGATACAGAAATGTTAAGTGACTAATCCAAGGTCATATCAATCTAGTCGTATAATATGGCAGAAGAGACTTTTGAACCCAGATTTATCTGACTTCATAACCCATGCTATAATCTGCTACCTCTTCTTAAAATGAGTATCTGATGGTAGAAACCTAGCTTTGCTAACTCCCCCAAGACTGGTTTAAGACCGCTGTCAAACCAAGACATGCACAGATCATTTTATGCCTAATTCATTAAAAATCATCTCGGGAGAAAACTCCTAGCTCCTGTACCTAGACAGAGGAAGTGTATGTTTGTTACACAAACCCCACTTGCATGCCTTCAAAATGATTCATCCAGGGGGTTAGCAGAGGTTGTTTAAGCCAAATGACACCTGTAAAGCAAAGTTATGTCGTTGCTCTTTCCTTTTAAATCTGAGCTTCTTACTTACTGGCTGTGTCTGTTGCAAACATTGATGTGTCATAAAAAATACGTTGCCTTATAAATCACGTCTCTCCTGTAGGAGATTACAACACTTTTTATAGCCCATCTGAACCTCTTGAAGCTTTGTTTCTTCAGAATCTATTCCAGTTACAAAGAGATGAGATTTTTACTTCTAAGGAAGCACTTATGAAATCTGTACTTGCTAAACACAAAACTACCATTTTAAGGGTTTTCAGTGGTTGATATCTCATTTAATTTTGCAGTTTTTATTTAAAAGAAGCACAATATACATAATAAAGTATCCAACTTTTGTGATTATCACACCACTAATTTCAATGGTGTATGTAAACAACTTGGAAAAATTGTTTATCAGCCCTTTTACCTCAAACCATCTTTTCTCACTAGAACTTACTGAAAGAGTCATCACAATTCTTAGAAAACCACTGGTTCCAGTGCACCGAACATGTAGCGCATTAATAATGTCATTAGATGATTTCTTAGGTCAGTCTCCCAAGGCAACAGAAATAAAAGCAAAACTAAACAAATAAGAACTAATCAAGGTTATAAGCTTTTGCACAGCAAAGAAACCATAAGCAAAATGAAAAGACAAATTACAGACTAGGAGAAAATATTTAGAAATGATGCAATGGACAAACTCATTTATTTATGAGTTGACTGAGATACAGAAATGTTAAGTGACTAATCCAAGGTCATATCAATCTAGTCGTATAATATGGCAGAAGAGACTTTTGAACCCAGATTTATCTGACTTCATAACCCATGCTATAATCTGCTACCTCTTCTTAAAATGAGTATCTGATGGTAGAAACCTAGCTTTGCTAACTCCCCAAGCCTGGTTTCATACCGCTGTCAAACCAAGACATGCACAGATCATATTATGCCTAATTCATTAAAAATCATCTCGGGAGAAAACTCCTAGCTCCTGTACCTAGACAGAGGAAGTGTATGTTTGTTACACAAACCCCACTTGCATGCCTTCAAAATGATTCATCCAGGGGGTTAGCAGAGGTTGTTTAAGCCAAATGACACCTGTAAAGCAAAGTTATGTCGTTGCTCTTTCCTTTTAAATCTGAGCTTCTTACTTACTGGCTGTGTCTGTTGCAAACATTGATGTGTCATAAAAAATACGTTGCCTTATAAATCACGTCTCTCCTGTAGGAGATTACAACACTTTTTATAGCCCATCTGAACCTCTTGAAGCTTTGTTTCTTCAGAATCTATTCCAGTTACAAAGAGATGAGATTTTTACTTCTAAGGAAGCACTTATGAAATCTGTACTTGCTAAACACAAAACTACCATTTTAAGGGTTTTCAGTGGTTGATATCTCATTTAATTTTGCAGTTTTTATTTAAAAGAAGCACAATATACATAATAAAGTATCCAACTTTTGTGATTATCACACCACTAATTTCAATGGTGTATGTAAACAACTTGGAAAAATTGTTTATCAGCCCTTTTACCTCAAACCATCTTTTCTCACTAGAACTTACTGAAAGAGTCATCACAATTCTTAGAAAACCACTGGTTCCAGTGCACCGAACATGTAGCGCATTAATAATGTCATTAGATGATTTCTTAGGTCAGTCTCCCAAGGCAACAGAAATAAAAGCAAAACTAAACAAATAAGAACTAATCAAGGTTATAAGCTTTTGCACAGCAAAGAAACCATAAGCAAAATGAAAAGACAAATTACAGACTAGGAGAAAATATTTAGAAATGATGCAATGGACAAAGGCTTAATTTCCAAAATATACAAACAGTTCATACAACTCAACAACCAAAAAAAAAAACCAAAAAAAAAAATATAATCAAAAAAATGAACGGAAGACTTCAACAGACATTTCTCCAAAGAAGATGCACGTATGGCCAAAAGGAACATGAAAAGACACTCATCACCGCTCATTATTAGGCACATGTAAATCAACACTACAATAAGGTATTGTCTCACATCAGTCAGAACGACCATCATTAAAAAGTATACAGATAGGACTTCCCTGGTGGTCCGGTGGGTAAAGACACTGCCTTGCAGTGCAAGGGACGCCAGTTCGATCCCTGGCCTGGGAAGATCCCACGTGCTGCGGAGCAGCAGGACTGAAGTGTCCAACTACTGAGCCGGAGCTCTGGAGCACATGCTTCCAGAGCTGGTGCTCTGCAACAAAAGAGGCCACTGCAACGGGAGGCCCACACAGGTCAAAGAACAAAGATCCTGGATGAAAACAAGTAAATGAAAGACCAACAGAAGTGGCCAAAAAAAAAAAAATAGTCTACAGATATTAATTGCTGGAGAGGGTGTGGAGAAAAGGGAACCCTTCTACACTGTTGGTGGGAATGTAATTTGGTGAAGCCACTATGGAAAATAGTAGTGATATTTCTCAAAAAACTACAAAAGAGATGTCATATGATCCAGCAATTCTATTCCTGGGAATATGTACCCAGATAAAACTATAATTCTAAAAGATACAAGTACACCCATGCTAATAGCAGCACTGTTTATAATAGCCAAGACATGAAAAGAGACACCTGTTGGTCAGTAGATGATATCATATATAATGGAATATTACTTAGTCATAAAAAGTGATATATGCCATTTACAGCAATATGAATGGACCTAGAGATTATCATACTAAGTGAAATAAGACAGAAAGAGAAAGACAAATACCATTTGACATACGGAATCAAAACTATGACACAAATAAACATATCTATAGAGATAGACTCAGAAAACAGATGTGTGGGTGCCAAGGGTGAAGGGGTAGGGGAGGGAGGGATTGGGAATTTAGTATTAGCAGATGCAAATTATTATGTATGGATGGACAAACAATAAGGTCCCATTATATAGCACAGTGAATTATATTCAATACCCTGTGATAAACCATGATGTCAAAGAATATAAAAAATAATACATGTGCACACACACACACACACACACATATGAGTCATTTTCCTGTACAATAGAAGTTAACACAATACTGTAAATCTCCTTTACATCAATTTAAAAAAGTCATTATATACATCCACACAGCTGGGATTTTTAAACCAAACGGTTGCAGTTTTCACTGTGAAAATTTAAAAGGAAGAATAATTATACTGCCCACTTTTGAAAAGAATAATCATGTGGCATTAGTTAGGCTATTTTGCTTTCTTTTTTTGTTTGTTTGTTTTGCTTTCTTTAAAAAGAATGTTCATCAAACATGAAAAACCTACCAACATAATAACACCTTTCATTTATGTAGCTATTTATCGTTTCCAAATTGCTTTCACATTTATTATATAATTGGGTTGTATCATTTGGACACTTGAAATTATACCTCTGACAGAGTTCTGTAACTGTTTCCTGAACACTGAACCCAAGGTAGATATGCTTTTCTGGAACTGCCTTGATTAAAAAGGCAACGCAAAAACAATACTGTTCTAGTCCCAAAGAGATTTCAGACAAAGAAAGGAGAAGATGAAAAACAGTATGCCACCCTCTGTGAAACCACAGTGAAGTTTACAAGAACTTTACAGGAGGGGCTTTTGTTAAAGGGTTTTTCCCAACTGCACCAGACTACAATCTGTCTGTTCTTTTAAGATTAAGTGCTTCACCTTGGGGTTTTTTTATGACTGCTTCTAACTGTGGTGCCTCACCTTAGATATAAAATATCACCTCAAAGGGATGAGCTAATGGTGTGTACAAAGGAGCCTCTACTCAGAAACTCCATAAGTGAGGAGCACAACCAGGAAGTATCAGGTTGGGCACTAGCCTGTGACAGAGGGGAAAGAGCACAACCTTTGAAGTCAAAATGCTTTTGATTAAAATCCAAGCTATTCTGCTTACTACTTGAAGGCCTTGGACAGCTCATGTAACCCTCTTAATGATGACACAAATAATATCTATAGAGATAGACTCAGAAAACAGATGTGTGGGTGCCAAGGGTGAAGGGGTAGGGGAGGGAGGGATTGGGAATTTAGTATTAGCAGATGCAAATTATTATGTATGGATGGACAAACAATAAGGTCCCATTATATAGCACAGTGAATTATATTCAATACCCTGTGATAAACCATGATGTCAAAGAATATAAAAAATAATACATGTGCACACACACACACACACACACACACATATGAGTCATTTTCCTGTACAATAGAAGTTAACACAATACTGTAAATCTCCTTTACATCAATTTAAAAAAGTCATTATATACATCCACACAGCTGGGATTTTTAAACCAAACGGTTGCAGTTTTCACTGTGAAAATTTAAAAGGAAGAATAATTATACTGCCCACTTTTGAAAAGAATAATCATGTGGCATTAGTTAGGCTATTTTGCTTTCTTTTTTTGTTTGTTTGTTTTGCTTTCTTTAAAAAGAATGTTCATCAAACATGAAAAACCTACCAACATAATAACACCTTTCATTTATGTAGCTATTTATCGTTTCCAAATTGCTTTCACATTTATTATATAATTGGGTTGTATCATTTGGACACTTGAAATTATACCTCTGACAGAGTTCTGTAACTGTTTCCTGAACACTGAACCCAAGGTAGATATGCTTTTCTGGAACTGCCTTGTTTAAAAAAGGCAACGCAAAAACAATACTGTTCTAGTCCCAAAGAGATTTCAGACAAAGAAAGGAGAAGATGAAAAACAGTATGCCACCCTCTGTGAAACCACAGTGAAGTTTACAAGAACTTTACAGGAGGGGCTTTTGTTAAAGGGTTTTTCCCAACTGCACCAGACTACAATCTGTCTGTTCTTTTAAGATTAAGTGCTTCACCTTGGGGTTTTTTTATGACTGCTTCTAACTGTGGTGCCTCACCTTAGATATAAAATATCACCTCAAAGGGATGAGCTAATGGTGTGTACAAAGGAGCCTCTACTCAGAAACTCCATAAGTGAGGAGCACAACCAGGAAGTATCAGGTTGGGCACTAGCCTGTGACAGAGGGGAAAGAGCACAACCTTTGAAGTCAAAATGCTTTTGATTAAAATCCAAGCTATTCTGCTTACTACTTGAAGGCCTTGGACAGCTCATGTAACCTCTCTGAGCCTTAGATTCCTTATCTCTACAATGGCAGTGATAATATCCTTTCTTCATAGGGTTACTGTGAATATTGATCATAATATTGAATGCAAACATACAGTGGAGGCCCAAGATATTAAATAATGAGTAGTATCATTACCAATTTTTTATTAGACCTGTGTCTTTGCTATTGCAATGTTCCAGGCAGCAATCCAAGAGGGTGTGGACCAAAGAATGTATTTTACTGAAATGAAGAGGAGAAAAGCGTTTTAGTCAAGATGGTTTCCAGGATTACGATTTGGGCATATAGTTGATGATAATGATGATATTCAGTAAAACAAGAAACAGAAGAGGATGAAGGAGAGAGAATGAGAAGGGCAGTAGGAGAGAAAGATTACATCACATAATGCATTTGTCTTCTTTCATGTTGTAACAAAATCTCTGGCACATAGTAGGCAATATTACATATTTATTTATATATATGTGTGTGTGTATGTGTGTATTATATCTATTACATTTAGGTATTAGATATATAATAAAATATCATTATATATAATATTATGTACATGATACTTACCTACACACACACACACACACACACACACACGTGTGTGTGTGTTGAATTAATAAATGAATGAATGAGTAAATCACATATGAGCTAGGTCAACCAGCCTAATTCTATGACTGTCCTGGAATGGATATATGATTTAAAAATGTATACCTCATTGACTGTTCTTACCAGAAAAATGTAAGTGTCTAACCTGGCATGCATGTCTTTTATCACCAGCCACAATAAAGGACTTGCATCGCATTTCAAACAAAATGAATTTAGAATGAAGCATGAGAAAGATGCCATTACTTATATCAGGAAACTGTTCCTTTTCTAGGTTTAATATGCTGCCTTAATTCTTCTCATCTCCCATTCCTATTTGGGTATGCATAAGTCTAGGAAGTCACTGGGCTCTGGCTGAGAGCTTGTCAAGTTTCATAAGTTCATAGTGTTTCCCTTCAACTCTGCCTGAAGACTTGCAAATGACCCAGAACCCTTCCTAGATAAAATTCATCTTCTGATCAGGGCAAATCAGTGTGGCAAGATGGTTAAAAATGTGGATGAAACCAAGGGTGCCTTAGGACTTTTGCAGGGACAGGTCTTTATTTTCATGTACTTATTACATACCTACTTCCAGATGCCTGTAAAGATCCCTAGAGCTACCTCTATTTCTGTTGTGTGCTACATTTGACTCTTCTTTTAGAGAATCTTGTCTCCTCTACCACCATAGGCAAGCAGATAATCTATCTGCTATTTATATAGCACAGCAGTTTTTCCAGGAACGTTGGGCTCTAGGAGGCAAGATGCTATTATAATTGCCCGTTTTCATTTGTTATTTCATTGTGAAAGCAGGTTAACCTTGTGGGAACGAGGAGGCCATAGGAGTAAAACAAGAAACAGAAGAGGATGAAGGAGAGAGAATGAGAAGGGCAGTAGGAGAGAAAGATTACATCACATAATGCATTTGTCTTCTTTCATGTTGTAACAAAATCTCTGGCACATAGTAGGCAATATTACATATTTATTTATATATATGTGTGTGTGTATGTGTGTATTATATCTATTACATTTAGGTATTAGATATATAATAAAATATCATTATATATAATATTATGTACATGATACTTACCTACACACACACACACACACACACACACACGTGTGTGTGTGTTGAATTAATAAATGAATGAATGAGTAAATCACATATGAGCTAGGTCAACCAGCCTAATTCTATGACTGTCCTGGAATGGATATATGATTTAAAAATGTATACCTCATTGACTGTTCTTACCAGAAAAATGTAAGTGTCTAACCTGGCATGCATGTCTTTTATCACCAGCCACAATAAAGGACTTGCATCGCATTTCAAACAAAATGAATTTAGAATGAAGCATGAGAAAGATGCCATTACTTATATCAGGAAACTGTTCCTTTTCTAGGTTTAATATGCTGCCTTAATTCTTCTCATCTCCCATTCCTATTTGGGTATGCATAAGTCTAGGAAGTCACTGGGCTCTGGCTGAGAGCTTGTCAAGTTTCATAAGTTCATAGTGTTTCCCTTCAACTCTGCCTGAAGACTTGCAAATGACCCAGAACCCTTCCTAGATAAAATTCATCTTCTGATCAGGGCAAATCAGTGTGGCAAGATGGTTAAAAATGTGGATGAAACCAAGGGTGCCTTAGGACTTTTGCAGGGACAGGTCTTTATTTTCATGTACTTATTACATACCTACTTCCAGATGCCTGTAAAGATCCCTAGAGCTACCTCTATTTCTGTTGTGTGCTACATTTGACTCTTCTTTTAGAGAATCTTGTCTCCTCTACCACCATAGGCAAGCAGATAATCTATCTGCTATTTATATAGCACAGCAGTTTTTCCAGGAACGTTGGGCTCTAGGAGGCAAGATGCTATTATAATTGCCCGTTTTCATTTGTTATTTCATTGTGAAAGCAGGTTAACCTTGTGGGAACGAGGAGGCCACATTTGGCAGCTGCCTGTCTCAATGAAAAAATGAGCCGAGGAGGTCTTTTCGGTCATAGACCAGGTTCAACAGCATTTTAGGATTACTGATGGGATGAAGTTTGTCATTTTAAAGTGTAAATAAATCATAGGGTTTTTGAAGTGAAATTTATTGCTTTAAGAATAAGGATCAAGGTCTTTGGGGAATCAATTAGCCCCTGTATTTGAACAGACTGGGGGCTGTACATCTCTCTGTGCTTTGAATCAATCTAATATTTCTTTTTTGTTTCTAGGTATGCATTCTTTAACACACATGGAAAAGCACAATGTTTTTTTTAAGAAAGTAACACTAACACATAAAAGAGCCATTTGTTATATGAACAAATCAGCAGTATACAATTTAATTAAAAACTAGCAAGTGATGACTCTGAAAAACAACAATCTCTTCTCAGTAGAAGAGCCACACAATGGCTTGAATTCTGCTCTCTGCTAATTCACATGAAGTAATGAAAACAAGATCTACTCACATACCACACACAGCAGGATTGGGCCAAGCAATATATTAACAGTGCCTTTTATCAGGAGCGAGACCCTGACAATGTTTATTGGTAATGATCACAAATTTCTAGGAACCACTTGAAACAAAAGAGCATCACTCTTTAGCAGCTTAAACTGAGCTGGGAAGACTCATGTGACTTAAATAAAAATCTGCATCTCATAGATTTCATTTTATTCCTGCTCCTCTGAGTGGGCTAAAACCAACCAACCAGCCAAACAAAAATCCATGCAATTATCATCACCTTCTCAACATCTCTTTGTGAGCTTTAATTCTCTTTTCTTTATTCACTCAGATACTCTCCCCTTCCTCTGCCCCACTTCCCATCTTCCTTTGCTCAGTGAATGGAGTTTGGGGAATGGAAGAGAAGAACTAGACTCCACAATGGGCTTCATCTGCTCCCCTACTGGCCCTAACTCAGGCCAGTAGATTCAGTGTGACTGTCTCCTCTACCCAGGCTGCTGCGTAGATTCTCAGCTTGTGACAGGAATTTTGTCTGAACCAATGGAGAACCTTTTGGGTTCTGACACAAGGCTTTTCCAGCAGGGAAAGGGCAATTTGTGCAAATGGATGATAAAGGCAGGGTGGGAGACTCTGACCTGTCTTAGAACGGAAATAGATGCCACAGAAAAGTTTGCCCAATGTTCTGAGTGATTCCACAAACATGTCAAGACTCTTCACTAGCCACTGAGGATGCAAAATTGTAAATCCTTCAGAATCTCACTTATCTTACCTACCTGTAAGTACAATACACAGATTGAATTTGTATATGTACACAGATATATAGTTTGTATATCTATAGTGATGGCAATGTTCTAGGGAGCTCAGAAAAAGAACCACCACTTCTGAGGTTGGGAGGAGTGGGAAATTTTACCAACTAGCAGGTATGCAAACATTCAGAGAAATGGAAGGACAAGGAAGTATTAAATAATGAGGGAAGCATGAGATGTAGGTATGAAGTCTGTAG
Source organism: Tragulus kanchil (assembly GCA_022376925.1). Classification (NCBI taxonomy): domain Eukaryota; kingdom Metazoa; phylum Chordata; class Mammalia; order Artiodactyla; family Tragulidae; genus Tragulus; species Tragulus kanchil. The sequence continues at coordinate 81,575,011 of JAIOJX010000023.1, forward strand.
AAATGAAATAAGATGAGGACAATAAAGCGAGTCACGGAAATTAAGATGCCATTGATAATCTTGTCCCTGTCAGGAATGGCAGAGGCCAACAGTGAGGCATAAGGGAGATGATAAAGAGACTAAGTGGACAGAATCACAAATTTCTAGGAACCACTTGAAACAAAAGAGCATCACTCTTTAGCAGCTTAAACTGAGCTGGGAAGACTCATGTGACTTAAATAAAAATCTGCATCTCATAGATTTCATTTTATTCCTGCTCCTCTGAGTGGGCTAAAACCAACCAACCAGCCAAACAAAAATCCATGCAATTATCATCACCTTCTCAACATCTCTTTGTGAGCTTTAATTCTCTTTTCTTTATTCACTCAGATACTCTCCCCTTCCTCTGCCCCACTTCCCATCTTCCTTTGCTCAGTGAATGGAGTTTGGGGAATGGAAGAGAAGAACTAGACTCCACAATGGGCTTCATCTGCTCCCCTACTGGCCCTAACTCAGGCCAGTAGATTCAGTGTGACTGTCTCCTCTACCCAGGCTGCTGCGTAGATTCTCAGCTTGTGACAGGAATTTTGTCTGAACCAATGGAGAACCTTTTGGGTTCTGACACAAGGCTTTTCCAGCAGGGAAAGGGCAATTTGTGCAAATGGATGATAAAGGCAGGGTGGGAGACTCTGACCTGTCTTAGAACGGAAATAGATGCCACAGAAAAGTTTGCCCAATGTTCTGAGTGATTCCACAAACATGTCAAGACTCTTCACTAGCCACTGAGGATGCAAAATTGTAAATCCTTCAGAATCTCACTTATCTTACCTACCTGTAAGTACAATACACAGATTGAATTTGTATATGTACACAGATATATAGTTTGTATATCTATAGTGATGGCAATGTTCTAGGGAGCTCAGAAAAAGAACCACCACTTCTGAGGTTGGGAGGAGTGGGAAATTTTACCAACTAGCAGGTATGCAAACATTCAGAGAAATGGAAGGACAAGGAAGTATTAAATAATGAGGGAAGCATGAGATGTAGGTATGAAGTCTGTAGAAATGAAATAAGATGAGGACAATAAAGCGAGTCACGGAAATTAAGATGCCATTGATAATCTTGTCCCTTTCAGGGGAATGGCAGAGGCCAACTCCAGTGAGGCATAAGGGAGATGATAAAGAGACTAAGTGGACAGAATCACATCCAATGGATTAGCATTGTAATGGAGTACATTCCTTTTTCTTAATTAACAAGAGAGAAAAGGAGATAAAAATACGCATCGCCATCTGCAAAAACTGTAGGGAGAGAGGAGAAAGGGCCAAATGCGGGCGACAGAAAACTTGTGAAGAAACAGAAAGCACAGTGACCAAAACCAACCATAATATTGAACATCATCAGTCATCAAGGGCAGGCCATTGCTCCCTCCACCCGTAGCAAACTGGCAAAAACAAGCCACAAGAAAACATACAGAAATCTATTAATGGGCTTCCCCTGGTGGTCCAGCGGGTGAGGACACCGCCTTGCAGTGCAAGGGGCGCCAATTCGATCCCTGGCCTGGGAAGATGGAGCGGCTGGACCGTTGTGTGCAATTACCGAGCCAGAGCTCTGGCGCACATGCGCCCAGAGCCGGCGCTCTGCAATGACAGAGGCCACTGCGATGGGAGGCCCACGCGGGCCAAAGAACAAAGATGGATGAAAATAGACAAATGAAAGACCAATAGAAGTGGCCCGCCAATCCCCCTCCCGCCCCACCCCCCCAAAAGATAAATAAATAAAATAAATGTTAAAAAAAAAAAAAGAAATCTGTTAATTCTAAGTGTTGGCCTGTGAGTAGTGGTGGGAGCTCCTATAGCTGTCTACTACACAGGTCAAGGAATATTTAGGCACCACAAAGTAAAAGTCAAGTGTGCAAACTCCCTCACCAATGGCTGTGCTTCCCAGTGTGCACATGCATGTGCACTGGGAATAGAGAACCTAAGTGGCCATCGACAGGATATAGATGTTTAAATATGGTATGCTCAGTGGAATGATCCAGAAGTGCAAATAGACCAAGTTAGTATGTATTACAGTGGAAACACATCTGTAGCATAACAATGAGAGAGGAAAAGCAAGCTTTAGAATGATATGTATAAATGGATACATCTACATACATGGAGCAAGTCAAAAAATAGAAAGGATACACCCCTCAAACATTATTGCATTTATTTTATTTTAATAATAAACTTAGAAGGCATGCACACAAAGGAATACCATGGAGCAACAAGAAAAAATGATCTACAACCACATACAACTGTCTGGATGAATCTCATAAACATGAGGTTGAAGAAATGAAACCAGAGACTGAGACTACATACTGTATGATTCATTAAAATAAAAAAATAAAGCCAATGTAGCCGACAGCGTGGGTCTTCTGAGTGCAGGAATGTCTTTTTTTTTTGGTCTAAGTTCTGGTTATATAAGTGTTTTTAGTTTATGAAAAGTTGTTGAACTGTGTACTTTCTAAATGCTTACTCTTATGAATGTATGTTATACTGTAATAAAATGTGTAAAAATTCTATTTGACAAAGAAAAAAATATCTTAGAATGATACGGCAAATTAACACTTACTTACTCTAGAGCTGATGAGTTCCCAGGTGTTTTTATGATACTTCCTGTGTCTTGATGTTCACTCGTGATATTTCATTGCAAGTAATGAAAGGATAAAGGAAGCACAGAACCCAATAAAATGAAGAAGTACAGATAGGTGATGGTGTCTGTTGGTAGTGATAGGAATCCGAAGCCAGAGATCTCAGCAGATCTGCCGAGGCAGAACCAAAGCCTAAATTCAGTCTCCTCGCTTCTTACTCCAGCTCAGTGCTCTCCTCTTGCATGGATGTTGCCACAAGCTTGACGCTTTCATTTTTCATTTTGGAAACAGATTTGGCTTCTGCCTTAATGTCTTATGTGGTGCTCTTACTCTACGTAACCATATCAACAATTAAAGAGCATTGTAACCCTCCTAGTAGCTTTTGAGTTTTTTTTTTTTTTTTTAAAGATTTATTTATTTATTTATTTTGGGCGGGGGTCAGGTTGGGGAGGGAGGGGAGCGGGCGGGCCACTTCTATCGGTCTTCCATTTCTCCATTTTCATCTGTCTTTGTTCTTTGGCTCCTGTGGGCCTCCCATCGCGGTGGCGTCTGTCACTGCAGAGCGCCGGCTCTGGGCGCATGTGCTCCAGAGCTCCGGCTCGGCGATTGGACAGATCAGTCCACCCACTCCGCGGCACGTGGGATCTTCCCAGGCCAGGGATCAAACCGGCGCCCCTTGCACTGCAAGGCGGTGTCCTTACGCACTGGACCACCAGGGGAAGCCCTTGAGATTTTAAACCACAGGGTCTGAGGTAGATGGGGGACAGCACTTCCATCTCTGTGTCTTATACTTTCCCAGGAGAGATAATAGGCCATGCCAAGCTTCAGTGCGATACTACTTTTTAGGCTGCACCAAGGTGTAAGATCAAAGCCCTTGGAAGAGGGTCTGGCATTCTCCCTCCCTTTTGTCCTCAAAATAAACGCACAAGTCAAGTCCAACCCTATTAATAGGTAATATGTGCTCACTTTTCACTTTCTCTGTGTTTATTAAGAACAGATGATGAGTTTCATACGGGAGATTCAGGGATTGTGGGTTTGATTTTAGATATGCCACGTGTTTGGAAACTCTCTCTCAGAAAATGAATCCTTCAAAGAGTAAGGGAGATGTTTTAGGAAATTTCAACAGCACTCAACTCACTCTGAGTAAATAAAATAGAGATTAAAATGCCCTTTGCATCCCTCTATGTACCCAGCTCCTGCGTTGTTGCCCTCACTTTAACACTCAGATGATCCCAAGGTGTTTAATCCATGTCACTTCAGCACATCACACTTGACTGGGGAATTTAAAGAAGACAAAGAACCTTGTTGGAATGTGACAGGCCCCTCTGGACTTCAGCTTACTGTGAAAAGACAAATGGGGAAAATCCTCCTAGATTTAACTCTAATGTGTCTTGAAACTAAAGCAATGAAGACACTGCATGTTGCATGTTAAAGTTGGGCATTTCCATCAAACAGAAGAAGAGCAGTCCAGCACTCCTTAATTCCAAGGTTTAGCATGATCCTGAGAGCCTGTTAATATTTGCTGCCCCCTGTAGTTTGCTCTTGTAAAAATTCTTAAAAAGTAATCAAGAGAGCTATTTAAAACTTCAGTTGCTCTTCTAAATCCTAAGCACTTCTGAAATTTCATTCCCTATCTCTCTTCTGTCTAACTTGACACATCAGAGTGATGAGATGGGGCGAGGCAGGGGAATATTTCTATGAGCAGTTGTGATTTCATTTAAGAGAATAAACTGGGGAAAATGATTGCCTTTTAAACATGCAGATTGCATTATATAGAGAAAGTGGCTCAAATAAATATGATTTTCTTTAAAAAGGCAAAGGAAGCATCTGTTTATTAAACTACTTTCTCAATTTCCTATTGCCTTCAGAATTGCTGTGGGACATGATTGCCTTTGTCTTCAAGCACAATAGCTTCTAATAACATTAAGCTTAAAAATAATATAGTAGAAAAGTACAGACTTGTGGTTTGTTCATTTGCTGAAACTAATATAGATGGTAGAAATTTTACCCAAGCTTAAAATAGCACACGGAACACTAGAAATTTAACACTGGCTCAGTGATGAATGAAATTTCATTATAAAGGATCACAATCTAATATCTAACTTTAGTAAAAATTTGGGAACTTTGCATAGTTAATACCATGCACATATGCTAGGGAACAAGGTAATAAAAATGTTTATTTTGCAATAGATTAATGGAGAGGAGAAGATGATCCTAAGATAGTATCATCACATGGTCTGCATGACTTGAATAAGTTTTGGTTTAATTCTCGAAAAAGATAACCAAGTTGTTGTTGCCCTCACTTTAACACTCAGATGATCCCAAGGTGTTTAATCCATGTCACTTCAGCACATCACACTTGACTGGGGAATTTAAAGAAGACAAAGAACCTTGTTGGAATGTGACAGGCCCCTCTGGACTTCAGCTTACTGTGAAAAGACAAATGGGGAAAATCCTCCTAGATTTAACTCTAATGTGTCTTGAAACTAAAGCAATGAAGACACTGCATGTTGCATGTTAAAGTTGGGCATTTCCATCAAACAGAAGAAGAGCAGTCCAGCACTCCTTAATTCCAAGGTTTAGCATGATCCTGAGAGCCTGTTAATATTTGCTGCCCCCTGTAGTTTGCTCTTGTAAAAATTCTTAAAAAGTAATCAAGAGAGCTATTTAAAACTTCAGTTGCTCTTCTAAATCCTAAGCACTTCTGAAATTTCATTCCCTATCTCTCTTCTGTCTAACTTGACACATCAGAGTGATGAGATGGGGCGAGGCAGGGGAATATTTCTATGAGCAGTTGTGATTTCATTTAAGAGAATAAACTGGGGAAAATGATTGCCTTTTAAACATGCAGATTGCATTATATAGAGAAAGTGGCTCAAATAAATATGATTTTCTTTAAAAAGGCAAAGGAAGCATCTGTTTATTAAACTACTTTCTCAATTTCCTATTGCCTTCAGAATTGCTGTGGGACATGATTGCCTTTGTCTTCAAGCACAATAGCTTCTAATAACATTAAGCTTAAAAATAATATAGTAGAAAAGTACAGACTTGTGGTTTGTTCATTTGCTGAAACTAATATAGATGGTAGAAATTTTACCCAAGCTTAAAATAGCACACGGAACACTAGAAATTTAACACTGGCTCAGTGATGAATGAAATTTCATTATAAAGGATCACAATCTAATATCTAACTTTAGTAAAAATTTGGGAACTTTGCATAGTTAATACCATGCACATATGCTAGGGAACAAGGTAATAAAAATGTTTATTTTGCAATAGATTAATGGAGAGGAGAAGATGATCCTAAGATAGTATCATCACATGGTCTGCATGACTTGAATAAGTTTTGGTTTAATTTCTTGATTCAGTTGGCCTGTCTGAATGTAATGCCCAGAGAGATTATGGAAGGGTACCATTAATTCGCATGATGCTATAGCTTCCCTCATGCATGCAGAACGTCTCTTTTAGTTTCTTCAGAATCTGTATTATGGATTTGTATTGTCTCACCAAAAGTGAATCAGGAACTTAATAATTCCAACCAAACTGGTAAAACCAAAGGGACAGCTAAAGTTGTTCTGAAATCTAAATAGGTTAGCTCCAATTTTATGTAGTTAACTGAAGTGAATTGAACAATGATGCTTTCGAAAAGGATAAAAATGAAAGAAAAGTTTCAAAAAGCAGAACCTTTATCATATATAAATCTATTAAATGCATGATGGTAAATCATATTTGTTGGTGGTCATTTTAACAATAAATTTAATGTGAAGCTCTCCCAGTATAACCATGCTATTTCATTTTGTTGACATAGAAAAAAGAGATTGAGACCCATTAACCAGGAAAGATTTGTTAAAAGTCAGTGGGCTCCCTGCTATAGAGAATATCCAGGAAGCAGAAGATTTGGCCACTCTTCTCAAAGGTGTATGAGGACTAACAGGTAAATGAATGAAAAGTCAATAAGATATGAGAAGCTTAGCAAAAATAAAGATACTATTTTTCTAGAATGTTCATGAAGAAATGGACTAACCTGGGCTAGAATTTAAATAGGAAGAAAATATGCTGACTAAACAGATCACAAAGAACTGCTAGGGTCTGAAGCATGAAGAAAGGCTCTGAGGGAGCTGCCATATACCAAGCGTCTGCCATAAAGGCAGCACAGAAGAATGCAAATGCTTTTGGACCTGGACTTAGAGATTTCAGGTGCCACCAAAAGTGTCCTAGATCATGAGCTACTCTGTACTAGAAGAGTAAAACAACATTGAAAGGAAACTTCTGAGTGAACCTGGAAGGCGACATCTAGCTGAACAAGGCTTTGATAGGTTCCTGATGAAAGGACCTGACTGAGAAGGGAAGAACCTCTTTCAAGAATCTGAGGGAGTGTTTGGAAACCTGAGAGGGTGGGTGCACACGCTGTGGGAGGGAATGCTGAGTTGGATGAACAAACATTTGATTCCAGCCCTGTCACTTTTTTTATTGTGGAAATTAAAACTTGGCCCTGAACTTCTTTACTCCTCATGTCCTTCATGGACTGTGCAGGATTATTAACACTGCTTCTGTTTTTATCATGCAACTCCAAAAACCAAATGAGATGATGTAGGCAAAATTACCTTGCAAGCTATAAGATGCTGTATAAATTAAGTACTGACTAATTTCAAGCTTGCAGTAAATATCCAGGACACAATGTCTCTGATTCCTTGGCGGAATCATAGATATCAAAAGTCCTCCATACTCTTCCCAGTTGACCCACATCCATTTCTCACTTACTTGCACTAGATACACTCTTTCCAGGAAGGTCACCTTATTCACTGTGAAGCTTATTTCTCATGCCTCAATCTTATGCAATCTTATGCACATTTGTAACAAGACACTGGTTCAAAATTGGGAAGGGAGTACATGAAAGCTGTATATTCTCACCATGCTTATTTAACTTATGTGCAGACTACCTCATGAGAAATGCTAGGTGGGAGGAATCACAAGCTGGAATCCATATTTCCAGGAGAAATATCAACAACCTCAGATACAGATGATACCACTGTAATGGCAGAAAGAAAAGAGGAACTCTTGAAAGTAAAGAACCTCTTGATGAAGGTGAAAGAAGAGAGTGAAACAGCTGTCTTAAAACTCAGCATTATAAAGCAAAGATCATGGCATCTGGTTGCATGACTTCATGGCAAACGTAAGGGGAAAAAGTTGAAGCAGTGACAGATTTTATTTTCCTAGGCCCCAAAATAACTGTGGACGGTGAGTGCAGCCATAAAGTTAAAAGACACTTGTCCCTTAGAAAGAAAACTATGACAAACCTAGAGACTGCAGTAAAAAGCAAAGACATCACTTTGCTGACAAAAATCCAAATTGTCAAAGCCACAGTTTTTCCAGTAGTCATGTGCAGATGTGAGAGCCGGACCATTAAGAAGCCTGAGTACCAAAGAATTGATGCGTTCAAACTGTGGTGCTGAGAAGACTCTAGAGAGTCCCTTGACCTGCAAGGAGATGAAACCAGTCAATCCTAAAGGAAAATCAATCATGACTACTTGGATGAACAAACATTTGATTCCAGCCCTGTCACTTTTTATTGTGGAAATTAAAACTTGGCCCTGAACTTCTTTACTCCTCATGTCCTTCATGGACTGTGCAGGATTATTAACACTGCTTCTGTTTTTATCATGCAACTCCAAAAACCAAATGAGATGATGTAGGCAAAATTACCTTGCAAGCTATAAGATGCTGTATAAATTAAGTACTGACTAATTTCAAGCTTGCAGTAAATATCCAGGACACAATGTCTCTGATTCCTTGGCGGAATCATAGATATCAAAAGTCCTCCATACTCTTCCCAGTTGACCCACATCCATTTCTCACTTACTTGCACTAGATACACTCTTTCCAGGAAGGTCACCTTATTCACTGTGAAGCTTATTTCTCATGCCTCAATCTTATGCAATCTTATGCACATTTGTAACAAGACACTGGTTCAAAATTGGGAAGGGAGTACATGAAAGCTGTATATTCTCACCATGCTTATTTAACTTATGTGCAGACTACCTCATGAGAAATGCTAGGTGGGAGGAATCACAAGCTGGAATCCATATTTCCAGGAGAAATATCAACAACCTCAGATACAGATGATACCACTGTAATGGCAGAAAGAAAAGAGGAACTCTTGAAAGTAAAGAACCTCTTGATGAAGGTGAAAGAAGAGAGTGAAACAGCTGTCTTAAAACTCAGCATTATAAAGCAAAGATCATGGCATCTGGTTGCATGACTTCATGGCAAACGTAAGGGGAAAAAGTTGAAGCAGTGACAGATTTTATTTTCCTAGGCCCCAAAATAACTGTGGACGGTGAGTGCAGCCATAAAGTTAAAAGACACTTGTCCCTTAGAAAGAAAACTATGACAAACCTAGAGGCTGCAGTAAAGAGCAAAGACATCACTTTGCTGACAAAAATCCAAATTGTCAAAGCCACAGTTTTTCCAGTAGTCATGTGCAGATGTGAGAGCCGGACCATTAAGAAGCCTGAGTACCAAAGAATTGATGCGTTCAAACTGTGGTGCTGAGAAGACTCTAGAGAGTCCCTTGACCTGCAAGGAGATGAAACCAGTCAATCCTAAAGGAAATCAATCATGACTATTCATTGGAAGGACTGTGGCTGAAGCTGAAGTTCCAATACTTTGGCCACCTGATGTGAAGAGCTGACTCATTGGAAAAAACTGAAGGCAAAAGGAGAAGAGGGTGACAGAGGATGAGATGGTTAGATAGCATCCTCAATTCAGTGGACATGAGTTTGGGCAAACTCCAGGAGATAATGAAGGACTGGGAAGCCTGGCATGCTGCAGTCCATGGGATTGCAAAGAGTTGGACACAACTTGGCGACTGAACAACAACCTCCACTTTAACTCATACCATTGTCATATAAAGATGTATTACTGCTCAGTTGCATTATAAACTCTTGAAGGAAAGGGAGTTTTTTATTTTTCAAATGACACTAGAACTCCTCTATAGCTGGAAACCAAGAGTTGGGGACAGAGCAGAGTTGAAGGACACAGAGGGCTGAAGGAGAGGAATATCTAGATGTGGACTGACCATATCATAGCTTAGCAGTTCTAGTTCTTTTCTTGACATTTAAAAAATGATGAAGATGATCCAGATCCCCATTATATATGGATTGAGTTAAATGATTATCCCATTGAAAATAATAAACAGAATTAATAATCATGTCACTTTATATTAGACACATACAAAATGGATTACAAAACTAACTACAAAAATATAGAGGTTGGGTGGGATTTATACTTTCTGCATTGAATACTTTAATTGAATATCTAATCCATAAGGTTGCATGACTTCATGGCAAACGTAAGGGAAAAAGTTGAAGCAGTGACAGATTTTATTTTCCTAGGCCCCAAAATAACTGTGGACGGTGAGTGCAGCCATAAAGTTAAAAGACACTTGTCCCTTAGAAAGAAAACTATGACAAACCTAGAGACTGCAGTAAAAAGCAAAGACATCACTTTGCTGACAAAAATCCAAATTGTCAAAGCCACAGTTTTTCCAGTAGTCATGTGCAGATGTGAGAGCCGGACCATTAAGAAGCCTGAGTACCAAAGAATTGATGCGTTCAAACTGTGGTGCTGAGAAGACTCTAGAGAGTCCCTTGACCTGCAAGGAGATGAAACCAGTCAATCCTAAAGGAAATCAATCATGACTATTCATTGGAAGGACTGTGGCTGAAGCTGAAGTTCCAATACTTTGGCCACCTGATGTGAAGAGCTGACTCATTGGAAAAAACTGAAGGCAAAAGGAGAAGAGGGTGACAGAGGATGAGATGGTTAGATAGCATCCTCAATTCAGTGGACATGAGTTTGGGCAAACTCCAGGAGATAATGAAGGACTGGGAAGCCTGGCATGCTGCAGTCCATGGGATTGCAAAGAGTTGGACACAACTTGGCGACTGAACAACAACCTCCACTTTAACTCATACCATTGTCATATAAAGATGTATTACTGCTCAGTTGCATTATAAACTCTTGAAGGAAAGGGAGTTTTTTATTTTTCAAATGACACTAGAACTCCTCTATAGCTGGAAACCAAGAGTTGGGGACAGAGCAGAGTTGAAGGACACAGAGGGCTGAAGGAGAGGAATATCTAGATGTGGACTGACCATATCATAGCTTAGCAGTTCTAGTTCTTTTCTTGACATTTAAAAAATGATGAAGATGATCCAGATCCCCATTATATATGGATTGAGTTAAATGATTATCCCATTGAAAATAATAAACAGAATTAATAATCATGTCACTTTATATTAGACACATACAAAATGGATTACAAAACTAACTACAAAAATATAGAGGTTGGGTGGGATTTATACTTTCTGCATTGAATACTTTAATTGAATATCTAATCCATAAGACTTGGGCAAGGATACGATCTGAATGCATTATTTTTTTCAATTCTCAGAAACAACCAGCTACAACTGTTTCCCTACTGATGGCTTTTATTGTTCAATTACTGCTAACCCTGACATGATGATACAGAATGAAGAAAATCATGCATGTCAGATAAACATGTAATCTGTGAAAGGTCATATTCAGGAGGGAAAATAAAGTGCTGGATTTTACTATTGAACAAGATGCATTTGTTTTATATAAGATACTACTTTTCATATTTACAGAAACTCACTAAAAAGAGAAAAAGTATAACTAGAGAGGAAAATTGGTAATAAGGTGATATGGTGTTTAATTGCATTTTGTGGAAATTTATTGTTTTGAATTATCTGCATCAGTGATTCACCCATCAAATATCTTCCTATATCAACTCTGGTGCCAAGTCAGTCTTTTTTTTCTTTAAAGTGACTGCCTTCTGGTACAGAGTTAATGGAGAGCTAGGTAAGATGAAAAGGTTGTTCATCTGCTGAGTGTGGCTTATAAAGACTTTTGGTGTATACTTCGCAGAGGTCTAATTCAGAAGCCTCATGATTATCATTCTGAACCTGGATCCCTCAAGTGGTGTTTCTCTTTAACTTACAACACTTTAAAACTAAAGGTAACAGGCCCTCTTGAAAGAAAGCGAGTTGAATGTAACAAACCCAGTGTTTCTGTAATTTAAAATTGACCCTTTGCTGGGACAATTCAAGGAATTGAAAAAAGTTTGATATGCCCCCAAACCAAGAGTTGGGGACAGAGCAGAGTTGAAGGACACAGAGGGCTGAAGGAGAGAATATCTAGATGTGGACTGACCATATCATAGCTTAGCAGTTCTAGTTCTTTTCTTGACATTTAAAAAATGATGAAGATGATCCAGATCCCCATTATATATGGATTGAGTTAAATGATTATCCCATTGAAAATAATAAACAGAATTAATAATCATGTCACTTTATATTAGACACATACAAAATGGATTACAAAACTAACTACAAAAATATAGAGGTTGGGTGGGATTTATACTTTCTGCATTGAATACTTTAATTGAATATCTAATCCATAAGACTTGGGCAAGGATACGATCTGAATGCATTATTTTTTTCAATTCTCAGAAACAACCAGCTACAACTGTTTCCCTACTGATGGCTTTTATTGTTCAATTACTGCTAACCCTGACATGATGATACAGAATGAAGAAAATCATGCATGTCAGATAAACATGTAATCTGTGAAAGGTCATATTCAGGAGGGAAAATAAAGTGCTGGATTTTACTATTGAACAAGATGCATTTGTTTTATATAAGATACTACTTTTCATATTTACAGAAACTCACTAAAAAGAGAAAAAGTATAACTAGAGAGGAAAATTGGTAATAAGGTGATATGGTGTTTAATTGCATTTTGTGGAAATTTATTGTTTTGAATTATCTGCATCAGTGATTCACCCATCAAATATCTTCCTATATCAACTCTGGTGCCAAGTCAGTCTTTTTTTTCTTTAAAGTGACTGCCTTCTGGTACAGAGTTAATGGAGAGCTAGGTAAGATGAAAAGGTTGTTCATCTGCTGAGTGTGGCTTATAAAGACTTTTGGTGTATACTTCGCAGAGGTCTAATTCAGAAGCCTCATGATTATCATTCTGAACCTGGATCCCTCAAGTGGTGTTTCTCTTTTAACTTACAACACTTTAAAACTAAAGGTAACAGGCCCTCTTGAAAGAAAGCGAGTTGAATGTAACAAACCCAGTGTTTCTGTAATTTAAAAATTGACTGCGCTCTGAGAGTTTAATGCAAGCAGTGGTACAATTCAAGGGAATTGAATTTAGGTTTCTACATTCTGTTGTTGTTCAAAGATCAGTGCATCCCCCATCTCTGAGCGTGGGTAGACGGCAACTAAAGCTGATTCTAGATGGTGGCATTAAGGTCTTGAAGCAGAAATTTGCTGGAAAAGTGCTTGCAAAACAGACTGTTTCCATTTTTGCTCTCCCCATCCTGCGAGGGGTGGCCATTCTGTGGCCAGAAGCAGTTGTGGGAAGGTAGTTGAGGGTGGTTTAAATGAAACAGCCTGTGTTTAGACTGGAGGAGATGCTTGGGACCCACAGAAGTGAGCTTTTCTTCTTTCACTAGCATTTGCAATGTGTCACCATGGGGATTGCCAAATCTCACACAGATGCTAGTGTGTGCATCTGTTCTAAGTGTGCTTGTGGGTGAGGTCTTGGCAGTCAGCATGGTGCCTTAGATAGTAAAAAGGGAGGAGTTTATCCTGTTGAAATCTAGACACTTAAAGAGCAGTATGTGTCTGTTAAAATTTTTAAGATGGGAACAAAAAGAGGATTTGGAAACATGACGCTTTGTGAAAACAAATCCAAATTATTCCAAACATGCTTGGACAACACTTTCTTTCTCTCTGAGTGCAATTTTATTACTTTTTGTAATGTTTTGCTAAGATCTTTGGTGAATGTGAATGTATATCAAAACATTACTAAGCGTGGTAATGTACTTTTCTACTGAGCAATTGTTGGTGTCTCTTGTGGAGTGACTGGACTTATGTGATCATACCATATAAGTCATCTAATAATATTATGCAAGTAAAATAATTAAGGCTTACAGGAATATGCAGAAAAACATCATTGGAAGGTGATAAAGAAAGTTCCTTTAACACATCGAAACTGTCTTCTTAAAGGTGACAACAGGTTATTATAGGTTTAAAATGTGCGCAAGAATAGAGATGCTGACTTTGCAGGAATTTGGCAGCAAAAGAACACCTTGGATTTTGCTTAGAATTTTCAAATTTCCTAACTGCCTGTTTGAAAATAGTGTAACAGTAGTTTAAAAAGCACAATCATAAACCTAAGAGAGAATAAACACAAATTTCATGCTGCAAACTTCAGTGGTCCAAACTATTTGGCTTGGCCAAAAGGTTCAGTCAGGTTTTTCCATGACACCTTACAGTAAAACCTGAATGTACCTTTTGGCCAATCCAATATGTTGAGTTACACCACTCTTAACCTTTGAATTATCAACCTTCAAGTCAGGTCACTGTTTTGCCAGAGTTTGATCTTAGATGGTGGTTCTCCACCAATTTCCAGTTGTTATTACTGACTTGTTTAAGTAGGTTGTGGTGGAAAAGACAGCATAACATGAGTGCTACAACATCTTTATGTAGAGTTTTCAAGATGCCAAGAAAAGATAGTTGTGTTTTTAGGTAATAAAACAAAATAGGGCTGAACTCAAATTAAATGTAGGAGAATACAGTCCCAAAGACTATCATGAAATAGGGTTGCCATTGTAAAACAAATGCTCAGTTCAATGTAAGTTTCAGCAATGCTAATTTTAAATTAGAAGCTACATTGATTTAAAAACTATTTTTGACAATGAAAGCTGAAACTAGCAGTTTTAATAGACCATTCCAATTCTGGTATTTTTCAAAAATGAAATGACCTAAAATGGCCTGCTGACTATTTTATGTCACTACAAGAACAAGCAAGTGACAATACTATTCATATCAGCAGGTGTTATCAGATTGGAAAAAGGATACAAAAATTTAGGAGGAAGAAGACATTAGGACCCATGCAATAAGCAGATTACAATACTGAGAAGGGGCAAAATAAAAATCTAAGAGGAACAGGAAGAAAAGAAGCCTAAGCACAGCATTCAGTGATCTTATTGGCTTCATTAGAATTCAATAGCTCTTCACAGGTCTCAGGGAGGAAGCAACGTACACTTTGACACAAAGCCAACATTTGTACTTTCTGAATCCATCTGATTGTCTCTGGTGGATAGGACTTGAGCTCAGACAGTCACCTAAACTGGCTGGGACAAGTTTCAGAAAAAAGAGAAACAAGTAGCTTTAGAAAAGCGTCAAGTAAGTAGATGGCAAAATTTCCTTCCCTCAGTGATGAAAGCCGAAAGGAGATTATTCATAAATAATAATAATGGTAAAAACAACACATTTTGCAGATCACTGTTAATTATGCACATTTTTTATACATCTATTGCTTCCCAAGAACATGGGATAAGTACAGCAATGATTTTTATCTTAATTTTACAAAGACAAAAAATGTAAAATGCTTTGAGAAATTTAAGTAACTTGTTCCGGCTCCTGGCAGGGAAACAGTGGTAGAGCTGAGGCTAGAAATCAGTATCTCTGATTTCCAGCAATTAGCCTTTGCCCCTAACTTCTCTGACTACTACTCATCAACAGACCACACTGGCATAACTTAAATCAGAAAATAAATTACTTGGAACCACTTTGGAAACGCATTATACTATTAGGTGTTTCAGAGCAGCACCTTCCCATTCTAGACCTCTTTGCTCTCCTTAATCTGACCTTATGGTCCCCTTTTGTTATTTAACGAAACTAGTCATATTGCTGCTTTTCATATGCATAAAAGATTAGGAACTCATTCCCTGAAATTAGAGCTGGAGGCCTGGGCACAAGCATCAGTTTATATAGTTTTGTATCAGTAATTCTGAGTAAATCTATGATATTCTCGAATCTCAATTCTCTCACTTGATAAATGAGGGATTCAGATTTGACACTTCACATAATCACACAGACACATACTCGGCATCCAATTGTTATTATATTATTACATACTATACTTATGTTTATTCATATATTGTCTATTAATTCTAATACCGTTTGGCCTTCCACCTGAATTTCCATGCATATGCTTGTTTGTAGCAGTGTCATGTGTTAGACTCTCTTGTTATTCAAAGTGTGGTTGGTGGACCAGCAATATCAGTGTGTCCCGGGAGAACTTCAGAATCTCAAAGTCCATCCCAGACCTATTAAGCCATAATTTGCATTTTAACAAGAAGCTTGGTGATTTGCATATACTTTAAAGTTTGAGAACTACTGCCATAAGTTAAAAGCTTCTAGAAAGAAGGAGAAACAACACCTCATAGATTAGTCTATGTAACACATAATACTCAGTAATTTGGAAACTCATTAGACATATAACTTCATCTCTGTGATTTTTCAGCAGACAATAGTAGTAATGAAGAGGCTAGATTATTATTATTTTTTTTTTTACTGAAGACTTTACAAGTTCTTAAGGAAGTAATAGAAAACATAAGAATTCAGAATGAGAATCAAAATCTGATCTTTTCCTTTTGTTATTGTTTAGTCATTAAGTCATATCTGAATATTTGTGACCCCATGTACTGCAGTGTGCCAGGCTTCTCTGTCCTTCACTATATCTCATAGTTTGTTCAAACTCATGTTCACTGAGCTGGTATGCCATCCAATCATCTCATCTCCTGTTACCCCCTTCTCCTCTTGCCCTCAGTCTTTCCCAGTATTGGGTCTTTTCCAATAAGTCAGCTCTTCTAATAAGGTGGCCAAAGTGCAGGAGCTTCAGCATCAGTCTTTGTAATTAATACTCTGGATTGATTTCCTTTAGGATTGACTGGTTTGATCTCCTTGCTGTCCAAGGGACTCTCAAGAGTCTTCACCAGCACCAAAAGTTGAAAGCATCAATTCTCAGCACTCAGTCTTCTTTATGGTTCAACCTTCACATCCATACATGACTACTGGAAAAATCATAGCTTTGACTATATGCACCTTTGTAGGCAAAGTGATATCTCTGCATTTTAATATGCTGACAATTAATAGACAATCTTGACTTAATTGTCTTGAATAATGAGAAGTCAATAGTGAACCAGTCTCACTAACTCAGAAATCCAGCTCAACTGCAGAAAATTTGCCTTAAGTCACACAGTTGGTTAGTAGTTTAGCAGTTTATCTTATTCTAAAACCTACTCACATTCTCCTATACTGGGCACTTGACTTATGAAAAATGTAACATAAGGAACATGTCTAAGGAAAAGCTATATTATTGGTAGAAAAAACATGGAGTTAAGTTTAAGTTATGGATTATCCTATTACTTTAATTCATTTAATGTGTATTTTTCCAAGGTAAATATGCTCCTGGAAGGAGCATGCATTTTGACCACATTAATCACTTTTCAAAGTCTTCAAATCATTAGGTTTGAAAACAATTCCCAACAACAACAGGGCAAATGTTGGAGTATAAATAACAGTTCTAAATTAAGTACCCCTGAACACTGCAGATATTTTATAAACCTCTTTATAATATACACAAACAAAATGCATTTTATCAATGAATGAATTATAATAAGGAATTATTATAATTATAATCTTCTTGGGGGTCTTACTTTCCACATCAGTAAAACTAAGTGAAACTTTTATGAACCATTACCTTTTAACAGTTTCCATGAAATTTAATTACTGTTTAAAAGATCACTCTATAAAGTAATATGGCAGAAGTGCATTGGGCAAAGTTCATGGGAATAATGTTTGACCTAAATCTTGTTTTATTTTTAATTATTTATATATTCCTGTCTCTCCTATTTACAAAAACAATGATTCAAGGTGGTTCATAATAGTAAATTTTTAAGGCAACAATAGTAAAGTTGTCCATTTATGTGTGTAACATGTTATGCTTGATTATTTATTTCCTTCCAACGTTTTTATTTGGAAAAATTTAAAACCTATACAGAATTTGCAAGAACACTACAATGAACACTTACATTGTCTTCACCAACTGTGAGTATTTTGTCATATTTGCTTTATTACTCCTTTCTTTCTGAATACTTTGTGAGTTAGTTACCGTTATCATGGTACTTCACAGCATAATAAATCAGTATGTATCTCCCAAGAACTAGGCCATTCTTCCACAGGCATTCTGAGTGCTAAGTCTCCTCAGTTGTGTCTGACTCTTTGTGACCCCGTGGACTGCAGCTGACCAGGCTCTTCTGTCCATGCAATTCTCCTGGCTAGAATACTGGAGTGCGTTGCCATGCCTTTCTCTAGGAATCTTCCTGACCACGTCTCTTGTGTATCCAGCATTGGCAGCCATGTTCTTTACCACAAGCACCACTTGGGAAGCCCCTTTGTTTCACATAACCAGAATAAAATTATAAAGCTGAGAAAATTTAATATTGATATGATGCTATCATATCATGTATATATAATTCACATTAAAACTTCCAATTTACTGCTATTTATTTCTCAACCTTGGATCCAATGAAAGGTCACATATTACATTTAGTTGGTCATTTAAAATATTATTTGCCAGAATCTAGATAAGCACATATTACTGTGATCTTTTGACATTTTTTTTCTGAAAGAATAAATGTGCTTGTAGGGAAATTACCATATGTGCTCATGATTTTACAATGCCTATTTTTGTGAGACTGAGGCAAAAATCAACTCAACTGGTATGTAAACACATACATATTTTTCCGCTGAAATGAGCATGTCAGCACATTTCTGGTGTGCATACACAATAAAATTGGCAGAGGATACAAACTTGAAACTTGGCAAGATTGTAAGAAAATAAGGCCAGAGTTAGAAGAAAAACTCTTTAAGATTTAAATGACATAAATGATTAGAATTACAAATATGGAAATACTAAATAGAACAATGTCTATCTTTAAGGTCACCCCTTACCAGTCATCTCCTCTGATTGGGAGACCCAAAGTCAAGATGAAGGTTAAGGTCTTAATGTAACATGCAAGCCAATCCAATGTTTATGATTAAAGCAAATCAATCAGTTCCAAAGGAAGGAATTTTCTGGTGATTTTAATTCTACCATGATTTGCATTTCTGTTCCTGCTTTTATAGATGTGTGTGAACTTGGCTTTTCCCTCGGCCTTTCTCCCTCGGGCATTCTCTGGTTGCCTTTAGTAGTGTTATTCTTTCTGTGTACATTATGACCCTCCAAGGCATTTCTTTTGAGTGTGCAAAAAGATGAAGGACTATGGGCACATTTTGGAGAACAGAGAATACGTTTACCTCCTTTCTTCCAGGGCTGGCCCAGGATAATCTGTATTGACACAAAATATTACCCAATGGATTTATTCACAATGATCCTGAGGAAACAAATCAAATCTGGGTTCCTAACTTATATCAAACATTATAAAATGCAAAAATAAGCATTATTCTAGCCCAGCTGCATTTGTAATACCAAAGTCTAAGTTTTCCAAGTTTAGCCTTAAGTGCACATAGCTTGGGTTTACATTTCATATTCACCTGTGTAGATAAATGGGTATGTCTGAAGTTCAGAGATACACATGACAAATCTTTCTTACTTGCAATGAATGCAATGTGGACATGCTGAATTCTATATTTTCAAGACTCTAAATCTGACTATGGCAATTTCCTTAATCAGATGATGGTTTTTCATCACCTTTAAAATGTTGTTAAAACCAATACCTTTTGGTTTTTTCTTATAATTTTGGCTTACAGAAGTCTAAATATTTGAATGACAAGAGACCCAGCACTCCCTTTCTGGGGCTTTGGGGGCACTTTCTGGAACAAAGTAACTCTACCTTGTCCCACAATTCTTTTTCAATTCATTTGAATGGATAAGGTAAATCATTTTCCAGAAACATAACTTTGGGGAAGTTATTTTGTGTGACTTTACCTCAGTTTTCTTATCTATAAAATGGAAACAAATTATCCACCTTACAAGTTAATCAGAAAAGTAAATAAGATAATGACATCACACACTAACAAAAAATAAGCGACCAATAAATGGTAGGAATCATTATCACAATGATTTTTGGACTAACATTTTACATTATGCAAGATATTTAAAAATTGATCAAAACGTCATTACCATCCTGGTTGATAAAAGGAAATATGTTCTTGGAAATAAGGTAGGCGTTCTAGGCACAGAAATATAATGGGGTTAACAAATCCTTTTCCCAAGAAGCAACTATAAAGCTGGACAAAAATGTAAAAGAAAAGAAAACAAATGAGAAGCAATTATTTATGAAAAAGTGTTGTACTTCATGTAAGAACAATGTGGGTCTGTGGTGTTAATGCCTGGGGTTCCTTTCATTCTGTCCACTTCCTTCCTCCCTACTCCCAGGTTGGTGAGAATGATAGATAGCCAGCATCTACTAAGGCCTAGTTTGTTAAAATCAGTAGCTTCACTTTATCCAAAAAACTCATGTCTGACAATATGATTACTCAGCACACAAACTTGGTAATAAGTAAATAAGGAAACCTGCAGCTGTATTAACTCAGAATGAAATTCTACTGGTACAGGTGGCAGACTGTATGACTATCCAGAAATTCACCAGAAACTTGGCAAATGAATGCCAAAGTGGAGCTTAATGTACATTTTACACGTCATCAGTTGATTGGAATTTTACACACAGGCTAAAAGGGAGACCAAAGTCTCCATGCATGGCTGCCGACCAGTCTATGCATATGTAGGGAAGACTTGAAAGAACTGGTGGAAAGGAAAAGCTGGGACAGAATTGAACATTTCCTGAACTTTGACAGATTCTCCCCAACCCACATACATATCTATCAGCAGAGTATGGAGGGCTTACTAAGTTCAAGTATTTGAGCACACATTTGAGCCTAGCAGATGCTTGAGCTAAGCAAACATGGTGGCAACCTTTAGAAAGCTTGACTAAAACTTAAAAATAAGGATGGGATAACGGGAAAGTACACTGCTGGTCAGTGTGCTGCTTACTACAAGAGATTTTGGAGATTAAACCCAAAACAATTACTTAAAAGCACACACACACACACACACACACACACACACACACAAAGACAAAATGATGACTCTCAGAGAAAAAGAAATAGCCAGAATTCAGCATTACTACCTAATATTATTTAAAATGTCCAGTTGTCAACAAAAAATCTAGGATATGTAAAGAAACAGTAAATGTTTATTATACTCAGAAATAAAAAGCAGTCAAGAGAAATTGTCTCTGAGTTGAGATACTAGATTAAAAAGCAAAGGGTTCCAAGAAGCAAAGTCATGACAAATATGTTCAAAGAATAAAACCATGTTTAAAGAAGCATAGGCAAATATAACACTGAATCAATAAGTGGTCACCATAGATTGAAAGAACAGTTTTTATATTGAAAGATGCAATAACAAAGATCAAAAATTCTCAGCATGGACTCAATAAAAGGCGTGTGATACAAGAATGAGATCCTAAAGAGAGACCAGTAGAAAAATTTCAACATGAAGAACAGAGTAAAAAGATTGAAGAAAAATGAATGTAACTTTAAAACCCAAAGTCAGCCAATGTATGTGTAAGTTTCAGAAGGAAAAACAAATGTCAAGAGTTTCACCAAAATTTGAAAATATGTTCAACTTTGTCAAAATTGAAAACTTTTTTCTTCAGTTGCCATTAATAAAATGAAATCAAAGACCAGACTGGACTTCCCTGGTAGCTCAGTGGTAAAGAGTTCACCTGCAAACACAGGAGACACAAGTTTGATCCCTGATCCAGGAAAATCCCACATGCTGCAGAGAAACTAAGCCTGTGAGCCACAACTATTGAGCTTGTGTTCTAAAGTCTTGGAGCCACAACTATTGCGCCCATGTGCTGCAACTACTGACGCCCATGTGCCCTAGAGCTTGAGTTCCACAACAAGAGAAGTCACTGCAACAGGAAACCTGCTCATCTCCACTAGAGAATAGCCCCGATTCCCTGCAACTAAAGAAGAGCCTGTGGCAGCAGTGAAAACTTAGAATAAATGAATAAATAAGATTTTTTAAAAAGTCAAAAAATAAAAGACCACAGACTGAGAGAATGGAAGAAAATATTTGCAAACTATATTTGTGATAAAGAACTAAAACATGGAAAGATGAAGCAACTAAAAACTGAGTAAAAGATTTGAGTAGACATTTCACAAAGAAGATATATGAATGGTTAACAAAGATGTTTAATTTCATTATAGACACATAAATTCAGCCTATAATGAGATACTAAATAGCCCCTGTAGAATGGCCTCAGTGAACAATACTGACAGTAGCATGTGGATGTGGAGAAAGCGGAAATCTCTACGTTACACATGGAAATGAAAAATGGGACAGTGAACGAGACAAAATAAAGTATTTTGACAATTTTGTAAAAGGTTAAATATAGATTTTATCATATGACCCAGGAATTCCATTCCTAGTTTACCTACTTCAGAGAAATAAAAACACATGTTCATACAAGATGTATAGGTAAATGTTCATAGCAGCATTATTCTTAATAATAATCAAACTGGAATCCAGTATCCATCAACTGGTGAACTATGTGAGATAGTCATAGGATAGGATTTTATCCAATAATCAAAAGGAATAAGTTAATGATAAACCAAACAACATAGATAAATTTCAGAGACATTGTACAAGGTGAAAGGAACCAAGCACAGATACAAAGGATCATACATTGTACGATTCAATTTATATGAATTTTCCAGAAAATTCATAGAGATAGAGATAGAAAACAGATATTTGTCTGAGGCCATGATGGAAATAGAAATTTACTGAAAGCAGGGAGTTGGGAGTTTTGAAGTGATGGAAATATCATTGTGATGTACACAAAATGATAAACTTATGAAAAAGCATTGAGTTACACACATTCAATGGCTAGATTGTATGCTATGTAAATTATACCCCAATAAATCTGTAACAAGAAAGAAGTTCCACTAAAATCAAGAAAATGAATTAATTCAGGAAATTTATAATTTCTTAATAATTTTCATTGTTTAGTTAAATAAAATAAGACTCAAATGTGGGGCTGAGTTTAAATTTGGCTCAATATGTGCTAACTCAGTTCAGTCATGTCTGACTCAGCAACCCCATGGCCAGGCACCTCTGTCCATAGGATTCTCCAGGCAAGAATGCTGCAGTGGGTTGCCATGCCATTTTCCAGGGATCTTCCTTGACCCAGGGATAGAACTCATGTCTCCTGCATTTGTAGGCAGGTTCTTTACCACTAGTGCCAAGTGGGAAGCCCACCAATAAGCATGGCTCAATACATTTCTATAGAAACTTGGTCAAGTTACCAAGGTTAAAGCTCATTTTCCTAACTGGTAAAATCAGCAATTTGAATACCTATAAATTCGTCAGATCACTGCTATACAGCTCAAATGAGATATGAAACTGCATTGTAAACCATCAAACTCTGTACAAATGTTAGTCATAATGATGATGACTATTAAGAATCAATTTTGAACAGTCTTTCTTTGTTCTGTAGCTTAAAGCCTCCGTGGTCATATTCTACTATTGTGTGAAGCTCAGTAACATCACTTTTGAAATCTACTTCCCTCTCCTTCAAACTAAATATTATAGAATTTTCTTAAAAAAACAAACAAAAATCCCCGAAACAACTTCATGAACATAACTTGCTCATCCTACAGCAAATGCAGTAAAAATTTACCAGATAAATGGTTACAAATAATTGGCAAAGAGATTAAAAAGAAAATACTAAAAATATTTTATAAGTATTATAAGTATATACAAAATATTCTATAAGTAATTGTAAAATAAAATATGAGTATTCTTAGCCTTTGGAGTCATTGCTATTCTTAGAATCCACCCACATAAGACATATTGCTGAAGGCATCCCTCTGATGGATGTTCACAAATGCATCAAAGGTTAAAAAAATGAAAGAAAAAAAAAAAAGCACATTTTGCAACATCAATCTGTTTTTATAAAACCTTAAAAATCAAGCAAAGTATATTATTTACACATGAGAGGTTCTATTCTGAGTCTGCGTACAGCTGGCATAACTCATATTTTCCCTTAATTTAAATGAATATGTGTTATAATGAATGCCTTCCATTTAATTGCTCTATATTGGTAAGTTTCTGCCCCATATTTAGGAATATGATTAGCAAGAATGAGATTCACATGAAGACATACTCTCCTTTTCTTCCTCTGTTTACCAAATGAAGAAAATAGTGAAGAAATCAATGTTAAGATATTCTGCAATTAAAAGTATGCTTCTTGGTGGGCAATGAAGAGAGGGGGCTGAAAGTCAGTGGTATGTAGCAGTTAGGATCAGCTTTGGAGTTAGACACACTTTGAATCACGGCCACTCTAAGGGCTACTTGTTCATTTATTCACTCATTCAGCAGACATGTAGTAAGCACTAACTTTATGTCAACATTGTGCTAGGTGCTGTCAATGAAGTAGAAAGTAAAAAGATACATGACACCATTTCCAGGTAGGGATCTGTTTAACCATGGATTAAGGTAATAATATAATCAGACTGATAAACAGGACTACAACTAACAGTAATTGCTCTGAAAGAAAAGAACATGATTCACATAATAGCACTCCTAGAGATTTCACCTCTGGAGTAGGCCATTTGTTAACACCTCTCTCATATGATGGAATCGTTTTCAATAATATGGATATTATAATTATAAAGGCTTTTGTTTGAGTCATTCTTTACTTTTAAAATAATCAGGAAATAATTCATTCTAATTTTGAAGATATTACTTACTTAAATTTAGCCCACTATTTTGTGTGTGGACTAAAATCTGTTCTTTCTAGACAAAAGCATTATATTCTGTCATTTGTATTCAGTTTTGCCACTGTTTTTATTCTTTGGCTGTGCCTTACGGCATGAGGGGTCCTAGTTTCTCAACCAAGGATCAAACCAGCACGCCATGCCATGAAAGCACAGAGTCTTCACCTATGGACCATTGGGAATGTCCCTGTCATAGTTTTGAAACAAAAAAAAAACTCCATGTGATTACACAGGATTGTAGAACTGAAACAACTCAGTTAATTTTATTTATAATTACTGGACTACCATTGTTAGAATTTACTCTTTAAACTCTGAAATACGTAGCATGTTAGGAGTTAAAATAAACCTGAAGCTTGGTATAAAGACTGTGAACTATTATAAACTTACTCTTTCAACAAACATGTGTAGCTGAGTTCACGTTGAGGACTTACATGGAGTTTGGAGTTTTCCAAATTAAATTCCATACAGAACATAATCCTTACTGAAAGATAATTTTCAAATACTAATTTGAAGTGTACATAAATATTAAAATCCAATAGCAGTCCCATGAATTGTTAAGAACTTAGACCAACAAAAGCTTTATTCAGGAAAGACATTGTTTAGAATTGCTTGCACAAGTTACTAATAAAAAGCAAACTTACATTTAACGTGTTTTAATACTGTTTTTAAATTCTCTGTAGACAATATACCCCTTTATTGCTTGCACCCTAGCAGGCCATGATCCTGTCCTTGGTACACTGTAGATATCATGAGAGCATATAAATAACAAAAGAAACTGAATTGCAAAACATGTGCCATCCCCCAGTCTGAGAACATATGTTCAAGGAAGTGCAAAACATTCAGCAAGGCCAGTGCTACAAAAGTGAGGGGGAGAGTAATATGAAAGCAGCCTGGAGAAATATGCACATGATACTGTGAGTAGCCTCATATGTCGCATTCAGGATTTTAATCTTTATTCTAGAAACAATAGGAAGACTTTGAAAGTTTTATTTGGGATGGGGAGAATGGTGTAGTTGGTCAGGTGTTATTATAATTAGATCCGTATTTTGAAAAATTCCTTCTAGCCAAGAAAGCAGATTGGATGGAAGCCAGTATCAATGAAAGTCAAAGATGCTACAACACCAGTGTAAGCAGAAAACAGGATTATGTTGGTGACAACTTGAAACAAAGTGGTTCATGACTAGAGGCATTTATAGGAAGTGAGATTCACAGAATCTGTGATGCATTTAGTAAGTCAAGGTATGCAGAGAAAAAGTAAAAGAGAGAGACACATTTATTCTAAGGATAACAAATTGGCTCACACAAATAATGGAGGTTAATAACTTCCAATTTCTATAGTCAGCAAAGTGAAGACCCAGAATGGATAAAAGTGTTCCAGTCCAAAGTCTAGCAGGCTTGAAACCCAGGAGGAACTAAACACGAGGAAAAAACTGATTTCTCAGTTCCCTGCAGTCAGGGAGGAGGACATTCCTTCTTACTCCTGCAAGGTCAGTCTTTTTGTTCTATTCAGGCCTTCAACTGATTGGATAGGGCCCACCCTCAATAGGGAGAATAATCTGCTTTATTGAATCTACCCATTCAAATGTTACTTGTCTAACCACACAGAAATAGATTAGGATTGCTGGGGGAAGGTTACTCAATGTTATGTGTCAGACTGGAGGAGGGTGTTGGGAGAGAATGGATATGCATATCTGTGGGGCCCTGAAGGAAAGACGGCTTTTGCAAGCATAAGGAAGCTTAAGCACATTTGCAGTTTGGTGCTAAAAGGACGCTGACAGGAAGAGACAGGGCGTGATCTAAGGTCCATTGTCAAAACTTCTGATTGATCCCCCTGGTTTGCTCTGGGCAATGCCGGCTCACCTGAGTTCCTATTGCAATCTAAATGCGTGGTTGCTCGACCTTTAGCTTGATTGGTGTAACTATAGGAAGTCTCTTGCAAACCCCCCTTTGCCGTTTGCCTATAAAAACTGTTAGTTTACTCTAATAAAGTGGAACTACTTTGATGGAACCCCTGTCGCGTCTGATTGTCCCCTGCCTTCAGCCAGGGGGCTGCGGGGCGGACAGATCAAGATTCACTTTTCTCCGAGATCTCCCGGTTCAGCCGGGAGTAATCCCTGCTGCCTTCCCTTTCTGCGGAAGGTCCCCGCACATATCTAGGTCCCTCTGCTGTTCACCTGAAACCATGGCAGCAGTTTGTTAATCAGCGATATTCCAATACAAAGCAAAAAGTTTAAAACAAAAAGAAAACACATTCATAAGTACACCCAAAATAATGTTTGACTAAACATTTGGGTATCCTGTGGCCCAGTCAGGTTGATCCACAAAATTAACGGTAACATTGAATTTAGGGGTGAAGAAGATGGAGGTATTCTGAAAGATTGCCATGTTTCTGATTTAAACAAGTGGGTGGCTAGTGGCTATATTCACTAAGCTCAGGAAAACTAGAACAGCACCCGGTTTTATGGGGAAGGCCAGAAATTTTACTCTCGACTTGCTGTATTTGAGGTGACTTAGCAACATCTAGCTGGATATTTTAGTGGATATATACTCTGGGACACAGAAGAGAAGCTTGGTTTAAAAAGACTGATGTGGGAATCAGCGAGCGACAAGTCAGCAGAAGTCTTCGCAGCCTTGGCCGAGCCGTGAGAAAGACGGTTTGGAAGGAGAAAAAACAATTAAAGAGAAATATAACAGGGAGGATTGAGACAAAATCTGGGCTCATTGGCTGGGGTCACACTAGTCTGGAAGAACAGATAGGAGCGCTGTTGTGGACTTAGGAACGCTGGGTCAGCGCATGTGAGAACACGCATACTAGACTCCCTTAAACTTACTACAGGTCTAGTTGCCCCTGAGCTGCAGAAAGCCCTCTCCCTTAAAGAGATAGCATAAACAACACAGAGCCTCAAGGATAGTTGTTGACAGGGGACATGACTGAGTCCCAGTCTGCGTTGATTGAAAACATTTCCTGTTAAGCTATCAATAAAAGAGGATTGAGTGAATGTGTTCGGGGCTCCCGATCCACGAGATCAGGTGTCCCTCGTTCCTATCCTTTCTGCTTATTTCTTGTCTATGCGTGTATTTCTTAATGTTTCGCCACTCCCGCTCTTTTCCCTGCACGGGACTGAGGTGCTGCAGCAGGAATCAACAGCACTCAGACTTTAATGGAAACCATCAGCATAGGCAGAGAAGAAAAGGCTAAGTATAGGAAGAGAGTAAAAGAAAAAGGCTTACTAAAGTCAGTCCTTGTGAGATTATGACATGTAATGACCAGGCGGGAGTATGCTCCTAAAAAGGGAACCAAACCAAACCTGGGAATCATAGCCAGAAAAGGAGTGGGCCCATCATGGAGAGGACTGTGTAATGGAGCCTAGGGTAGGGTCAACAGTGGGTGTGGGGCCGAGGGGAGGGGTACTGCGTGTAGAATATGGAGTAGGGAAAAGAGTAAATTATCAGTGATAACTGGACACTGTGTACAGAGATCTTTTAGAAAACTTTGACCATAGAAGACACTGGAGAAACATCATTATGCATTACAAGGTTCTCAGTGACATAGTCATAAAATTATCCTTCCTTACCAACCCAGTGAAATCAACCACCTAATATAATCAGAGGGCAACAAGATAGCTCACAAAGTGCTCAATAAATATGTGTTGAATGAATGCATCCTTGAAATATCTGACATCATTCCCTCTGGAAAATCATTCACAACTCATAGCTTTACTATCTTTATTGGAAACGATGGGCTATAAGATACACTCTATTATACATAATGAATTATAATAAATATTTATATGTACCAAATGCATGTACCATATGATTAAACCTTTCTCATAAAACCTCCTGTGGTATCAAGTACTAAAGGCAAACTGTACACATAAACCACAGGGTTCTGGCCGATTCTGCATATAATAGTATTCTTTTTATGAGGCCTCATGGGATAAAGGTCTCTCTATTCTCTATATAGAAAAGACTTGCTTTATTGTAGAGGCAATGGGAATTGCATAACTGCTGGTAGTTTCCTCTTAACTCTGGGGCAAGGAAGCTTAGGGTTAAGCTGTAGTCCACCTGTAACAACCAGAAACAGCAACCACAGAGCATGATTTTTGTCTAAATATTTCACCCTAATTTCTTTTTTCTTAGCTTTATTTTCTCGTTATTTCATTTTTCTTTCTTTCTCTTTTTTTAAACATTTATTTTATTTATTTATCTTTTTGGGGGGTGGGGTGGGGAGGGAGGGGGACTGGCGGGTCACTTCTATTGGTCTTTCATTTCTCTATTTTCATCCTTCTTTGTTCTTTGGCTCCTGTGGGCCTCCCATCACGGTGGCCTCCGTCGTCGCAGAGCGCCGGCTCTGGGCGCATGCGCTCCAGAGCTCCGGCTCGGTAATTGGACACATTGGTCCAGCCGCTCCGCGGCACGTAGGATCTTCCCAGGCCAGGGATTGAGCCGTCGCCCCTTGCACTGCAAGGCGGTGTCCTTACCCACTGGACCATCAGGAAAGCCCTACTTTTTACCTATTTTGAAGATGAACTGTAGATCTTCCTTTTCCAAATGTATAAAATATACTTTTTCCCAAAGATTCAGTTTTGGTTAATTAGACACTGACTGATGAGAAGATATATTGGGGATCTCGTAGGTTTTAAAGGTATGAAGCAAACGATAGTTTATAACACAATATTGCAAATCAAACTTTCTCTGATTGATGGATTGCATTACCATGGCCACTTGAACTGTCATTTTTCTGTCTAGTACGAGTCATATTTGTCGTAATTTTATTTTTTTTAAAAAATCAGGATTGGTCTGTTGACAATCCTCAAAGAAGTTCAACCCTGAACTGTAGCTCATCCTAAGAAGCATAAGGTTTATTTCCGGTGATTTCCAAACATATAGACACTTGCAGTTACTTTCTATCACTTTATTGTGATCTTTTCTATAAAGCTAAAAGCCTAATTTATGAAATGGATAAAACTTCATTGATTCATTATTTATTTTTCCTGCTCACTCTGCCTATGTAGATACAAACTTGCTGTTTTCAAGTTTCCACTCTAGCAAACTGGCTTAATTAAACAGTCTTGACTAATGAGGGCACTGTGTATACTGAGAATACTCTCTGTCATATATAAACATTTTACTTTTTCTAACTCTTCCATGTATAGATGTTCATATTAGGTATATTCACAGTCACAGTATTTTATAAGCACTGATGTAATATGTGTATATACACATATGTACACACAACATTATATTATAAAATATTAAATGTGATAGTGTTTAATGATCACTAATACATATATATGTATATAAAATGTTAACAAAATAATATATTCCCTTATCTCAAATGTATTTTAAATGTGGATAAACATTGAAATCATCTGATGAGGTTATATGTTTATAGTTGAATCAAAATGATTAATAACCAAACCAAACATTTTCCCTAGGCACTTCTATATAATTGACGCACTGAAATAAGAAAGAAAACTAAAATATGCTACAACAGAGCCTAGGATTCCCAACAAGCTTCTCTGTTTTCTGATGGAGATAATCAGTAAGTAGATCTCCAAGGCACCTATTAATCTCTGTCAATTTTGACTAAATGGAGGTTGTGATTTGCTGCTCAGGAATGGCCAGCTGCTAAAGTAGACTAGAGAACCTGTGGCAACAAAATCCTTTTTGCCTTCATTGAAATAATTACTAGTTAAAGATACAAAACATCTTTAAATGAAAAGAGATGGGAGATAAATCTGAAGAAATAAAATGTATATATTTGCCAGCTATAATATTAGTTTATGAACACTAGGAACACTTACTTATTGCCGCATTTCAGAAGAACACAAAATAAAATTGAAATGACAATACATGCAAGAAAACATAATCTTGTATCATAATACATAGCCTCTTCTGGTGCACAGCAGTCTAGACTATATTTACTATGCATATTTCTGCTTAAATAGCTGTAGAATGTTAGTCTTAGCAGATGGAGTTGAAAATGTTTGTATCTATGTTGAAAGCCAGGATAGACATATCAACTACAAATAGGATCATTCTGATTGTGGCTTTAATGCTTTCCTATAGCTAGTTGACAAGGGTAATGTGTTTCCACACTGACCTATCTAGCTATCTAGGCATTAATATTTACATTCCACTTATCAAACATCTATCTGTTTGATATTAACAATGATCATATTTCTGTGGATAAAAATTACTCTCCTAAAGGCTGGAATGAATGGAGAGAGTAGCATGGGAATGTATACACCACTATATGTAAATAGAGAGCCAGTGGGAATTTGCTGTATGACTCTAGGAACTCAAACCAGGGCTCTGTGACAACCTAGAGGGGCGAGGTAGGAGGTGGGGAGGAGTTTCAAGAGGAAGGGGACACATATATACTTATAGCTGACACATGTTGATGTATGGTAGAAACTAACACTATTCTAAAGCAATTATCCTTCAATTAAAAATAGAAAAACCAGGGCTTCCCTGGTGGTCCAGTGGGTAAAGAGTCTTCCTTGCAGTGCAAGGGGCACTGGTTCGATCCCTGGTCCAGGAAGTATGCCAGTGGAGCGGTTGGATGGGTGTGTCCAATGACGAGCCAGTGCTCTGGAGCGCATATGCCCATAGCTGGCGCTCTGCAATGAGAGAGGCAATGGGAGGTCCACACAGGCCAAAAAAAAAAAAAGAATAAAGATGGGTGAAAATAAATGACTTAGTGGCAAAAAAAAAAAAAAAGCAAAACTTTAAAAAATAATAAAAAACACATTTTAAGGAACAAAGTGTCCTAATCTTTGTTTAGTTTATACTTATTATATATGTGAAGTTGTACCTTTCAGGTTGGACAACTAATAGCAAACTTTCTTTTTATTGTGATAGAACAGATTAACCCTAGTCACCGTGGGGTATGTGTATGTGTGTTTGTGTGTCTCATGGGGATGGCGGCCTTTTCACTGAGTGGACCGGAGGAGGAGTGACATGAGTCTCTCAGTAAATACTCAGCCTAGAAGTTCTACTTTCCTTCTTAGACCCGGCAGGTCTAAAAACCCTGCCACTGGCATCACTGCAACCTTGCACTGACACACTGGAAGAGAACTGTATCATCCCAAGTAGAGACAAAATTATTAAGTACAAAAATATAATAAAATAAAAAAAACTTGATTCTGTCCTGTGTAGTGATTCTGTGTGAAGGCTTGAACTTACATATATATATATATATATATATATATATATATATATATATCAGACTCACTTGATGGACATTTTTAAAACACTCACTCCCAGTATCTCTTTCAGGACCTGTGAATGTGGACATATGGGTGTAGGGCTCATGAATCAGTATCTTAATATTATTATCTCTTGAGATTCTAATATAACACAACTATCCTGGTGTTAGGAAGCCACAGTCTCAAGCAATTAATATATAAGCTTTGGTAAGCTAAGTAGTCCAATGTAAATTAGAATGGAAAGCATGAGATCTAAGATTAAAGAAAGATGATGAGGCATAATCAGAACAAGAAAAGGGGAAATATGGCCAAGAACCAAGTCAGACACAAGCCTAGTCTCTCCTAACTGTGGGCAGTCACTGCTACAATACTGAGAAGAAATAGTGAGAAGGAATTAGTATTCCAGATTCATAGTGTAAATTGGCAGATAATTCATGCATAATATACTATTTCTAATCCTGAGGCTACTATCTATTTAAAAGCATATGTTTTAGGCATTTAAAAAAAAATTTGGCCTCTTTTATTGTTTTTTTATTTATTTATTTTCATCCATTTTTATTCTTTGGCCTGTGTGGGCCTCCCATTGCAGTGGTCTCTCCCATTGCAGAGCACCAGCTCAGGGCGCATGTGCTCCAGAGTGCTGGCTCGTTATTGGACACACTGGCCCAGCCATTCCTAGGCATGTGGAATCTTCCCGGGTCAGGGATCGAACCGATGCTCTTTGCACTGCATGGTGGACTCTACCCACTGGACCAC
Source organism: Tragulus kanchil (assembly GCA_022376925.1). Lineage (NCBI taxonomy): Eukaryota > Metazoa > Chordata > Mammalia > Artiodactyla > Tragulidae > Tragulus > Tragulus kanchil. Next base: position 81,607,326 of record JAIOJX010000023.1, read on the forward strand.
TAGGGAAGCCCTGTTTTATGCATTTTTGAACTGTGTCTTCTGTTTTTGCTTTATTTTCACTAAAGCCCATTGTTAATATATCTTCTGTTGTTATTGTTGTAGAAGTCTTTAGGAAATGAGTGGATCCCATTGATCCAAGTTTTATCAATACCGAGACTTTCAGAAAAGAGACAAATTAATAAGCTCATCTCATTCTTCACATAATGAACCCTGAATGAGAACTGTTTTATGCTTTCATCTTACAAATGCACACATGCACGTATCATATAAAGCAAACTACTACTGTTTGCTCACATCACTTCCTTTCTACGAACAGGAAGATAGAAAGTTAATCAGGAAGTTCTGATTACTTTCACAAGAGTCAAAATAACATGGAGTGTTCTAGATAGCTCTCATTTATCATCTTTGCCCCCCAACTGCAAGAGAACTGATTCAGAGGCTCAAGGCCTAGCAGGAAGTGATGATAGTTGAGTTTAGAATGAACACTTCTGCATAGCTCTGTAATTACTAGTTGCTTTATCTTTTTTTTTTGGCCATGCCACACTGTGATGTTAGTTCCCAATAAGGGATTGAACCTTGGCGACAGCAGTGGAAGTACTGAGTCCTAGCCACTGGACTGCTAAGGAATTCCCCTAGATGCCTTTAAATTTAGAAATTGCTAGTCAGGCTTCCCAGGTGGCACTAGTGGTAAAGAACCCGCCCGTCAGTGTAGGAGACATAAGAGACACTGGTTCAATCCTGGGTCAGCAAGATCCCCCAGAGGAAGGCACGGCAATCCACTCCAGTATTCTTGCCTGGAGAATCCCATGGATAGAGGAGGCTGGTGTGCTATAGATCATGGGGTTGCAAAGAGTTGGACACAACACCGGTGATGTAGCAAGGATGTAAAACAAAAATGTGGCCTAACAACCTTAAATCTCTTTTAACCAATAACAAAACATAGCCATGTTTGCCTAATGTTGTCAGTCTCTTTGGTAGACTATTCATAAATACATGGTACCTAGTTGAGGAATAATAAACCCCAGAACATGTGACTCTACATGCCCGATGAGGGTAACACACCTCTAACGTAGTTAGTGACTCCTTCAAAACAATGGAGTGGATCATATTTGACTTCATATCCTGCAGTTTTGAGCAAGGCATTGTAAAATCTGGAAGATGCAGTCTATGGCTGAATTTTCCAATTGTTTTAATTAAAAAGATTCTTTAAACTGTATTATGCCATTTACATAGCTAAAACATTGAACTGTTTATAAGTCATTATCATATATAAAAAGAAGAGAGTCATTTTCTAAATTTGGAACAAGAGAAATATTTTAATTTTATTATTATGGCTACTATTTGTCTTAATAAGGCATAGTCCCAGGGGCCTAAGATACTATTAAATTCAGCATTCTCTCATCACTCTTATGATTCAGTGCCTATTCAGAAAGGGAGTTCCTTAAGTAAGTCTACAGCACTGTGAAAGATTAACATTGGCAGACTACCAACCAAAAACATTTAATTATTTCACTAATGCAAACAATGTTCTTGATTTTTTCCCTAACAAGCAATGCTTTAATCATGGATTTATTAAACTCCCTAATAGCTGCTCAGCTCTGAGCTTGGTACAAAGGGAAGTAGAAAACAAACAAAATGAAAGGAAAAAAAATAAACCCAAATCAAGATCTAGTCCTTAATGGAACAGAAAAAGAAACATTTAGTGAGTGTGTCAAGTTTCCTGTTAGGTGCTTTCAGCACACGGCATCATTTTGTGGAATTTAGAGTTTATCTAGGGAGGCAAATACATTTCTTTTAACAACCAGGGAATTAAAAGTGGTACTTGAATTTCACAAAACTTGTTAGCCCCTTTCTCTGTCTTATCACCTCAGTTCCCTAAGTTCCCACATGGGTCCAGAGGGCTCTCCATCATTAGCAAACTCAGAAGCTCCTCATTTGTAATTGCAGAACTGATCTTGTCTGGGGAAGGGGATTTTTAAGGCCATTAACTTTTTTTTTTTGGCCACTTCTATCGGCCTTTCATTTATTTCTCTGTTCTTTGGCCTCTGTGGGCCTCCCATTGCAGCCGCCTCTTTCACTGCAGAGCACCCGCTCTGGGCGCATGCGCTTCAGAGCTCTGACTAGGTAACTGTACACATCGGTCCAGCTGCTCCATGGCCCATGGGATCTTCCCAGCCCAGGAATCGAACTGGCGCCCCTTGCACTGCAAGGCAGTATCCTTGTCCATGGGACCACCAGGGAAGCCCTGTTTCTCAGTTTTTAAAAAATGTGATAGTACTTAGCATTCATGTAATTTTGAAAAGCTGAATTAACTGGAATGGGTCTATGAAGTTATCCTTTATATTATAGTTGCTATTTGCTTATATTGTTGATGGTGGTGGATATGAATTCTGCAACTGGCTAGAATGCATGTATCATAATCTCTAAGTAATTAAAGAAATCCTGGGAGTTCAGACGTAAAGCTAAAGCAACTTTTCCTTCTCTGTTGTCTGTGAGTACTGGTACTCCCCTAGGTTGTGTCCTTGTCTAATTCTTTTCTTAGACAATCTTTCCTCTGAGTAATTTCATTTCCTTGGTTTTTATTACTTCTGATGCGGTAATGTCGTCCAAGTCATTACCTCCAGTGTGGAGTTTTTTCTTGAAACTCAAACCCATATATACAACTACTTGATAGTCATCTCTCTACATAAAAGGGTGCTCTTGTCAGTAGAGGTGATTGGGGAAGGTACATTTTCCTTTCTAACATTTCTTAGGTTAAAGAAATATAAATATCAGAAGGCTAAAAGCTCAAAAGTGCACAAGTTCACTTTAATATCTGAAGCATAATACATAGATATATTTGTCTTGATGCACTAAAACAAGCAAACAAAAAAATCAACCAGATAAAAAAGCCAAAAACACACAAAAAACAAAAAAACCCACCATGCCCATGTTTAGGTGTTCTGTGCTCTCCTAGGTAATTTTCATCAAATGAGGATAGTTACCTCCACATGGGTGTCTACAAGGACCACAGACAACATGCACATATCTGGTCTAAGCCAATAGCTTGGATACCATCCTCAATGTTTCCTTTCCTTTACCTGACACCTCTAACCTCCAAGTCCTATTCCTTCCAACTCAGAATATATCTTTCTTCTCCTTCAGCCTCACTGTTAGAGAACTACTGCCAAGTTTAAGTCCTCCTCAATGTGTCCACTAGACTATTGCAAAAATTTCCTAGCTGATCTCCTGCTTAAAAGTTTGCCGCCATTGAATCCATATTCTGTATTATAGTAAGAGTAATAATTCTGCCTCACATATTTCAATGACTCCCTCTCTTTCAAGGCAAAATCAAAACTACTTAGAGTCTTGCCCTGGGAAGGACTAATAGCTCTTTCTCTTGCCGTTCTTCTCCTCACAAGTTCTAGTCATTCCCAAGCTTCTTGCAGCCTCCTTAACCTGACATGCCCTATCCATCACACTGCCTTTGCCTAGACTGCATCCTATGACTGGAATAAATTTCCTTGTCCCTGCTGCAAGTTTTCACCAAATCACCTTGGATGTGTCTTTCAAAATTTATTTCAAATGTTATCTCCTCTGGGAAGTCCTCTTTGACCAACACAATCTGAATTGGTTTTCCCATATACACCTGTTAGAATCTATTATAATTACCTCAATAAATATAGTAGTAATAATAATAATAATCAAAATTAATAGATAGTAAGTTAGGTTCTAGATACTATAATAATCATTTTTAATAGAGTTCTTAATACTTTTCAGAGACTGGCTCTCAATCAGTTGAGAGCTCCCATGAGCCACTGAATTCTAAAAAGACCCTATGTCTTACTGATTTTTTTTTTTTTTTTTATTCTCAGAGCCGCACTCATTGCCTTGGTTATTGAATGGTGGAATGCCCTGAGCAGCTGTGCCTATGTTCTTCATGGAATAGTCCCTGATTTTTTATTTTTTTCTATCAGCAGCAATCACTCTTGTGTCTGAATTTCACTTTGACAGGATTTAGCATTCCTGCTTTGCATATATTAATACTTTCATGTACATAACTTGGCTGGCCCTCATGCAGGCCATGCAGTTAATGGATGACCCCTTCTTTATTATCTTTTCTGATAATGTCAGCAACTTCCAGAACCTTTGGAAATCAAGTTTTAATGTCCATTCAAATCTTCTTTTTCTGGTATTTCAGAATTTTAAATATTGAAACTATCTAAGGTAAGAACGTCATTTGGGCCCAGAAAAGAATGCTGATTCTTAGATCAGCTTAGATTTCTTTCTTTAAGAATATGAAATTTAAATACTCAAAGAGAGCTATAAAATCATGTCATCTAATCCCAGTCTCAATCTATCAATAACTCTCTAAATCTCTTTTTCTTTTTAACAGAGGAGGAGACTGAGGTCCAGAGAGGTTGAATGATCTGTTCAAGATTATGGAGTAAGTTAGTAGCTGCATTTGGATCAGCTTTTAACAAAACAGAATCAAGGCAAGATTGCAGTTTAACGATGTGAAGCAAGATTCTTCCTCTCTATCTCCCTTCTTCTAAGATGTACTTGAATACTGACTAGTCTTTTTCATGAAAAGGCTTGAGAGTAACATAAAGATAATCATTTATTCATTTGAAATACCAAGTTTAAGCTTTTGTTCTGAATGATTTCAAAAGCATGAGTACATGCATACATGAGTATATTTTATCAGACACCAAAAACATGCCTCTCAAGTTCACAGCAAAAGAATGAGTTGAAGCAGTCCTCTAATGCATGTGACTGATTTCCAGTGAGCTAATGGATACCTGATATAGTTATTTTAACCCAATATATTTTAAAGTGAAGACAAAGTCTTTTAATGCTTCTAATGACAGGAATATTTGGCTCAGAGCCATTACCTGATGGGTTATTTCTTAGCATTTCAGCCAAGTCTAATTTTGTGGCTGATGCATTGACATCAGAAATTCCAGGGGAGTATAGGAAGATGAGGACTTTACACTAGGTAGCATTTTGACCATCTGTAAGTAAAAAATTTGTGGTGCAAGCTTATATCTTAAACTTCCTTACCATTAATGCTCAAAAGCTTTAACGACTTAAAATAGTAAGTCACATAGAATTCCTTGTGGAAAGTGTTATAGGTGGCCAGTTTTAGGTCCTCACATTTCATTTCAAATAAGTGAGGCAGGATTAAACTTTTATCATATAAATAAAGGACTAGGAAAGGATGTGAAAGAGCCTAGAGCTTCAGATAAAGAATTTAAGGAAGGTCAATGATTTTATTATTCAAGCCTCCAATGGCTCCAGTTAACATCCAGATGTGCAAATGGCTAATACTGAACTATGAAGGAGGAAGAGAAAACTGGCTACTAAATAACATATTTACTGATTGAGAAAACACGATAATATAAAAAATACAATGGAAAGGTCAGAAAGCATGTTGGTGCCTAGGCACATAAAATAATATGTAATTAAGAAAAGAAAAGTCTAAATTGAGTTTCAACTTGAACAATCCAGGTCAGGTCCCACAGACATCAAGTTTATCTGGTTCCTATCTTTAAAATAAAATATTTGGGGAATTTAAAATATTAATAAATAGCTGATTTTTAAAATATCATTCAAAGAGAAAGTGTAGATCTATTCTTTTTCTTCATGGCATTACAATCATACTGAGAGGTCCTGAGGAAGTCTAAAGAATGAATATTTCTTTCACATAACCAACTCTCTCTTTACTAGAAGCCCTGAAGGAGAAGGCATCTGAAAAGCTCCTGTTTGCTTCACTTGACAAAACTTTAGCATGGAGAAATTACGTGAGACTTAATGCAGTATGAAATGATAAGTTGGGAAAAAGAGATTTTTCAAAAACTGTGCTACAGACCAGTCTAATCAGTCTTACTCTGAGTAATTTAGCCCTCTTCTCGTAATTACTCTTTTTCTTTCTTTCCAAAAGTGGGTAAACAATTTTCCTTTAGGGTCACATCACCAATTTGAATAATGATACATAACCCCCAGGTCTTCAAATTCTGATGGAAGCCTCAATCAATGATACGAATCTTGAAACTTTTTTTTTCTCAGAGCTTTGACACAACTCTGGTGAGGGCCAGCCTGTTAGCTATATGTCTTGACATTTACTCCCTCAGCTCCTAGAGAGGTATTTTTGTTCTCTCTGCTTCTGACACATTATCTTGGATGACAGAAGGCTTCTTCAAATCAAGTGATGGAAAGTCAAAAGAAATAGAGCTTCCATATAATTTCTGAACTACTCAATCCTTCTTGCATGAAACAAATGATTGTTGATCAGCATATGTGATGATTATAATGGACTTTATAAGTTTTCAGTAGTTCATCACTATGACAGTCTTGTTCTGAGAAACTAGAAAGTTCAATTGACTATTCACATGGAGTAGAAAGGATCACTAGGGGATAGGAGTGCAAGTATTAAGTTTTGCATATGGTAAAATATTCCTAATCATATGATAACATTAGCTTAATTTATGGGTCAGTTCTAAGACTGACATTCAATTTCTTTATTAGACCTCAGCTAAAATCAATTTATTGCTAGATATCCAAAAGATAAGGATCATATGCTACACATAGACAGTTGGAAATGGTTTTTTGAACAGAATGCCCCGTGGGATCTGCATTAATCTAAAAGAATGAAGAATAAATAATAACAATAGGACTGAACAGTTTAGATGTCACTTACTAATCTATTTTTATCAACTCATCTAGTAAGAGGAGGCCATTTTTTGGTTTATTTGTTTTGATAACAGGTAAGAAATAAAATACTTGGATAGTTGTTATATTTCCAATAACGCATATTTCTAATATTAGAGAGTAGAGATGGTGGTCATCATAATTTATGCACCACCTGAGAAGAGTGGTAAATAGCTATACTGCATAGAATAACATCTGAAAAACTGTCCGATTTGAATAAGCTACTGTAACATTATATTATCACCTTATAACATTACAGTTATTATGACAGTTATGAACTGTCAAGGCTGTAAGAACATATATGGAATTTGTGTCTAGTCACATATGAAGAAATGTTTAATTTCAAACAAGCTCCTACCAGATTTCCTTTCTTATAAAGCCACATTTTCAGAATCACAGTTTGAGTACGACGAATGTAAGAATGATTAGGTTTTCAGGTTACCTATAATCTCCATCCACTCATGTCCTGGTTCATCCAGAAAGAAAATCCCTGGGTCATAGTTATAAACCAGTTCCAATGTTGTTCACTCTGTCTCTCTGCCTAGTCTTCATATACCCAGAGCAGTGTCTTAGCAGGGTTAGATCAGAGATGGACTAACCTTTCAGCTCCTTTCAGCTCTACAGCTTTACTTGAGCTGGAAATGTCCTTCTTAACCTTGACTCCTCATTGTTGTTAATAGGTCAAGACTTAAAGTAACAAAATATAAATGTTTGAAATTTGGGCTTTCCTCCTCCTTGCCTCTAAAGATTACAATGAAATAAGTGTATTTTGTTTTGTTTCAGTTTTGGTTTATCATTCTCTCCACTGACTTACAACATTTGGAGAGGAGACTTGAAGGACAAAGAGTCCCATGGCTCTATTATTGTAACCTATTTTCTGATTCAAATGACAAGTACAGACTTAAATAATACATTTCCCACTGAAAATTAGGTCAATGTACCACCTATTTTTATTCATTCATTTATTCATTTCCGAGGTTCCCATTTTGTGGTAATTTCTGTGATGACCATGGAGAACAAATGCCTAGCCTTATTATTAACAGAATAAACTTAGTTTTATACAGTCCTCAATAAGTTTACAGTTTAAAAGGGGAGGCAGACAAATGAATGAGTTTAATAATGTCATATTTCAATAGAGACTACAGGGAGAGGTTTTGTAAGAATTAAGGAAAGTCCAGGGTAATCAACTTGTTAATGGTAAAATGCTGTGGAATAAGTGGATGGGAGAGTTGTGAAATATTCAGAATCTAGAGGAGTTGTAACGGACTGAAATTTGGAGATAAGGAAGAGAGACAGGGGAGGGAGGGTACGAGGGAGGGAAACAAGACAGAGAAACTAATTACAAACACAGCTAGGATTTCTGGGTTGGGTGAAAGCACCAGTCACTAAGATGTATAATATAAGAATTGTAACATATAATCACATAATAAACACAGCAATCAAGCAGCCTTCATTTACACCATTAATCCCAATATCAAGGTAACTTCCCTGTTGGTTCATAAGTATTCTTCAACTTGTCAGGATATATGTCTCAATTTATGCTTTAGGAATACTTTTACTGTACTATTTAGCATAGCACATACACTATTTAGATACACACTGCTTCATAATTGAAAGTTGGTAAAATGCATTGCTTGATCTGAGAACATACTATTGAGGGACAAAGATGAAGACTGTTAACATGACCTTTGTTATACAGCAAATTCTTTCAGTGCAAAGAGTCTACTGTGAACCCCAAAAACAACAACAAAAGAATCAGGACCATTACTCTGAAGATTCAAATCTCTACCCAAGACACAAATTATGGACACATTTTCTACAAAGTAAATTTGAGCTAAGCTTGGCCTAAGCTTTCAGTAAAAATATTAGCTTAGTTAGCATATTAATTAAGACAAGTTCTAATGCCCTCTTCTTCTCATAGCTATATGAGAATTACATACTGAACACTTGTCCAGCATCATTCTATTACACAGAATCTGTCCAAAGTTGCTGGTGGTTATAGTTCTGCCCTAAAATTACTGAAGAATGTTAACAATTCCTGACCATTGGGTGCTTTAGTTATTTTTCTGGAGTTGTAATTGAACTTTGAAGGTCCATTATGTGATTAAGAATTCAGAATATCACAAAATCTTTCAGATCTATTAATGGGTATAATAATGTTGCTACTATTCATGTTGGTGATTTAAGTCTATTTCTTATGCCCCTGGAACTCTTGCTCATTCCTCACAGATTGGAGATACTTTCCCTTACTGTCATTGGTATTTATGTGAACAGGTCATTTAAGTTCTGTGCTCTGTGTTGCTTGCAGGAAAGAAAAGAGTTAGACTATTAGTAAAGACTCTGGAGTCACTTCAAAGTTTTGTTTTTGCATTGAAATGTGGATTAAGTACATCAAGTAGATAGGCAGGAGACAAACAGATGCATGTTCATTTTTGAAAGGTAAGAAATTCTGCAACACTGAATATGGCTCTATCATTTGCTTTGAGCAAGAATTTTTTTCCCTCCATCAAGAACTGTGGCAAAAAAGTGTATAGAATCAGTGGAAATAACATGTTATATCAGCACTTCATTCATCTATATATCTGTATGCTATATGTACATAATAACACACAGATACACATACACATACTTACTTATTCTCAAATGTATCTATATTTCAATTTCTTTCAAATCTAATTAAAATACAGCCTGAAAATAGAATATCTCTATTTCTTTCCTACTGTAAAAAACTGTGGCTTAACAATTAAAGATATTTTCATCTTAGTAATGATCAACCATTTAAAGAGAAATTAAAGCAAATCAATGAGATAAATACAGGCAATAATATAATCAATATTGTACCTAGCAGTAATCTTCTCAAATTCCCCTCTCATTCTTCCTTTTTATATAGTTATTTTCTTAGAAAAATGTAGTTTTCCTCAAAAAAATGCAAGTTGATATGCATGTCTTTGGGTTTCATTTATAAAGTAGCAAAAATAAAATTAGGCTAAAATATTAGTATATAAAACTTAGAATGATTTTGTGTTTAACTTGCCAAAAGAAAAAGAAGACATGTTGGGTTCTTATAAACACATGGTTTTAAGGCTGTAGAATGTCCTATATCCCAGTCTCAGTCCACTAAGAGTGGAGGCTCCAACCTCAGGCTACCTGGTTCAGTCTCTGATACCTTGATTTAAATCTGTTATTTTCTTTTTCCCAAGATTTTACTCCTCATATACTCATTCACTGACTAAAGCTCTTTGTAGATCTCTGAAAAAGGTTATACCAAATAACCTCTCTTGTCCAAATTAAGAACTTCAACAATACTCTCCACTAGGAACTTCCTGATGAAGTGGCTGATCTGCTGGTTGGATATCCTCTCCATCTTTCTCCTGCCAATACTTTTCTGGAATAAACTTAGCCTCAAGACCCCTTTTGGCATTGTATCTTAGACAGACTTCAGTGTCTCTTCTTAAATCTACCACTAAAGAATAATGACAACAATAATAATGACAAAGATAACATCCATCAGACATCATTCTATCTTAGTGACTCATATTACTACCTAGGTATAACATTCCTTGTGTCCCATTCACACTGACTATAAGACTTAGTTCCAAGCAAGACAACAACAACAAAAAATATATATAGACTGAAGGTTTGGCTTTCATCTTGAAGATTTAAACCTTGTCTTGGTACAGCAGTGGGTCACTCATCAGAACTACTGATAAATTCATCTCAAAGGGTCTTTGAAGAACTTTACCTTACCCTTCCACCAGGCCAGACTGCACGTGACCTTTATGTTCCATTTTTTTGTGAATACCTCTAATACACTAAAATGAAATTAAAATGTAAAAAAACAAACAAACAAGAGTAGTTCCATTTATAAGCATAACTGCCTCTAGAGTACAAACTATATTGTACATATATGTGATATGTATGGATATATAATTAAATGCATAGATGTTTGTGTATATAATTATATCTATGTACACACGTATAATTCATATGTATATGAGACAGTTTTTCCCCCTTTGGGATGACTTCTGTGAATCATCATAATGCAATTTTCACAATAATATAGTAGTTTTATTTGAACCATGTTTTGACTGATCTGCAGTGCAATAGATCAGTAGGAAGGGAGGGTTATCTGGTGGATCATTTTGGGGGGCAGAGCATAAGGAACACATCTCAAGTTGCAGCCAGATTTGTAACCAACCCTGAGATTCACCAGCCTAATTGTTCACATCTAAATCAAAGATGGCAAGAAAATGAGTTTATCTTAAAACGTAAAGGTAAAGGCTAAGACTCTCTCTGAAGGGGAAAAGCAACACTGTTCTCTAATATTGGGGGTCCTGTGGATTGATGAGGGGCTTTCCAGGTGCTGGTAGTGGTAAAGAACCCACCTGTCAGTGCAAGAGACATGAGATGTGGGTTCAATCCCTAGGTTGGGAAGAGCCCCTTGAGGAAGCGTGGCAACCCACTCCAGTACTTTTGCCTGGAGAATCAGAGGAGCCTGGGGGGCTACAGTCCAAGGGGTCGCAGAGAGTCAGACATGACTTAGTGACTTAGCATACACATACATATATATAATATTTAAAAATATTTCTCAGTAAAATAAATGTGCATTTGAGTCCCAGCTCTGCTAATTCTATTAGTTACAAACCTTCAGTAACTAGCTCAATCTCATTTATTTCAGTTTTCTTTTTCATCAAATGAGGAAGATAATTTCATAGAGGAAGGAGTTTAAACTTGAGGTGTAAATTCAAAGTACTATATTAGGGGAAAGTAATAATACCATATTTGACAAAGCAAATAAAGCAAACCCAGTTTTGATAGAAAGTAGTTGTCTATGAATTAAGGTAGCTGAAATAAGTTGAACAAGAATCCCAGTAAAAATAGGACTTTCTTAAAGGGCTTTAATTCACTGGCCTATATGTAACAGATAATAAATGTCTTTAACTTGCTGGCATCATTTGGATCAATGACTGAAATTAGAGTCTAATATCCACTTTCCCCATTGCTAGTAATAATTTAACAATATGTCATATTCTGCAATTGTTAGGTTTAAGCTATTTTATAAAGCTGGTACAAAACAGGTACAAGTCACCACTTCTGGCGTCACTCCACCTCCTGATTATCAGACAGAGTAATACTGTTTCACCTGATCGGTGACATGGATGTTAAAATCTGATCTGGCACACAGTGGAGAGGACGCTAACCAGTCTGCATCAGCAGCCTGGGCATGCTGTCAGTGATGATATCCGACGCATTACTGAATGTGACAAGGAACAAATCCTTCTCAGAAATGAAAATAACAGTAGTTGCATATTAACACTGAGGGAAGGCAAGGGAAGGCAGGACAGTTCCATCGCTGTTATTCAAACACCTCCAATTTAATTAAATCTAACAACTCCACACAGTCAAAACAAAGTAAACAAAATGGAACACCATGGGCCGAGTGACTCTGATTTCTTTCTTTTTGCAAACAATGAGTTTCAGCTTTATTGAGGTATAAGTGACAAAGAAACTTGTAAGATATTTGCAGTGTGAATTGTGGTGACCTGACACACATGTACATTGTGAAAGGCTCCCTTGAGTTAATGAATATATCTATTGCCTCACATGTCTATCCATGCCTTTTAAAAAATGGAGACATCTAAGCTCCACCCTCTCAGCAAACCTCAGCCATATAACAGGGTGTCATCAACCACAGTCACTGTGCCTGGCACAGATCCTCAATCCTTATTCATCTAATAGCTGACAGGTTTATCCTTTTACCAACATGTCCCCATTTCGCCTATCCTGCATCCTCTGGCAACCACTTTCCTCCCATTTCTGTGAGCTTGACTTTTTTTTTTTTGTGATGCCATGAGTGGCTTCCTTATTTTTGCCCTTGATCAGGTGACACTGAATCTGAGCTTCAGTTTTACTCTGAATAATTCGTCAGAGACAGGCTTTTTTTTGTCTTTCTTTCCCTGACTCTCACCTCCTGCCTATTTCAGATCAGTTTCCAGTCATGCTCTGCCTTCCTAAATTATATTTTAAATTCTTCCGTTTCTCTCTCTTTCCATTGCTGTTGTTACTTCATTACCTCACACCTGGCCATCCACAGTAATGCATCCTGTGCACTAGAATCTTCCTAAAGCACAGTTTTAAATATGACCCTTGAGAAAACACTTAATAAGCTTCTTTTTAAAAACTGATTCAGATCCATGCTCCATACTGTGACCTTCCAATTCTGTATCAGTTTACCTCCCTCTATCTTGCAGTTTTGTCACTACTAGGCAACATGATTCCACAATCTCATTCACACTGATGCTTGTACATACCACACTCAGAATCTTCCTGGAATCTTAGTTTCCCAATAAGGAATCAAACCCTGTCCCCTGCATTACCAGGTGGATTTTTAACCACTGGACTGCTAGGGACATCCCTGAAATTCTATATTTTCTTGAAAGGCCCAGTTAAGACCAGTCCCTTTAGGAAATCTCTGAATAAGCCAGTGAACAATTACATGTTTACATTAAATCACATTATTCTTAATTCCCATAATACACTTCTCCTAAGCTAAAAATACTTCAAGTATTCTCAAACTTGTTGACCTAGAAAGCTATTCCTAAGCCTTGTCAGTTTTGGAGAAAGAACATGATTCTTGATTGATTTAATTTTCTTATACAAAACTAAGAACATTCTTGCTAGCAAAATGTAATTAAGGCACACCCATAACACAATATTGGAGAAGGAAATGGCAATCCACTCTTGGCACGTATTCTTGCCTGAAGAATCTCATGGACAGAGGAGCCTGGTGGGCCACAGTCCATGGAGTTGCAAAGAATCAGACATGACTGAGCAACTAAGCATGCATGACACAATATAAACTAGAATCAAGTGTGATGGGTTCAAGAAAAAGAGAGCCAACCATTAAATCAACACCATGATCTAGCTATTCTTAATTTTTTGTATCAATACTGCTTGTTTCTATTCCTTCATTTTGGTGTCAGTTTATGCTCAGTCTCAGAAACACTGATAGAAGTCACTAAGGGCTAAAGATGAGTTAAAAACAAAACAGAACATTTTCCTAGGGAGTCAGTGGAGTATAGGTTTGAAGTGTTTGTGGGGGTGCTGGTTTATCAAACTAGAGAGTTGGTGCACTGCAAGGGAAGGTCCTGAGTGTGGTATGTGTGGACACCAGTGTGAATGAGATTGTGGAATCATGTTGCCTGGTAATTAGTGATCAAACTAGAAGATAGAGGGAGGTCTACTGATATAGAATTGGAAGGTCAGGATATGGAACATGGATCTGATCAGGTTAAGGAAAGTTTTAGCCTCTATGAACCTCAGTTTATTTATGGGGATACTAGTGCTGGATATGGGGAAGGATTAAATGATACAAAGAAAGCCTAATCATATAGCATGGCTTTGGGGACTGCTACCTGTAAAGGAAACACAAGATTCTTCCCTCACCACTCTTCCATGTCTCTTAGAAAGTGGGGTGCTGCTGAAGAGGGATGCTATCATGCTTGGTTTAAGAGCAAAGGACTAGGCAGTGTGATTGCTTTGTTGTCTTTTATCCTCCTTTGGAGTCAAATGTTGATGGGTGCCCAGCGTACTTTCCTGCAGGAACCTGGAGAAGACCAGCTTCATTGAGGTTGTGCTTATTATCTGTCTCTTGCTCAGTCTCTCTGTTGCTTTGTCTCTTTTTTTCTGTATCTTTATCACTTTTTCTTTGCTTTTGTCCTCTCATTCTCTCTCTTTCCCTGTTGATCTCCTTTTCTCTGTAAGCCCCTGTCTCTTTATGGCTCTGCCTTTTTATTTTTTTTCCCTTGATTCTATCCTTTTACCACTCTTATTCTCTTCTCTCTTTCTGTGTCTCTTTCTGTTTTTATGAATTTCTCTTTCTATCTTTTGTTTATTCCTTTAAACAGTCTCTCTTACATTTGATATTTTCTTCTGGGGCTCCTGGAGTAGGTGTGTCTTTATCTGGTTTTAGTTTTTTCATCAATATAGTATGAACTGAGTCTTAAACTTACTTTTTAGGAAAAGTAACCAACATGACCTTGATCCTGTTCAGTGTTCAAGAATACTCACACTGTCCCAACATAGAAAAAAAAAATCTTTATAGGGTGCAGATAAACTTCAGAGGTCTGTGTTTTTGTTTAGTTTGTTTTAGGTGGGTAGGTGGTATAATACCTCAGCTTATAATTAATTTTCAATTTGCTTTATGAACATATTCAATATTCCTTCCATGGATCTAACAGAAAGTGCTGTGACAGGGCATATCAGATGCACCTTTGATAACATAGCAAGAGCAACAATTCCTATTTATGAAACAATTACAACGTGCCAAGCACTGTGTTAAGTCTTTCGCTTCTATTGAATCACCTGATCCTTACAACTACCTAGGAACTAGGGCTATTATTAGCATTGGGTCAAGGTTCTGTCCGTTGTCCCAGATGATGAGCAAGGAAGTGATGTTCAGAGAATGGACCCAGACAGTTTGGGTCTTAACTTCTATTTTCATACATCTTCAACAGTATGACTGATTTTAACTGGTGTTCAGTTTTTCATTTTTGTTTTAGATAAAATATAGTCATATACATAGCTTTTATTTGATCTTAACAGTGGGACATTTTTGGATTTACTTTATAAAACATCTCCCAGTGGCACAAAAAGAAGTTCTAAACAATGAAACACCTTGTGAACAGGACCCAGAATTTGTGTGTCTTTCACAATTCCTGCTAGATTAGATTTTCCTTGCTTATAGAAAGAGTGACTTAAGGAATAAAGAGAATAGGAAAAGCCACGATTCTGGGATCTTTTAAAATATAATAGATGACATGATGGATCTAATTCAGGCCACAGAAAATATGGCTGGACAAGGGCTTCCAGTTTTTTTTTTTTTTTTCCAGTTTAAGCATTATTTATAAGAACAGTTATAAGAATAGTATATTAAGATTTATTTCTACCATGGAGATGAACTAAATGGCAGATAAAACATGCTAAGAATGGTAAAAGTAATTAATGATATTAAATGTTGCATTACTATTTTTTAAGACTACATTTCATCTATAAACTACTTCATTTTATTTAAATGAAGACATTATCAACTCAACTGCTTAGCTCATGGCCTAATCTGCATGAAAACCCTCCACAGGAAAAACATTAAAAATGAAGTTGAATTAGTCATAAATAATAATCACTTCCATTTATATAACACCTTGAAAAAGATCCCTAGACAGCTACTAACTTTAAAAATCATGCATTAGATTTTAAATGCAAAGCATCCTGATAATGTAGTGTTGAGGTTACAAATTTAAACGCATTAAGGTCAGCAAGTATGCGAGAGTTATGGTTCTCATTATAACATTATCTCACCCACAGAAGCATGCTTTATTTTTTTCTTAGAAGTCTTTGTTTAAGAGTGAAACTGCTACTGAAAATATGATGTCTATCCAAATATTTAGCAAAGACAAAATGTAAACACTGTGACACCACTGTCTTCCATGTGTTGCTCTTTGAATTCTAGCATAAAACTGGTGCAATAGGAATTTTTATTTTGCCTGAAATTATAAACTAAATGAAAACATTGATCCAGAAGGGAATTTTTATATGCTCATCTTGCTTGCTTCAATTTGTACCGTCCCTGAGTTCAAGGACAAATGGAGGCAACAGAAAGAGGGATAGTTCTGCAACTAATATGTGTTGATTGCTTCCCATACTTGAGACACTGTGAGGTGCTTTGAAAATGTTATCCTGTCAACTCTTATGACAATTCTAAAACCAGGTATCAGTATATCTGTTTACATATGAGACTATGGAGACACAGAGAGGTTAAGAGACTTGACCAAGGTAAAACTATTAATGACATCTAAATTTGTGAGCTTCTGATGTTTTTCCCACTTTTATCACTAGGCAAGGACAGGGATGGAACCTGTCTCTGTTGACCCCCTGCCACTTTCTCAAGCTAGGTCATAATTCAGAGGTTATGCATGTTTAGGAGATTGGTGGTAGGAAAAAAGCTAAGACACATTGTTATGCTCAAAGTTAAAAGTTCTCCAGCATATTCCTCACAAATGACATTCAACATTTTAATTTGGGAACATATGGACAAGGGTATGTGAGTCCAGTTAAGAAGAAAGCTGTGGGGCAAGACCATCTGCTTATATGCACCAATTCAGTCACCTTCTGAAAAAAAATAAGGAGCACAATGCAGTTTATCAAACAGGTTGTCACTGTACTGGAGGAGGAAGGTTTTCTCTCATAATAGATAGAAACTCTATTTGTAATAGAAATACATTTCTAGATATCATGATATAGTATTACCATGGTGTCACACACAGTTATAAAATTCTATAGATAGATAAAGCATCCAATTTTTCTAATGTATAGGACTCCCAAGAATTTTATACATTCTTTTGAAGTTGTGGAAACTTGAATCATGTTATCAGAGCTAGAAAAGCTCTCAAAGCCCATCCTTGCTACTCTGAAGCTCTTAGAGATGTGAAAATTGGGGCCAGAGAGATCAGTTGAGTTGTTTAAGCTAGTAAATGCTCAGTCTAAGACCCAAGTCATTTCCCTTATTCATATTTTAATTCCACTTTGTGAGCATAGCAAATAGACTTTGGAAGGCAGCTTCAGTTTTGCAGGTGCTTTGTGGTAGACTTATTTCAGAAAACATTTGAGAGTTTAATTCTATTTGGGATCACCTGGAAGCATTCATTATTTAAAGGATGAGTTTTGGAGTGGTTGTATGAAGTCATTCATTTAGGATAAGGGTGCATGTGTGTCTGTGACTGAGAGTGCCAGTGGCGGAGGGAAGGAGGGAAAAACAGCAGAAAGACAGAAAACGCACTCCTAGATATAAACTACTTGAAACATTTCTTCCTCATCATGAGCTAAAGCATTTCTCAAATTTTCTTTTCATTTTTGGGCCACCCCTTCTTAATTTCCTCTGCTAGAGCCTCTTTTACTAGTCCTTCAAACATACAAGTGTGTCATGGCTCAGACTTCAATCTCCCCTCCCCTTAATTCTTGGATTAACTAATCAACACCTCAATATCACCTGTAGGTGATTAACTTCACACATAACTTCTAGCACTGAATTTTGTACTATAATCTTCATTTATTTAGCTACCAATATCATGATATTTCTACTTTGTTATCCAGGAGTCATCCCAAATGTAGCATGTTCTCAACCAGATTCTTGATCTTCCACCTTCCATCTCCTGTTTCTTTGTTTTTTTCCTTTTTTCTTTTTTTTATAGTAGTATATAGGCCTGCTAGTCACCCCAGTTTCTCAGGCCAGAAACCTTGAAGTCATCCTTGGCTCTTTCTTTTCCATTCCACATTCAGCCAATTAAGAAATATTGTCTGATTTACTGTTATTTTTTTAAACCTTTTATTTATTTTTGGCTGTGCTTGGTCTTCATTGATGTGTGGGTTTATCAGCTCTGCGGTATGTGGGATCTGCCCGGATCAGGGATCGAACCTGTGTCTCCTGCATTGGCAGATGGGTTCTTATCCACTGAGCCACAAGGGAAGCCCCTGATTTATTTTTACAGTACAACCAGGGACTAACTTCTCAGCATGTTCACCACAATACCTAAGTCCCAGCCACTATCATTTCCTGTACAGACCACAGCAAGAGTCACCTAAATCGTCTGCCTACTTTTCTTCTTGCTTCCTATATTCTATGCTTTACACATTAGTAAAATCTATCTTTCTCTAAAATTTCTAATAGATTTTTAGCACACTTGAAATTAATCCCAAAGTCTCGATCATGGTGTACAATGATGCTTCCTTACTTTATTCAGGTTTGCACTGAAATAATTATAATAATTATAATTCTGCCTGTACTCAAATGTGAGCTTCACGAGGTCAGGGACTTCATTTGTTTTAATAAGTTGTTAAGAAACAGACTGTTAGTCAATGTTTGTTTTTATATATTAAATTTCATGCAACTTGTAGCACATGACTAAAAATTTATCACATTAATATAAACAATGGTAATCAAAGTATTCGACTTCATTTGCACAATCTTAGTCAAAGGTGTCCAGGACGACTTTTTTTGAATTAACCATACAACAATTATTTTCCACCTTTACTCTCATACCATATCAAATAAACATAAATACAGGTTTGGGGCTGACATTTAACACATGCATATTCACATACAATCTCAAATCAAAAGTAGGGGCAGTGAAGCTTTCTTTGCTCAGTATCCATAGGAGATTGGTTCCAGGACACTGTCTACTCCCTAATAATATCAGAATCCACAGATGCTGGAGTCCTTTAAATAATATGTACAGTATTCACATGTAGTATTCACATGCATATCCTCCTGAATACTTTAAATCATCTTTAGACTACTCATAATATCCAACACAATGTAGATTGTATGTATCAGTAAATAGCTGCTGGCACACACAAAATTCAAATTTTGCTTTTTGGAATTTTCTGGAATTTCTTTTCAAATATTCTTGATCTAAAGTTGGTTAAATCCATGGATGTGAAACCCTGGATTGGGAAGGCTGACTGTACTAGTTAGTATGCAAAGAAGTCGTTGGTCCCAGTCTTAATGTTGCTTCTTTCTGTTTTCTTGAGTATTTGGTTAACTGCTGGTGGTTTTTTTCATTAGCTGAACAACATGGATAAAAACAATGGCCTCAGGGGGCCATGCTTAAAATTAAATTGAAGAAAAATAAGCAGTATAAATAAATAAGTGAATAATGCAAATTATTTAAGAAAAACAAGTTATAGTAAAGAAACCTAACAAAGTTGATTATTGCTACAGATGCAAAATACAGACAGCCACATTTTCAGATTCATTTCCTGTAGTCTTGTGAAAAGCTTATGTTCATTCTGGACTGCTACACTTTAAAAAGCATGTTGAAAAACTGAGCAACATCTAAGGAAAGAGCACTACATTGATGAAGAGGACACTTGATAAAAAGCTAAAGGAGTTTGCATCATTTTCTCTGCAAGAGAGATGACTGAAAAAGGATATTATAACTGTCTTCAAAAATATGAAGGGCTATTATTAGGAAAATATACGCCAGTTGTTCTTGAGCTCCACTGAGGTCAGAATAAGAAAAGAGTTGGCTGAGTTTATTTAAACATTTGAGAGAACACCTTGAAAGTAAAGGTTACTTATAGATTCCTGGAAACAGGAGATAGGCTGTCTTTTTAACAGGAAATCTTGAGATACCATCTGCTTGGAGGAACAGATACTCAGGGGCAGTGCTTCAAGCTCTTCCAGTCACTTATTCTAGTATCACAGCCACCGGATAATTGGTAAAGGGGAAGGGGCTCATTTGAATGACAATCACCTGCATAAATGCTCAGCTCTGAGGGAAATGGAAGTGCCCTTTTGAGTTCCCTCCAAGGTGTGCTTTGATTGTAAACTTCCCTGAGATTTTTACAAAATGAAGTTTCCTCTGAAGAGGCTACTTCTACTTTCCACTGTCTTCTATAGAAGCTAATTTTCCAGACACAAGGCAAAAGGGCAAAAATCTTCTCAATTTTTCATCACGATATGAAACAACTGAATTTAAAATCTAAATATGTCTTTTAATTTAAAAAAAAGCCTTCACACACATCTAACTCCTGTGACATATATAGTACCAACTCGTCAAATCATCTGAAGTGTAACTGTCCTTTGGCTGAAGAAAAAAAGAAACTCATGCCTTAGATCTACATATAGGATCTATTTGCATATCTATGCATATACACACACACACCTTATTTTACATTAAATCTGTCTCTATACTATTTATATTTATACCCATTTGCTGAGTCCAAATATATTTGGCCGGTTTTGAATTCTACCAAGTATCTTCAAAAAGTATTCTTAAGTTATACTTGGTAAGACTTTGCAACAAAACTGAATTATGGTGGAAATCCTATACAAATACTCAGTCTCTCCAAAAGCAATAAATTACCATGTCAGAAACAGAAGGTCCTGACCTCCCAGCGTGAACAGAGTCAGGGTGGTGAGTGATGAGGATAAAGCTCCTGATTAGAAATGTTTTTCTTGAAGAATAAAGCATTTATGTAGAGAAACAGCCATGAATATAGTCTATCACCTTTTGGTGTTTATCCGTATAAGGCATAAGATGATTTCTCTTCAAGGGAAGAAAAAAAAATAAAATAAAATAGGAAAATCTCACCTTTCAGATTGATACACAAACTTATAAATGTTTAATGCATCTGATTACTACAATTTTGGTGGTTTTCCCCCCTCAAAATAAATGAAGTAATCTTTTCTTTTAACAAAGAAGCAACAAATGAACAATCCTGAAAGTGAAAAAGCGTTTTGTAATGTTAGAATATAGAAGTGACTAGTGGGTTATGTGAAAATTTCTTTGAAAAATAATAGCACACTGCTTGAGTTGGATTGTATTTTTAAAATCAGGATTAGGGATTGGAGCTGTGTAACATGCTTCCCAATAGGGGAAAACAGTTATCAAACTCCTAGACTCCAACAACCATGACAGAAGCAGAACATTTCTTTCATTCTATCCCTGCCATTCTCCCCCCAAAAAATTTGATAAAATATACCCTGAAATAAAGAACATACTTTCCCAGAAACTGAACCCACCATCATCT
This sequence comes from Tragulus kanchil, assembly GCA_022376925.1. NCBI lineage: Eukaryota > Metazoa > Chordata > Mammalia > Artiodactyla > Tragulidae > Tragulus > Tragulus kanchil. The sequence goes on from JAIOJX010000023.1 coordinate 81,628,605, forward strand.
TTCCTAGTGGTTCTTAACCCTTGACACAGTTTGCTCTTAAAAATATATCAATAGGGCTTCCCTGGTGGTCCAGTGGGTAAGGACACCGCCTTGCAGTGCAAGGGGCGCCGGTTCGATCCCTGGCCTGGGAAGATCCCATGTGCCGCGGAGTGGCTCACCGATGTGTCCAATTACCGAGCCGGAGCTCTGGGGCGCATGCGCCCAGAGCCGGTGCTCTGCGACAACAGAGGCCGCCGCGACGGGAGGCCCACGCGGGCCAAAGAACAAAGATGGATGAAAATGGACAAATGAAAGACCAATGAAAGTGGCCCGCCCGCCCCCTCTCTCCCCACCCCACCCTCCTCAAATAATTAAATAAATAAATCTTTAAAAAAAGAAATCAATATCTAGGCCTGAACCATGACAAATTATTTGTATGGAGCTCATACAATAGTATTTATATTTATAAAAACTCTGCATGTAATTCTAATGTGAAGCCAGGGCTGAGAGCAACAATTAGTCCATCAGCGTCCACTTACATGTCTCTTCTTTATTAATGGCAGTAAGCATAATTTAATCATAGAGGCTAACAATTTCAGTCCTAGGTACTCATTCTTTCTTGGTTCTCTCTGATCCTTCTCTTCCTCAATAATTTCTGTCACCTCCAGAGTCAAATCTTTCCCTTGACATAGTAGAACTATGAACATATATATATTTTTGCCTCTAAGTTATTTATTTTTATCCATCTTTATTCTTTTGGCACGTGTGGGCCTCCCATCACAGTGGCCTCTCTCATTGCAGAGCACTGGCTCTGGGTAGCACATGTGCTCCAGAGTGCTGGCTCATAACTGGACACACTGGGCCAGCGGTTCCTCAGCATGTGGGATCAAACTGGTATCCCTTGCACTGCAAGGTAAACTTTCTATCCACTGGACCACCAGGGAAGCCCAGAACTACGAACATGCTCTTTAATCTTGACTTTGTCCTGGATGAGTCTTTTCATACCCAGAGATCTTCTGGAGATACAACTTTCATCATTTTATTCCCTATACATAGTCTCCAAATTTTCTGTGACTCCCTACTTCTTTAGAAAACAGTTAAATGTCTTACACAGAGCATTTCAGCCCCTTTGTGATCTGGTTCCGATTTTCCTTCTAAGTTGAGAGTTCATGATTTCATGGCAGGGATCTTCCAGTCTTGTCTATATTTAGTATTTCCAGAATGCCTTACTCAACCCTACCTTTTTGAATGGTTTCTTCTGTTCTTTTCTTGAAGTGCTCAGTCTATACTCTGTACAAATCAAATCCGGTGCACTCTACATCCTGGCTCAAGTATTCCTTCCTAAAGCATTTCTCAACCATGGAAGCAACCTCCCATCATCCAGTTTGCTCAACTGTGTTCCCAAAGCTATTGATACAAACATGTATGTCATCCACAGCTCTGAGCACCCGATACAGTGCTTCACACACAGTAGGTACTAAGTATTCATTTGCTGAAGGAATAAAAAATAACTAAATGGCAAAGAGCTAACATGATCTCATATCTGAGTGGCTTAATGCTGACTATGCAAGTGCTGGGAAGTGCTGCCTGGATTCCAGTGCCAGGATTATATTTATGAGGACATATGGAGGACAAAACAGAAAGGAATGTTACAGTCCAAAAAAGAAAAAAAAAAATGTTCTCAGAAAAAGAAGACCATTTTTAACCTTACAGTGCATTTAGATCTCCAGAAGATCATGTAAAAAAAAAAAAGTGATGGAAAGTATAACTTCAACATGGAAGAACCATCAATTTTAAGCTCCTTAAAACATAAGGCTAAATGTCTCTTAGGTGAAATTTTACTCTTTGTTTTTTTTTTTTTTTTTTTATTTTAAAGATTTTACAGAGTTTTGTTGTTCACCAACATGTATGCTCCCAGATCATTCATATGCATATCCCTGGACCCTCCCCCCACCCAGTTCCCTGCCTCCCATCCCTCCAGACCATCGCCCCAAGTGGTTGTAGGTACTCCTATTCCTCTAGCACAATGACAATAGCTATCTTTTCCACACATGACAGTATAGGTTTCCATGTCACTCCCTCCATGCCTCCCTCCCACTGTTTGGTCTCCACAATGTCTTTATGTCTATTCTCTGTTTTTTCATGAGTTCACTGCGTGTGTTAACATGAGCATCTTACTAGATCCCATATATATGAGTTAGTATACTATACTTGTCTTTCTCTTTTTGACTTACTTCAATTTTTATGATAGGTTCTAGAGCCAGTCACCTCATTAGGACAGAGTCTTTTGCATTTCTTTTAACAGCTGAGTAGTATTCCATTGTTTATATGTACCAGGGCTTCTATATCCATTCATTCGTCGATGGACATCTAGGTTGCTTCCATGTTCTGGCTATTGTATAGAGAGCTGGAATGAACACTGGGGTACAGGTGCCTCTTTCAGTTTTGATTTCATCAGGATATAGGCCTAATAGTGGGATTGCTGGGTCATGGGCTGCTTCTGTTTTTAGTTTTTTAAGGAACCTCCGTATTGTCTTCCATAGAGGTTGTATCAATTTACATTCCCACCAGCAATGCAAGAGGGTTCCCTTTTCTCCGCACCCTCTCCAGCATTTGTTGTCTTGTCTGTCGATTTGTTGATGATGGCCATTCTGACGGGTGTGAGGTGGTATCCCATTGTGGTTTTAATTTGCATTTTTCTAATAATAAGCGAGGTTGAGCATCGTTTCATGTGCTTTTGGGCCATCTGTATGTCCTCTTTGGAGAGGCGTCTTTTTAAATCTTTTTCCCATTTTTTGACTGGGCTGCTCGTCTTCCCTGTGCTGAGTTGTCTGAGTTGCTTGTAGATTTTGGAGATTAATTCTTTGTCCGTTGTTTCATTTGCTATGATTTTCTCCCACTCTGTGGGGTGTCTGTTCAACTTTTTGGTGATTTCTTTTGCTGTACAAAAGCTTTGAAGTTTCATGAGGTCCCACGTGTTCACTTTTCTTTTCAGTTCCGGTATTTTAGTAGGTGGATCAGAGAAGATCTTGCTTTGATTGATGTCCTTGAGGGTTTTGCCTATACTCTCCTCTAAGAGTTTGATGGTTTCTGGTCTTACATTTAAGTCTTTAATCCATTTTGAGTTATCTTTGTGTATGGTGTCAGGGAATGTTCCAACTTCATTTTTTCGCATGGAGCTGTCCAATTTTCCCAGCATCATTTCTTGAAGTGGCTGTCTTTGTCCCATTTTATACTTTCCCCTCCTTTGTCAAAAATAAGGTACCCATAGGTGCGTGGGTTGATCTCTGGGTTCTCTAGATTGTTCCATTGATTTATAGTTCTGTTTTTGTGCCAGTACCATACTGTCTTGATGACTGTTGCTTTGTAGTCGAGTCTGAAGTTAGGAAGGCTGATCCCTCCAGCTCCATTCTTCTTCCTCAGGATTGCTTTGGCTATTCGAGGTCCTTTGTGTTTCCATATGAACTGTGTTATTGTTGGGTCTAGTTCTGTGAAAAATGTCAGTGGTAGTTGAATAGGTATTGCATTGAATCTGTAGGTGACATTTGGTAGTATGGTCATTTTCACAATATTGATTCTTCTGACCCAGGAACATGGAATATCTTTCCATCTGTTTAAGTCTTCTTTAATGTCTTTCATGAATGTCTTGTAATTTTCAGTGTACAGTTCTTTTGTTTCTTTGGGTAGATTTATTCCTAGATATTTGATTCTTTTGTTTGCAATGGTGAAGGGGACTGCCTCTTTGATTTCATTTTCTGATTTTTCATTGTTTGTGTATAGGAATGCCAGTGATTTCTGTGTGTTGACTTTGTATCCTGCGACTTTGCTGAATTCATTGATTAGCTCTAGTAGTTTTGTAACCGTGTCTTTGGGGTTTTCTATGTATAATATCATGTCATCTGCAAAAAGAGAGAGCTTGACTTCTTCCTTTCCAATCTGGATTCCTTTGATTTCTTTCTCTTCTCTTATTGCTGTTGCTAGAACTTCCAGGACTATGTTGAATAGTAGTGGTGAAAGTGGGCACCCCTGTCTTGTTCCTGATCTTAGAAGGAATGCTTTCAGTTTTTCACCGTTAAGGATAATGTTCGCTGTAGGCTTCTCAAAGATGGCTTTTTGAGATAGGTTCTTTCTATGCCCATTTTATGAAGAGTTTTATCATAAATGAATGTTATACTTTGTCGGAGGCTTTTTCTGCATCTATTGAGATGATGATGTGATTTTTGTCTCTCAATTTGTTGATATGGTGCATCACATTGATTGATTTGCGGATGTTGAAGAAGCCTTGCATGCCTGGGATGAACCCGACTTGATCATGATGTATGAGTTTTTTGATGTGTCGTTGAATTCTGTATGCTAGGATTTTGTTGAGAATCTTGGCATCTAAGCTCATCAGTGAAATTGGCCTATAGTTTTCCTTTTTTGTGTTGTCTTTGCCTGGTTTGGGTACCAGGGGGATGGTGGCCTCGTAGAATGTGTTTGGAAGTTTTCCTTCCTGTGCAATTTTTTGAAAGAGTTTTAGAAGGACAGGCATTAGCTCTTCTTTAAATGTTTGGTAGAATTCGGCTGTGAAGCCATCTGGCCCTGGGCTTTTATTTTTGGGTAGATTTTTAGTCACAAATTCGATTTCTGAGCTTGTGATTGGGTTGTTCAAAGTTTCTGTTTCTTCCTGGCTCAGTCTTGGGAGATTAATCCTCTCCAAGAAACTGTCCATTTCTTCCAGGTTGTCCAGTTTGTTGCCATATAGCTGTTCATAATAGTCTCTTAGAATCCTTTGAATTTCTGCGTTATCTGTTGTAATCTCTCCTTTTTCATTTTTGATTTTGTTGATCTGGTTCTTCTCTCTCTTTTTCTTAATGAGTCTGGCCAGTGGCTTGTCAATTTTGTTTACCTTTTCAAAGAACTAGCTTTTTGCTTTATTTATCTTTACTATTGTTTCTTTTGTTTCTTTCTCATTTATTTCTGCTCTGATCTTTATGATTTCTCTTCTTCTGCTGACTTTGGGATGTTTTTGTTCTTCATTCTCCAATTGTTTTAAGCAGAGGGTTAGGTCATCTGCTTCATATTTTCCTAGTTTCTTGAGGTGGAATTGTATTGCTATAAATTTCCCTCTTAGAACTGCTTTTGCAGTATCCCATAGGTTTTGCACTGTCGTGTGTTCATTGTCATTTTCTTCTAGGAATTGTTTAATCTCTCCTTTGATTTCCTCAATGATCAGTTGGTTTTTTAGGTATGTATTGTTTAATCTCCATGTGTTTGTGTTTTTAGTGGTTTTTTTTTCTGGTAGTTGATCTCTAATCTCATTGCATTGTGGTCCGAGAAGATGGTTGATATAATTTCGGTTTTCTTGAACTGAATGAGGTTAGATTTGTGGCCCACGATGGGGTCTATCCTGGAGAATGTTCCGTGAGCACTTGAGAAGAAAGTGTATTCTTCTGCTTTTGGATGGAACGTCCTAAAGATATCGATGAGGTCCATCTTTTCCAGTGTGGGATTTAAGGCTTGTGTTTCTTTATTAATTTTCTGTTTGGATGTTCTGTCCATTGGTATAAGAGGGGTGTTAAAGTCTCCTACTATTATTGTGTTATTGTTGATTTCTTCTTTTATGTCTGAAAGTACCTGTCTTATGTATTGAGGTGCCCCTGTGTTGGGTGTGTAGATATTCATGACTGTTATGTCTTCCTCTTGGATAGATCCCTTAATCATGATGTAGTGACCTGCCTTGTCTCTTAGAATCTTCTTTACTTTAAAGTCTATTTTGTCTGATATGAGGATTGCTACTCCAGCTTTCTTTTGATTTCCATTTGCATGGAATATCTTTTCCCAGCCTTTCACTTTCAGTCTATGAGTGTCTCTAGGTCTGAAGTGGGTCTCTTGTAAACAGCATATATATGGGTCATTTTTCTGGATCCATTCAGTCAGCCTGTGTCGTTTGGTTGGAGCATTTAATCCATTTACATTCAAAGTAATTATTGATACGAATGTTCCTATTGTCATCTTCTTAGAAATTTGGGGTTTGATTTGTAAGGCTTCCCCTACTCTTGTATTTATTGGCTATATCAGGCCGTTTAACACTTGTTTTAGGACTGGTTTTGTGGTACAGAATTGTTTTAGTTTTTGCTTCTCTGTGAAGCTTCTGAGTTCACCATTGATTCTGAATGAGATTCTTGCTAGGTAGAGAATTCTTCGTTGGAGGTTATTCTCTTTTAGCCGTTTAAATGTGTCTTGCCATTCTTTTCTGGCCTGTAGGGTTTCTGTTGAGAGATCTGCAGTTAAACGCATAGGGTTTTATGTTATTTGTTATTTGTTGTTTACTCCTAGCTGCTTTTAGTAATCTGTCTTTATATTTAGTCTGCATTAGTTTGATTAGAATGTGCCTTGGTGTGTTTCTTCTGGGGTTTCTCCTGCATGGAACTCTTGGTGCTTCTTGGACGTGGTTGACTATTTCCTTTCCCATGCTGGGGAAGTTTTCCACTATAACCTCTTCAAGAATTTTTTCATAGTTTTTCTGCCCCTCTTCTTCTTCTGGAACTCCTATAATTCTAATGTTGGTGCATTTGATATTGTCCCATAGGTCTCTGAGGCGATCCTCAGTTCTTTTAATTCTTTGGGCTTTGTTCTGTTCTTCAGCACTTATTTCCACCATTCTGTCTTCCAGCTCACTTATCCGTTCTTTAGCCTCTGATACTCTGCTGTTGAGACCTTCTGTAGTATTTTTGAGTTCAGCAATTGAGTTGGTGGTCTCCATTTGCTTATTTTTCATTTCTTGCATGTCTCTTCTCAATGCACTAATTTCCTCTAATATTCTGTTTTCATTGTTTTGCATCCTCATTAGTATAGCTTTTCTGAATTCTCTTTCAGATAGTTTGTCTATCTCCTCCTCTGTCATTTGAAGTGGTGTTTCTCTAGCTTGGTCCTTAATTTGTACAGTGCTTCTCTGACGTTTCATTATTAGGTTAATTTTTGTTTCTTTGTGTGTGTCTGTGTGTATGGAGTTCTTATTCCCACCAGGCTTCTTGGTTGAATTCTCTCTTCCTTTGGGTTTCTGTCCTTGTAGAAGGGTTCAGTGGTTTGTGTCTTGGGTGGTGTTAGGCCTTGTTTACAGGTGAATAATCCCTAGTGTTGTATGTTCTTTGATAATGTGGGGTCTGGGAATCCGGGCTTCCGCTCCGAGGATCCTTGGTTTGATGATTGGTCAAGGGGTGTAGGCTCTATGTCTGGCTTGCTATGGTGTTCTGTGATATTAGTTCACATACTAGCATCTGAGGAACAAGAGGTGCATCCCTGATGGGTGACAGTCATTAAAGCATGCAGATGTTTTCTAACATAATCATAAGATATACATACATACACAGCAATCCCCACAACTGACCAGTTTTACAGAGATAAGGCAGAGGAAATCTTTCTGGCAATTCATGCAATCATAGATGATACTTGCCCGTTAAGCTTTGAATTAATTGAAATAGTGCCTGAATCAATAGATGTAGCACAAGGTCCTGGCTTGGACAATTACAATGAGAGCAAGTTTTAACTAGGACATGTGTTGGGGGTGATGAGGAAGAGAGTCTATAGGTAATAAAAAGGAAAAGATTCGTCTTGGAAGTATTTTATAGGATTAGGTAGCAAAGATTAGTGTGTGTATTGTTTAGTGTGTTTGGAAGAGAATAGTGGAGACATGAAGATACGAAATAATTTATCTAGAGGATATTGGTAGCTAGAAAAATGTTTTACATTTAGAACATAGAGGAAGAAAGCAGTGGGAAAGAGGAAAGAGAATTAGAGGTTTTCAAGTATTGAAATTAAAATTAAAAGAAAAAATATACAATAAAATAAAAGTCAAAAAAAGAAATTAAAAATTAAAAAGGGCAGAAAAAATTAATGAGACCAAAAAACAAAGAAAAAACACATAAAACAAAACAAATAAATGAAAACAACAACAACAAAACAACAACAACAAACAGAATAAACAAACAAACTAATAAACCCCAAACCAGACCAATCAATCAAATAATTGAATAAGCAAAATAGTCCACCACAAATAAACAAGTGGAAGAAAAGGGAAAAAAAAAAAAAAGTTAAATACTGTCCCTGGTTTTTATCTTCTCATCTGCCTGTTGGAAACCAATCTGCTCTTGATGGTGGTGTCTTGATGGCGTAGTCTTTCCCTTATAGCGCTGGTTGCTATGGTTTCTGTTTTTGTGTTCAGCAAAATGAGGGCATTGCTGCCATACTGGGTCCTGGCCGGGACTGTGGGCTGATCCCAGTCAGTTGGGCGGAGGCCGCGGCGCGCGCAGTCCCGTGTTGGAGGCGGGCGCCCTGGCTCTACCGCGCACCCGCCAGTAGTCTCCAATTCCTGCTCTTTCCCCGGTTTCCTTTGCTGCTCCTGCAGCTCTAGGGGTGTGCGGGCTCCTCCGCCACTGGCACACGTGCACTGCTGGTTACATGTCTAAGTCCCAAAGGTGGGCGCGAACTTTCCCATCCAGCTCGTGCCCGGTCCCTGGTCAGCAACCCATGGGCGACTTCCCCTGTCTGTTCAGCAAGCCCTCCATACCCGCGCCGTGGCCGGCGCCGCTCACGGCGGCAGGTTCCGGCGGCTCCTACCCTTTGTTTTGATTCAACTCTCTGAGAGACCACTCAAGATCTTTCATCCTTTTGATGTTAAATGTGTTCTTTAGAATATGACATGGATCTAGAACTTGCTGTCACATAGGGAACAAAATGATTTGTTTGGGGACCCACAGCTCTCCATTCTCTTTCTTGTCCTACTTACCGTGTCTGTCTTAAGCGAGAAAGCCATCAAGTCACAAATGTTCCTTGGAAGTCTCCCTCATAAAGATAATTTCTATATTTCTCACAGAATGAAGCTTGGTTTTGATATAATATTTGACTGAACTTTGATCTTTTAGGCTTTTTTCAAAATCTGAAGATATGAGAGTAATACTGGTGCCATCTTGAGTAAATGATAGTAGTGGGCCATTTCTCTTATCTCTGGCCAGTTAAAATCAATAATATGATACTTCAGAGAAAGGCCCAGGAAACCAATCATGATAAACCCACTTCTACCATAAAAGACAGGAATACTTGACCCAGGGAGCAGGGCATAAGCCAATGATATTTTCCCACTGTTAGAAAGTATAAGAAACAGGCATATAACTGAGCTAGAGACAGTAAGGTATAAAATGAGGCGAGCCTAGCTATTTCAAGAGAAAAAAAAACCCTGTTGCTTCTGAGAGATTCATAGAAGAGAGTGTCTCTCTTATTCTTCCGCTAAACATGGCTGAATAAGCAGGTAGCCACAATTACTGCTGATACTACACCCCAACCATAAAGGAATAGAATAGGAAATCACGCTAGTACCATGGCTAGTTTCTGAGAGATGAGATAAATCAGATTCTGTGAAAGTCTACTCTTCCTTCCAGTCTTCTTACTTTGTGAGCCCATGAATTCTGTCTTGGTTGACAGAATTGGTTTGAGTTGGGTTTTCTATGAATTACAGTCTCAGGTCCCTTAAGTAATACAATGATTGTGGCAATTAAGGCAGAACCTAAAGTGAGGACATGTGTATTTCCAATGTCCAACTGGCTCACTAAGTCAAGATGCATTTGCTTTTAACTGTTTTGTTTTGATAATGGTTATACAACATTGATTTTACCACAGAAATGTCTTCAATCATCAGTTTAACTGAGCTCCAAGTCTGTGCAAGTCATGGTGAAAGATTCCAGAAAATGAATGTGGAACAGATACTGGTAGGTGCTATGCATGTAAGGAAGGCGTATGGAGTGCTAAGGAAGTATACATAGGGAACAAAATGATTTGTTTGGGGACCCAGCTCTCCATTCTCTTTCTTGTCCTACTTACCGTGTCTGTCTTAAGCGAGAAAGCCATCAAGTCACAAATGTTCCTTGGAAGTCTCCCTCATAAAGATAATTTCTATATTTCTCACAGAATGAAGCTTGGTTTTGATATAATATTTGACTGAACTTTGATCTTTTAGGCTTTTTTCAAAATCTGAAGATATGAGAGTAATACTGGTGCCATCTTGAGTAAATGATAGTAGTGGGCCATTTCTCTTATCTCTGGCCAGTTAAAATCAATAATATGATACTTCAGAGAAAGGCCCAGGAAACCAATCATGATAAACCCACTTCTACCATAAAAGACAGGAATACTTGACCCAGGGAGCAGGGCATAAGCCAATGATATTTTCCCACTGTTAGAAAGTATAAGAAACAGGCATATAACTGAGCTAGAGACAGTAAGGTATAAAATGAGGCGATCCGCGCTATTTCCAGAGAAAAAACCCTGTTGCTTCTGAGAGATTCATAGAAGAGAGTGTCTCTCTTATTCTTCCGCTAAACATGGCTGAATAAGCAGGTAGCCACAATTACTGCTGATACTACACCCCAACCATAAAGGAATAGAATAGGAAATCACGCTAGTACCATGGCTAGTTTCTGAGAGATGAGATAAATCAGATTCTGTGAAAGTCTACTCTTCCTTCCAGTCTTCTTACTTTGTGAGCCCATGAATTCTGTCTTGGTTGACAGAATTGGTTTGAGTTGGGTTTTCTATGAATTACAGTCTCAGGTCCCTTAAGTAATACAATGATTGTGGCAATTAAGGCAGAACCTAAAGTGAGGACATGTGTATTTCCAATGTCCAACTGGCTCACTAAGTCAAGATGCATTTGCTTTTAACTGTTTTGTTTTGATAATGGTTATACAACATTGATTTTACCACAGAAATGTCTTCAATCATCAGTTTAACTGAGCTCCAAGTCTGTGCAAGTCATGGTGAAAGATTCCAGAAAATGAATGTGGAACAGATACTGGTAGGTGCTATGCATGTAAGGAAGGCGTATGGAGTGCTAAGGAAGTATATAATAGGGGAGCAAACTTATGGTGATAGCTCTGAGGAGAAATCCTTGGAAATTCACTTTTACCCCAAGGTTGGATATGAAAAGAGGAGAGCTATGGGAAGAGTGGAACAGAAGGAACAACACTTAAAGTCCTGGACAAAAGAGTGTGGGAAAGCCTGCAGAACTCAAATGGAGAGAGGGAGACAAGGGTAGCACCAAGACCCTGAAGGCCTTGAGAGTCACAGCAGACATTCTGTGCTTCATCCAAAGTCTTGAAGGTACCACAAGAGCAAAAGTCAGACACAAATGCCAGAAGATTGACAGTATTCTATTTGCATTTGTGGTTGTTTAAAAGAAAATCTGTATTTATATATATGAAGATGAGAATTCATGTTAATAAAAGAATCATATGAGTATACCCATGGGAAGGCAACAATATTTCCTTCCAAATCCTTCACTAAGCCAGATGGATATAGTTTCATGATCTTGAAAACTTTTTGAGTACTTTCGAATATTCAAAACAAACAGTTGCCCCCAGAGCATGTAGATGAAATCACTTAGGTATGCTCATTTTTATAAAATTACTCAAATTAGAGTTTGGAAATGAAACTTTATTCTAACAGCATTTTTTTTGAGCACCTCATCTATCAAATGATGAGTGCGCTTCATCACATATTTTTTTCCAGTCATATTAGGCACATGTTACACTACTCTGTACAATAGTTATTTTTATAGATAACCTGGTGTACTACAGTCATGGAGTTTCAAAGAGTCAGGCCTGACTAAATATGCATGTACAAATACTGCAGTGTACCTCATGTTTTTGGAAATTTGAGTTGGGTTTTCTATGAATTACAAGTGTACAATGATTGTGGCAATTAAGGCAGAACCTAAAGTGAGGACATGTGTATTTCCAATGTCCAACTGGCTCACTAAGTCAAGATGCATTTGCTTTTAACTGTTTTGTTTTGATAATGGTTATACAACATTGATTTTACCACAGAAATGTCTTCAATCATCAGTTTAACTGAGCTCCAAGTCTGTGCAAGTCATGGTGAAAGATTCCAGAAAATGAATGTGGAACAGATACTGGTAGGTGCTATGCATGTAAGGAAGGCGTATGGAGTGCTAAGGAAGTATATAATAGGGGAGCAAACTTATGGTGATAGCTCTGAGGAGAAATCCTTGGAAATTCACTTTTACCCCAAGGTTGGATATGAAAAGAGGAGAGCTATGGGAAGAGTGGAACAGAAGGAACAACACTTAAAGTCCTGGACAAAAGAGTGTGGGAAAGCCTGCAGAACTCAAATGGAGAGAGGGAGACAAGGGTAGCACCAAGACCCTGAAGGCCTTGAGAGTCACAGCAGACATTCTGTGCTTCATCCAAAGTCTTGAAGGTACCACAAGAGCAAAAGTCAGACACAAATGCCAGAAGATTGACAGTATTCTATTTGCATTTGTGGTTGTTTAAAAGAAAATCTGTATTTATATATATGAAGATGAGAATTCATGTTAATAAAAGAATCATATGAGTATACCCATGGGAAGGCAACAATATTTCCTTCCAAATCCTTCACTAAGCCAGATGGATATAGTTTCATGATCTTGAAAACTTTTTGAGTACTTTCGAATATTCAAAACAAACAGTTGCCCCCAGAGCATGTAGATGAAATCACTTAGGTATGCTCATTTTTATAAAATTACTCAAATTAGAGTTTGGAAATGAAACTTTATTCTAACAGCATTTTTTTTGAGCACCTCATCTATCAAATGATGAGTGCGCTTCATCACATATTTTTTTCCAGTCATATTAGGCACATGTTACACTACTCTGTACAATAGTTATTTTTATAGATAACCTGGTGTACTACAGTCATGGAGTTTCAAAGAGTCAGGCCTGACTAAATATGCATGTACAAATACTGCAGTGTCCAAGGCTTCCTTCGGAAGTTTGATTCCACTTAGTTAGAGCCACCTTGAAATTTACTAGCTGTGTCAACGGGGGCACATGTTGCATATCTCCTCTGAGCATCAATTTCTTTCTTTGTAAAGTGAATATAATATTAGTTCTCTGTCAGGAGTTTGTTCTCAGTGTCAAATGAGGTAATGCCTATTGAACACTATGCTTGGAACACAGCAAGTACTCAGAAATATTAGTAATTATGAGTAGAAGTCATTATTTCTACTTCATAAGACACGTAGCAATATCAATCATATGGAGCAGCAGTGAGATGGAAAGGTCACTGGGCTGCCCTGCATTGAAGATAAAGTGTATTAGGAAGAGACATGGCGTCAGCAACAGGGATGTGTACTAGCACATTGTGCTTTGGGAAGAAGCAGAATCAGTAAGACCGTCCAGGCAAACCTTGTCATGTGTACTCAGAAATCTGAAACCCAAGATCCAAATATACCTGGAAGCCAGAGAGATACCAGGTACTGAAAACAAGAGCAGAAGATATAGCACTGAAGGATTACATAAAGTACTCCAATGAGCCTAGCTTTATTGTAAAGATCTAGTCGCCCTGAGGCAGTGACTCAGTCTGTGAGAGATTAAAGGTTTGACATAGACTTTGGCTAAAGTCGCAAGACGTGCTTTCTAGTTTAACAATGATGCTCATAGGCTACTAATTCTAAGTAACATAGATATCATTCTATGATTCAGTTTTTGCTAAAGTGGGCAAAGTTCCAGATGGATATAGTTTCATGATCTTGAAAACTTTTTGAGTACTTTCGAATATTCAAAACAAACAGTTGCCCCCAGAGCATGTAGATGAAATCACTTAGGTATGCTCATTTTTATAAAATTACTCAAATTAGAGTTTGGAAATGAAACTTTATTCTAACAGCATTTTTTTTGAGCACCTCATCTATCAAATGATGAGTGCGCTTCATCACATATTTTTTTCCAGTCATATTAGGCACATGTTACACTACTCTGTACAATAGTTATTTTTATAGATAACCTGGTGTACTACAGTCATGGAGTTTCAAAGAGTCAGGCCTGACTAAATATGCATGTACAAATACTGCAGTGTCCAAGGCTTCCTTCGGAAGTTTGATTCCACTTAGTTAGAGCCACCTTGAAATTTACTAGCTGTGTCAACGGGGGCACATGTTGCATATCTCCTCTGAGCATCAATTTCTTTCTTTGTAAAGTGAATATAATATTAGTTCTCTGTCAGGAGTTTGTTCTCAGTGTCAAATGAGGTAATGCCTATTGAACACTATGCTTGGAACACAGCAAGTACTCAGAAATATTAGTAATTATGAGTAGAAGTCATTATTTCTACTTCATAAGACACGTAGCAATATCAATCATATGGAGCAGCAGTGAGATGGAAAGGTCACTGGGCTGCCCTGCATTGAAGATAAAGTGTATTAGGAAGAGACATGGCGTCAGCAACAGGGATGTGTACTAGCACATTGTGCTTTGGGAAGAAGCAGAATCAGTAAGACCGTCCAGGCAAACCTTGTCATGTGTACTCAGAAATCTGAAACCCAAGATCCAAATATACCTGGAAGCCAGAGAGATACCAGGTACTGAAAACAAGAGCAGAAGATATAGCACTGAAGGATTACATAAAGTACTCCAATGAGCCTAGCTTTATTGTAAAGATCTAGTCGCCCTGAGGCAGTGACTCAGTCTGTGAGAGATTAAAGGTTTGACATAGACTTTGGCTAAAGTCGCAAGACGTGCTTTCTAGTTTAACAATGATGCTCATAGGCTACTAATTCTAAGTAACATAGATATCATTCTATGATTCAGTTTTTTTGTCAATAAAGTAGGGGCAATTATATCTGGTTTGCCTACCACACAGCATTGTTGGGTTGTTAACATGAGGTAATGAATAAGAAAGTACTTGGAAATTTTTAAAGAACTACAATATATCAAATCAGAAATCCATTTAACAATACTTATTGAATCTTTATCCTGTTTCTGGGGTTGCAGTACAAAGATGAAAAGAAATATTCCACCGCTTTATTCACTGTCACTTATCAGTAATCAACTATGCTATATACTGTAATGAAATATGAAATTTCATAAGGACATGCATAAGGACCCAGTATATAAGGAAAATCCATGCTTGCCTAAGGGAACGTAGGGAAGAGCTCATAGAGGAGATAGAATATGAGCTCATATGTGAGCTTTCCAGGTGGATGGGGGAGGAAAAG